>CANIUD010000700.1:60000-752500 GCA_947470075.1 Closterium sp. Yama58-4
CGCCGTGACAATCGCGCGCAGAGCCACCACCGTAGTCGTCGCCGGCGCCGACTTCATCAAGCTCGTCGAGCACGGACAAAGGTTGGTGTAGAGGATATGGTCGGTGAACTTCGCCCGACCGAGCACGTCCCCCGCTGCCGAGACGAGCAGCATCCCATCGTCATCATCCTGCAACTTCATGCCACCCTCCTACAGCTTGCCAGCCGACAACAGATTCGCCTGAACGCCCGGACGTAGAGCACATCGGGAAGGATCACCTGCTTCCCGGCTTCTCCTTGTAGGGAGACGGTGCCTCGACCCTGGACATCCTGCAGCGCCCCATTGAAGCCGCGCACGTGTTTCACGTTGCTGCTCGGCTGCAAGTCGACGAAGGCTGCCTTCGTCCCCATCAGGTGGTGCGAGCAGCCGCTGTCGAGCAGGACCACTGCCGGGTTTGCCTTCACGGCTGCTGCCACCGCCTGGAAGTCCTCGCCGGCCTCCGGCACCAGCGAGACGGTCGGCTTCACTACGCCGACCAGCGAGCATGACGCCTCCCCGTCGCCTCGCTCCTTGCCGCCAAAGGAGGAGTCGGCGCCCTTTGCCGAGGTCGACTTGGTCAACTGCTTCTCCTTGCGCAGCTTGCTCTCTCGACGAGGGCGACACCCGGCCGACCGCCCTCGGCCTCCCTTGGTGTCATCGTCGTCTGAGTCACTACGGTCGAGGCACTCGAAAGAGAGGTGGTCGGGGTCACCGCACAGCCAGCATTCCCGGCGTCGCCCTCCTCCTCCACGACCGTTGTCCTTAGTCGACTTTCCCTTGTCGGCGTCCTTGGTCGGCTTTCCAGTTCCGTTGCCACCGCCGATAGGCTTGCTGCGCTGCCTGGGTCGACCTCTCTATTTCGTCAGGGCGGCGTAGTTCGCCTGCAGTAGGAGCTCTGTGGACCGCTCAACCTCCTGCATCGCCTCGTCCCTGAGGATGAACGAGGTCAGCGAGTCCTCATTGAGCGACTCCCGCGTGCCCGGCACCACCATTATCCGTTTCATCAGGTTGTAGCCGCTCGCGAGCCCCTTGATGACGTGCGTGATTTACGACACCGTCGAATTCTCAACGCCGGCCATCCGCATGCAGGCCAGGAGACGCCGAGCTCATTTGCAGTAGACAGTCGCCGTCTCCTGCTCGCCCATCCGCAGGTGCGACAGCTGCTCCTCGAGCTGGCCGACGTAGAGGCCGTCGGTGACCTGATACGTCGATGTGATGAACTGTCACGCCCGGTGGCCGGCGTCCAGGTGACGCCGGCACGACTTCAAGGCGATCTGCACCACCGGCGAGCAGCACCGTGAGATCACCATGAAGGTCAGCAGCTGCACGGCGCGAAACTCCGCACGCAACTCGGCGTTGCTCGCAGACGGCATCTTCACGGTGTCGTCGGCGAAGCACATCAGCCCGGCCATCTCCAGCTGGGGCTTGATGGATTCCTTCCACATGAGCAGGTCGTGCCGACCGAATAGCGACGCCGTGATGGAGACCTTGTCTGGCAAGAACTTGAAGTAGCCGTAGGTCGGTGCGATCCCTTCTGCAGTCACGTGTGTCGCCGGCGCCGGCGTCACCCTGCCTCGATGCCCACCGACGTGGCCTTGTGAGGAGCTCGCAGCTGCCGACGTCTGCAGCCCTCATGCCTGAACACCTCCGACTTCACCATCGGCCTTCTGAAACTCTGCTTCCTACACGTCGCGGATGCCGGCATCGACGACCGCTAAGGAGAGCTTCTCCCCGTACTCGCCAGCCAAGTGACATCTCCTAGCATCCTCCAGTCACGCCTCCAAGGTGTCTACCACCCCTGCGTCACCGATGCCCACCATGGTGACTAACGCACAGCTGCCGGCCTACGAACACGATAGGTAGTGCACAACTAAGTCGGCTAGACCGAAGGTAAGTCGCGGTGCCTTCCACACTCACCGCGCCATGTGGAAATAACTACTGCAACGGGAGCTAGACTATGGGGAAGGCACAGAGTAGGAGTGATCGTAGCGTTCGTTCCTTAGTCGTTTGCTTGTGCTCTCACTACTTAATCATTCACGGGGAGATTTGGCAAGAGTTTCACTAGCAAAGGTTGACAACAATGGTACACAATACAAAGCAACAATGGACTTCATCAGATGCTAGCAAACATGCGGGCAGACCGCCAATGCAGCACGATCGGCCGCGTTTCAACACTGCATGGTCGACCGCACTCTAGCAATGCAAAGTCGCGTTTTGCCAACGCTGTAAGTCGAAGGCGTGACAACGCTGCTGCAAGGCGGCTGCACAGCGTTGCACCCGCAGGACAGCAGCGCACCCGCTTCGCAGGTGCTCGCAGCTGGTTGGCATGCTGTGCCTCATAAAGTTCACAGCGCAGGCGCCAAGCTAACCACTTGCCCATGACTGCACCTGATCCTCCACGTCGAGCTCACGATACCACACCGAAGTTGGCTTCGCAAGAATCTCCTGGGTGACACTCGTGCACCCCGCAACGTCCGTCGCCTGGGTAACTGCGTCGACCGGGCTACCAGGTTGGCGTCCAGAGACCCAAGACGCCGTCCAGACGCCCAGGTCGGCGTCCAGGCGCCCAAGACGCCGTCCAGACACCCAGGTCAGCGTCCAGGCGCCCAGGGCACCGTCCAGACGTCTAGGACGGTGTCCAGGCGCCGGAAATCTTGTAGGAGATTCTCCGACGCAGGATCTCAAACTTCAACAAAATCCTAGCGCTCGCCGAGAAAATCGATATCCTACGACGACCGAGGCTGGGGTCCCATCAGTACGGGGGAACGACAGAGCAAACCGCGGTACATGCCGTTGCGACGAATGTCGTTGTCGCGCCATTTCGGGAACGTTGCTTTGCGTATAATCGGTAGGGCCACCGCAAGAGCGAGTGCCCTGAGGTGTTGAAGCGCCGAAGAGCAGAGCAGGGGAGGTAAAAGTCCAACTACTGACGAGACTCACTACTCGCCCGACCCCACGGACCCTCACCAAGTGGATGTATCGATTTACGCAATCCAACGGGTTCGGCTGAATAAGGAGGGTACAACGACAGATTGCCTAGTACTGGTTTACAGGAAAATAAAGTAGACAACTGTGAATATTTTTATCGACAGAGGGGCTAGCCACAGTTTTGTTGATACCGCGACTGCAATGAAGCTGCATATGTCACTTGGTCGCAATTTACCTAAGATTTACTCCCGCTTGGTTGACGGCACGCCGCTAGCAGTGCTGGAAAAGGTGGAGAGGGTGAAGATTCACTGTTGGAGAATGCTCAGGTTTACACAGGAAATGCATGGGACAACATTGGATGGGACAGACATTTTACTGGGACGCAATTGGCTGCGACACTACAACCCGTGAATCGACCGGAGAACAGGCAGCTGCACCGTGCGATACAGCAGTAACTGGGTGGCACTCCCTTGTTGGCAGTCGACAAAATCTTCAACGTGTCAGAATCCCAGTCACTAACCACTGGGATAAAAGGGCTTGTTTATATAGCGGGTGAGTGCGCCCATAACCCCCCAGGCCGACGTGCCTGTAACCCTTCCCTAGGATCATCGGGGATCCCCAGTGGACCTCTGACACAACGGTCTACGTCAACGCCGTCACGATGAAGCGAGTGGTCATACTAGGAGTTGACGTCTATGCTGTAGACATCAAGAAAATAGAAGAAGCAGAGACTCTGAGCAATTTTCAGAAACTACTGGCAGTAGTACCATCCAAGCTGGCCGAATTACTGACTCCATACCCGTTCATCTTCCCCGATGACTTACCGGAAGGACTGCCACCTCAGCACCCGCACTACCACAAGATTGGACTAGAACAGAAGGCAGAGCCAACTGTACAGCGACCGTTCCGACTGTCACAGCCCGAGCTGGAGGATCTCCGGAAGTGGTTAGATGATTTGCTAGAGAATAAGTTGATCTCGCCGAATTCATCACCATACACCAGACCGATATTCTGCACACCGGATCTATATTCTTCACACCGGAAAAAGATGTAGGTTTTTGCATGTGCATAGATTACCGAGCACTGAACTGGGTTATTGTCAAGTTACGATATCCCATCCTCCATGCCGACTAAATGATAGACCAACTGGGGAACAACTAGGATTTCCTCGAAGCTTGATTTACTCGACGGTTAACACCAGATTCGAGTCGAACCAAAGGACTGCGCCAAGACATCATTTAGGACTAAATACGGGTCATTAGAGTACACAGTGGTTTTTTTCGGGCTGACCAATGCGTCCACGAATTTTCAAATAACAACGGATGAGGATATTAGGCCACATTTATATGAATGCGTCATCGCCTACCTGGACGACATCCTCGTTTATAGTCGCGATAAGCAGCAATATTTAGCCAACTTGGAAGCAATGTTTCAAACCGTAGGCGAACATTGCCTGCAGACGAAAGGTTCAAAGTGCGAGTTTTTTTCAAAACCACTTAGAAGTTTTTGGCTGGGGTTGAGATTGACAAGAAAAACGTACACATTGTACAGGTGTGGCATCCTCAACAAATATAAGAGAACAGCATATCATTTTGGTGTTTGTTCATTATGTGCGTCGGATCGTCACCAACATAACACGATTAACTGCCCTACTGACGGATTCAATGCAGAACGGGGTCACTTTTACGTGGAGGGAGAAAGAGCATGCTGCCTTTCTGCCCTGAAAAAACTACCGTGCGCGCCGCCTGTCTTACAGATTGCTGACCCACACCACCCAATTGAAGTGGTTACTGATACCAGCGATATCGCCGACCCACACCGCCGTCTTACGCATCGCCCATGCAAACGAATTGCAACAACTTCATCTGCCAGAGAAGAATTACACGATACACGACCACGAAATGCTCGCGATCGTACACACGTTCTAAGTATGGCATTATTATGTGACCAACGCAGACTAGACAGCACGGACAGATCATTGATCACCACAGTACCTTCACGCACAACCTCACCTCAACCCGAGATAGATCCGCAGGTTTATTTTTTTAGAGTCCAACTTCGACTACATGGTCACCTATAATAAGGGTGCTTCAACTATTGCCAATGCATTGACCCGCTTGACTGATCAGGTACTACTCGCCCAGACTAGCTACACATGGTAACATGTGATGATGTACTTCGTTACAAAGTTACTAGCTGGAGCAGGTAAAAATGGCGCGATCCTTGTGATCGTCGATCAGCTGACGAAAATGGCCCATTTCGTAGCCTACAAAAATCAATGTCAACCAAAGAAACTGCTCGGCTCTTCATTGCCACCCTTTTCGCCTGCACGGGATACCAGCGGCGATCATTAGTGACCGCGACACAAGATTCATCAGCAATTCTGGAGGATCCTGTAGTAGCAGTTCGGCACCCGACTTCAATTCAGTTCATCATATTACCCCGAAACTGACGGTCAAACATAGCACACCAATCAGACCAGGGAGCAATTATTCCGAGCCACGTGCGACGACCTGGCAACATGGGAGCAGTCTTTGGTACTGATCAGGTTTCCATACAATAACTCCACGTCTGCCACCACCCAACAGTCAGAACCCTATAGTACCCATGGCGTCCAGACCTTGCTTACCCTCAGTGTTTAGGGTAGCCTGGACCTGAGAAGCAGAAGCAATAAAAATAATGAAGCATCGTCGCCAAACGCAACACCAATCGCTGCCGCCGCCCCGTCACTTACCAACCCGACGACCTGTTTTTATTCGACGCTCATAACCTCCGCCTGCCCATCACAAAAAAAATATACCCGAGATATTGTGGACCATTTCTCTTAGAGTAGCAAGTAGTGGAAATGATTGACTAGTAGGAGATGGGGAACAAGTAGGAGATTGTCGAGAGAAAACCTGTACCCTTTACAAGATATATCACTACAGCCTAAGATATAATTATAACATTTGACACACCCCCATAGGCTAAGTGAGGGGCATCAAAACAATCAAGGGAGACAAATGGTCACAAGACCATTCAAGGCAAGCAATAGGGCAAGACAAGAAACCCGGGCTGGTACGACTAGCCAGGCTCTTGGACAAACGGTGACACGGCCAGTTCAAGAGTCCACAAATGTATGTACAAAAAAACAAATAGCAAGACAAGCAAAACATGAAGCAAGAGGCAATTTTACACCAAATGAGAGCAAGTCTGAACAAGGCCAAGCTGTGAACAAAACCTGTGGTGGTCACCAGGCGAAAGGGCCTTGGTGATGCTGTCTGCAGTACTGACCGTTGAGGCCACAAAGGCCAAGCGTTCCTAGCTGTGCGTTGCTGCAGTTCACGCAGCAGTGAGTACCGCAAGTCGATGTGCTTCACTCTGCCCTCTAGTCGAGGATCTCGACACAGGAGGATCATGACCTTATTGTCAGCAAACGAGGTCGGTGAAGAGCTAAGCCACTCACACAGGTCATTAAGCAAGTAGGTCAACCGGCGAAGCTCCTACGCGTCCATGGCACCGGCATACATCTCCATCTCAATACTGGACAAAGCCACCGACGATGACCGAGAAGACCTCCACGACACAGCTGTAGAGCCCAAGTTGAAACAGTAACCTTGAGTAGAACTTCAGCTCTCCAGGTCGTCGGCATAGGAGTTGCAGTGCACAGTTAGTACTACTGGCTCTCTCCCTCCAAGCACAAGCCCCATGCCTGATGTAGTCACAAGGTGCTTTGCTACCCTTACAGCTGCCGCCCAGTGAACAAGACGGTGTCTCCCAATCGCAAAAAGGTGAGCCAGGACGCTGAGAGGGTAAGCGAGGTCTGGACGAGTACATATTATCAGGTACACGAGGCAACCCACGAGCTCTGCATAGTAACCACTCGATTCAAAAGGCTTGTATGAAAGAGGAGCGGTAAGTCTGTGGTCAAAGGCAGGAGGAGCGGGTTGTGTTGTGGAGAACTGAAGCTCGAACCGCTGAAGGACCTGCTGCACCATGTGTGACTGAGTTAGTGTGATGGTGCGAGGGGCTCTTTCCCTGCTGATCTGCAAGCCTAGGTAGTGGCGCAATTTACCAAGGTCAGTGCGCGTGTGTCTATTCTGCAGTTCGGACTTCATTGAAGCCAGAGCAACCCTGTCTGCTATTGCGAAGACCACGTCGTCAACGTAGGCAAGGACGAAGAAGGGAGTGGGACCAGAATGCACAAAAAGTGAAGGGTCGGTGGATGAAGGACTGAACCCAAGGTCAGCAAGAGTGGTGCGCAAGGTGTCTTGCCACTCACGAGGTGCCTGGCGCAGTCTGTAGATTGGTCGTCTTAGGCTCCACTGGGCCCCAGGTGGGAAAGTGCCACTGAAGCCAGGAGGACGGCATAGCCAGATCTCCTCATGCAGGCTTCCCTGGAGAAAGGCAGTGGAGAAGTCTAGATAGTGGAGCTCGTAGTCTCATTGTGCTACAACCTGAAGTAACACCCAAAGAGTAGTCATCTTCGGGGTGGGGGAGAAGGTATGGAAGAAGTCGACTCCCTCATGTTGACTGAAGCCTCTAGCCACGTAGCGCGCCTTGAAGACATGTGGCGATCCAGGCGGTCGCTTCACCTTAAAGATTAACATGCCATCGACTACGTCTGCCCTGGTAGGGGGGGCTGCGTCGAGGTAGGTGTGTGTGGATCTCCAAGACGCCATCTCTAAGTCCATGGCCACTATCCACTGGGAGGACCACAACCTCGATAGTGCCTCAACGTAAGTGCGAGGAGTCGATATGTCATGGGCGTCGGGGTCTCCCTCATGAGCTAGCAGCATGTTATAGAGATGGGAGGAAGCGGCTGCCAGGAACTACAGCATGTCACAAAATGCCCTCTAGGACATCACAGCCAAGGGCAGAAATACCCCCGGTGGACAGAGGATGTGTAAGAATATCAGCCGCCACGTGGGTGGTGTACTCAAGGCGATGGGTGGCGGCAAAGTCAGTGACTGTGGCAACAAGAGCCAAGAAAGACAACGGAGAGGCAGCTGTGTCCGTGACAAGGGGGGCAAGGACACAAGACACAACAAGACGAGCAGCACGGTAGTAGTCAGAGTTAGGGTGAGAGGAAGTTATCAGAGATGACACCGAGGGTGATGGGCGAACAGATTGAGGCAGAGAACAAGGAGGACTAGTACAAAACAAGTCAGAACAGAGGTCCTGAATAGGAGACGAGGCACAGGCACTTGGGATACAATGAGCGGACCAAGTGAGCGGGACATCAGGAGGATGCGGCTATGGCCAAGGGGGAGGGAAAACAACCAGGGACGCATCCATAGGAGGAAGTCCGTGAGCAGGAGAAGGCGGTGCCGAGGAAAATAAAATCTCTGCAAAACAAGACACTGCTGGACCGGACAACTCCAAAAAGGCCCTGTAAAAAGTAAGCACTCCTTAAAATTATCATACAAGGATGCTTTACTTGGGAAAAACTCCCCTGGGTCTACGGCCTTGGTGAAATTTGGAGAGAGGCTCCTAAAGAAAAATAATGTACCGGTACGACAACTGCAGCAGCTGCGCATGGGGAACCAACAACGGAGCGTGGAAGATCGACCTTCCAACGACGACATCGTCCTCTCTCAGAACAACCAGCCCACGTCGACCAACCGGTCCCCACGGAAGAAGTCGGTGGCGCTGAAGCAGCTCAAGAGGGAGCTGGAGGTCAATATGAAGCTGCGACGACCTAGAACCGGTGGAGGGGCGGGTGGTAAAAGATAAAGCCAGGGGCAGCGAGCGGGAATCCAATGAAGACAACGGGGAGGGTGCAATCCGAGATCTTCTCCGCATAGTTATCACGAACAAATGTAAGGCAGCCCGAGAGACAAAACTCTGACGCAATACCAGGGGACCTAGTCTAAAGACAGGTCGGCAAAACCTCTGGGCGAGAGACGCGCGGCCAGATGCTCACTTGATTGGCGGCGTAGCAAACTGAGTAGGGCCACAGGAAATGGGGCGCATGGGCGTGGACCATGGAGGTGCGGGCATGCTCCATGACCAAGCCTATGCGGTGCACTACAACCCCATTCTTCTGTGGTAAGTCCGAAACTGTCCAGGACTGGGTGATGCCCTGCACATGACAGAACCCGGCAAGCACTACGGAGCGAAACTCACCCCTATGGTTAAAGTGGAGACAAAGGACATGATGTTGACGCTGTGCACTGGTGGCCAGCAACCACGGGACCAGGGTAGAAGTCACGTCGGAATTCTGCCGCAGGGGAAATATTGTAGTGTAGCAGGTGAAGTCATCAAGCACCACTAGGAAGAAGCGCTCACCCTCGAACCTAGTGACTAGGGCGGGGCCCCAGACGTCCAAGTGGAGGGTCTGGAGGGGCTTGGAGGCTCGGTGAAGGGGGGAGGAGTGAGGGGTGGCGCGCAGCTGACCCTTGACACAAGGAGTGCATGGTGGTGCAGGCGAAGAAGGGAGTGATAGAAACTAGGACAGTAGACCCGAGACAAGACGGAGGCTGGACATGAGATGGAGGTGTGGGAGGGATGGGTGACCAAGATGGTGGTAACACAGGGCCGTCGGTTGAGTGAGCGCTCGACAGGAGCAAGACGTAGAAACATGATTTGACACACCTACATGGGGGGGTGCGCTGTGCAGTGTGAAGAGACCTGAGCGGGGCTCCCAGGGGAACGTGGCAAGACGTTACCCAGTAGCAGCGTTCGTACAAGTCACAAACCTCTTGTGTGCTTGGAAAATGACTGTGACCCCACGGTCCTTTTCGTTTCCAACACGTACCAAGTTCCTGGAGAACGAGGGGATGTGGAGACCAGTAAGGGAAACAGAGGGGACAGCCGGGCATGGGAGGGTGGTGGCACTATGAACGATTGCTGGTCCTGAGGTAGGATCACCCGACGGCAATTGAGACTGGAGCAGGAATAGGTGTGACAATGGTGTGGCCATGGAAGAAGCACCAGAGTTACATCCGAGTCCAGCGTGTAGGAGGCGAGGCATTTGCCATGGGTAAACTTGGGCTAGTAACTACACAAGAACCTACACTGGAAACACAAGCACCTACACTCACAATAGGCAAGGATCCTAGTCTAGGAACACGCGAGTAAAGAGATCCAGCTACACTATGGACAACAACAACAACATACATGACATAAGTACGAGCATCATCCATGGTCAAATCGAATGAATGAATCTTACGAGCAAGCAGCATCGCCCAGTGCAGGGTGCATGCCTCAAAGCCATGTTGGTGACAGTAGAGATCGTTGAGGTGCCAAAAGCAGCGTGCTGCAGAGTGGTCGCTGCACCTGCAGAAAGCGCCACTACCCAGACCCGTCTGGATCCAGTAGCGGCAGGGGCCAACGTCGCGGTCAGTGGGACTAGGCCTCCAGCTTGTGGGGCTGCTGATGTGGCCTGCGCTCCTTAGGCGACCGGGTCCCCACTTCTGTGGAGTTACCCACTGCTGCGAAGGACCCCACTGCAGGAACTGCCACTGCACCTGTTGCTGCACCTGCTGCTACGGGTGCTGCTGCTACTACTGCTGCTGCTGCTACTGCTGCTGCTGCTGCTGCTGTTGCTGTGGCTGCTACTGCTACTGTACTCCCTCCCCACCACGATGGCCAACTCCTCCTTCCATCGGGCCCGCAGGCCCAGTACCACCTATAGTGACGCCTCCTCTAGGCGCACTGGCACTGCCACCATCTCCGCCACCCCCACCTCCACAACCACAACGACTACTGCCACCACCACCCCTCCCCTCTCCCTGACTCGTTTCTGCTCACAAGAGGCAGAAACAGCTGCAGACTCCTCAAAAATAGACAACGCAACACTGGCAAGAGAAGTAGTGAAGGTGGGAAGCTGGGGCACAACACACCCCTCAAAGAGACCGGGAACTACTTCGGCACTAGCAGAGGCAATGGAGATGAGGTTACTTTTGATATTCATGAGAGTGTTGTCAAGGAGATCGATCGTAAGCTGATTGGAGTGCTTCTGAAAAAGTATGTCGCGGGCAGAGGGAAGGCAGCCAAGTAGTTGAGTGGCTAACCAATGAAGGGTGAGCCACATTGGCGGGGGGCCGGGGAGAACCTGGGCGTCGATGCAGGCTGCACGGTAGCTAATGTCGAAGGAACACATGTGAGTGACAAGGTTGGAGACAATCTCAAACAACCCAAGGTCAGGGAACGCAAACGGCATGAGCAGGCGGCTGAGGGAGGCAGAGGAAGGGGTGAAATAACGAGCAATAATAGCGTCATAGCACCCCTTCGCAGGCTCGACCTAAGAGAAGTAGGCGGCCTCAGTCAGTGGGAGGAGGTCTATAAGTGTGAGACAGGCAACGGCGTCGCGTGAGTTCCAGATGTCATAAGAACAGCATGTCGTACCTCGCCTATGCCTTGGAAGGGGCTCAGCAAGCAGGGGACAAGGGCGCGGAGGGGTTGGAAGGGTGCCGGACATATGAGCGAACAGAGTAGCGCCGTCCTTACGCTGGCTCGTAAGGTGACGCTCTTTCTGGCGGAGCCACGTGCTAAAGTCTATCGCACAACACTCTGCGTCAAAGCACAAAACTCGAGAGGACGCCATGATGAAAGCTAGGAGCAATCGGAGATAGGAGTGGCTTGAGCTAGAAGTGGTCAGAGCTAGGAGTGACCGGAGCTAGGAGTGACCAGAGCTAGGATTGGCCGGAGCTAGGAGTGGCCAGAGCTAAGAATGGTTGGACCTAGGAACATCTGGAGCTAGGAGTGACCGGAGCTAGGAGTGAGGCACAGTCAGAGCTAATAGCCACTGGAGCTGGGAACAACTGGCTCGAACAAACACTAACGGTGCCAGCGGAACGGTGAAGCGGCTTCCAGCCGCAGCTAGTAGAGCCGCCAGTAAGGGCAAGGAGGCAAAGGGAGGAAGTGTGCCCTTGTGGGCGGCTATGGGCGGCAGTAGGCGAGAATGGGCGGAAGTAGGCGGTTTTTGGCACTTAGGAGACGTTGTGGGTGGCTGAAAGAGGCTGCCGACGACTGGAAGGGGCTGTGGGCGGCTAGGAGGGGCTATGGGCGGCTAGGAGGGTCTGTGGGTGGCTAGGAGGGGCTGTGGGCGACTGGGTGGGGCTGTGGGTGGTTGGGAGAGGCTGTGGGCGGCTGGGATTGGCTGCGAGCAGTTGGAAGGGGATGTGGGCGGCTAGAAGGGGCTGTGGGCAACTAGGAGGGGCTGTGAGCGGCAGGGAGGGGCTGTGGGCTGCTGGGAGAGGCTGTGGGCGGCTGGGAGGTGCTGCGGGCGGCTGGAAGGGGTTGTGGGCGGCTAGGAGGGGCTGTGGTCAGTTACGGGCGGGCAATTGTACTATGCTGGGCGCAACCATGTACAGCAGTGCGTGATGTGGAGGCTGTGGGTGGCTATGGGGTGCTGCTGCCTACGTTGTGCTGCTGCAGCAGAGCGCACTGATGCCAGTGATGGCTGCAGTGATGCGCGCTGTTGCCTAGGTGTGCTGGTAGGGTAACAGATGGTACTGCAGCAATGCACGCGCTGCTGCTAGGTGTGCGGTGTAGCGTGCAGTGGGGGCGTGCAATGCTGCCAGTAATGCAGCGCGTGGCATGCGCTGCTGGTGGTGGTATGTGTGCTGCCTGCAGCAGGGCGTGCGCTACTTCTAAGAACACGCGTCGTTGCTGGCTAGGGGCGCGTGACCGAAGGAAAGGGAACGGCAGGTGGCACTTCGACGGGCTAAAGGTGGCTGGCTGGCGGGAGGGAGTAATTAGTGAGGCAATAACTGAGGACTATGGTGAAACTTAGGCCTAGGAACACGCTCTGAGCAAGTAACGTAAGTGATCGACTAGTAGGAAATGGGGTACAAGTAGGAGAATGTCGAGAGAAAACTTGTACCTTATACTGCATAACTCAATGCAGCCTAAGATATACTTACCCATTCCGCATAAGTCACATGATCACCCCTGTAGCCGCGCACCTCTTTGTGCCCGCTGACTGGTACGCCAGCTCGTCCTTCCACGTCAACCTCCACCGCCCTTACGTGCCATTGACAAAGCAGCTGCCGCATAGCCGCCCATCCAGCATGACATGTCCGCCCACCGAACCAATTGTCGCCCCCGAAAACATCCCCAGTAATCGAGTGCACGACCCACGTGGAGCACGACGCATTGAGTTGCCGATTCACTGGAGAGACCGAACGCCTGCCGAAGATAGCTGGGCCCGCTGGACAAAAATGAAAACCACCCCATCCTCACAGAGTATCTGCGCAGCCTGAATATCCGTGACATACACGCGCTTTCATGAGGGGCCTCCTTTGCAGAGGGGGGTAGTGTAAGAAAACAACTTTCCATTACTTCACGTCACACAACATACCACGTACAAGACTGTTCCCGCCACTGTACACCCAACAGTAGCCCGTTACCACCCCGCGACACTCGCCTCGGCATAATTCCCGCCAACATGACCATCGCGCCCAAACCACCTGGCTTAGCTGTTGACCGGTAGCCCGGTCCCACACTTCGACATTTCCCAACCTCGACATCACGTCCGTAGAGCACCCTTTTCGCGAGCGTGTTTCCATTGTCGAAATGCCTTCGCTATTCTACACTTGGCTCATGCTTTCACTCAGTATATTGTTTGCTACGAGAGTGCAATCTTTGCTCATTCTATCAATTGCACTTGTCACAAATGCCCAAATTACCGTCCCCGATACATGGGGCCTTTTCGCATCGTTAAGATGCTGGCACCTGTTACGGCAATGCTGTTGCTGCCGGACGACTGGCGAACTTACGACGCATTCCACGTCAACCTCCTCCGACATTACGTCACACCACAGTCATCCGATCTCGCCCGTCCCACCCTCGCGCCAAGTGTTCAGCATGTGGCAGACCTGACACTTTATCCGTTGAAGATATTTAATCATCGTGTGCTTGTGATACCCACCGGACGCCATGTCGATTTCCTTCTTCGATGGGCAGATTGCACAAGTGACGACGATACGTGGGTCATGCCCGATTCACTACAAGGTCACTCGGTACTACAAAATTACGTTTCCCACTGCCACGTGCCTGATATTGACCCCCTGACTTAATGGGGAGGAGGAAGAGGGGAGGGGGAAAAGGGGAGGGGGGGGGATTTTCCTAATTCCTTACTGGGTCACTTCATACGCGTACGTTTCCAACTTTCAGAGATCTAGGCTCGGTCCGATCACCTCACCTTCCCGAATGTACTTCGCGTCGCCCTCGGGTTTGACAACCCCGAACCAGCACCCAACCATCACGGCCCTGAAGACCCTGCCTAGCCAGCCTATATCTGTGCTAGGCTTCATATTTCATGGAGTTCGTTCCTTCATGCAATTGCACTCGTAAAAGATGCCTAAAATTCGTGTAGGCGGCGAAATGCTCAGGCCGGCTCGTTCTTTTATTGCTTCCTAGTTCGTTTCAAACAGTTCATCTTGGTACGCAACAGTCTAAAGCGGTGAACGCCAATCACCGTGCCCAAACCTGATATAGGCCTTGTTTTGCAGGCGTAAAATCTCCTGAAACTGGATCCGCGGAATCTTTGGTGATAAGAGAGGTCGTGCCAAACCTATTTGCGCCAAATTTGACGCTTCAGCCGGCAGAAACACAAACTTAAAGCCCGAGACTGCAATGGCAAAGGTTCAAGTTCAAGATTCTTGAAGCAGAAATTGCCAAAAACAGGGTAACCCGTTTGTGGCTTTCCACACCCTCGCAACTGCCGGAAACAGTTTTTGAAAGGGTGATTCTGATTGGCTGAGATCCAGACTGGCAAATTTATCAACCCTCTTGCCACAAAAGCCCACCAAGTAGGCTACTGTTCATACTTCAGTAAATGTGAAAGTGAAACTGACCATAATAGACACGATACCTAGGAGGCTCCATGGTGTAGAAAAAAACGTTCTTGACCGCTAGCGCAATCATTCCCGCCCATCCATCCTGTCTCACTGTTCGTTTTTTTCAGAATAACTAGGCAAGAATGAATGAACTAGCAGAAGTTTGGGTACAAATATGAAACCCTAGTTGGGGTTGTACCCCATATTGGCTACCCCACTACAGCCTACCAACATATAACACATTACAATTTAACACACCCCCATAGGCAAAGTGGGGGAGAACAAAGGGTCACAAGACCAGTCCAGCAAAGCAAAGCAAAGCCCAGGGTGGATCACAACGTCACCACACTCCGAGCACAAGTAAAGGCCACAAGGCCAGTTCACATGCAGTGCTAGATATAGTACAAGACAAGCAACACAGTGATCAAAACCTAGCAAGCAAGCAACAAGATATATATAAAGTACAGTACAAAGAATGTCAAGCAGTGAGCAAGTGAGGAAATGTGGACACAAGGCCTAAAGAAGTACAGTGCCGCTGATGATCACTAGGCGGAAGCGCCTTGGTGAAGATATCAGCAGTGTTGGCCTTCGAGTCCACGTACACAAGCCGAAGCTGACCGCGCTGCTGAAGCTCTCGAGCAAGAAAGTAGCGAAGAGCAATGTGCTTCGTCCTGTGCTCCAGTCTGTGCTCCTGACACAAGGCAAGAGCCGCCTTGTTGTCACCGTACAGAACTGGAGGAGAACTAGGCCGCTCTCCCAAGTCAGTCAGCAGGTAGGTGAGCCAGCGTAACTCCTGTGCAGCCATGGCTGTGGCGTAGATCTCAGCCTCACAACTAGAGCCGAGAACAGAGGAAGAGCGGGTGGACCGCCACGAGACAGAACCAGAGCCAAGGCTGAAGGTGTAACCCTGTGACGACCGCTGCGTAGCCAGGTCGTCCACCCAAGAAGCGTCCGAGTGGCCAGTGAGGACAACTCTGTCGTGTCCTCCAAGCACCAGCCCCATGCCTGATGTACTGCACAAGTAGCGCAGCACCCTCTTAGCAGCCTCCCAGTGCTCTCGCCTGTGTCTCCCAGGCGCAACGTAACGAGCAAGGATGCTAAGAGGGTACGCGAGGTCAGGTCGCGTGCAAGTCATCAGGTACATGAGGCAGCCCACAAGCTCTGGGTACGGGCCACTCGGCTCTACGGACTCGTCCGAAGGTGGAGCTGAGAGCGAGTGGCTGGTAGCCAGAGGTGTGGCCTGTGGTGAGGAGAACTGGAAGCCGAAGCGCTGAAGGACCTGCTGCACCATGTGTGACTGAGTCAGGGTGATGGTGCGGCGAGCTCTGTCCCGGGTGATCTGCAAGCCAAGGTAGCTACGCAGCTCACCCAGGTCAGTGCAGGTGTGTCTCTTCTGCAGCTCCGACTTCACACGAGCGAGTGCCTCAGTGTCAGCAGTAGCAAAGACCAAGTCGTCGACGTACACGAGAATGTAGAACGGCGGCAGCGACGTGTCTGTGCGCAGAAACAGCGACGGGTCAGCAGTAGACGGCGCGAACCCAAGAGCCGCAAGTGTAGTCCTCAGTGTGTCGTGCCACTCGCGTGGCGCCTGGCGGAGACCGTAGACTGGCCGGCGGAGGCTCCACTGGGTACCAGGAGGAAACGACCCAGTAAAGCCAGGTGGGCGGCGCAGCCAGATCTCCTCGTGCAGGCTGCCCTGCAGGAACGCTGTGCTGAAGTCAAGAGAGTGAAGCTCGTAGTCACGGTGAGCAGCAACGTGCAGCAGAACCCGAAGAGTGGTCATCTTCGGGGTGGGGGAGAAGGTCTGGAAGAAGTCGACCCCCTGACGCTGACTGAAGCCTCTAGCAACGTAACGAGCCTTGAAGACAGGCGGAGAACCTGGCGGCCGCTTCACCCTGAAAATCCACATGCCATCGACGATGTTCGCCCCAGGAGGGGGAACCTCGTCGACGTAGGTGCCTGTGGACTTCCAGGATGCCATCTCTGCGTCCATGGCTGTCTGCCACTGAGAGGAGTAGGGACCCAAGATCGCCTCTGCGTAAGTGCGCGGAGTGGGGATGTCTAGTGCATCCGGGTCTCCCTCAGGGGCAAGCAACCAGGCCACGAGATGAGGTACAGCAGCCGCGAGAGAGTCAAAGTCCTCCTGCCTGTCCTCAAGGACGTCCGTGCCAAGAGCACACTCACCCCCGACGGACGGAGGACAGACAGACGCAGACTCAGACCCAGCAACAAGGCGAGCAGCGTAGTCTAGACGACAGGCAGCAGCAAAGTCAACCAACTCAGCGACCAGAGCAGACGCAGCCGAGGACTCAAAGGTAGGGTCAGTGACAACAGTAGCTAGGAGACGCGTGACAGTAGGGTGCTCAGCACGATACCGGTCAGACTCAGGGTCCGGAACAGCAGGCAAAGAGGACGCAGGAGGAGACGGCAGAGGGACACGCTGAGGAGCAGTAGAGGGACGCAGAGTCATGTAGTGAGTGCCTGGGACAGGAGGAGGACGCTCACGACGGACACGACGACCAGTGCGAGCAGTACGGACAGGCGACGCAGGACGAGACTCAGGCTCACGACGCTCTGTAAGACCTCCTGTGGGACCAGTGTAAGGAGAGGGAGCAGGGAGAGGCGAGGCAGGCGGTAACTGTGACTGCGGCTGGACAGTCGGAGGACACTCTACGGAGGGAGGAGGACAAGGAGGAGGAGCCTGCCCAAGAACCTGCTGAAGGAGCGGTACGAAGTACGGCCGCGGCCGCGCAGCGTCTCCAGAAGCAGAAGAGACTCCAGCGTCCGGGTCCCCAGCACCAGCAGCAGCGCCACCGCTCGGGTCCTCAGCTCCAGCAGCAGCTCCACCAGGTGGGTCCGCAGCACCAGCAGCAGCAGCACCCCCAGGGTCGGCAGCTACAACTCCGCTAGCGCCGCCAGCTCCAGAGTCCCCAGCTCCAGCAGCTCCAGTCGTAGTGCGCCCAGAACAACCAGTCCCGGCAGCTCCAGTACCCCCAGCTCCAGCCGAGCCACTAGGACGGCGAAAGCGCCGGACGTACCAGTCACGAAGCTGCTGTGGTGTGAGAGACTGCTCAGCACCCCGAACCGGAGCACCCCCAGACGCAGCAACCCGAGGCTCCGTAGGCTCAGTAGCAGCACCCCCAGGCTCAGTACCCGCAGGCGCAGCACCCCCAGACTCAGCACCCCCAGACTCCGCACACGCCGGCTCAGGACCCCCAGTCGCAGCACCCCCAGGCGCAGCACCCCCAGGCGCCGAACTCTCAGGCACAGTACCCTCAGCTCCAGCACCCGTAGTCCCAGCACCCCCAGGCCCAGCACCCGCAGGCTCAGCACTCCCAGCAGCACCACCTGCAGCAGCACCTGAGTCACCTGTGACCTCGACAGGCTCAGCGACGGGAGGAGGGTCTACCTGAGAGACACCTGAAGGAGCAGGACCCTGAGGGGAAGGGAGTCTACCGGAGGGGGACCAGGAGCAAGGAAAAGCGGCGGGGGAGGGAGGGGGGCAGTACGGTAGGGGAAGAGACGGTAAAAAGGGACCGACTCGTCAAAGGTGACGTCCTGAGAGGCGAAGACCCGGCGCGAGGTGGGGTGGTAAAACTGCCAGCCCGGCGCGTCAGGGACAAAGCCAAGGAAGACACAGGGAAGCGTGCGGGAGGAGAGCTTGTCCGCGGACGTATCGCGGACAAGGGCACGAGCACCCCACACCCGGAAGCGCGACGCATCGCCAACCTCCCCCGTCCAACGCAGTGTGGGCGAGGTCTCCGGCAAGGAGACACGGGGCCAGAGGTTGAGCTGATGCGCGGCGTACCGGACAGCAAACGGCCACAGAAAATGGGGAGCCGCCGCGTGGACCAAGGAGGTACGAGCGACCTCCATGACCAGGCCAATGCGGCGCTCAGCAACCCCATTCTGCTGTGGGGAGTCCGGAAGCGTGAAGGTCTGCTCGATGCCCTCCGCCTGACAGAAGGTCCTCAAGAGGTCGGAGGAAAACTCACCACCTCTGTCAGAGTGCAGACGCAGGACAGGAAGATCCGTCCGGAAACGGCGGCGGAGCTGGAGACGAACTGTGCGGATCCAAGGGATCAGAACAGCAGGGACCTCACCCTTGGTGCGCAAGGGGAAGACCGTGGTGTAACGCGAGTAGTCGTCGACAACCAGCAAAAAGTACCGCTCACCGCCCTGACCACGAACGCGGGCTGGGCCCCACACGTCCAGGTGGAGGGTCTGCAGAGGAGCCTCTGTCGGGGGGAACGAGGAGGAGTGAGGAGCGGCGCGCTGCCGCCCCTCGACGCAAGGAAGGCAAGGCGGCGCAGGCGAGGCAGGGAGGGGAGGGAGGGACCTGGGAAGACCAGACACAAGGTGGCGACGGTGCATGCCACGGAGGCGTGGCAAGGAGGGGTGACCCAGGCGGTGGTGCCAGAGAAGAGTCTGGTGCGACAGGGAACGACACTCACAGGCGTGGGCTACCAGACCTGACGCGGACACCTGACCGACAGCAGTGACCTGAGGAGACGCAGTGGTCAGTGTGTAGAGACTCGACCCCGGCCGACGAGTAAACGTAGCCAGGTGACGGCCGGTCTTGGAGCACGTGCAGATCGCCACACGCTGTCCTCCAGGGGTAAAGGTGTCAACCCACTGATCCTGGATGACAGCGTTGCTCACCAGGTTCGTCGAGAACGAGGGGAGGTGGAAACCCGTCAACGAGCCAGACGGAACCGCCGGACAAGGGAGCACAGTGGTGGACCGGGCAAGGACCGGGCCCCCAGAGGGGTCAGCCAAGGAGACTGGGACCGGTGCAGGAAGCGGTGTGAGCTCAGTACTGTCTCGAAAGAAGCAGCGGGAAGCACCTGAGTCAAGGGTGAAGGTGTGACAGGTCTCAGCCGGTGCAGTACCTGAGAGAGCAGACTCGCAAGCAGCAGGGACAGTGCTGGAGGGAGCAGGTACAGGGGGCACCATACCAGAGAGAGCAGACTCACTAGTACCTAGGGCAGCGGGCCCTATACCTGGGTCAGGCGGCACACACAAGTAACAGTCTCCCTCGGCACTAACAGTCAATGCATACATGGCAGCAATAATAGCATCATAGTCAAGAGCAAAGATATCAACCCCAGCCCTCATCAGCTCAGCCCAGCGAGGGCGCTCAACATCCTCGCCCATCTCCTCACGCCAAGCGTCGTCAAGGCGGAAGAAGCAGCGGTACTGAGTGTGGAACTTTCCACACGTCTGCCCCTTGCGATCACCTGTGCGAATGACATAGGAACAGCGGCCACTGCCCCCCGACGTCCCACGCTGAGCAAGCCACTCACGAAGCTGCTGGGTCGACTGGGGACGCTGCTGCTGCTGGGAGCTCTGGCCCGAGCCTGTGCCTCCACTCCGACCTCCACCGCCGCCACTACCTCCGCTCCGACCGCCACCACCGCCACCGCCACCGCCACTACCGCCACCGCCGCCACTGCCGCCGCTGCCACCACCGCCACTGCTCCCGCCGCCGCCCCCGCCTCCGCCGCCGGCCCCACTCCCACCGGCACTCCCGCCACCGCTCCCTCCAGCACCGCCTCCCCCCCCACCTCCCCCACCCCCTCCCCCCCCAGCGCCACCCCCGCCACCCTTGCCCCCCTTGCCCTTGCCGGTGCGGCGCCTCCCACCAGGAGCAGAAGCAGCGCCAGCAGACTCAGCACCAAGGAAGTCAACAGCAGCAGCAGTAGCGTAGGAGGGAGCGAGGGGAGAGGGAGAACACCCCTCAAAGATGGGGGTGCGAGGAGCGCCGCGAGCAGCACCTACAGCTACAATGCTCTTCTCGGCTGCTAGCAGCTTCTCCTCTAGGAGGGCGACAGTGAGCTCAGTGGGACAGCGAGCAAGGAAATAGTCGCGCACTGAGCTGAGGGTGTCAGGGAGACGGGTGACTATGAAGTGGAGTGCCCAGTACAGGGGAGGGGGGTTCTTAGCGCAGAACTCGGTGGGAAGGGCGGCACGCAGGCGAGCATCACTAGTGCGAAGGTGGGTGATAAGATCGGCGACTGTAGCAAAGGTGGACAGGTCAGGGAACAGGTAAGGCAGCATGAGACGGCTAAGCTCGGCTGTGGCAGGTGAGGAGTAGCGAGCAACGACAGCGTCGTATAGGGCTTTAGCGGTTTTGCAGTCGCCAAAGTGCTCTAGCTCAGGTAACGGCAGGTGACTGCGAATAGCCAGGCGAGCTGCAGCGTCACGAGTCTGCCACTGTGAACGTACACTAAGCTCGGCTGTGGCAGCAGGAGCAGCGGCAGCACCAGACGCGTAGTCATAGAGGGAGATGTGGTCCGTGCTATTGCTCATAAGATACAACTGCAGGTCGTCGAGCCAGGAAGTGAACTGCACGGGACGGCCCTCAGCATCGAAGGAAAGAACGCGAATAGAGGCCATAGCTCAGGCGTGAGGGCACAGCAGAGCAGCGGCAGCAGCAGAGGGGACGCGCTAGAGCGAAGCTAGCAGCCACAGCAGGAGCAAGCGGCGGTGCACAGGCAGGGAGCAGCAGGCGAGGCGGGCAGCGCTGCAGGCGGGAAGTGCGGCGGGCGGGCTGCGAAGCGGGCAGCGGGGCGGGCGGGCGACGCGGCGAGCGGGCAGCGCGGCGGGCGGCTGCGAAGCGGGCAGCGGGCGGGCGGGCGACGCTGCAAGCGGGCAGCGGGCGGGCGGGCGACGCTGCAAGCGGGCAGCGAGGCGGGAGGGCGACGCTGCGAGCGAGCAGCGGGCGGGCGGGCGGCGCTGCGAGCGGGCAGCGAGCGAGCGGGCGACGCTGCGAAGCGGGCAGCGGGCGGGCGGGCGACGCTGCGAGCGGGCAGCGAGCGAGCGGGCGGGCGACGCTGTGAAGGAGGTAGCGGGCGGTCGGGCGGCGCTGCGAGCGGGCAGCGAAGCGGGCGGGCCGCGAAGCGGGCAGCGAGCGGGCGGGCGGGCTGCGAAGCGGGCAGCGGGGCGAGCGGGCTGCGAAGCGGGCAGCGGGGCGAGCGGGCTGCGAAGCGGGCAGCGGGGCGAGCGGGCGACGCTGCGAGCAGGCAGCGCGGCGGGCGAGGGGCGAGCGGGCAGCGTGGCGGACGGGCGACGCTGCGAGCGGGCGGCTCGGCGGGCGGGCGACGCTGCGAGGGGCGCGCGAGGGCGCTAGCGAGGGGCGCGCGAGGGCGCTAGCAAGGGGCGCGCGAGGGCGCTAATGAGGGGCGCGCGAGGGCGCTAACGAGGGTGCGCGAGGGCGCTAACGAGGGGCGCGCGAGGGCGCTAACGAAGGGGCGCGCGAGGGCGCTAACGAGGGCGCACGAGGGCGCTACGAGGCTAGGGCACGGGGTAGCGTGGTAACCGCATGCGAGCGGTGGTGGGCCCTTAAAAAAAAACGGTCGGTAGGTCCTAGGGACCTCCTGCTCTGAATACCATTTCAGAATAACTAGGCAAGAATGAATGAACTAGCAGAAGTTTGGGTACAAATATGAAACCCTAGTTGGGGTTGTACCCCATATTGGCTACCCCACTACAGCCTACCAACATATAACACATTACAATTTAACAGTTTTGTCCCTCCGGTTTATCTCGCCCTCCCCGTCACTCCAATTTTCTCACAAAGTCACACACTCGCCTCACTCTCTTCTCAAGACTCCCACCGTAACACACAACTGGCCTTACTAAGAGCTCTTGTGAGCGTCGTCAACCACCGTTTCGATCGTAGGCAGTTCAGGGGCACTCCAGTTCCAACGCTCCCTTCCCCTACCCGTCTCGCTCCCTTCCCATCCCCGTCGCACTCCCTTCGCCTGCCAGTCTCGCTCCCTTCCCATCCCCGTCGTGCTCCCTTCCTCTGCCCGTCTCGCTCCCTTCCCATCCCCGTCGCGCTCCCTTCCCCTGCCCGTCTCGCTCCCTTCCCATCCCCGTCGCGCTCCCTTCCCCTGCCCGTCTCGCTCCCTTCCCATCCCCGTCGCGCTCCCTTCCCCTGCCCGTCTCGCTCCCTTCCTATCCCCGTCGCGCTCCCTTCCCCTTCCCGTCTTGCTCCCTTCCCATCCCCATCGTGCTCCAACAGTAAAATGTAGAAGGCCTTTACAATCGTAAACGCCTTCTTGTGCGTGGCTTGTGTTGTGCTGACTGCGATTGACCCCGAGGGCAATAAACCACCAAGGGTATTGCCCTATGTGAATGGAAAATGGGGGGGTGTCCGAACCAGCATATATTCCAGATTGTTCAGCTACAGAGTCGGACTGTAGCCGGGATTGGTTGGGTTTGGGCGGTCGTTTACGATAGTTTACGATGGGGAAGGTTGAGTGGGAAACGAGCTGAGGAGCCAACCGCGATCCACACCGCCCCCAATCGCTGGCGAGATGTTGGTAATAAACGGCTGCAGACGACCGTTTACCATCGTCAAAGTGGTGGGATCCGAAAATTGCTGAGCGCAAATATTACCACATATAACTGTTACAACAATACAATTTCCTATCGAGTATTCTAAATTGCTCTTCAATTTAAATGTGAAATATTTGGATTAATTTTCGTAGCTTGGAAACATGACTTGTAATTGAATCTGCACATATTTTGGTCACCAGATTAACGACGTAGGTTACAATACCCAGCAACGAGAGCGGTACGCAAATGCCAATTCATAAATAAATTAAAGATGGTTTATATATCTCAATTAAATTAGAAAACTACAATAATTAGAAATACTTCAAACTGATGGTTACATTAGCACTACAAAAACAAATCTACACACCTACAAGAAACCACTACAGAAACACACGCTCCTACCCCTCAATGAGAATACGCACACACCCAGATTTAAGCACCAACCCCTTCGGCACATCACGCTTCAAGATCGTAGGGCTGTCCTGCATCGCATCGAGAAGTGTCGCCACGACCACATTAGTCTTGGCGCGAACGTAGATGCTGTTGGTTGAGCCTACCCCACCCAGGGAAGGCTGGCCCCTCCCTGGCCTGAAGCTTTGCAGGGGGGCTTCTACCTGCACGTACGAGTGGGGAAATGGTTAGCTTGTGACTGGGACAGGTGTGACTAACACACAGAAAAGCAACAAACTTACCACAACGCACAGGTACGCCAGCATAGGGATCTTCAGCAGAACCAGATTGGAGGTGACACAGGAAAACGCAGCAAGGGCTGCCTTCTCAAAGGCAATGTTGGCGAAGGGAATACCTTCGCCATTGACATGCCACGAAAATCCAAGTATAGCTGCACAGAACAGAACATAAACATTTGTCTGTTTTTAGACATAAAACATTAAAATCGTGCATCTTACCATGCCTGAAGTCTTCCAGCCACTTCGCTTCCGAGCGTCACTTTGACAGGATGATCATCTCCACCGCTAGCAACGGCCACTTGCTCTCATCCAACAACCCACCCGCATCCCATGCATAGAAACGAATTTTCTTGTGCGTGTTGCTGCGTTTTGTTTTGATTACCTTCATTGCGAGCTTCTCGGACTCGATTCTGCCGCCAGTTGCATAAAAATATTCGTCGCGAATCACTCCACACATTCGGTACTTCGTGATGAGATGGGGTTGGAAGACCTCCCATGTTGGGAAGAACTCCATGCACTCCACTGGCGCGTCTGGTAGGACGCGGTTCAAGTGAGACGATCGCTGGCTCGCGCTGCAAAATCGAACCTCGAAACCAATTTGGCTGTTCGATTGGCGAAACGCGTCGCTCACGTGGTTGTAACGATCGTCGGCGGTTGATGTGTTGGATCTTCCATAACATAGAATATGGTTTTGCCTGCGACACCGTCTATGACAAACTCCCTTCGCTCAAACATTCCGCAAAGTTCCAGATTGATGCGCGACTCCAATTACCCGCCGGCGAAATGTGTCGAAATTCGTTGACATCAGCATCAATCCCACCTGTTGCGCTCGATTCGTGCACATCAGCCCAGCATTCTGTATCGGTAAGTGCACAAAATGTAGCCATAAACATTACTAACGTATGGTTACTTTTTAATAAATAGGGTAACCGATCCGCGCACCAATCGCCGATCGTGATCGATCGTCAACTTTTACCGCGTCCTTATGAGCCACGTAAACGTCTCGAGAGCCTTTATCTGCAGTCGGGATGAAACGAAAAACAGCAGAAACAAATTAAAAGGCATAAAGGTTACAATTCTGGACCTCTAGATATAAGCGCAGACAAACACCGAATGTTCCAATTCATGTGTGAAGGAAACTTACCGCGAACTCCTTCGGAAGAAGGCTCGTCTTCAAAATGACATTGCCATCTTTGTCCTTGGTGAGTAGCTCCTGATTGACCTCCATGTTGACTGGAGACCTCTCTGGTACCTCCGCCGCTTGTTGCGCCTCAAGCTCAGCCAGTCGGGAACGCAGGATTTCGCACTCAGCCTCGGCGGTGGCGAGTTTCTGTTGTGCTTCTGCTTGAGAAATCTGCAGGACGTCAACCGTCTGCCAAAGATCTTCCACTTGTGCCTGCAGACCGCGACTCTGCCTGACCCAGTGTGCATTAATACCTGGAAATAGGAACAAACAGAAAGATGTGTATGATATAACAATATGAAACAAAAACATCATAACACAGCAGGAAAAAAACCAAGCAAAAGCAAGTGGAATAAGAAAATAAACCAAGCAACAAGCACGTGGAATAAACTCACCTTCCGACCGTGTTTCGCGGACGACAGTGTTTTTGTTCATCGACCAGCTGTTGCTGTTGCTAACCAAGCTGTTACTGCTGACCAAGCTACTGCGGCTGACCAAGCTGTTGCTGCTGAGCGGGCTGTTGTTGCTAAGCAAATTGTTGCTACTGAGCAAACTGGAGCTGCTGAGCTAGCTGCTGGTGCTGTTCGGCAGCATCATCTTTTTCGAGCTACTCATCCTTATCCTCGTCCTACTCCTCGTCCAGTTCCTTGTCGAAGGCAGAGCGATTATCGGTGAAAAAATCCTCAGCCAGAGCGCCAGTGGTTGCATCAGCGAGGAATTTAAGGTTCTGCTGCTGCTGCTGCTGGGTAGTTGCAACAGGCTGTTGTTGGGTAGACGCGGACAGAGGAGGGTTCGGGTGAGAGTTTGAGAGAAGCTGCCGCTGGGAACTCGCGGGAAGAACCGCCGAGGGAGATTTCGTGAAAGGCTGCTACCAGGAAGTCGCGGGTGGAGGATTCCGGTTTGAGTCGGTGAAAAGATGCTGCTGAGAACTTGCGGGCAGAGGTGGGTCCGGGAGCGACTCCGTGATAAGCGCCTCCTCGGTAGTTGCGGGAGCAGGTAAGTCTGCTTGGTTGGTGGTGGTTTTTCCTGCCTTCCTTCTGAGAATCAGGCACACCCGAGAGAGTCTGAATGCACTTCTTCTTGCCAGCATTGCTAGCAAGGGACTCGCGGCGCTTGAGAGCTTGCTTGTAGAGGGCACGCTGGCTGTTGACGAGTTCGTCTGCTTCAGCGAACGTGCGGACGTGGCTCTTCATGCTCAACAATTACTTCGTCGCGAGAGGGGTGCAAGAGGCGGACGCGCAGCAGCGGATTGAGTACGCTGTAGCGCTGCTAAGGGGCCCGGCCTTGAAGTGGTGGCGCCAACTTACGCAGACTGCTGTACGGAGGGCTCAGTTAGACGGGCATCAACAGGGCGTGGGGCATGCAACCGCAACTTCGAGCTTAGGGAGTTTAGCTTTGGGTGTTACCACGGTTCCGACGACATGGGAAGGATTTGAAGCGGCGCTGAAAAGTAGGTTCGATTTGGTGAACGCCTCCGAAGCTGCTAGGAAGCGTCTGCGTCATTTCCGACAGATAGGAAACGTCTATGAATACACACGACAGTTCTTGAGCATCAACAACGAGATCGACGATATCACGGAAGCAGAGATGCGCGATCGCTACCTCGAAGGGTTGAAGCCGGACATAGCGGAGATCATAGCGATTCATGGGTTGTCCACCTTCGAGTCAGTTGTCGCAGCAGCAGAACGCGTCGACGCAGTACGAAGCCGATGATGATCGCGATGATCGCGATAGGGGATACATAAATCCGATCAATGACGCTCGATCGAGGGGCGGACCGTCACCCATGGAGATTGGTGCAGTTAATAGTGACGGCTCACATCGAACAGGTTTTAGGGGGAACTGTCACTACTAAAAAAGCCGGGTCACATGAAGCGGGAGTGCCTATGGTTCAAGGAGCGGCAGCAGGGAAATGAAAACTGCCAGTAGATAGCGGGTCGCTTGCTGGTGTGGAGGTTCCCGTACCCGCCACGTCTACCAACGTAGAGGAGACGGCCAAGCAGCAGTCATCTACGGAGAACGAGGTAGACACTGTTGACCGACCAGTCGTGCTTCTAGGGAAGCTTCGCGGAGTTCCAGTCAAGATTCTTGTAGATAGCGGAGCTAGCCACTCGTTCGTTTCGTCTTCATTAGTTAGTCGTCTCCATCTCGAAGCAGATTGGGCAGTTAATTTCAAGGACGCTCGTATGGTAGATGGGACGCCACTCCACATAGGACCTATCATTCGCAAGTTACGCGTAGTGCTAGGACAAATCACAGTTAGACGTGACTTCAACTTTGCGATGCTGGACGGTTACGATTTCATCTTCGGGAGAGATTGGCTACGGACGGTTAGTACTCAGTTCGATTGGGCTCAGGGAAG
Source organism: Closterium sp. Yama58-4 (assembly GCA_947470075.1). Classification (NCBI taxonomy): domain Eukaryota; kingdom Viridiplantae; phylum Streptophyta; class Zygnematophyceae; order Desmidiales; family Closteriaceae; genus Closterium; species Closterium sp. Yama58-4. The sequence continues at coordinate 87,295 of CANIUD010000700.1, forward strand.
CTGCAGTGTCAAGGTAGATGGCGAGTTTCGAGAGCTGCCACACTGGAGCGATGGGGCCACATCATCCACAACAATCATCAATGATGTTCGTGTGCGACAGTTGGTGAAGCGAGCGGCACGGATCTTCGCGGTTTTCCTTGAGGAGGTGGAAGCTGAGGAGGGGAAAGGAGGGAGACCAGCAGTTGGAGAGAAGGCGACTCTTCCTGCTGAGGTGAGTGCACTGTTAGCAGAGTTTGCAGACGTCTTCCCCGACGACCTTGTTGCTGGTCTTCCCAGGGTGCTCCCTCCCCTTCCCGACTCGCCTGCTCCTCCCTGTATTCCCTGTGTCGAGGGGCGGCAGCGCGCCGCTCCTCACTCCTCCTCCTTTCCCCCGACGACTGCTCCCTTGCAGACGCTCCACTTGGACGTGTGGGGCCCAGCCCGCGTCCGTGGACAGGGTCAGGAGCGGTACTTCCTGCTCGTTGTTGACGACTTCTCGCGCTACACCACGGTCTTCCCCTTGCGAGCCAAGGGTGACGTACCTGATGTCTTGATCCCTTGGATCCGCAGATCTCGTCTCCAGCTCACCAGGCGTTTCCGCTCCGACTTTCCTGTCCTGCGTCTGCACTCTGACAGAGGTGGGGAGTTTTCCTCTGGCCTCCTGGAGGCCTTCTGTCAGCAGGAGGGCATTGAGCAGTCGTTCACGCTTCCGGCCTCTCCACAGCAGAATGGGGTTGCTGAGCGCCGCATTGGTCTAGTCATGGAGGTCGCTCGTACCTCCTTGAGTCATGCGGCTGCCCCCCATTTTCTGTGGCCGTTTGCGGTCCGATACGCTGCGCATCAGCTCAACCTCTGGCCCCGTGTCTCCTTGCCCGAGACTTCCCCGACACTGCGTTGGACGGGAGAGGCTGGCGATGCGTCGCGTTTTCGGGTCTGGGGATCCCGAGCTTTTGTCCGCGACACGTCCGCGGACAAGCTCTCCCGTCGCGCTGTCCCCTGCGTCTTCCTTGGCTTTGTCCCGGACGCCCCTGGTTGGCAGTTCTACCACCCCACCTCGCGTCGTGTCCTGGCCTCTCAGGACGTCACTTTTGACGAGTCCGTCCCCTACTACCGCCTCTTCCCCTACCGCACTGCCCCGCTCCCCCCCCCGCCTCTCTTCCTCGCTCCAGGTGCTGAGGTACCAGACCCCCTCCCCCCTCAGGGTGCCGCTCCCTCAGGTGTGTCCCAGGTAGACCCGGGTGAGCCTGTCGAGGTAGCTGTTGACTCTCGTCCTGCGTCTGGGGGTGCTGAGCCTGGGGGTGCTGAGTCTGGGGGTGCGGAGCCTGGGGGTGTTGAGCCTGGAGGTGCGGAGCCTGGCGGTGCGGAGCCTGGAGGTGCTGAGTCTGGGGGTGCTGAGTCTGGGGGTGCTGAGACTGAGCGTGCTACACCTAGAGGAGCCCTCTCCTCCCAGCAGCTGCAGGAGAGGTACCTCGAGTACTGCCGCCTCCGGAGAGGTGCTGCTGGAGCTCGTCCCGGTACTTCCCCTCCTACCCAGGAGCTCCCCCCCATTCAGCAGATCCGAGAGTGGTACACACGCCGCTGCAGTCTTCGGAGTGGTCCTCCGGGTGCTGAGGACCCGAGCGGTGGCGCTGCTGCTTGTGCTGAGGACCCGGGCGCTGGAGCTGCTGCTGGTGCTGAGGACCCGGGCGGTGGAGCTGCTGCTGGTGCTGAGGACTCGGACGGTGGAGCTACTGCTGGAGCTGGGGACCCGAGCGGTGGAGCTGCTGCTGGAGCTGAGGACCCGGCTGGTGGAGTTCCTGCTGGTGCTGCGGACCCGAGCGGTGGCGCTGCTGCTGGTGCTGCGGACCCGAGCGTTGGAGCTACTGCTGGAGCTGAGGACCCGAGCGGTGGTGCTGCTGCTGGTGCTGAGGACCCGGCCGGTGGAGCTGCTGCTGGTGTTGAGGACCCGGACGTTGGAGCTGCTGCTGGTGCTGAGGACCCTGCCGCTGGTGTCTCTGCTGGTTCTGGAGACGCTACGCGGCCCCGACCGTACTTCGTACCACTTCTTCAGCAGGTTCTTGGTCAGGCTCCTCCTCCCTGTCCTCCTCCCTCAGTAGAGTGTCCTCCGCCTGTCCAGTCGCCGTCACAGTTACCGCCTGCCTCGCCTCTCCCTGCTCCCTCTCCTTACACTGGTCCCACGGGAGGTCTTACAGAGCGTCGTGAGCCTGAGTCTCGTCCTGCGTCGCCTGTTCGTACTGCTCGCACTGGTCGTCGTGTCCCACGTGAGCGTCCTCCTCCTGTCCCTGGCACTCACTACATGACTCTGCGTCCCTCCACTGCTCCTTAGCGTGTCCCGCTACCGTCTCCTCCTGCGTCCTCTTTGCCTACCGTTCCGGACCCTGAGTCTGACCGGTTTCGTGCTGAGCACCCTACTGTCACGCGTCTCCTCGCTACTGTTGTCACTGACCCTACCTTTGAGTCCTCGACTGCCCGTGTCCCGCTACCGTCTCCTCCTGCTTCCTCTCTGCCTACTCTTCCTGACCCGGAGTCTGACTCCCGTCGTGCTGCCAGTCCCACTGTCACCCGTCTCCTCGCTACTGTTGTCACTGACCCTACCTTTGAGTCCACCGCTGCGTCTTCTCTGGTCGCTGAGTTAGTTGACTTTGCTGCTGCCTGTCGTCTAGACTACGCCACTAGCCTTGTTGCTGAGTCTGAGTCTGAGTCTGTCTGTCCTCCGTCCGTCGGGGGTGAGTGTGCTCTTGGCACGGACGTCCTTGAGGACAGACAGGAGGAGTTCCAGTGCTTTGCTGCTACTTTGCCCCACCTCGTGTCCATGCTAGTTGCCCCTGAGGGAGACCCGGATGCACCAGACATCCCGACCCCGCGCACTTACGCTGAGGCGATGGCAGGTCCCTACTCCTCTCAGTGGCAGACAGCCATGGACGCAGAGATGGCTTCCTGGAAGTCCACACGCACCTACATCGACGAGGTTCCCCCACCTGGGGCGAACATCGTCAGTGGCATGTGGATTTTCAGGGTGAAGCGGCCACCGGGTTCTCCTCCTGTCTTCAAGGCGCGCTACGTGGCTTGAGGCTTCAGTCAGCGAGAGGGAGTTGACTTCTTTCAGACCTTCTCCCCCACCCCGAAGATGACCACTCTTCGGGTGCTGCTGCACATAGCCGCTCAGCGCGACTACGAGCTTCACTCACTTGACTTCAGCACTGCTTTCTTGCAGGGCAGCCTGCACGAGGAGATCTGGCTGCGCCGCCCTCCTGGCTTCACTGTGTCGTTTCCTCCTTGTACCCATTGGAGGCTTCAGCGGCCGGTCTACGGTCTCCGCCAGGCACCGCATGAGTGGCACGACACACTGAGGACGACACTTGCGGCTCTTGGGTTCGCTCCCTCTACTGCTGACCCGTCACTGTTTCTACGCACAGACACCTCACTGCCGCCGTTCTACATCCTCGTGTACGTCGACGACTTGGTCTTTGCCACTGCTGACACCACGGCACTCGCCCACGTGAAGTCGGAGCTGCAGAGGAGACACACGTGCACAGACCTGGGTGAACTGACAAGCTATCTTGGCTTGCGGATCACCCGGGACAGAGCACGGCGCACCATCACCTTGACTCAGTCACACATGGTGCAGCAGATCCTTCAGCGCTTCCGCTTCACGTACTCCTCGCCTCAGTCCACTCCTCTGCCTACCGGTCACTCGCTCTCAGCTCTGCCTTCGGATGAGTCCGTAGAGCCGAGTGGCCCGTATCCAGAGCTTGTGGGCTGCCTCATGTACCTGATGACCTGCACTTGACCTGACCTTGCATACCCTCTTAGCATCCTTGCACGCTATGTCGCTCTTGGCCGTCACAGGAAGGAGCACATGGATGCCGCTAAGAGGGTGTTGCGCTACTTGTGCAGTACGTCGGGCATGGGGCTAGTGCTTGGAGGGCGAGACCGAGTTGTACTTACTGGACACTCAGACGCTTCTTGGGCGGACGACCAGGCTACTCAGCGGTCGTCTCAGGGTTACACCTTCAGCCTTGGCTCCGGCTCAGTTTCTTGGCGTTCTACACGCTCTTCTTCTGTTCTCAGCTCCAGTTGTGAGGCTGAGATCTACGCCACAGCCATGGCGGCCCAGGAGCTACGCTGGCTGACCTACCTGCTGACCGACTTGGGTGAGCGGCCTCGTTCTCCTCCAGTGCTGTACGTCGACAACCAGGCTGCCATTGCCTTGTGTGAGGAGCACAGACTGGAGCACAGAACGAAGCACATCGCCCTGCGGTACTTCCTTGCTCGAGAGCTGCAGCAGCGCGGTCAGCTTTGTCTGCGTTACGTGGCCACTGAGGCCAACCTTGCTGATGTGTTCACCAAGGCGCTTCCGCCTTGTGACCATCAGCGCTTCTGCACTCTGCTAGGCCTTGTGCCTACTGGACCTCACTTACTTACCTCTTGACCTTGCTTGTACTGTGATCACTATATATATATCTACCTGCATGTTTACTCTTGCTAGGTTGTGATCACTGTATCTCATGCTCTGTTATAAACCTGCATGTGAACTGGTCTTGTGACCACTAGCTTGTGCTCGGAATTTGTGTGGTGTCCTTGAGATCCACCCTGAGCTTGTTGTTGCCTTGCTTTGCCTTGACTGGTCTTGTGACCCCTAGGTCTCCCCCACTTTGCCTATGGGGGTGTGTCAAACATTATATGTGTTGTGTTTGTGTAGGCTGTAGTGGGTTAGCCTATAGGGGGGTCACAACATTAGGGTTTCATATTTGTACTCACAATCCTTTCTAGTTCACCATTCCAGTCCGTTATTACTGACACCTCCTAGCCGAGCAGTCGACCATCGAATAGAGTTAGAGCCAGGGAGCAGGCCAGTAGCAAAACCGCTATGGAGAGATATAGAAGATGACGCAGCAAGTTAGGCACTTCCTAGCACAGGGGTTCATACAGCCATCTAGGTCGCCTTGGGCAGCACCGATCCTCTTCGCACTTAAGAAAGACGGAGGGTTACGGATGTGCATAGATTACCGCGCACTGAACGCCGCCACCGTCAAGAATAGGTTCCCGGTGCCGAGAGTAGAGGATCTTCTAGATGCAGTGCAGGGCGCTAGAGTCTTCTCCAAGATCGACCTTCGTTCGGGTTACCACCAGATTCGTGTAGTTCCTTAGGACCGGCACAAGATGGCGTTTCGTACGAAGCATGGGTTGTACGAGTTTAGGGTTCTACCGTTCGGACTGACCAACGCCCCAGCGACGTTCCAGACGCTTATGAACACCGTCCTCCCCAAGTTCCTAGGTTCGTTCGTTGTCGTTTACCTAGACAATATCCTCATTTTTTCCAAGTCGAAAGAGGAGCGCGTGCTGCACTTGCAGAGGGTCTTTGAGGTCTTGCGGAGGGAGAAGCTGTACGCGAAGCAGTCGAAGTGCGAGTTCTTTCTCCCCGAGGTCGAGTTCCTAGGACACGTCGTATCCGCTAGTGGCATTAGGACCGACCCGAAGAAGATCGCAGCCGTACAGGATTGGGTAGCACCGACCTCAGTCAAAGGACTGCAAAGCTTCCTCGAATTTGCCAACTATTACCGTCGTTTCGTTCAGGGTTACGCTTCTATCGCAAGTCCACTCACCGACCTACTTCGGAAGGGCGTAGAGTACGTTTGGGGTCCAGTGCAGCACCAGGCGTTCGAACAGATGAAGCAGTCGCTCACGTCTTCACCGACACTGTCGTACCCTGATCCCACTCGCCCGTACGTTGTAGTGACCGATGCATCATATCAGGCCATTGGAGCAGTGCTTCTTCAGGACCAGGGACGCGGGTTGCAGCCGATCGCGTACGAGTCGCGTAAGCTTAGGGGAGCGGAGCTGAACTATCCGATTCATGACAAGGAGGCGCTCCCGATCATCCATGCGTATGGAGATGCTACCTAGAGGGGGCAGATAGTGTTATACGCACGGACCATTGCTCGCTTCGCTTTCTCAAGTCGCAGCCGCAGCTGAGTCAGTCGTTGCCAGGCTAAATGGATGGAGTTCATGGAGGGTAGTTTCCACTATAGGATCAAGTATAAGCCTAGCGTGCGCAACCCAGCAGATCCGCTCACTCGCCCTAGTTGCCAGCTCGCTAGCCTCACAGTCACTGCCGGCCATCCACTTCTCACAGCACTCTTTTGGCACGGTTACACTGTAGACCCTGACTTCACACCGCAGCCGCCTGCAGGAGCAGAGGTGCAGGGTAGTGTTTACATACGGAAGGGTACCACACGGATTTGGGTTCCAGCCTACCGCCCTCTTCGACAGCTCCTTCTCTCAGAGGCGCATGACGTAGTTAGTGCAGGTCACTTTGGAGCAGACAAGACGGCTAAGATGCTTAGTCACACGTACTACTGGCCAGGGCTTGTAGTAGACGTAGAGGATTAAATTCGCTCGTGCGACACATGTCAGTGCACGAAGTCCTCGCGATAGCGCAAGGCAAGACTTTTGCAGCCGATTCCACCGCCCGACCGCCCTTGCCATGGATTTCATCATGGCATTACCGCGCACAGTTAGGGGTCACGACGCCATCTTCGTTGTAGTCGACAAGTTTTCTCGAGCAGCGCACTTCATCCCCACGCACGGCCAGGTCACAGCAGAGGAAGTCGTGACACTGTTCGTCGATAACGTAGTCCGACTGCACGAGGTTCCAGATTCCATCATCTCATACCGTGACCCTAGATTCACCTTGAAGTTCTAGAAGCAGCTTTTCGCACTGTTTGGGACTCGCTTAGCCATGTCGGCCTCTGCCACCATCTAGAGACAGGCTGACAGACTGAGCGCGTGAACCAGACCTTGGAGCAGATTCTTCGCAGCATCACGATGCACGACGCAGCAGCATGGGACAAGAAGCTGAGCATGGCCGAGTTCGCATACAACAACAAGCACCGCTCCGCCACAAGGAATGTCACCGTTCTTGGCACTGTACGGTCAGCACCCCAATGTCCCCACTCGTGTCGATCTCACACCCACTGTCCCTCGTGCGGACAACTTCCACCAGCATCTCACTTTCATTCATGATCACGTGAGGAAGCACCTTGAGCTCGCAAATGCACGCATGGCACGCACCACCAACCGCAGTCGTCGTGAGGTGTCGTTTTCAGTTGGTGACCGTGTCCTTCTCGATAGCCGCAACCTCCCACTACCACCGGACAGCAAGCTTCGTCCACGTTTCATTGGTCCATTTGTCATTGAGCGCGCACTTGGTCCAGTCGCATACCGCCTCCGCCTTCCCGCTCATTTCCGCATGCACCCATCATTCCACGTGTCTCTCCTTCGTCCTTACACCGATCCCAACGCCACCTTCTCGGGCCGTGATCGCACTCCACTGCCGGTAGCTGTTGACACCGACGAGCCCGACTACCAGATCCAGCGCATCCTCAGGCACCGTCGCCGCCTCCAAGGGGGTGTCTCTTTCATCGACTTCTTGGTTCGTTGGCGTGGTTACGATGCAGCCGACGACAGCTGGGTTCCTTCGTCCTCGCTGTCTCCCGACAACGCTTGCCTCCAAGCGTACCTTCAGTCTGCAGGCGCCGCGGACGTCGCCTCCTTGGGAGGGGGGTAGTGTTACAGGGGGTTTTACTGTTCATCCTGAACAGTACTTTCCCAACTCATCCAACCTTATCTTCCAAGATTTCCAAGTGCCATGTGGCACTCTAGTTTTCTTGCCTTCTACTTTCTAGTCCCACGAAGTACTTTCCTACTATCGCTCTTGCATGTTATATCAACTCTGCTTGTATCAACCATTTCTCAACCAATTCTCATTCAACTTTTCAATAATTCAGTAACTACTTCGCCTATTTCGCCAATAGTTCTTTCGCCAAAGTCTTCCGCCGCGTTTCATCCTCGACTTAGTCGACCCCGCTAATTCTTTAGCGGACTTAGGCCAGCGGGTCTAACAAAGCTGTCTGATGAATAGAGTGCACCAAGTACTCTTTACTTTTCTTCTCAAACCCCCATTAGAGCGTGGGTTGATCGGTGCCATTCCTAGTTTATCACCAAGTGTTCTATCGACGGCTTTCCGCTTTCTTCGCAACTCCAGATATTCTCCCCCACCTGCTTTTCTGCCACGCAACAGGCGAACGTGCTGGACGATTTTTAATATGGGTTGTCGATCCCGCGAAACTCAATCTAACCCAGAATCGTGACCATAGAACATGACAACCAATCCAGTTTGAGTCCCCGTTCATTCTCTCGTCGTTCCTTCGACTCGATATTTCTCCCGTGTGTTCACATTTCTGTTCAGTCATCCCTTCAACCTCGACTTCAATCCTCATTTTGTGAGAATAGACTAACGATTCCCAGCTAGCATTCGTCCCCATGACACTTTTTCTCACGCTATTCCTCATTTTTGGCTCATCGTAAGCATTGGCGACACCTTCCACTGTGGATCGCGACGTGCGGGTTCCATACAGTCGCAACGGTAGGCTTGTATCGTGAGCCCTTGCTTAGTTTGCTGTGAAACAAGTAGTCATGTTCGTGCCTTTCCTCTTGTTCTAGTTCATGTTTCCAACTTGAAATATTTTCTCACGTATCCCTCTCCCCCCGTTTCCTTTTTTTACATGTAGCGGCGCGCGGAAATTCCACCCCTGCGCCACATGCGCCATGCTGTCGTTCTCCCACTAGATGTAGGTGCCGCTGTCGCGCAGGCCGCCGCTGGCCTGAACCCTCCCATCGCTCAACCACGCGCTGGGCGGCACCCCGCAGCTGCGCAGGCCAGCGCTGCTTGTCGCGCCACTGCTGCGCATGCCAGCGCTGGCGTGCACTGCGATGTCGCGCACCCAGCGCTGGGTTGCACCCCGCAGTCTCCGCACCCAGCCTCCCTTCGTTCCGCTCACCCATCCCTTTCCGCGCTGCGATTCCCCACGCCTGCAGCGCATTGGTGGGCGATGATCGCAGTGCTTGTGTGGTGGAGCTACTGTAGTTGTGAGCGCGGAGATTTGTGATTTTGACCAGGAGAGTGTAGCGTGGTGAGTGTAACAAGTGTAGCTAGGAGCTATGGGGCCCTGCTTCTGCCGCTGCCATCATGTTCCCTCTCCCGCGCTACTTCTCTCTCCCCTCCCAACCATCCGCCCTCATGTTCTCATGCCTCCGTTGCTCCCCAACCATGCGCTCCCACCCCCCATCCCCTTAGGACGGCGACGTGTTGGGAATCTTCCTTCTCAACCCGTCCGCCCTTTCCCCTCCTTCTGCCGCTCTTCCCCGCCTCCTCCCCTTCCCCCTCTTCTCCCCCCTTATCTGCGCCCACCAGAGTCTACCTTCCGCCCTGCCTCAGGTGGCCACTACTCCGCCCATCCCTTCCCCGCCCCCATGCCTCACTCTCCCCCCCCCCCCCTCCAGGCCCTCAGATTCACTTTTAGGGACGTTGATGCTTCAGGTTCCCTGTGAAAAAAAAGGCTGATTTTCAGTGTCCCTGAAAGAAAATGCCTGATTTTTCAAGGTTCATAAAGAAAAACCTATGATTACGTGATACCTTCAATGTGATTATAGACTACGGAAATCAAACCTGAAACCTTACCCTTCGACAAGATTCCACTAACAACTAAGACACTCTAAGCTGTTGGCAAACGGTTAATAATTTACACGGGCGTAGCACTTGTCATCTCGGGCATTTATAAAGAAATATTACAAATGTGCCTTCAGTGTATACTTCGATAAAGGGTTGAAAACTCTGTGTTAACTATGAAATGAAGGCTGAAAAATCAGTCTCACAAAAATCTACTCACTGAAAAATCAATGTAGGTACACAAAAATAGGCTGAAAATCAGGAATTTCAGGGAAACATTCATGATATCGTAGGGCCTGCCCCCCTCTTCCCCCCCTCCCTCCTCCCCCCCCCCTTTCCCCCACTTGCCATGCTCTTGTGACATTCCATGAATCAACACCATGTATTGCAACATGCCTGTCTGTGGTTCCAGCAAGACCTCTTTCCAGGCAGATAGAGGTAAGTGCTCATTTTATTTGCTTTATTTTGTTTTTTTTTTTTTGTCTTAGGGCATCAAATGAAATGTTGCTGACTTCCTAACTTGTTTCTCTGTGTGCAGGTTAAATATAAACTGAAGGTTTGATAAGGAGCTGTTGACAATGGCTACTAGGTCAAACATTTAACTAGTTGTACAGCATATCCCAGTAGGTTGTACTAAAAAATTCTGGATGCAATTTGTGTGCTTTATATAAACCATAATTTCGAACAAGTACATCAAGCAAATAAATGCTTAACACAAACAAAGCATTGTACAGTAACGAGGATGTTTATAATAATCCTGTCACAGACCAATATCGAGAGAATTAGGTAAAAGAGGGAGGCAGAAAGAGAGCTGAACTAGCAAGAATGGGGATACAAATAGCAAACCCTAGAAGGGTTGTACTCGCTACAGAGCACCCCACTACAGGCTAGAGCAGAATATTCTGACACACCCCCATAGCCAAAGTGGGGTGTAATCAGCAGAGGAAACAAAGCAGTACAAGCTCAGGGTGGATCACGATGTCACCACACATTCTGAGCACAAGCAAGAAGCAATAGTTTAAGATTCACAATTATGAGCAAAGCTAGAGGCAGTAATAGGGGGCAAGTGAGGAGGAGGAGGGCTGGCGAGAGGAGAGTAGATAGGAGGCGACGACTGAAGCTGCAGACACACGGGCAACAGACGGCTCTGGTGCGACAACGTGGCTACCGGGAATGAGTGCCCCGGAGTACAGGAGTAACAGGCTCCGCGGCTAATATGCACGGCAGGAGCAACGGACCCACAGGCGACGGCGCAACCGGCTCTCTGAGCTACCGGTGGCTAATCGACCCCCGGAATACAGGCGCTGCGGACGACACGACGGCGACCTCCGCTCAACCTCCTCCAACTGTCCCACACCCCTCGACACACACCCCCTGCTGAACCCCTAGCTCCACTCCCACGGCACCCCCCTTTAAACCCTAACCCTCGGCTCCCACACATCCACCCCCCTCAGCGGCAGCTGCAGCAGTGGGAGACGGAGGAGGAGGAGGAGCAGGGGACGGCGCACACACACGGCACCCCCATAGCTGCCACCCCCACACTCCTCACCCCCAAACCCTAAAAACGGGCGGAACGGGGGAAGGAGCGCGGGGGCCGCGAGCGACGGGATCGGGGGGGGGGGGGGGCCGCGGGCGACGGGATCGCGGGGCCGCGGGCGACGGGATCGGGGGGGAGGGGGGGCCGCGGGCGATGGGATCGCAGGGCCGCGGGCGACGGGATCGCGGGGCCGCGGGCGACGGGATCGCTGGGCCGCGGGCGACGGGATCGCAGGGCCGCGGGCGACGGGATCGGGGGGCCGCGGGCGACGGGATCGCGGGGCCGCGGGCGACGGGATCGGGGGGCCGCGGGCGACGGGATCGCGGGGCCGCGGGCGACGGGATCGCGGGGGGCACAGCGACGGTGGGAAACCGCCGCGCGCCTCGGGGCGCACGGCGTGCAGAAAACCGCCGCGCGCCCCGAGCGCACGGCGGGATGAAAACCGCCGAAACCCTAGAAAAAATTCGCCGCGCGGAGCAGCGGAAGCATTAGGTGGTGGGCCCACCCACAGGATCGACCCAGGAGGGTCGACCTGCTCTGATAGCATATCGAGAGAATTAGGTAAAAGAGGGAGGCAGAAAGAGAGCTGAACTAGCAAGAATGGGGATACAAATAGCAAACCCTAGAAGGGTTGTACTCGCTACAGAGCACCCCACTACAGGCTAGAGCATAATATTCTGACAACCAATATCGTAGTTACCAGGTTATTTTGATGGGCGATGTCGTTTGTTATGCGAATGTGAAACCGAAGGATCATAGGACACGTGTCGAAGCATCGACGGTCAGATTTTGTGGTGGTTTACTGCTGTTAATGGATGTGATTAATGACTTTGTTTTTAATATTATCGGCACATAGTTGTAGCGAGTTGGTCCGTAACGGAGAATTCCGCATCATTTTCAGCTTACAGAAATCAGACACGTAGACACTATCGTTTCTTTCGCATCTACACAGAAATGAGTAACCGTTTTAAAAAAAGGGAGAGAAGATCAAACTGGGGCCGAACATTAGCAGGAAAGTGACCAAATTAGGGCCGAGTTAATCCTAACCGTTGGATGCACCTCCGAGACTGCCAATGTGGTAGGGCAGAGATTTCGAACCTAGATTTACAGGAAAATACATTTCGACTTTATAGGATCAGGTTTTTATTTATAGATTATGATCGCCGCCTATTACGAAACTCGCGTCGCATTTCTCTGGGAGTAGGTTTCATTGTGGTTCTCGGAAAATTTACATTACTTTAGCTTACCAAAAAAATAAAACCAAGTCAGATACGGATGCGACTCGGGGAGGCATCAACCCTAAGCTCTACTTGGGTTCCCGTGTTTAGGGTTGATCCCTCCCGAAAATACGTCCGGGTTCTCTAGGGAATTAGTTTTTCCTCCCTGCCCTTACAATTTCTGGTACCTTCGTCTAGTGCCTCGTAGTGCTGATGAGTGGAAAACACTGGTTTATTTCGACATAACGACCTGAAAAATCAAATCCAACTGTTACGACGCGCGGGGTGGTCGGAACCTCTGACAAGTAAAATTGAATCGCGAGTATAGAAAATTTGGATTTTAGCTCCAACAGTCCAGGTTCGGTTTCTCCTGCCCTAATTTGGTCACTTTCCTGCTAATGTTCGGCCCCAATTTGATATTCTCCCTTAAAAAAACATCCGCACGTCGTTCGTCAGCGAATCTGGAACGGCCTACATTCTGGGAGGGGAGAAGATCAAATTGGGGCCGAACATTAGCAGGAAAGTGACCAAATTAGGGCCGGAGAAATCGAGCCTGGACTTTTGGAGCTAGCATTCGTTTTTTCGATACTCGCAATTCAATTTCACTTGTCAGAGGTTCCGACCACCCCGCGCGTCGTAACTGTTGGATTTGAATTTTCATGTTGTCCACTTATTAGCACTACGAAGCACTAGACGACACCACCAGAAATTGTTAGGGCAGGGAGGAAAAACTAATCCCCTAGAGAACCCGGACGCATTTTCGGGAGGGATCAACCCTAAACACGGGAACCAAAGTAAAGTTTAGGGTTGATGCCTCCCCGAGTCGCATCCGTCTCTGACTTGGTTTTATTTTTTTGGTCAGCTAATGTAATGTAAATTTTCCGAGAACCACGATGAAAACTACTTCCAGAGGAATGCTACGCGTGTTTCGTAATAGGCGGCGATCATAACCTTTAGATAAAAACCTGATCCAATAAAGTCGAAATGCTTGTAATTTCCTGTAAATCTAGGTTCGAAATCTCGGCCCTACCACTTGGGCAGCCTCGGAGGTACATCCAACGGTTGGCCCGGCCCTAATTTGGTCACTTTCCTGCTAATGTTCGGCCCCAGTTTGATCTTCTCCCTTCTGGGAGAGCCGAGGTTGAGATTCAAACTACTTTCACGTTACCCTGAAACATACATTTGCCGAACCTGCGAACACATACAGAGCTTCAAACCCTCTGAAAACGTATGTTTCCCATTGTCGTGAACATAGCTCCTGAAAAACTAACCCCCCCGCAACTCCGACGATACCCCAGTGTAGGTTTCTGAAGCACCAATTTTTTAGATGCGAACGCGTCACACGTGCATTATAGCTTCCTCGAATTAGCCAATCGTAGCTCGCCTCTCCTTTCTCGCCTAGAGTTGCTATTATTGAGTTGCGGCCAATAACAGGTCGGACATGGCAAGAATGTCGGATTTTGATTCGATGCCGAGAGATGCGCTCGCCAGACTTATTGACGTTCGCGATAACATGCGCCTCGATTCATCTCCAAATTCGACTTTGGATTATCGTCCGGCTGAGATTCCTTTGCGGAATCTCCTGTAATTCCGGCGTCCGTCAGTCTCCACGTGGAGGTACCTTCCATCCCGGCACTCAACGTGACTACAAACGAGGGTGATTCCAGTCTCTAGAAGCTCGTCCAGTTCTGCATTCCGTTTCTCTCTCCAGTAGAAGCAGTAACTTGCTGCCTCTTGCAAACCGATTTCTTGTTGACAACTCTTTTACCTCATGGCCTTTATTCGTGTTCGCTACGTCTTACTGTTTGGTAAGCGTTACCCTGGCGTAAGTTCGCAACACCAGTGCCATCTCATTGCTTGCCAGCTGCCAACCAGGTGTTGTAACCCGATCGCTGATTTCGCCTCTCGTCGTGTGTGTGCTTCGTGCAGCGTTCCTTGCGGCGGCGCTGGTGGCGGTTGCATACGCCAAGAAGAAACCTGTTTCCAGAAAAATCCTTCCCGTTTCTTCTGGTCAGTTCGAAGCTCCAGGTTTGCATGCCCGAAAATCTTTCTTCCTTAAGAAACACCATGATATGTCCACCGTGGATTTCTATGACACACCAGAACTCTAAAGGCGCATGACAGTTCCAATCTGAACTCACCCGTGGAGGCTCTCTTTCAATGTCTTACCGCCACACCTCCCCCCTCGGTTTCTCTTTCAACAGACTCCTTCAATGCCACCCTGTATAGCCCGCTCGAGATTCCCGAGAATGACACTGAAGCTGCCCTGAACGCCATCGGCGACGACTACGGATGGGCGAAAATGGGATTGATTATCCACAAGTGAGTTTGTCAGGCCTGAACCCCCCGCCGCTCTAACAGGGAGGAGCCAATGGGTGCTCTGATGATACACGCTAATATTCGACAGAGGAGCACGCAATTAAGTAGAACCTCGAGTCTTGATTAGGTACAAGGTTCAATGCGACATAGTCCCGTCAGTTAAATAGTGATGATGAAGCAACGTGTGGCGAATTATGTTCACTACCCACTGAAGGCCAACGAGGGATGGTGGGACTCGAGGCGCACAGTGTAGGCGCTAGAACAAATGAGATATTGCTGTCCAGAATCTGCCCGTTATGTTCAGGTTCACAGACCTACTTTTGCTCAAAACCCATTCTATACAGTCAACATTTCTGGAGGTTCCCTAGGGCGAGGGGAGTATCGGTTATAGTCGCCTCGAGGAAAAGGGACTACAGAAGCCCTACCGCCCTCACCACCTCGGCGACTCTATTAGAGTTTTGGTGTACCAAGAGTCTCCTTCCATAGTTAAAGGGTCAAGTCCGTCATGTGATTGATTCTCACTCAACACTGTAATAACCAAGATCAACACCCTATTTCTCTGATGTGATATGCAGGAAAAATGGCCAGCCAGAGTGGCTCGAGTACGGGGTGGCAGCTGGTATGTTGCAGGCCCCGGGATTTCACGGCGTGCATTTTTGGAATGGGATGTGCCCAATCATCATGACGCATGTGCACAAGGCAACATGGGGATCAAACGGTCCCAAGGTGTTGGATCTGCCATGCAAGTATAAATCTTCCGACCCATCGAGTTACTACCCAATTTGGAAATGCAACGGCTTTCTTGGGAAGGATTTGGCAGAACGGACAGCGGAGTTTGTGTCAACTCTCAAGGAGATTCTAAAGAATCCGAGTGGGTTCTATGGCAACATTCACACTTTGAGGTACCCTAATGGCGCAGTGCGTGGGCAGTTTGAAAAGGTTGTGTGAAGTTTTTCTAAGGGTGCATTCCTGGCACTGATCAAACCTTTGGTTAACCATGATTGTGACCCAAAATTGCACACCTTTCTCACCAATTGGGCTACGATTATTACACCACCTCGATAATTTCACACCCCTTCATCGCACACCATGGGGTATTTACCCTGTATCCGGTTGGCGAGCGTAGTTGACAAGAGGGCTGACCAGAGCCTGGAATGTACCCTAAGCTGTCCATCAAGTTGCAAAGAATCCTGAAGTCGGGAATAGGAATTCGGAATCAGCGGGGCGAGGGAGGTTGGTAGTTGGGGTATGTGGTGAGCATTACGGTTGTGGGATAAGAGTTTGCTGTGTTGGTTTTGTATTCACAAATGGTATATTTGTGTTAGAACATAGTGCTGTGTAGGCTGTAGTGGGGTAGCCAATATGGGGTACAACCCAATTAGGGTTAGTACTTGTACCAACTTTCTCATCAATGCATTCATTCCTGCTGCTAGATTCTGACATGGTTTCAGAGCAGGTCCTGCTTCAGGACCGTTTTTTTAGGGCCCACCGCATGGCTCAGGTTATCAGTGTAATTTACCCTTCTATACTGATTACAAGGGTGAAATTTTGGGTCTACACTGATGTGCTGGGGTAATTTTTTGGTGAAGTAGTGTTACACTGATCTGTAAGTGTATCGTTGTAGGCCACACTGATGCGTCGGGGTAAATTTATAGTTATCGAAGGTTACACTGAAGGGCGTACAGACCCCCCCTCCCCCCGCCCCCCCCCCCCTTGCCCCGAAATTTGTCAGATCGTGATTTCTGTCAATCACGCAAGTACCGAGGTTACCTTCTATTCTGTACGTGCGTTGGCCGCAGTCACGTGTCCGCAGCGAACAACCATCAGTGTACGAGAAAAACCCACACTGATGACTCTGCGTAAAAAAAAAAAATTCAATGTTACACTGCTCTATCAGTGTAATGGAAAAGTACACGCTGCTCATAAGGGTTTCTGAAAACGCTACACTGCCAATCGTGAGCAGGCTAAATCCAAACCTGAGCCCTGGCCCACCGTACAGTTCCCTGCCCGTAGCGCGTTACCCTGCTCGTAGCGCCATACCCTGCCTGTCGCGCTGCCCCACCAGTCGCGCTGCCCTGCCCGTGTGCCGCCCTGCTGGCTGCCGCGCTGCCTTGCCCTGCCCTGCGTTGCGCCGCCCCGCGCACGCCCTGCCCTGCGTCGCGCTGCCCACGAACGTCCTGCCCTGCGTCGCGCTGCCCGTGCGCCCCTGCTGCCCGTCGCGTCGCCAGTGCGGGCTGCCCTAGCCCGCCGCGTCGCCCGAACGCCCTGCCCTGCCCGTCGCGTCGCCCGCACGGGCTGCCCCAGCCCGCCACGTCGCCCGTACGCTCTGCCCCTGCCCGTCGCGTCGCCCTGCTGGCCGCGCGCCGCCCTGTGCAACCCGCGCGCTGCCCTTTTCTGCCCGCGCGCCGCCCTGGCAGCCTGCGCGCCGCCCTTGCAGCCCGCGCGTCGCCCTTTCCAGCCCGCGCACTGCCTCTTGCCTGTTCGCGCACGCTCCCCAGCCCGAGCGCCGCCCTACTTGCAGCGCGCCACCCTGCTCTGGCCGCGCGCCGCACTTCCCTGACCGTGCGCCACCCCGCCCTACCCTACGCACTACCCTAGTGCCTGCTCGTCGCTCTGCCTTCCCTGCATGCTGCCCTGCTGGTCGCACGCCTCCTTGCTTTGCCCGCTATGACATACCTTCGTGGTAGCGGTGGGAGTGGTGGCGACGGTGGTGGCAACAGTGGGAGTGGTGGCGGTAGCCGTAGTGGCAGTCGTGGTGGCGTTGTTCAGTGGGGAGTTTCTGGCGGTGGCCAGATGCAGCTGCGGCAGCTTCCCCGAGTGACCCTTACATCCCAGCAGCTCCGTGAGTGGTACGCTCAGCGTTGTGCGTCTCGGAGTACTGCTCGCTGCCCGTACGTCATTTGCACAGGTGCTCGGGCAGGTCAGAATTGCGGGACACCTGGCCACACACAGTCTCACTGCTTCGCCTGTCTGAACGACTCCTGGCGCGCAGTGTTTGGCGACGAGGCTGAGCTCCCCCGCTGGCTAGAGCTGCTTCGGGACAAAGTGGATATATTTGCTCTAGACTATGCCGCTATTTTTACTGCCATGTATGCTTTGACTGCTGGTACTGAGGGTGACTGTTACCTGTGTGTGCCGCCCGACCCTGGTATAGAGGCTGCTGCTCTAGGTGCTAGTGAGTCTGCTCTCTCTAGTACTGCGCCTGCTGAGGCCTTGCACACCTTCACGCTATACTAAGGTGCTTCTCGCTGCTTCTTTTGCGACAGTACCACAATCACACCACTCCCTAGACCAATTGCAGTCTCACTGGTTGACCCCTCTGGGGGACCAGTTCTTGCACGTTCCTCCACTGTTCTCCCGTGTCCGGCGGTTCCGTCCGGCTCACTGTCAGGTCTCCACCTCCCCTCGTTCTCGACGAACTTGGTGAGTAACGCGGTCCTTCAGGATGCAGGGGTTGATACCTTTACCCCTGGAGGCCAGCGTGTGGCGATCTGCACGTGCTCCCGAACAGGCCGTCACTTGGCCACGTTCACCCGTCGGCCTGGGTCGAGTCTGTACACACTGACTACTGCGCCTCCTCACTTTGCTGCGTCTGCTCAAGTGTCCGCCTCGTGCTCGTGTCGACTCCTGTCGCACCAGACTCTCCTGTGGCACCACTGCCTTGGTCACCCCTCCCTGCCTCGCCTCCGTGGCACGCACTCCCGTCTTCTTGTGTCTGGTCTTCCCAGGTCTCTCCCTCCCCTCCCTGCCTCGCCTGCGCCGCCCTGCATTCCTTGCGTCGAGGGGCGGCAGCGCGCCGCTTCTCACTCCTCCTTTCCCCCGACGACTGCTCCCCTGCAGACTCTCCACATGGACGTGTGGGGCCCAGCCCGCATCAATGGACTGGGCCGCGAGCGATACTTTCAGCTGGTTGTTGACGACTACTCGCGTTACACCATGGTCTTCCCCTTGCGCAGCAAGGGGGAGGTCCCTGATATCTTGATCCCTCGGATCCGCGCTGTTCGTCTCCAGCTCCGCGAGCGGTTCCGCACGGACCTTCCCGTCCTGTGTCTGCACTCTGACAGAGGTGGTGAGTTCTCCTCCGTCCGGCCTCTTGCGGGACTTTTGTCAGGTGGAGGGCATCCTCCAGTCGTTCACGCTTCCGGCCTCCCCGCAGCAGAATGGGATTGCAGAGCGCCGCATTGGCTTAGTCATGGAGGTGGCTCGTACCTCCATGATCCATGCGGCTGCTCCCCATTTTCTGTGGCCGTTTGCGGTCCGGTACGCTGCGCATCAGCTCAACCTCTGGCCCCGTGTCTCCTTGCCGGAGACCTCGCCTACACTGCTTTGGACGGGGAAGGTTGGCGATGCGTCGGTGTTCTGGTTCTCGGTCTCTCGTGCACCATTTCCCGCACCATTTCCTCCTGCACCATTTCCTGTATCTTCCTTCGCTTCCCTCCTGACGCGCCTGGCTGGCAGTTTTACCACCCCACCTCGCGCCGTGTCCTGCCCTCTCAGGACGTCACTTTTGACGAGTCGGTTCCCTTCTACCGTCTCTTCCCCTACCGCTCTGCCCCTCTCCCCCCTCCGCCGCTCTTCCTCGCTCCAGGTCCCCCTCCGGTAGACCCCCTCCCCCCTCAGGGTCCTGCTCCTTCGAGTGTCTCTCAGGTAGACCCACTTCCCTTAGCTGAGCCTGTCGAGGTCACTGGTGACTCTGGTGCTGCTGGGGGTGGTGCTACTCGGGGTGCTGCGTCTGGGGGTGCTGAGCCTGAGCGTGCAGAGCCTGGGGGTGCTGAGCCTGAGCGTGCGGAGCCTGGGGGTGCTGAGCCTGAGCGTGCGGAGCCTGGGGGTGCTGAGCCTGTGCGTGCGGAGCCTGAGGGTACTGCGCCTGGGGGTGCTGCTAGGGGTGCTGAGCCTGGGGGTGCTGAGCCTGGGGATGCTGCGTCTAGTGATAGTCCTTCGGGTACCTCGCCGCAGCGGTCTAGCCACCGAGAGCCTTTCTTGCCCCAGCAGCTGCGCGAGTGTTTTGCTCGGCGCACTCGCCTTCGGAGTCGCGCTGCTGGAGCTGGAGGCAAAGGAGCTGCATGCACTGGCGCTGGAGGTACTGGAGCTGGAGGCACTGGAGCTGGGGGCACTGGCGCTGGAGGCGCTGGAGCTGGAGACGCTGGAGCTGGAGGTGCTGGAGTTGGAGGCGCTGGAGCTGGAGGCCCTGGAGCTGGAGGCACTGCCGCTGGAGGTACTGGAGCTGGAGGTACTGGTGGTACTGGGGTTGCTAGTCCTGGCGGCACTGCTGGAGGCACTGTGGAGCCTCTCTCCCCACAGCAGCTGCGCGAGTGGTTCGCTCGGCGCACCCGCCTTTGGAGTCGCGCTGCTGCAGCTGGCGACGCTAGAGCTGGAGACACTGGGGCTGGAGGCGCTGGCGCTGGAGGCACTGGAGCTGGAGGTACTGGAGCTGGAGGCGCTGGCACTGGAGGCAATAGAGCTAGAGGCACTAGACCTGGAGACGCTGGAGCTGAACGCGCTGGCGCTGGAGGCGCTGGAGCTGGAGGTGCTGGCGCTGGAGGCGCTGGAGCTGGAGGCACTGGAGCTGGAGACACTGGAGCTGGAGGCGCTGGAGCTGGAGGTGCTGGAGCTGGAGGCACTGGAGCTGGAGACGCTGGAGCTGGAGGCGCTGGAGCCGGAAGTGCTGGCGCTGGAGGCACTTAGACTCGAGACGCTGGCGCTGGAGGCGCTGGAGTTGGTGGCGCTGGAGCTGGAGCTGGTGGCACTGGAGACCCTGGAGCTGGAGGTACTGGTGATGGAGACGCTGGAGCCGGTGGCGCTGGAGCTGGAGGTGCTGGAGGCACTGGAGCTGCTGGAGACGCTGGAGCTGGTGGTGCTGGAGCTAGAGGTGCTGGTACTGGAGACCCTGGAGCAAGAGGTACTGGTGCTGGGGGCACTGTGCAACAACACCCGTTTTTCTTGCCGCTGCCGCATCTGTCTGACCTACCGTCTGAGTCGGTGCTCCGTAAGGTTCTTAGTCTTTCTTCGTCCACTGCCCTTCCTCCGGACTCACACTATGGCACTTCGTCCTTCCTCTGTTCCGCAGCGTGTCCCTCTGCTGTCTCCTCCTGCGTCCTCTCTTCCTGACGTTCCAGACCCTGAGTCTAACTTGGTCCGTGCTGCCAGTCCCACTGTCACGCGTCTTCTCGCCACAGTCGTCACTGACCCGTCGTTTGAGTCTTCTGCTGCGTCTGCCTTAGTTGCTGAGCTTGTGGACTTTGCTGCTGCCTGTCGTCTCGACTACGCTGCTAGTCTTGTTGCTGAGTCTGAGTCTGTCTGTCCTCCGTCCGTCGGGGGTGAGTTTCCTCTTGCACGGACGTCCAAGAGGACAGGCAGGAGGACTTTGAGTGTCTTGCGGCTGCTGTACCTCATCTCGTGGCCTGGGTGCTTGCACCTGAGGGAGACCTAGATGCACTAGACATCCCGACCCCGCGCTCTTACGCAGAGGCGATTTCGGGTCCTTACTCCTCTCAGTGGCAGACAGCCATGGACGCATAGATGGCATCCTGGAAGTCCACAGGCACTTACGTCGATGCAGTTCCCCCTCCTGGGGCGAACATAGTCGATGACATGTGGATTTTCAGGAGAAGCGGCCGCCGGGTTCTCTGCCTGTCTTCAAGGCTCGTTACGTTGCTCGAGGCTTCAGTCAGCGACAGGGAGATTCTGACAATTTGTTGATAGGCTGTAGTGAGCAGGCCCTCAGATTCGTTTGAGGGTACACTGAGGCCTCAGAGCAGTTTGGTAGGAAGTTGAATTTTATCTTGATTTGTCAGGGCTAGACTGGGGGAAAGGTATGTGGAGCCGTAAGTGCGGAATTTGACAGTATCCTGGCAGATCAGTGCGTCGCGTGAAGTTCTGTTGATGTGGACGAGAATGCGGGTGTGGGTTGGATAAGGGTCTGGTTTCATGGCTAGGAGGGAAGCGCGTGCCAACAGGATCTTGCAAAGTTGGCAGTGCTTCTCCCGCGTGCTAAGTCAGCGGTGCACACAAATTGGTAGTGATTACAGCAATGATGTGTTTCTAGGTTGGGCGCGGTCTCGTTTTTCGCTACGTGACGTAACTTACACTGTACCGGGTCGGTGGTTGGGTATACTAGGCCCGGGAAAAATTTTGCGCAGTGCTCACCTCAAGAAGAGTCTCGACACTATCCTGACTCATCAGGGCTGAACCTACAGCATTATACTGAATTCTCAGGACGCATAATAACCATTATACTAATTTTACAGGACCGGTATTTTCGTCAAGCTGTTTCTTCAGGAGAAGCACGCAACACCTATCCTGAATTCAGGAAATTCATGATAAATTATCCTGATAACATAGGGCATGGTAGTGAGGCATGCTTTAGAGGGTACAACCCACTGTCAAATATTATATATTTGCAAGATATAGGTTATAGTGGGGTAGCCCATTTAGGGTTCAACCCATTTAGGGTTAGTACTTTTATCATCCTTGATTCATATTTCACCACTTCCATTGCGTATGATTTTAACATGGTACCTGAGGTCCTATTGTACCTGTCGTACCTGCTGCCGTACCTAGGTTAGGTTTGCCTCACACTGCCCCTCACGCGATGCCCTGCACGCACCGTTATAGCTGCCCCGCGCGCACCCCTTGTGCTGCCCCGTGCACGCCCTTGCGCTGCCGTGTGCGCCCTTGTGCTGCCCCACGCGTGCCCTTCTCGCTGCCCTGCGCACTGCTGCTGCCCGTGTGCCCCCGCGAGCTCGCCCTGCCCCGTGCGATTGAGCTGCCCCCCGCGTTCGCCCTGCCCTGCCCCTGCGCGCTGCCTCGCGTGCGCCGCCACCGCTGCTTGCGTGCTGCCCCTCCCCCGCACGCCACTGCCAACCCGTGTGTTGTCGCTGCCCTGTGCGCCACTGCTACCTGCACACCCGTGTCAGAAGTACGAGACAGGAATCGCTTCACTAGATGGATGAAGAGTACAAGTAGACAACCCTAAAAGGGTTGTACCCTATGTAAGCTACCGCACTACAGCCGACAAACATATAAATGAGTTTTGACACACCCTTATAGCCAAAGTAGGGGATAGCAACAAGAACAACCAACGGTCACAAGACCGGTTGAGTAAAAGGACAAAGCAAAACAAAGCAAAGCTCAGGGTGGATCTCAATATTACCACACAGTCTGAGCACAAGCAAGAGGCCACAATGCCTGTGAGGATCTGGTTTAGGAAAGATGATTCTATTGAATGATTCACCTGGGTACAAGGCGAGGCTATATATAGGCTCGACACAAAGGCAGTAACCCGGGTGTTACTAGAAGGTTCCGCGGGTCGCGAAGCGTCCCGAACGGGTCCTTCCCGAATTCGGTAGAAGGCAATTCGGTGCCTAAAATCATAATAATATAGTAAAAGCAACGAACCTAGGAAATCAAGCAAAAGCATGCAAGATAAAATAAAGCTAAGCTAGTAATAACATAATAAAGTCCAGGCAAGCTAGCAAAGCCAGCATAAGCCGTCGTACTCTCACACGTCCCCCCCTCAAAGCTGGGTGGCGTGAGAAACACCCTGCTTGACAAGATAGTCCTTGAGAGCACGGCGTGCGTTGCCCATATCAGCTTCTACAACCCAACTGTCCTCCGATGGGTCATATCTCTTCCAGCGCATCAGAAACTCGAGCGTGTTGCCGCGTCTGCGTCGATGAGCGAGAACTCGTTCCACCTCGTACTCTGGTTCATCCTGTACGAGAACAGGTGATGGTGGCGGTAGCTGGCGTCCCTGGAACTGTTGGTTGGGGCTTCTTATAGGGCTTTTGTAGCTGAACATGGAAAGCGTTGTGAAGCTTCCACGTAGTAGGTAAGCGCAAGCGGAATGTTACTGGTGTCACCTGTGCCTCAATGCGAAAAGGACCACAGAAGCGAGGCCGGAGTTTGGACGGTAGGTGAGACAGGTTCAAGTTGTGCGTGTCAAGAAGCACCTGATCTCCGACTACTACCGAGTAATCACGTCGCTGGCGATCGGCATATAGCTTCTGGGAGTTCTGCATCGTGGACAGATGTCGCTGAGTCTTCTCCCATAACTGCCGCATGGTGGTGACGAAGTCGTGTGCGGCTTGGACGTGTGCCGGTGTGGTTGGCTGCTGTGGTGTAAGTGGTTCCCGTCCGTAGCACAGGAAGAATGGAGATTTCCCTGTGGCCGCATGCGACGCGTTATTGTAAGCGAACTCAAGTGTCGGTAACTGTGAATCCCAGTGGCTGACGTCGTCTTTGCAAGCTGTGTGCAGTAACTGTTCAACCACCTGATTGAGTCGCTCTGTCTGTCCGTCAGTCTGGGGGTGGTACGCTGAAGACATCGCAAGCTTTGTCCCCAACAATCCCATGAGTTCCCTCCAGAACTTACTAGTGAACTTAGGGTCTCTGTCCGAGATAAGTGTAGCGGGGATGCCGTGGATGGTGATGATGCGGTCGAAGAAGAGGCGAGCAATTGTGTGAGGATCTAGGATCGAGCTCAGAAAAGAGAGTTTGAATTGAAT
Source organism: Closterium sp. Yama58-4 (assembly GCA_947470075.1). Taxonomy (NCBI): domain Eukaryota; kingdom Viridiplantae; phylum Streptophyta; class Zygnematophyceae; order Desmidiales; family Closteriaceae; genus Closterium; species Closterium sp. Yama58-4. The sequence goes on from CANIUD010000700.1 coordinate 111,364, forward strand.
GATCACCTGGGTACAACACGAGGCTATATATAGGCTCGACACAAGGGGCAGTAACCAGGTGCTACGCGAAGGTACTGGGGGTCGCGAAGCGTCCCGAACAGACCCTTCCCGAATTCGGTAGAAGGCAATTCGGTGGCAACCGAATAGCCCAGAATTCGGTGTACGCAACCTAGCTCGGTGCTATAACTATAATAAAATATAGGAAAGCACCTAGCCTAGGAAATCAAGCAATTCATGCATGCATAAAATAAACCTAAGCTAGAAGTAGCATAATAAAGTAAAGGCAAGCATGCATAGCTGGCATAAGCCGTCGTACTCTCACACGTCCCCCCTCAAAGCTGGGTGGCGTGAGATACACCCTGCTTGACAAGATAGTCCTGGAGAGCACGGCGTGCATTGCCCATATCAGCTTCTGCAACCCAACTGTCCTCAATGGGGTCATATTCCTTCCAACGTATCAGGAACTCGAGGGTCTTGCCACCGCGGCGCCGATGAGTGAAAACTCGCTCGATCTCGTACTCTCGTTCATCCTGCACGAGGACAGGTGGAGGTGGCGGTAGCTGCCGTCCCTGGAACTGGTGGTTGGGGTCCTTGTAGGGTTTCAGCAGCTGAACATGGAAAGCATTGTGAAGCTTCCACGTATCTGGTAAGCGCAAGCGGAATGTAACTGGTGTCACCTGTGCCTCCACGAGAAAAGGACCACAGAAGCGAGGCCGGAGCTTCAATGGAAGGTGAGACAGGTTCAAGTTGCGCGTGTCGAGAAGCACCTGATCTCCGACTGCTACTGAGTGATCTCGTCGCTGGCGATCGGCATACTGCTTTTGGGAGTTCTGCATCGTGGTGAGACGTCGCTGAGTCTTCTCCCATAGCTGCTGCATGGTGGTGACGAAGTCGTGTGCGGCTTGGACGTGTGCCGGTGTGGTCGGCTGCTGTGGTGTGAGTGGTTCCCGTCCATAGCACAGGAAGAAAGGGGTTTTCCCTGTGGCCGCATGCGAGGCGTTGTTGTAAGCGAACTCTAAGGTCGGTAACTGTGCGTCCTTGTGGCTGATGTCGTCCTTGCAAGCTGTACGCAGTAACTGTTCAACCACCTGATTGAGTCGCTCCGTCTGTCCGTCAGTCTGGGGATGGTATGCTGAAGACATGGCAAGCTTGGTCCCCAGCAGTCCCATAAGCTCCTTCCAGAACTTACTTGTGAATTTTGGGTCTCTGTCTGAGATAAGTGTAGCGGGGATGCCGTGGATGGTGATGATGCGGTCGAAGAAGAGGCGAGCAGTTGCTTCAGCTGTAGCTGTGGCGTTGGTCGGTATGAAATGACCCATTTTGGAGAACTTATCGATTACTACGAGGATGGAATCGTGTCCTCGTGAGGTCGAGGGAAGTCCTGTGATGAAGTCGAGGCTAACGACCTGCCATGGCTGCTCCGGTATGGGTAGAGGCTGAAGTAACCCTGCTTTTTTCTGCTTGCTACTCTTCATCCGCTGGCATGTGTCGCATGAGGTGACGAACTGCTGCACGTCTGCTGCCATCCGGGGCCAGTAGTAATACTTCGCTATTCCCGCTAACGTCTTGTTGCTCCCGAAATGTCCCGCGTAAGGTACGTCATGGAATTCCTCTAATAGGATCTGCAGTAGCGGGGCGTAATTCGGTACCCAAATCTTTCCTGAACCCTTCCTTACCGCTAAGTCTTTCTCCCACTGTAACAGCTTCTGTTTCTCTGCCGTTGTGAGCTCGCCGTCCACGGAGTACCCATGTTGGAATAGACCCTTGAGCAGAGGGTTCATCCCGTCGAGCTGGATGCCTGCTACATGACCGGGGCGGCTCAACGCGTCAGCTTTGTTGTGGAGCCCGGGTTTGTAGACGATGTCGTAGTGGAAGTGAGTTTCCAAGAAATCCACCCACCGCACCTGTCGTCGTGAGAGCGTCGGCTGCGACTTCAGGTATTTGAGACTGCAGTGGTCAGTGTATACTGTGGTCTTGGCTCCCTCTAGGTAACACCTCCACGCCTTGAAGGCTACGACTATAGCTAAGGCTTCCTTGTCGTGAATGGGGTAGTTCAGTTTTGCTCCGTGTAACTTCTTACTGCGGTAGGCGATAGGCTGTAAACTGTTCCCGTGATCCTGCATCAGTACTGCTCCAACTGCCTGGTCACTAGCGTCCGCTTCAACTACGTAGTCCTTGTCGGGGTCCGGTAGGATGAGTACTGGCGCTGTGGTCAGTGCTGTCTGTAGCTGTTCCATGGCTTGCTGATGAGGAGTATCCCATCTGAAGGGCGTATCCTTTTTCAGTAGGTCGGTCAGTGGCGCTGCTATCTTAGCGTACTGCGGCACAAACCTGTTGTAGTAGTTGGCGAAGCCGAGGAACTGCTGCAACTCTTTCACGTTTTCCGGAACCTTCCACTTTTTAACGGCTTCGATTTTCCGCGGGTCCACGTGCACGCCCTTGGCACTCACCATGTGCCCGAGAAACTGCACTTTCTCCAGTGCGAAGTCGCTCTTGGACAGCTTCACGTAGAACTTATTCTTCCGCAGGATTTCGAACACCTTCCGCAGATGCTCCACGTGCTCCTTCATGTTCTTGGAGTAGATGAGAATGTCATCCAGGTACACCACTACGCACTCGTCCAGCAGGGGTCGAAGGATGTGGTTCATCTCCGCCTGAAACGTTGCTGGTGCGTTGCAGAGTCCGAACGGCATCACCAAGTATTCGTAGGAGCCGTATCTCGTACGGAACGCCGTTTTGTGGATCGAGTTGTCCGCCATCTTGATCTGCCAGTAACCCGACCGTAGGTCCAGCTTCGAGAAAACTGTTGCACCACGCAGTTGGTCCAGTAAGTCGTCGATGCGCGGTATGGGGTATTTATTTTTAACTGTCTGTTTGTTCAGTGCGCGGTAGTCGATGCACATCCGTAAACTGCCGTCTGGTTTTGGTGTGAAGAGAACTGGTGCACCGTAGGGAGATGTGGATGGGCGGATCAGTTGTCTGTCCAGTAAATATTCGATCTGTTTTTTCATGTCTGTCAGCTCGGTCGGACTCAGTCGGTATGGTGCACGTGAGACGGGTTTCGCACCTGGTTCCTCCACGATCTCGTGCTCGTAGGTGCGTGCTGGAGGTACGCCTGCAGGTAGGTCGTCGGGCATGATGTCTTTGTACTGCTCCAAGACTTCTTTCACTGCTGCGGGTAGCTCGGAACCCGGTTTCACCTCTTCTGCTGCTGCCATGACCAGTGCTACGTAACCCGCGTCGCCCTCGTTCACCATCCGTTCGAACCGTGCCAATGCTGTTTCCGGAATATCTCCTGTATCCGTCCAGCTTCGTAGTGCTATCCGCTTCCCGTTGTTGTAGATGCACACCTTGCTGTTGACCCAATCGATCTCGGGGTTGAACCGCTTCAGAAAATCTCGCCCCAAGATGAAATCTAACCCTTTGATGTTGGTAACAGGTAGCTTCGGCTTCCATCTCAACGCACCTATGTGCAGCTGCAAGGTTGCTTCGCCGTGGATGGGAAGCTTCGTACCGTCCACCATGGTTGCTGAAAACTGGGTCTCCTCCGCCTTCTCTCCAATTTTCTCCAATGCTCCGCGGTCACATACTGAGTGAGATGCACCGCTGTCCACCAGTGCCTGGAGGCGTCGCCCATTGCATAACACCTCGAGGAGTAGTGGTTTCTGCTGCGCTGAGTAGCCAAAGAGGGTCTCATTAATAGGATCATAGGGTACATCAAAATGAATACCTTCCCTACTTCCTATACCCGACTCAGCACTTTCCAACTTCACCTGGGGGGTAGGAGGATCTTTCCGAGGCTTGTATAATTTCTCTTGAGCCTGGATGTCTCCTCTAAGCCTTTGCAGCTGTGTAGGCTTCACCTGTGGGCAACGGGGAGCCTTAACACTACGCTGCGGGGAGAGAATATTAACACCACGGAACGCACGACCCTTTTCTACGCTCCGTAATACTTTGCCCAAATTTGCAGGTACCTGAATAATTTCTAAAGGCTTTTTCTTGGCCTTTAATTCTCCCCTGAATTTTTCAAAGGCTTGAAAACCACGAGAAGCAATATTTTTCGTTAGAGTATCTTTATAGGATACTTTTAACGAATTCTTACTTTCGTGGGGGTCCGGCTGGAGTTTCCCGGTCGGTGCAGAGTCTTTTTTCGCGGAGCCACCAGTCGCCTCGGCGATTTCCCCTGATGCCGGCCGGTCGTGACGTTTTATATTCGCGCCATCATTTTCTCCTTTTTTCGCCCGCTCCGAAGTCGCCACGTCGTCGCCCTTTTTCGCTTTTCGGATCTTTACGCGATCGCCAGTTCGATCCGCGGCTACTGGCGATTCCCGTTTTTTTACTTCGGGGGTGCTCCACTGTTACCGCCCTGCATGATCGCACGTACTTTCTTCATCTTGTAGCACGACAAAATCTGATGCCCTGCTGCGCCGCAAAATTCGCATTTGGTCGGCTGCTGCTTCGCGTCGAATTTGTCGATGTCCATCGGTTCGGCGAACGTGGGGGGTGCCGATCGCTCCGTGCCGAATGTACGGTTCGGCGCGAAACGTCGTGTTTCGGGTTGACCTCGGGTCAGCGCGTCGTAACGCTCGGCTGCACGCACGATGTCTCTGTAGCTGTCGTTATTCGCCGCGATCACCTGCCGCCGAATCTCCAATTTTAACCCTTCTGTGTACGCCTGGATTTTTTCGCCTTCGGTCAGGTCGGGGATGCGGGTGAACAGGAGCTCCATCTGCTGCGTGTACTGCGTTACACTACTGTACTGCTTGTGCCGATGAATTTGTTGTCGCGCCATGTAGGTAGTATTAATTGGTTCGAAACGCCCGATTAATTCTGCCCGAAACTGCGTCCACGTTTTCTCCCCGCGGGCCACGTCGGTGTTGTAGATCCACTCGAGTGCTGGTCCTCGTAACAGTGTCGCTGCGAGCCGGATTCGTGTTGCGTCGTGTGTCGGGGTCGAACAGCCAATGGCCTCGAAGTAAATTTCGAGGATTGCCACGAAACGCCGGACGTCGGATCCCTTCGCGCTTGGATCGAACGCTTCCGGGAGCCTCGTGTCAAACATTGCATGTTTATATTGTCTAGGCTGTAGTGGGTTACACCTTAGGGGGTACACAAAGTTAGGGTTTCCTACTTGTACCAAACTCTGTTCTAGTTCATTCATTCCTGCTCAGTTATTTCTGACATGGTTTCAGAGCAGGTCCTTCGCTAGGACTGTTCTTAGGGCCCACCGACTTACCTACCTGCTTACCTTCGCTTGTTTCCGGCCCCGCTGGCCCCGTCGATCTAGCAAGATCTAGCGGCCCTGCGGCCCCGTCGAAATTTTTTTTTAGCGGCCTCTCACGGCCCCCGTCGCGTCGCCCCTTAGCGCCCCGATCGGCCCCGTCACGCCGCCCGCGAACCGCACAGCGCGCCGCGCTCACAGCCCGCGAACCGCCCGCGCACAGCCCGCGACCCGCCTGCGCAGCCCGCGACCAGCCCGCGCAGCCCGCGCACAGCCCGCGAACTGCCCGCGAGCAGCCCGCGACCTGCCCGCGAACCCCCGCGAGCCGCCCGCGACCCGCTTACGCAGCCCGCGAGCAGCCCGCGCAGCCCGCGCTGAGCCTGCGCGGCTCGTGCGCTGACCGCCGCCGGCCCGCACGCTGCCCGCACTGCTCCCGGCCCGCCGCTGCTGAGCCCGCAGCCGCCCGCGCACCGCCGCTGCTGAGCCCGCCACCGCCCGCGCACCGCCGCTGCTGAGCTCGCCGCCGCCCGCGCACCGCCGCTGCTGCGCCCGCTGCCGCCCGCGTATCACCGCTGCTGAGCCCGCCCCTGCTGCGCCGGCTCTCGCTGCCGCCTGCTGCGCCTGTGCACCACTGCAGATCCTACTACTACACTTCCTGCTACTGCTGCTTGTGCGCCACTACAGTCCGTAGGCCCCACCGGCCCTGCTGACCCTGCGCACGCCTGTTCAGTGACTTTACTGCTTCTACTACTGCCGCTGTCGCTATGGCTAGTCCTCCTGTTCTAGCTTTCGACGCCGAGGGCCGTCCGGTCAAATTCGAAACCTGGCTAGATGATCTGCACCTTTTCCTACAGCTCACTGCCAAGGAAGATATTACACTGTACGACCACGCTCTCGGCCATGCGACCGCCCCACTCGCTACTGCCCCCCCAACTGAGCGCTCACAGTGGCAGACCCGTGACGCGCACGCTCGCTTTGCTATTCGCAACTCCCTGCCGCTAGATGAGCGCGAGCACTTCGGCCAGTGCAAGACTGCTAAGGACCTCTACACAGCTGTAGTGGCCCGCTACTCCTCACCCGCTTCTGCCACACTAGGCCGCCTCACTCTCCCCTACCTGTTCCCCGACCTAGCCTCTTTTCACACTGTCGCAGACCTCATCACCCACCTTAAGACTAGTGAGGCTCGCTTTCGCGCTGCCATGCCTGATGAGTTCCTCGCTAGCAACCCCCCCCCGCTCTGGATCACTCTCTACCACGTTGTCACCCGCCTCCCTGACTCTCTGCGCCCTGTCAGGGACCAGTTCCTCTCTCGCTCCCCCACTGAGCTCACCATAGCCCTCCTCGAGAAGGAACTGCTTGCAGCCGAGGCTAGTATCGTCGCTGTAGGCACCTCTCGTGGCGACCCCCGCGGCCCCTTCTTCGAGGGGTGCTCCCCTTCCCCCCTCCTCCCCTCTGTCGCCTCTGCTGCTGCTGTCGACCTCCTTGGTGCTGAGAAGGTCGGGGCTGCGTCTGCTTCAGGCGGACGACGCAGGGGCAGGAGTGGCAGGAGTGGGGGTGGTGGCGGAGGAGGCGGGGGTGGAGGTGGTGGCGGTGGAGGTGCGACTGGAGAGGCTAGTGGCGGCGGTGGTGGAGGTGACAGCGGTGTTGGGAGTGGTGACAGGGGCGGAGGTGGCAGCGGAGGCGGAGGTGGTCGTGGCAGCGGCAGGGGTGGAGGTGGCCGGGGCGGAGGCGGAGGGGGTGGTGGTCGTGGAGGCCCGGCGGGCGGTCAGAGTCAGCAGCCTGCCCCGACCCTTCAGGCCGCCCGTGAGTGGTATGCGCGGCGCAGCGTCACCTGCCAGTACGTTATTCGTACAGGTGACCGCACTGGCCAGACGTGTGGGGGGCCGCACCAGACGGAGCGCTGCTTCGCCCGCCTCAACGATGCGTGGCGCACTCAGTTTCCTGGTGGGGGTGAACTGCCGCGCTGGGCTGATCTGCTCAGGAAGGGTGTTGATATTTGGGCACTTGACTTTGATGCTATTCTCACTGCCATGTATGCGATGTCTATTAGTGGAGAGGGTGCTCAGTACTTGCGTGTTCCGCCCGACCCGGGCATTCAGGCCAGCCCCGCTGCTGCTCTAGGTGCTAGTGTGTCTGCTTCCACAGGTACTACTGCAGCTGCTGCTCTAGGTGCTTGTGCGTCTGTGCCCCCTGGTACTGAGTCGACTGCAGCACTGCACACCTTCACACTGGACTCAGGTGCTTCTCGCTCCTTCTTTCGTGACCGCACTGTCCTTGAGCCTCTAGCTCGGCCAGTTGCTGTCTCTCTTGCTGACCCCTCTGGGGGTCCGGTCCTTGCGACCTCCTCCACCACCCTTCCGTGTCCAGCGGTTCCGTCCGGCACGCTCTCAGGTCTCTACCTCCCCTCGTTCTCCACGAACTTGGTGGCAGGTAGTGCGCTCCAGGACTCGGGTGTTCACCAGTTCACCCCTGCCTACGAGCGTGTGACTCACTGCACGTGTGCTCGGACGGGCCGCCACCTAGCTACTTTCACTCGAGAGCCGGGGTCTGACCTGTACACACTGACCACTGAGTCCCCTCAGGTAGCTGCGTCTGCGTCAGCGTCAGGTCAGCTGTCCGCCCCCTGCTCGTGTCGCTCTCTGGCGAACGACACCGTCCTCTGGCACCACCGCCTTGGTCACCCGTCTGTGCAGCGCCTGCGGGCCATGCACAAACGGGACCTTGTTGCTGGTCTTCCCAGGGTGCTCCCTCCCCTTCCTGACTCCCCTGCTCCTGACTGCATTCCCTGTGTCGAGGGGCGGCAGCGCGCCGCTCCTCACTCCTCCTCCTTTCCCCCGACGACCGCTCCCCTGCAGACGCTCCACATGGACGTGTGGGGCCCGGCCCGCGTCCGTGGTCAGGGTCAGGAGAGGTACTTCCTGATAGTTGTTGACGACTACTCGCGCTACACCACGGTCTTCCCCTTGCGCGCCAAGGGTGACGTCCCTGGTGTTTTGATCCCCTGGATCAGCCGAGCCCGTCTCCAGCTAGGCGAGCGCTTTCACTCGGACTTTCCTGTCCTGCGCTTGCACTCTGACAGGGGTGGTGAGTTCGCCTCCGACCTCTTGGCAGCCTACTGTGCTGAGCACGGCATTGAGCAGTCGTACACGCTTCCGGCCTCTCCACAGCAGAATGGGGTTGCTGAGCGCCGCATTGGCTTAGTCATGGAGGTCGCTCGTACCTCCCTGACCCATGCGGCTGCTCCCCACTTTCTGTGGCCGTTTGCGGTCCGGTACGCAGCGCATCAGCTCAACCTCTGGCCCCGTGTCTCCTTGCCGGAGACTTCCCCGACTCTACGGTGGACGGGAGAGGTTGGCGATGCGTCGCGTTTCCGGGTCTGGGGATCTCGAGCTTTTGTCCGCGACATGTCCGCGGACAAGCTCTCGCGTCGCACTGTTCCCTGTGTCTTTCTTGGCTTTGTTCCCGACGCGCCTGGATGGCAGTTTTACCACGTCACCTCGCGCCGGGTTCTGGCCTCTCAGGACGTCACTTTTGACGAGTCCGTCCCCTTCTACCGCCTCTTCCCCTACCGCACTGCCCCGCTCCCCCCCCCGCCTCTCTTCCTCGCTCCAGGTGCTGAGGTACCAGACCCCCTCCCCCCTCAGGGTGCCGCTCCCTCAGGTGTGTCCCAGGTAGACCCGGGTGAGCCTGTCGAGGTAGCTGTTGACTCGCGTCCTGCGTCTGGGGGTGCTGAGCCTGGGAGTGCTGCGTTTGAGGGTGCGGAGCCTGGGGGTGCTGAGCCTGGAGGTGCGGAGCCTGGGGGTGCTGAGCCTGGAGGTGCGGAGCCTGGAGGTGCGGAGCCTGGAGGTACTGAGCCTGGAGGTGTGGAGACTGGGGGTGCTGAGCCTGGAGGTGCGGAGCCTGGAGGTGCGGAGCCTGGAGGTGCTGAGTCTGGACGTGCTGAGTCTGGGGGTGCTGAGTCCGGGGGTGCTGAGCCTGAGCGTGCTCCACCTGGAGGAGCCCCCTCCTCCCAGCAGCTGCAGGAGAGGTACCTCGAGTACTGCCGCCTCCGGAGAGGTGCTTCTGGAGCTCGTCCCGGTACTTCCCCTCCTACCCAGGAGCTCCCCCCCATTCAGGTGATCCGCGAGTGGTACACGCGGCGCTGCAGTCTTCGTAGTGGTGCTCCTGGTACTGCGGACCCGAGCGGTGGTACTGTTGCTGGTGCTGAGGACCCGGACGCTGGAGCTGCTGCTGGTGCTGAGGACCCGGGGGCTGGAGCTACTGCTGGTGCTGAGGACCCGGGCGTTGGAGCTGCTGCTGGTGCTGAGGACCCGACCGGTGGCGCTGCTGCTGGTGCTGAGGACCTGACCAGTGGCCCTGCTGCTGGTGCTGAGGACCCGGGCGTTGGAGCTACTGCTGGTGCTGAGGACCCGACCGGTGGTGCTGCTGCTGGTGCTGAGGACTCGGGCGTTGGAGCTTCTGCTGGTGCTGAGGACTCGGGCGTTGCGGCTGCCACTGGTGTCCCTGCTGCTTCTGGAGACGCTGCGCGGCCGCGACCGTACTTCGTACCGCTCCTTCAGCAGGTTCTTGGTCAGGCTCCTCCTCCTTGTCCTCCTCCCTCCGTCGAGTGTCCTCTGCCTGTCCAGCAGCAGTCACAGTTACCGCCTGTCTCGCCTCTCCCTGCTCCCTCCCCTTACGCTGGTCCCACAGGAGGTCTTACAGAGCGTCGTGAGCCTGAGTCTCGTCCTGCGTCGCCTGTTCGTACTGCTCGCACTGGTCGTCGTGTCCCACGTGAGCGTCCTCCTCCTGTCCCTGGCACTCACTACATGACTCTGCGTCCCTCCACTGCTCCGCAGCGTGTCCCGCTGCCGTCTCCTCCTGCGTCCTCTCTTCCTACTCTTCCTGACCCGGAGTCTGACTCCCGTCGTGCTGCCAGTCCCACTGTTACGCGTCTCCTCGCTACAGTTGTCACTGACCCGACCTTTGAGTCCTCTGCTGCGTCTGCCCTGGTCGCTGAGTTGGTTGACTTTGCTGCTCGCTGTCGCCTAGACTACGCTGCCAGCCTTGTCGCTAGGTCTGAGTCTGCGTCTGCCTGTCCTCCGTCCGTCGGGGGTGAGTGTGCCCTCGGCACGGACGTCCTTGAGGACAGACAGGAGGAGTTCCACTGCCTTGCTGCTGCTTTGCCCCGTCTCGTGTCCTTGCTAGTTGCCCCTGAGGGAGACCCGGATGCACCAGACATCCCGACCCCACGCTCTTACGCTGAGGCGATGGCGGGTCCCTACTCCTCTCAGTGGCAGACAGCCATGGACGCAGAGATGGCCTCCTGGAAGTCCACAGGCACCTACGTAGACGAGGTTCCCCCTCCTGGGGCGAACATCGTCAGTGGCATGTGGATTTTCAGGGTGAAGCGGCCTCCGGGTTCTCCACCTGTCTTCAAGGCGCGCTACGTGGCTCGAGGCTTCAGTCAGCGAGAGGGAGTAGACTTCTTTCAGACCTTCTCCCCCACCCCGAAGATGACTACTCTTCGGGTGCTGCTGCACATAGCCGCTCACCGCGACTACGAGCTTCACTCTCTTGACTTCAGCAATGCTTTCTTGCAGGGCAGCCTGCACGAGGAGATCTGGCTGCGCCGCCCCCCTGGCTTCACTGGGTCATTTCCTCCTGGCACCCAGTGGAGGCTTCAGCGGCCGGTCTACGGTCTCCGCCAGGCGCCACGTGAGTGGCACGACACACTGAGGACGACACTTGCGGCTCTTGGGTTCGCTCCCTCTACTGCTGACCCGTCGCTGTTTCTACGCACCGACACCTCGCTGCCGCCGTTCTACATCCTCGTGTACGTCGACGACTTGGTCTTTGCAACTGCTGACACCGCGGCACTCGCTCACGTGAAGTCGGAGCTGCAGAGGAGACACACGTGCACAGACCTGGGTGAGCTGACGAGCTATCTTGGCTTGCGGATCACCCGGGACAGAGCACGGCGCACCATCACCCTGACTCAGTCACACATGGTGCAGCAGGTTCTCCAGCGCTTCCGCTTCACGTACTCCTCGCCTCAGTCCACTCCTCTGCCTACCGGTCACTCGCTCTCAGCTCTGCCTTCGGATGAGTCCGTAGAGCCGAGTGGCCCGTATCCAGAGCTTGTGGGCTGCCTCATGTACCTGATGACCTGCACTCGACCTGACCTTGCATACCCTCTTAGCATCCTAGCACGCTATGTCGCTCCTGGCCGTCACCGGAAGGAGCACATGGATGCTGCTAAGAGGGTGTTGCGCTACTTGTGCAGTACGTCGGGCATGGGGCTTGTGCTTGGAGGGCGAGACCGGGTTGTTCTCACAGGGCACTCAGACGCTTCTTGGGCAGACGACCAGGCTACTCAGCGGTCGTCCCAGGGTTACACCTTCAGCCTTGGCTCTGGCTCAGTTTCTTGGCGTTCTACTCGCTCTTCTTCTGTTCTCAGCTCCAGTTGTGAGGCTGAGATCTACGCCACAGCCATGGCTGCTCAGGAGCTACGCTGGCTGACCTACCTGCTGACCGACCTCGGAGAGCGGCCTCGTTCTCCTCTAGTGCTGTACGTCGACAACAAGGCTGCCATTGCCTTGTGTGAGGAGCACAGACTGGAGCACAGAACGAAGCACATCGCTCTGCGGTACTTCCTTGCTCGAGAGCTGCAGCAGCGTGGTCAGCTTTGTCTGCGTTACATGGCCACTGAGGCCAACACTGCTGATGTGTTCACCAAGGCGCTTCAGCCTTGTGACCATCAGCGCTTCTGCACTCTGCTAGGCCTTGTACCTACTGGGCCTCACTTGCTTACCTCTTGACCTTACTTGTACTGTGATCACTATATATATATGCCTTCTTGCTTACTTTTGCTAGGTTGTGATCACTGTATCTCTTGCTTTGTTATAAACCTGCATGTGAACTGGTCTTGTGACCGCTTGCTTGTGCTCGGAATTTGTGTGGAATCCTTGAGATCCACCCTGAGCTTGCTTTGCTTTGCTTTGACTGGTCTTGTGACCCTGTGGTTGTTTCCCACTGCGCCTATGGGGGTGTGTCAAACATTGCATGTTTATATTGTCTAGGCTGTAGTGGGTTACACCTTAGGGGGTACACAAAGTTAGGGTTTCCTACTTGTACCAAACTCTGTTCTAGTTCATTCATTCCTGCTCAGTTATTTCTGACACCTCGGTCGTGCTGCTTCGAGGTTCGGCGTCAGTGGTGCCATCGGACCGTGAAATGTCGGTGTCGCCACTGCTGCTGGAGTTGTCGGTGCTGCAGTCGTTGCAGTCGCTGCTGCTGTCGTGGCGAGCGCCGGATGGCTTGTCAGAAAAGCCTCGAGTCGACGAAGCGTCGCCTGCGTCTGCTCCATGTCGGTGCGGAGGCTCGCGACGTCGCTCGTTGTCGCGTAGTTGTCGCCCTGGCCTTCCATGCCTGACATTACGCGTCCGAAAAACCGAATCGAGGAGGAGCGGAAAAACACGGAACCGGTTTTACGTACCCGAAATCGATGTTTATCTGCGTCGCCCCCGCGGTTTTTTGAAGACTGGTTTTTAGCGGTCGAAAGAACTTCGCGTGTAAACGAGCTCTGATTACCAAGTGTGAGGATCTAGGATCGAGCTCAGAAAAGAGAGTTTGAATTGAATGATCACCTGGGTACAACACGAGGCTATATATAGGCTCGACACAAGGGGCAGTAACCAGGTGCTACGTGAAGGTTCTGGGGGTCGCGGAGCGTCCCGAACAGACCCTTCCCGAATTCGGTAGGAGGCAAATCGGTGGCAACCGAATAGCCCAGAATTCGGTGTACGCAACCTAGCTCGGTGCTATAACTATAATAAAATATAGGAAAGCACCTAGCCTAGGAAATCAAGCAATTCATGCATGCATAAAATAAACCTAAGCTAGAAGTAGCATAATAAAGTAAAGGCAAGCATGCATAGCTGGCATAAGCCGTCGTACTCTCACAAGTTGCTTCAGCAGTAGCCGTGGCGTTGGTCGGGATGAAGTGTCCCATTTTAGAGAACTTATCGATCACCACGAGTATAGCGTCATGCCCTCGTGAGGTCGAAGAAAGCCAGGGAATGAAGTCTAGGCTGACAACTTGCCATGGCTGCTCCGGTACGGGTAGAGGCTGAAGTAACCCTACTTTTTTCTGCTTGCTACTCTTCATCCGTTGGCACGTGTCGCATGAAGTGACGAACTGCTGCACGTCTGTTGCCATCCGGGGCCAGTAGTAATACTTTGCTATTCCCGCTAACGTCTTGTTGCTCCCGAAATGTCCCGCGTATGCCACATCGTGAAATTCCTCCAGTAAGATCTGTCGGAGCGGGGCATAGTTCGGTACCCAAATCTTTCCTGATCCCTTTCTTACAGCTAGGTCCTTCTCCCACTGTAACAGCTTCTGTTTCTCTGCTGTAGTGATTTCTGCGTCCACGGAGTATCCATGCTGGAATAGACCCTTGAGCAGAGGGTTCATCCCGTCGAGTTGGATGCCTGCTACATGATCGGGGCTGCTCAACACGTCAGCTTTGTTGTGTAGCCCGGGCTTGTAGACGATGTCGTAGTGGAAGTGGGTCTCCAAGAAGTCTACCCACCGCACCTGTCGTCGTGAGAGTGTCGGCTGCGACTTCAGGTATTTGAGGCTGCAGTGGTCAGTGTAAACTGTAGTCTTGGCTCCCTCTAGGTAACACCTCCACGCCTTGAAGGCTGTGACTATCGCTAAGGCTTCCTTGTCATGGATAGGGTAGTTCAGTTCTGCTCCGTGTAGCTTTTTACTGAGGTAGGCGATAGGCTGTAAACCGCGTCCGTGATCCTGCATCAGTACTGCTCCGACTGCTTGGTTACTAACGTCTGCTTCCACCACGTAGTCTCTGTCTTGGTTCGGTAGGATGAGTACTGGCGCTGTAGTCACTGCTGTTTGTAGCTGCTCCATGGCTTGCTGATGAGGAGTATCCCCTGTATCCGTCCACCTTCGCAGCTTCACACGTTTCCTGTTATTGTAGATACACGCCTTCCGGTTGACCCAGTCGATCTCGGGGTTGAACCGCTTCAGAAAATCACGCCCCAAGATGAAATCTAATCCTTTGATGTTTGTGATCGGCAACGTCGGCTTCCACCTCAACGCCCCTATCTGCAGCTGCAGTGTTGACTCGCCGTGGATGGGAAGCTTCGTACCGTCCACCATCGTTGCTGTAAACTGGGTTTCTTTTGAGGATTCTTCAATTTTCTCCAACGTCCCGCAGTCGCACACCGAGTGGGACGCACCACTGTCCACCAGTGTCTGGAGGCGTCGTCCGTTGCAGATCACCTCGAGTACTAGTGGCTGTTGCTGCTCCGAGTAGCCGTAGATGGTATCGCTTATAGGATCGTAGGGTACGTCGAATATGTCATCCCTAGGTCCTGCGCTCGAAGATGCAGCTTCAATATCAGGTATCACCTGAGTAGGGTTAGAAGGATTTATCCGAGGCTGGTACAACTTCTCTTGAGCCTGGAACCTTCCCCTAGGCCTTTGCAGCTGTGTAGGCTTCATCTGTGGGGAACAGGGAGCCTTTAAACAGAGCTGCTGGGAGAGAATATTAACTCATCAGAACGCTCGACCCTTGTTAGCGCTCCGGAGTAGGGTCCCCATATTACCCGGTACCGGTTTAATTTCTGACTCTCCCTTAATAAAGGCTTGAAACCCACGAGAAGTAATATTCTTACTTGTCGGGGTGTACGGCTGGAGTTTCCCAGTCGGTGCAGGGTCTTGTTTCGCGGAGTCTCCATTTGTCTCGGCGATTTCCCCTGGTGCCGGCTGGTCGTGACGTTTTAAACTCGCGCCATCATATTCTCCTTTTTTCGCCCTCTCCGAAGTTGCCACGTTGTCCGTTTTCTGCTTCGGGGGTGCCGCACTGTTCTTGTATCTCAGCTCCGCACGCCTTCCCTTCATTTCCCAACACGCCAAGATACGATGTCCTGTAGCGCCGCAAAATTTGTACGTCTCAGTTTTTGCTAGCCGCTGCTCCACATCGCCCTCGTCGTTCTCCATCGGTTCAGCAGTCGTGGGTGGTGCCAATCGCCCCATGCCACTAGTTGGCTTGTTGCGTCGTGTTCCGTAGTAGCTACTGTTCAACGTGTCGAACTGTTCGATCAGTGCTGCCCGAAACTGCGCCCACGTCCCTTCGCCTTGGACTATTCTGTTGTTGATCCACTCTAGAGCTGGGCCTTGTAACAGTGTTGTTGCGAGCCGTATGCGTATTGCGTCTTTTGTCGGGGTCGTGCATCCAACGGCTTCGAAGTAAATTTCGAGTTCAGCTACAAATCGACGAACGTCGTTCCCTTTAACTATAGGATCGAACGCCTCCGGTAGCCTCAGCTTCACTGCTTCGAGGTTAACTGTAGCTGCTGCCGTTGTCGCAAGTGGAATTGTCGGTGTCGCCGCTGCTGCTGCTGCTGCTGTCGCTGCTGCATTCGCTGCTGCTGTGGCGGTTGCCGACTGGTTCGCAAGGAGTTTCTCGAGTCGTGGGAGCGTTGCACATATCTGCTTATGCTCGGCACGTAACTCCGCGATTTTCTGTACTGAAATATCTCTTTTTCCCTCCATTTGGCGATTTACAGAAAGAAGCGCGACGAAAGTGAGGCAAATGTCAAAACATATTTAATTATATATATTTAGGCCATAGTGGGTTAGCCTTTAGGGGGTACAATAACTTTCTCGACATCTTTCTTGTAACCCCCTGTTGTGATATATATATGTAACAGCCCGTAACTGTAGTTTACTGTATTTATTATAAACTGTTGGTAGTGCACCATTCTTGTTTCTTGCCTTTTTGTACTTATCTTTTTTTTTTTTTGTGACACTTCTCTCTCGCTTCTCTTGTTCCTCTAGCCATGGCTCATAAGACCACTCCTAATCTAGTATCTTGACATGGTATAAAGCGGGTCTTTCCTAAGGACCTTTTTTTTTGTAACAATATAAATATATGGGCCCACCACTTCCTGTGCTTCCCTGCTGCAGCCCCTCGCCCTCGTGCTACCCGACTGCAGTCCCGTCCGTCCCGACCGTCCGTCCGTCCCATCCCGTCCCGTCTTGTCCCGTCCCGTCCCGTCCCCCCGTCCGTCCCGTCCCGTCCCGTCCCGTCCGTCCCATCCGTCCCGTCCGTCCCGCCCCCTCGCGCTCTGCGCCCCGCGCCCTATCCGTCGCACCCTGCGCCTACCCATCGCGCCTGTCAAACTGTATAAGTTATATGCTTGTGTAGGCTGTAGTGGGGTAGCCCATAAAGGGTACAACCCAATGTTAGGGTTAGGATATGTACCCAACTCTGTTTCAATCCAACTCATTCCTGTCTCTACTTTCCAACATGGTATCAGAGCAGTAGGTCCGTAGGACCGTTTTTTTTCGGGCCCACCTACCGCTACCCCACGAATGAGCCTGTGACTGTGACTGCCACGCACACTGTCTGCTGCCTGCTACCTACTGTTTGCTGTTAGCCCGCGCGCATCTTCCTGCACGCGCGTCGCCCTGCGCAGACCGCAAAGAGCCCGCGCAGCCCGCACCGAGCCGCGCGCAGCCCGCTGCAGCCGCGCGCAGCCCGCAGCTGCCGTGCGTAGCCCGCTGCTGCCGCGCGCAGCTCGCGCCGAGCCCGCACAGCCCGTCCCGAGCCGCGCGCAGCCCGCTGCTGCCGCGCGCATCCCACACCAAGCCGCGCGCAACCCGCGCCGAGCCCGCGCAGCCCGCGCCGAGCCGCGCGCAGCCTGCGCCGGGCCCGCGCACTCCGCCCCGAGCCGCGCGCAGCCCTCCGCTGCCTTACGCGGCCCGCAGCAGCCCCGCGCGCTGCCTCCCGCAGCCCACCTAGAGCCCGCGCTGCCCGCGCGCGGCTAGCTGCTGCCCCGCGCCCCGCTCACACAGACCCGCTTGGCCGCGGAAGCGGCCCCGACCTGCTGCGGTCGCGGCCCGGCCCTGCCGCTGCCTCGGCCCCGACCTGCCGCTGCCGCGGCCCCGCCTTGCAGCTGCCAGGGCCCCGACCTGCCGCTGATGCGGCCTCGCCCTGCCGCTGCCGCGGCCCCGACCTGCCGCTGACGTGGCACCACCCTGCGACTACCGCTGAAGCGGCCCCGCCCTGCAGCTGCCGCGGCCCTACTCTGCAGCCGCTGTTGCGGCCCCGCCGTCGCCGCCGTCGTGAGCCTGCC
Source organism: Closterium sp. Yama58-4 (assembly GCA_947470075.1). Lineage (NCBI taxonomy): Eukaryota > Viridiplantae > Streptophyta > Zygnematophyceae > Desmidiales > Closteriaceae > Closterium > Closterium sp. Yama58-4. Next base: position 128,729 of record CANIUD010000700.1, read on the forward strand.
CGGCCGTCGCTCGACGAGCGCCTGACCTTCCAGCCTTTGGTGAGCACCTGCCTGCCTGCCTGCCTGCCTGCCTGCCAGCTTGCATGCCTGCCTGCCTGCCTGCAGCGGTGTCCACGCGAGACATTTACGTCCCAGCAGCTCCATGAGTGGTACGCTCAGAGTCGGGGGTCTTTGAGTACGGTTCGCTGCTCGTACGTCATTCGCACCGGTGATAGGACTGGTCAGCCTTGCGGGACGCTTAGTCACACACAGTCCCACTGCTTCGCCCGTCTGAGCGATGCCTGGCGTACCGTGTTTGGCGACGAGGCTGAGCTCCCCGCCTGGCTGGAATTGCTTGGACAGAGGGTCAACATCTTTGCTCTTGACTATGATGCTATTCTCACTGCCATGTATGCATTGCCTACTAGTGTTGACCGTGCCTGTTACCTGTGCGTACCGCCTGACCCTGGTATAGCGCCTGCTGCTCCCGGTACTGGTGAGGCTGCTGCTCTAGGTGCTCGTGCGTCTCCTACTCTAGGTGCTGGTGCGGCTGCTGCTCTAGGTGCCAGTACGTCTCCTGCTCCAGGTGCTGGTGAGTCTGCTCTCTCTGGTACTGCGCCTGCTGCGGTCTTGCACACCTTCACCCTTGACTCAGGAGCTTCCCGCTCCTTCTTTCGTGACTGCACCACACTCACGCCGCTTAGTCGGCCGGTTCCAGTCTCCCTGGCGGACCCCTCCGGGGGTCCAGTCCTTGCCCACTACTCCACAGTTCTGCCGTGTCCGGCCGCCCCGTCTGGCTCGCTGTCAGGTCTTTACCTCCCCTCGTTCTCTACGAACTTGGTGAGTGGAGCTGACCTCCAGGATAGGGGGGTGCACCAGTTCACTCCTGCGAGTCAGCGAGTGACTCACTGTACGTGTGCTCGGACCGGCCGACACCTGGCCACGTTTTCCCGTGCGCCTGGCTCGAGTCTGTACACCCTGACCACTGAGTCCCCTCAGGTAGCTGCGTCCGCGTCTGCGTCAGGTCAGCTGTCGGCCCCCTGCGAGTGTCGCGCTTTGTCGCACCAGACCCTCCTGTGGCACCACCGCCTTGGTCACCCCTCGGTGCAGCGCCTTCGTGGCATGCACTCTCGCTTCCTGGTTTCTGGTCTTCCCAGGTCTTTGCCTGCCCTGCCTCCCTCGCTTGCGCCGCCCTGCATTCCTTGCGTCGAGGGGCGGCAGCGCGCCGCTCCTCACTCCTCCTCGTTCCCTCCCACAAAGGCTCCCCTGCAGACTCTCCACCTGGACGTGTGGGGCCCAGCCCGCGTCCGTGGACAGGGCCACGAGCGGTACTTCCTGCTGGTTGTTGACGACTACACGCGTTACACCACGGTCTTCCCCCTGCGCAGCAAGGGGGAGGTCCCTGCTGTTTTGATCCCTTGGATCCGCGCTGCCCGTCTCCAGCTCCGCGAGCGGTTCGGGACGGAGTTTCCCGTCCTGCGTCAAACCTCTTGGCAGCCTTCTGTGCGGAGCACGGCATCACCCAGTCATTCACGCTTCCGGCCTCTCCGCAGCAGAATGGGGTTGCTGAGCGCCGCATTGGCTTAGTCATGGAGGTCGCTCGTACCTCCATGATCCATGCGGCTGCCCCCCATTTTCTGTGGCCGTTTGCGGTCCGGTACGCCGCGCATCAGCTCAACCTCTGGCCCCGTGTCTCCTTGTCGGAGACCTCGCCCACGCTGCTGTGGACGGGGAAGGTTGGCGATGCGTCGCGTTTCCGGGTCTGGGGTGCTCGTGCCTTTGTCCGCGATACCACCGCGGACAAGCTCTCCGCCCGCGCTGTTCCCTGTGATTTCCTTGGCTTTGTCCCTGACGCGCCTGGTTGGCAGTTTTACCACCCCACCTCGCGCCGTGTCTTTGCGTCTCAGGACGTCACGTTCGATGAGTCGGTTCCCTTTTACCGTCTCTTCCCCTACCGCACTGCCCCTCTCCCTCCCCCGCCGCTCTTCCTCGCTCCAGGTGCTCCCCAGGTAGACCCCCTCCCCGCTCCCGGTCCTGCTCCTTCAGGTGTGTCTTAGGTAGACCCTCCTCCCTTCCCTGCGCCGGTCGAGGTCACTGGTGACTCAGGTCCTACTGGGGGTGGTCCTGCTCGGGGTGCTACTTCTGGGGGTGCTGAGCCTGGGGGTGCGGCGCCTGGGGGTACTGGACTTGGAGGTACTGAGCCTGGGGGTGCGGAGCTTGAGAGTGTGGAGCCTGGAGGTGCTGAGCCTGCGTGTGAGGGGTCTGGAGGTGCTGGAGCTGGTGGTTCTGGGGCTGCTGAGGGTGCGGGCGCTGGAGGTTCTGGAGCTGCTGGAGGTCCTGGTGCTGGTGGCGCTGGAGCTGGTGAATCTGGGGCTGCTGAAGGTGCGAGCGCTGGAGGTTCTGGAGCTGCTGGAGGTCCTGGTGCTGGTGGCGCTGGAGCTGCTGAGGGTGCTGGCGCTGAGGGTTCTGAGTCTGCTGTTGCACGGTCTCCTTGGAGTAGCCGCCTTCGTCCGCGTGTGCCTCTCACCTCACAGCAGCTGCACGACTGGTACGGTCGCCATCAGGGTCGCACTTCTGGAGCTAAGGGCTCTGCTCCTGGAGGTCCTTCTGCTGCTGTCACTAGAGCTGGGAGTGGTGCTGGTCCCGGCGGTGCTCGTACTGGGGGTACTGGAGCTGCTGGGGCTGGAGGTGCTGAGCCTGCGGGTGCTGCTGCTGGAGACACTGCGGTTGGAGACCCTGGGACTGGGGGTGCCGGTTCTGGGGGTGCTGCTGCTGGTGGAGCTGGTCCTGGAGGAGCTGGTGCTGAGGTTTCTGGAGCTTCTGGAGGTGCTGGAGCTGCTGGGGGTGCTGGAGCTACTGGTGCTGGTGGCACTGCCCAGCCGCGCCTGTTCTTTGCTCCACCGTCTCCGTCGTCTCAGCCACCGCCTGACTCTGTGCTTCGCCAGGTTCTTAGTCTCCCTTCGTCTACTGGTCTTCCGTTACAGCCTGGCTCACCGCTGCCTGCTCCTTCTCCTTACACTGAGCAGACAGGGGGTGCTGCTGAGCATCGTGAGCCTGCGTCGCGTCCTGTCTCGCCTGTTCGTCCTGGTCATACCGGTCGTCGTGTTCCTCGTCCGCGTCAGCCGGCTGTCCCCGGCACACGCCTTGTAGCCCTGCGTCGGTCCCCTACTCCGGAGCGTACTCCTCTTCCGTCTCCCCCTGCGTCCTCTTTGCCTGACGTCGCGGACCCTGAGTCTGACCGGTTTCGTGCTGAGCACCCTACTGTCACGCGTCTGCTAGCCACTGTTGTCACTGACCCGTCGTTTGAGTCTGCTGCTGCGTCTGCCCTGGTCGCTGAGCTGGTTGACTTTGCTGCTGCCTGTCGTCTAGACAACGCTGCTAGTCTTGTTGCTGAGTCTGAGTCTGTCTGTCCTCCGTCCGTCGGGGGTGAGTGTGCTCTTGGCACGGACGTCCTTGAGGACAGGCACGAGGACCTTGAGTGTCTTGCAGCCGCTGCGCCTCATCTTGTGGCCATGCTGCTTGCCCCTGAGGGAGACCCAGATGCTATAGACATCCCCACACCGCGCTCTTACGCTGAGGCGATCGCGGGTCCCTACTCCTCTCAGTGGCAGGCAGCCATGGACGCAGAGATGGCATCCTGGAAGTCCACAGGCACTTACGTCGATGAGGTTCCCCCTCCCGGGGCGAACATCGTCGATGGCATGTGGATTTTCAGGGTGAAGCGGCCGCCAGGCTCTCCGCCTGTCTTCAAGGCGCGTTACGTTGCTCGAGGTTTCAGTCAGCGAGAGGGAGTTGACTTCTTCCAGACCTTCTCCCCCACCCCGAAGATGACTACTCTTCGGGTGCTGCTGCACGTTGCCGCTCAGCATGACTACGAGCTTCACTCCCTTGACTTCAGCACAACTTTCCTACAGGGCAGCCTGCACGAGGAGATCTGGCTGCGCCGCCCACCAGGCTTCACTGGGTCGTTCCCTCCTGGTACCCAGTGGAGCCTCTGCCGGCCAGTCTACGGTCTCCGCCAGGCACCCCGTGAGTGGCACGACACACTGAGGACTACCCTTGCGGCTCTTGGGTTTGCGCCTTCGACTGCTGACCCTTTTCTACGCACCGACACTTCGCTGCCGCCGTTCTATATCCTCGTGTACGTCGACGACTTGGTCTTTGCTACTGCTGACATTGAGGCACTCGCCCTTGTGAAGTCGGAGCTGCAGAAGAGACACACGTGCAGAGACCTGGGTGAGTTGCGCAGCTACCTTGGCTTGCAGATCACCCGGGACCGAGCACGCCGCACCATCACACTGACTCAGTCACACATGGTGCAGCAGGTCCTTCAGCGCTTCGGCTTCACCTAGTCCTCCCCACTGTCCACTCCTCTGGCTATAGGTCACTCGCTCTCAGCTCCACCTTCGGACGAGTCCGTAGAGTCGAGTGGTCCTTACCCAGAGCTAGTGGGCTGCCTCATGTACCTGATGACCTGCACTCGACCTGACCTTGCGTACCCTCTTGGCCTGCTGGCTCGCTACGTGGCTCCTGGTCGGCACCAAAAGGTGCACTGGGATGCTGCGAAGAGGGTACTGCGCTACTTGTGCAGTACATCGGGCATGGGGCTCGTGCTTGGAGGACGGCGAGAGGTGGTCCTCACTGGGCACTCAGACGCTTCTTGGGTTGACGACCAGGCTACGCAGCGGTCGTCACAGGGTTACACTTTCAGCCTTGGCTCTGGTTCTGTTTCTTGGCGTTCTACTCGCTCGTCTTCTGTTCTCAGCTCCAGTTGTGAGGCTGAGATCTACGCCACCGCCATGGCTGCTCAGGAGTTACGCTGGCTCACCTACCTGCTGACCGACCTGGGAGAGCGGCCTCGTTCTCCTCCAGTTTTGTACGTCGACAACAAGGCTGCCATTGCCTTGTGTGAGGAGCACAGACTTGAGCACAGAACGAAGCGCATCGCTCTGCGTTACTTCCTGGCTCGAGAGTTGCAGCAGCGTGGTCAGCTTCGTCTTGCACACGTGGCCACTCGGGCCAACACTGCTGATATATTCACCAAGGCACTTCCGCCTGGTGATCATCAGCGCTTTTGTACTTTGTTAGGCCTTGTGCCTACGTTTCCACACTTGCTGTAGTCTTTTGTGTGTACTGTGCTCTATATTTATACCTGCATGCTTGCTCTTGCTAGGTATTGATCACTGTACTGCTCTTGTTGCTGATACATATCTCTGCATGTGGACTGGCCTTGTGGCCCTTTGCTTGTGCTCAGTTTGTGTGGTGACGTTGTGATCCACCATGAGCTTGCTTTGCTTGACTGGTCTTGTGACCCCTTGTTCTCCCCCACTTTGCCTATGGGGGTGTGTCAAACTGTATATGTTATATACTTGTGTAGGCTGTAGTGGGGTAGCCCATAAAGGGTACAACCCAATGTTAGGGTTAGGATATGTACCCAACTCTGTTTCAATCCAACTCATTCCTGTCTCGACTTTCTAACAGCCCGTAGCTGTAGTTTAGTGTAGTTATTATAAACTGTTGAAAGTGCACCATTCTTGTTTCTTTCCTTTAGGGGGTACAACAACTTTCTCGACATCTTTCTTGTAACCCCCTGTTGTGATATATATATGTAACAGCCCGTAGCTGTAGTTTAGTGTAGTTATTATAAACTGTTGGTGGTGCACCATTCTTGTTTCTTGCCTTTTTGTACTATTCTTTTTTTTGTGACACTTCTCTCTCGCTTCTCTTGTTCCTCTAGCCATGGCTCATAAGCCCACTCCTAATCTAGTATCTTGACATAGTATAAAGCGGGTCTTTCCTAAGGACCTTTTTTTGTTTGTTTTTTTTTGGTTACAATATAAATATATGGGCCCACCACTTCCTGTGCTTCCCTGCTGCAGCCCCTCGCCCTCGTGCTACCCGACTGCAGTCCCGTCTGTCCCGACCGTCCGTCCGTCCCGTTTCGTCCCGTCTCGTCCCGTCCCGTCCTGTCCCGTCCCCCCGTCCGTCCCGTCCCGTCCGTCCCATCCGTCCCGTCCGTCCCGTCCCCTCGCGCTCTGCGCCCCGCGCCCTATCCGTCGCACCCTGCGCCTACCCATCGCGCCCTGCGCCCTGCCCGTGAGCAACCAGCTACCGCCCCTCCTCTCTCTCTCTCACTGCCGCACGTGCAGCAGTGGGGGGGGGGGGGGTGTGTGAGTGGAAGACGAACCTGCTGGTGTGGGGAGGGGAGCTTGGAGGTGAAGGGGGGGAGTGTGAGGGGGTGGCGAGAGAGATTTTGCCTCACCAACAGCCGTCCGCCCTTCGCTCTCCCTCATTGCCGCGGTTGCAGTTGTGGGGGGGAGGGTAAGAGAGGGTGGCGGAAGTCAGCTGGGAATCTGCTGCTGCCGCCCCCTGCTACCGTGGCACCTCCAGCTGCCGCCCCTGCCGCCACCCACTGTTTTGTCTGTTTCGTCTGTCGTCTGCTGCTGTTGAGCGGCAGGTGCTGCCGTTGAGCCCTGCTGTGCCGCCGCACGTTGCCGCCGCACACACCCACTCCCCAGGCGACCTGCCGCCACATGCGCCTTCTTCTATTGCTTGCTTCTATCTTGGCTGAAGGGTTGTTGCAGCTGAATCTGCCACCACTGCACCGGTTGTCACTGCTCTTGCCTAATGCTGCTTTACTCTGCTTGGTGTACCCATCCAGGAGGTGTTGCTGCACAAACTCTTGCTGCAGGCAATTATGGGGGAGCGTTGGAATATACATATATGTACATATATATGTACATATGTAACTGCATGTAGCTGTAGTTTAGTGTAGTTATTATAAACTGTTGGTGGTGCACCATTCTTGTTTCTTGCCTTTTTGTACTGTTCGCTCCATAGTGAACCTCCTCTTTTTGTTGTCGACACTTCTCTCTCGCTTCTCCTGTTCCTCTAGCCATGGCTCTTAAGCCCACTCTGTCAAAATATATTGTGTAGGCTATAGTGGGGTAGCCCATAAGGGGTACAACCCAATTAGGGTTAGGCATATTTGTACCTCATTTCTACTCAATGTATTCATTCGTTCCTGTTAGTTCACAACATGATTTCAGAGCAGTAGATCCGTAGGACCGTATTTTTTTTCGGGCCCACCGTAATGACCGTCTGCGGTTACCGCGCTACCCCACGCCCTGCCCTGCCCTGCGCTGCCCTCGCGCATCGCCTGCCTCCAGCCTGTCCTTTCAGGACGTCACCTTTGACGAGTCGGTCCCCTACTACCGTCTCCTCCCCCAGGTGTCTTCTCCTGTTCCCCCGCTGCCCCTCTTCCTAGTTCCAGGTTACCCCCCGGTAGACCCCCCCCCCTCTCGCGTCCTACTCCCTCAGGTGTGTCTGAGGTTACACCACCCCCCTTGGTTGAGCCTTTGGAGGTCTTGTCTGGCCCGACTGAGGGGAGTGACCTTCCTGCTGACGACACTGTGGCCTCTCGCCGGTCCCCGCGCTTGGAGACCCCTCCTGGCTTTCCGCCTCGACTGTCTTCGCCGCCTCTGCTGCATGTCGTTGTAGACTCCGCTGCTGCTGGAGGTGGTGGAGTTGGAGGTGTGGGCTCTTAGGGTGCTGCCGATGAGGTGCTAGTTCTCAGGGTGCTGAGCCTGGAGGTGTTGCACCTGGAGGTGGTCAGCTGCTGCCATCGCGTCCGCAGGAGACTCTCTCGCCACAGCAACTGCGCGAGTGGGTAGTCGAACGCCGTACTGACTCTAGAGGTGCTAGTTTTGGGGGTGCTGAGCCTGGGAGTGCTGACTCTTGGGGCAATGAGCGTGGGGGTGGATAGCCGCAGCCGTCACGTCTGCAGGAGACTCTCTCGCCGCAGCAGGTGCGTGAATGGGTAGTCGGACGCCGTACTGACTCTAGGGGTGCTGAATCTGGGGGTGCTAAGCCTGGGAGTGCTGACTCTGGGGGTGCTGAGCGTGGGGGTGGACACCCGCACCGTCGCGTCCACAGGAGACTCCCTCGCCGCAGCAGCTGCTTCAGTGGGTAGTCGGACGCCATAGTGACTCTGGGGGTGTTTGTCAAACATCATTGATGTTGTAGCTTTGTAGGCTACAGTGGGTTTAGCCTTAGGGGGTACAGAACTCTAGGGTTTCATATTTGTACTCCCATTCTTGTTAGTCACATCATTCTCGTTGTATTCTTCACATGGTATAAGAGCAGGTTCCCTCGTGGGAACAGTTCCTAGGGCCCACCGACTTTTTTTTCCTGCCCGGAGCGCACTCCGCCCCTGCCCGAGTCGCGCTCCCCTCTCACTACCCCTAGCGGCCCCGTCGCGCTGCCCTTGCGGCCCCGTCGCGTCGCCCTCGCGGCCCCTTCTCGCCGCCCTCACGGCCCCGGCGCCGCCTTTGCTGGCCCCGTCGCCCTACGCTCGCGACCCCGCGGCCCCACCCTCGCGGCCCCGGCGTCGCCCCTCGCGGCTTCGTCGCAGCCGCCCGCGACCCCACCGCCGCCCTTCGCGGCCCCGTCGCCACACCTTCGCGCCGCCCGCGACCCCGTCGCCGCAGCCGCCCGCGACCCCGTCGCTGCAGCCGCCTGCGACTCCGTCGCCGCAGCCGCCAGCGACCCCGTCGTCGCAGCCGCCCGCGACCCCGTCGTCGCCGCCGCCCGCGACCCCGTCGCCCCACCCGTGCGACCCCGGCGCCGGCCTCCGCGGCCACCCTTCGTGGCCCCGCCGCCTCCTGTCAGCGGCCCTGCCGCCCTTCACGGCTCCGCCGCCACCACAGAGCAGCCGAGCCGCCGTTGCCGCCGAGCTGCAGGCGCCGCCGAGCCGCCGTTGCCGCCGAGCTGCCGAGCCGCCGAGCCGCCGTTGCCGCCGAGCAGCTGCTGCCGCTGAGCTGCCGAGCCGCCGAGCCACCGTTACTGCCGTCGCGGCCCTGTTCCTGCCGGCGCGCCTCGGTCCTTCTCGCCTGCCCGGTAAGAGCAGCGCCTCCACCACTGCACTGCCCTTGCCCACTGCTCGCGCTGCTAGTCTACTGCTGTCATGGCTGCCCCTAGTGTCCTCACTTTTGACGCTGAGGGTCGGGCCATTGACTTTGACGTCTGGGTAGATGACCTGCAGCTTTTCCTGCTGAGCGATAGGGCAGACGGTCTCTCCCTCTTTGACCTCACTTCTGGTGCCTCTCCTGCACCTGCTGCTGATGCTGACGCCACTGTTCGCTCACAGTGGGCCACGCGCGATGCTGCTGCCCGCCTTGCTGTGCGCCGCCACTTGCCGACCGCTGAGCGTGCGCACTTTAGCCAGTACAAGAGTGCTAAGACCTTGTACGACGCTGTAGTTGCACGCTACTCTTCCCCTGCCACTGCTGCGCTTAGCCGCCTCATCCTACCGTACCTCTTCCCTGACCTCGCCGCTTTTCCCACTGTCGCTGACCTCATTACGCACCTTCGCACTAGTGACACTCGCTACCGCGCTGCGCTTCCTGCTGAGTTCTGCGCCAAGAACCCCCCCCCCCCCATGTACATCACCCTCTACTACATAGTCACCCGGCTCCCTGACACCCTTCGCCCGGTTAGGGACCACTTCCTCTCTGTTTGCCCCACCACCCTCACCGTTGACCTCCTCGAGGAGCGCCTTCTAGCGGCAGAGAAGAGCATAGCCGCTGTCGGAGCCTCTCGCGGTGACCCTCGTACCCCTGTCTTTGAGGGGTGCTCCCCCTCTCCCCTCCTGCCCTCTGTTGCCTCTGCTGCTGCGGCCGACCTCGTTGGTCTTGAGTCGGTCGCTGCGGCGTCTGCCCCTAGCGGGAGACGCCGCCCTGGCAAGGGCAAGGGGGGCAAGGGTGCTGGAGGAGCTAGCGGGGGCAGTGGAGGCGTAGGTGGAGGTAATGGAGGGGGTGGGGGTGGCGGTGGGGGTGGTGGCGGGGGTGGGGGCGTCAGTGGCGTCAGTGGAGGCGGAGGCGGAGGCGGCGGTGGCGGTGGGAGCGGAGGTGGCGGAGGTGGCGGTAGTGGAGGGAGGGTAGCGGCGGAGGAGGTGGAGCTGGTCGGGGTGGCGCTGCACAGAGGGTTGGCTCCGGTGGTGGTCAGCGCCAGCAGCAGCAGCAGCGCACTCGTTAGATCCCCCCCCCTCAGCAGCTTCGTGAGTGGTACGCTGCACGTCAGCGGGGTGGGGGTACTGGTCCGTGCACCTACGTCCTCCGCACCGGCGACCGCGTGGGTGAGCAGTGTGGGGGTGCGCACTCCACCCAGCGTTGCTTTGGCCGCCTGACGGACGCTTGGCGTCACCAGTTCCCTGAGGCCACTGAGATCCCTCGCTGGGGTGAGCTGTCTAGGGCGGGGGTTCCTATCTTTGATCTTGATTATGATGCTATTCTTGCTGCCATGTATGCTGTGACTATTAGTGATGAGGGTGACTGTTACCGGTGTTTTCCGCCTGACCCAGGCATAGAGGCTGCTGCGCTAGGTGCTTGTGAGGCTGCTGCTCTAGGTGCCAGTGCGTCTGCCGCCCCAGGTGCCGGTGAGTCTGCGCTCTCAGGTACTGCGTCGTCTCCGGACACCCACACCTTCACCCTTGACTCGGGTGCTTCCCGCTCCTTCTTTCGAGACTGCACCACTCTCACGCCACTCAGTCGGCCCGTTGCAGTCTCCCTGGCGGACCCCTCTGGGGGTCCTGTCCTTGCCCACTACTCCACTGTCCTACCGTGTCCAGCGGTCCCGTCTGGCTCCCTGTCGGGTCTTTACCTCCCCTCGTTCTCTACGAACTTGGTGGCGGGTGCTGACCTGCAGGATGGGGGAGTTGACCAGTTCACCCCTGCTCGTCAGCGGGTGACTCACTGCACGTGTGCGGACACGGGCCGACACTTGGCCACGTTTACCCGTCGGCCGGGGTCGAGCCTGTACACACTGACTACTGAGTCTCCTCCAGTCGCTGAGTCTGCTCAGGTAGCAGCGTCGGGTCAGGTGTTTGCTGCGGCGTCCAGGTCTGGCCCTGAGTCTGCCCCCTGCTCGTGTCGTCTCCTGTCCCACCGGACTCTCCTCTGGCACCACCGCCTTGGTCACCCCTCCCTGCCTCGTCTTCGAGGCATGGCTTCCCGTCTTCTTGTCTCTGGCCTCCCCCGGTCCCTCCCTCCCCTTCCTCCGGGGCCTGCCCCCACCTGCGTTCCCTGCGTCGAGGGGCGGCAGCGCGCTGCCCCTCACTCCTCCGAGTTTCCTCCGACAGAGGCTCCGCTGCAGACGCTTCACATGGACGTGTGGGGCCCAGCCCGCGTCCGTGGGCAGGGTCACGAGCGTTACTTCCTGCTGGTGGTTGACGACTACTCGCGTTACACCACAGTCTTCCCCTTGCGCAGCAAGGGTGACGTCACTGAGGTGTTGATCGCCTGGATCCGCGCAGCTCGTCTCCAGCTCCGGGAGAGTTTCGGCTCGGACTTTCCTGTTCTGCGTCTGCACTCCGACAGAGGTGGAGAGTTTTCCTCCGACCTTCTGCGGGCCTTCTGTCGTGCACGAGGCATCCGCCAGACCTTCACGCTTCCGGACTCTCCACAGCAGAATGGGATTGCTGAGCGCCGCATTGGCATGATCATGGACGTCGCTCGTACGTCCATGGTCCATGCGGCTGCCCCCCATTTTCTGTGGCCGTTTGCGGTTCAGTACGCGGCGCATCAGATCAACCTTCACCCCCGGGTCTCCAGGCCGGAGACCTCCCCTGCTTTACTGTGGACGGGGAAGGTTGGCGATGCGTCTGCGTTCCGTGTCTGGGGATCTCGGGCGTTTGTCCGCGACTTGTCTGCGGACAAGCTGTCCTCTCGTGCTGTTCCCTGCGTCTTCCTTGGCTTCCCTCCTGACGCGCCTGGCTGGCAGTTCTACCACCCCACCTCGCGCCGTGTTCTGTCCTCCCAGGACGTCACCTTTGACGAGTCGGTTCCCTACTACCGTCTCTTCCCCTACCGCACTGCGTCCCTCCCTCCCCCGCCGCTCTTCCTTACGCCAGGTCCCCCTCCGGTAGACCCCCTCCCCCCTCAGGGTCCTGCTCCCTCAGGTGTGTCCCAGGTAGATGCAGTCGAGCCTGTCGAGGTAGCTGTTGACTCTGGTGCTGCTGGGGGTGCTGAGCCTGGGGGTGCTGAGCCTGGGGGTGCTGCGACTGGGGGTGCTGGGCTTGAGGGTGCTGCGCCTGGGGGTGTTGACCTTGGGGGTGCTGCGTCTGGGGGTGCTGAGCCTGGGGGTGCTGCGCCTGGGGGTGCTGAGCCTGGGGGTGCCGTGTCTCGGAGTGAGGCGTCTGGTGGTGCTGGGCCTGACGGTTCTTCGGGTGCTTCGTCCCGGCGGGAGCTACTCTCTCCACAGGAGCTGCGTGAGTGGTTTGCCCGGCGCTGGAGGCGTGCTGCTGGAGCTGGCTGTACTTCGGACGCTGGAGGTTCTGCCGCTGCTGAGGGTGCTGGTGCAGCGGGTCCCGGAGGTGCTCGTACAAGGTGTAATGGAGCTGCTGGGCCTACAGGTGGATCTGGTGCTGGAGCTGGTGGTGCTGCGGATGCTGGGGGTTCTGCTGCTGCTGAGGGTGCTGGTGCAGAGGGTCCCAGAGGTGCTCGTACAGGGTGTACTGGAGCTGCTGGGCCTACGGGTGCTCCTCCTGCTGGAGCTGGTGGTGCTACTGGTGCTACTGGCGTTGGTGCTGCTGGTGCTCCTGGAGCTGGAGCTGCTGCGTCTTCGGGTGGTCCGACTGGAGCTGGAGCTACTGGGGGTGCTGGCGCTGGAGGTGCTACTGGCGCTGGTCCGGCTGAGGGTGCTGGAGTTGGAGCTGCTGGAGCTGAGGGTCCTCCTGGTGCTGGTGCTCCCGTTGGGGGTGCTGTTCCTGCTGGCACTGATGGCGCTGCGCGGCCCCGGCCGTACTTCGTTCCGCTCCTTGAGCAGGTTCTTGGTCTTCCGTCCTCTCTTGGTCCTGCTCCTCCCTTAGCGTGTCCGCCTCCTGTCCAGTCTGAGTCACAGTTACAGCCGGCCTCCCCGCTTCCTTCTCCTTCTCCCTACACTGGTCCTACTGGAGGTCTTGCTGAGCGTCGTGAGCCTGCGTCTCGCCCTGCGTCGCCTGTCCGTGCTGCTCGCACTAGCAGTCGTGGTTCGCGTCTGCGTCCTCCCCCTGTCCCGGGCACGCACCGGATGTCTCTGCGTCCTTCCACTGCTCCTCTGCGTGCCCCTTTGCCTTCTCCTCCCGCGTCCTCTCTTCCTGACCTTCCTGACCCTGAGTCGGACTCCCTTCGTACTACGCGTCCTACTGTCACGCGTCTCCTTGCTACTGTCGTCACTGACCCTTCCTTTGAGTCTACTGCTGCGTCTGCTCTGGTTGCTGAGCTTGTCGACTTCGCTGCTCGCTGTCGCCTAGACTACGCTGCCAGTCTCGTCGCTGAGTCTGAGTCTGTCTGTCCTCCGTCCGTCGGGGGTGAGTGTGCTCTTGGCACGGACGTCCTTGAGGACAGCCAGGAGGAGTTCCAGTGCTTGGCTGCTGCTTCACCTCATCTCGTGTCCGTGCTGCTTGCCCCTGAGGGAGACCCGGATGCACTTGACATCCCGACTCCGCGCTCTTACGCGGAGGCGATAGAGGGTCCCTACTCCTCTCAGTGGCAGGCAGCCATGGACGCAGAGATGGCTTCCTGGAAGTCCACAGGCACCTACGTTGACGAGGTTCCCCCGCCTGGGGCGAACATCGTCAGTGGCATGTGGATTTTCAGGGTGAAGCGGCCGCCGGGTTCTCCGCCTGTCTTCAAGGCGCGTTACGTGGCTCGTGGCTTCAGTCAGCGGCAGGGAGTTGACTACTTTCAGACCTTCTCTCCCACCCCGAAGATGACCACTCTTCGGGTACTGCTGCACATAGCCGCTCACCGAGACTACGAGCTGCACTCTCTTGACTTCAGCACTGCTTTCTTGCAGGGCAGCCTGCACGAGGAGATCTGGCTGCGCCGTCCACCTGGCTTCACTGGGACTTTTCCTCCTGGCACCCAGTGGAGCCTCCGGCGGCCAGTCTACGGTCTCCGCCAGGCACCTCGTGAGTGGCACGACACACTGAGGACTACACTTGCGGCCCTTGGGTTTGCTCCTTCTACTGCCGACCCGTCGCTGTTTCTGCGCACCGACTCTTCTTTGCCGCCGTTCTACATCCTCGTGTACGTCGACGACTTGGTCTTTGCTACACCCGACACTGCTGGACTTGCCTACGTGAAGTCCGAGCTGCAGAAGAGACACACGTGCACAGACCTGGGTGAGCTGCGCAGCTATCTTGGCTTGCAGATCACTCGGGACAGAGCACAGCGCACCATTACCCTGACTCAGTCACACATGGTGCAGCAGGTCCTTCAGCGCTTCGGCTTCACATACTCCTCGCCTCAGGCCACTCCTCTGGCTACACGCCACTCGCTCTCAGCTCTGCCTTCGGATGAGTCCGTAGAGTCGAGTGGCCTGTACCCAGAGCTTGTTGGCTGCCTCATGTACCTGATGACCTGCACTCGACCTGACCTTGCATACCCTCTTAGCATTCTTGCACGCTATGTTGCTCCTGGGAGACACAGACCAGAGCACATGGCTGCAGCGAAGAGGGTGTTGCGTTACTTGTGCAGTACGTCGGGCATGGGGCTTGTGCTTGGAGGGCAGAGTTCAGTGGTCCTCACTGGTCACGCAGACGCTTCTTGGGCTGACGACCAGGCTACGCAGCGGTCGTCACAGGGTTACACCTTCAGCCTTGGTTCCGGCTCTGTTTCGTGGCGGTCTACCCGCTCGTCTTCTGTTCTCGGCTCCAGTTGTGAGGCTGAGATCTACGCAGGGGCCATGGCTGCACAGGAGCTACGCTGGCTCACCTACCTGCTGACTGACCTGGGAGAGCCGCCTCGTTCTCCTCCAGTGCTGTACGTAGACAACAAGGCCATGCTGGCCTTGTGTCGGGAGCACAGACTGGAGCACAGAACGAAGCACATCGCTCTTCGCTACTTCCTTGCTCGTGAGCTGCAGCAGCGTGGTCAGTTGCGCCTTGCTTACGTGGCCTCTGAGGCCAACACTGCTGATATCTTCACTAAGGCACTCGCGCCTTGTGATCATCAGCGCTTCTGTACTCTGTTAGGTCTTGTGCCTACCTTGCCTCACTTGCTTACTTCTTGACCTTGCTTGTTTAGTGTTATATATGTAACCTTGCATGTGAACTGGCCTTGTGGCCTTGAACTTGTGCTCAGAATGTGTGGTGACATTGAGATCCACCCTGAGCTTGCTTTGCTTTGCTTGACTGGTCTTGTGACCCCTTGTTCTCCCCCACTTTGCCTATGGGGGTGTGTCAAACATCATGCATGTTGTAGCTTTGTAGGCTACAGTGGGTTTAGCCTTAGGGGGTACAGAACTCTAGGGTTTCATATTTGTACTCCCATTCTTGTTAGTCACATCATTCTCGTTCTATTCTTCAGAGTGTTGAGCGTGGGGGTGCTGTTGCTGGAGGTACTGGAGCCGAAGGTATTGGTTCAGGAGGTACTGCCACGAGAGGTTCTGGAGGTACTGTTCATGGAGGTACTGGAGCTGGAGGTACTGGAGCTGGGGGTACTAGAGCTAGCGAATCTGGAGGTTCTGGTGAGCAACAGCTGTCCGCGCTTCGCCACCTTCTCAGTCTCCCACATGCGGCTACCGAGTTCCGTGTCGCTGGTACTACTCCTCCTTTGCTATTTCCGCCGCTTGACCCGCCTCAGGCGTCGTTGCCTACTGACTCTCCTCTCCCTGTTCCTTTACGCTACTCCCCATTGCCCGAGTCCCCGACCAAGCGTCGAGAGCTTGAGTCTTATCCTTCCTATCCTGCTACCTTGCCTGTTCGTGCTCGTGCCTCTTGTGCTTGCCGTGTTCGCCCTCCTCCTGTTCCCAGTGAGCACACTATGGCACTTCATCCTTCCTCTGTTCCACAGTGTCCTTTTCTACCGTCTCCTCTCGTGTCCTCTCTTCTTGACGTCCCTGACCCTGAATCCGACCTTGTTTGTGCTGCTAGTCCTACTGTCACACGTGTTCTAGCCACGCTTGTCACTAACCCTACATTTGAGTCTGCTGTTGCGTCTGTCTTAGTCACTAAGCTCGTTGACTTCGCTTCTGCCTGTCCTCTTGACTACGCCCCGAGTCTTGTTTCAGAGTCTGAGTCTGACTGTCCTCCTTCCGTCAGGGGTGAGTATGCTCTTAGCACGGGCGTCCTTGAGGACAGGAATTTTGAGCTCGAGTATCTAGCGGCTGCTGTACCTCGTCTCGTTGCCATGCTGCTTGCCCCTGAGGGAGACCCGGATGCGCTAGACATCCCCACCCCGTGCTCTTATGCAGAGGCGATCACGGATCCTTACTCCTCTCAGTGGCACACAGCCACAGACGCAGAGATGGCATCCTGGAAGTCCACAAGCACCTACGTCGACGCATTTCCCCCTCTTGGGGCGAGCATATTCGATGGCATGTGGATTTTTAGGGTGAAGCGGCCGCCGGGTTTTCCGCCTGTCTTCAAGGCGCGTTACGTTGCACGAGGCTTCAGTCAGCGGCAGGGAGTTGACTTCTTTCAGACCTTCTCCCCCACCTCGAAGATGACCACTCTTCGGGTGTTACTGCACGTTGCGGGACAGTGTGACTAAGAGCTCCACTCACTTGACTTCTCCACAGCCTTCTTGCAGGGCAGCCTTCATAAGGAGATCCGGCTACACCACCCACATGGCTTCACTGAGTCGTTTCCTGAGGGTACCCAGTGGAGCCTCCGGCGGCCAGTCTACGGTCTCCGCTATGTGCCCCGGAAGTGGCACGACGCACTGAGGACTACACTTGCCGCTCTTAGGTTTGGTCCTTCGTCTGCTGACTCAACGTTGTTTTTGCGCACCGACCCTACTCTGCTGCCGTTCTACATCCTCATGTACGTCGACGACTTGGTCTTTGCTACTGCTGACACTGAGGCACTGGCCCTTGTGAAGGCGGAGCTGCAGAAGAGACACACTTGCACTGATTGACTTGGGTGAGCTGTGCAGCTATCTTGGCTTGCAGATCACCCGAGACAGAGCAAGGCTCACCATCACTCTGACACAGTCACACATGGTGCATCAGGTTCTTCAGCGCTTCGTCTTTCGGTTCTCCTCGCCACAGCCCACTCCTTTGACTACGAGCCATTCACTCTCAGCTCCACCTTCGGACTCGCCCGTAGATCCTAATGGTCTTTATCCATAGCTTGTGGGTTGCCTCATGTACCTGATGACTTGTACTCCACCTGACCTCACGTACCCTATCAGCATCCTGGCCCGTTTTGTTGCTCCCGGTAGACACCAGGAGCATTGGACAACTGCACAGAAGGTACTGCGTTATTTGTGCAGTACACCAGGCATGGGGCTTGTGCTTGGAGGACGGGGTCCAGTTGTGCTCACTGGGCACTCAGACGCTTCTTGGGCAGACGACCAGGCGGTTGAGCATTCGACACTAGGTTACACTTTCAGTCTTGGCACTGGTTCTATCTCCTAGATGTCCACCCACTCGTCTTCTGTTCTCAGCTCCTGTTGTGAGGCTGAGATCTACGCGGGGGCCATGGCTGCACAGGAGTTACAGTGGCCGACCTTCTTGCTGACCGACTTGGGTGAGCGGCCTCGTTCTCCTCCGGTCCTGTACGTCGACAACAAGGCCATGATTGCCTTGTGTTGGGAGCAGAGACTGGAGCACAAAACGAAGCGCATTGCTCTTCATTACTTCCTCGCTCGAGAACTGCAGCAGCATGGTCAACTTTGCCTTGCTTACGTGGCCTGATAGGCCAATACGCTGAGATATTCACCAAGGCCCTCGGGTCGAGTGATCATAAGCGTTTCTGCATTTCTCTGGGCCTTGTGCCCACTCTGCCTCACTTGCTTACCTCTTGACTTTACCTTGTACTGTGATTTATATTTATGTGTGCATGCTTACCCTTGCTAGGTTGTGATCATAGTACTGCATGCGTTCTTTGTAACTCTGCATGTGAATTGGCCTTGTGGCCATTTGTGCTCGGACTGTGTGTTGTCTTTGTGGTCCACCCTGCGCTTTGCTTTGTTGCTTCTCCTAACTGGTCTTGTGACCACTGCTTGCTCTGGCTATCCCTCAATTCGCCTATGCGGGTGCGCCAAAATATATTTTGTTATATATATTTAGGCTGTAATGGGATTAGCCTTTAGGGGGTACAACAACTTTCTTGACATCTTTCTTGTATCACCCTTCCCTCACCTTCTGTATCATTCCTGAGCATTCTAACACCAAAGTAGGCACAAGGTCTAGAGCAATGCAGAAACGCATATGATAGTCAAAACATATTATTTTTCATTCATCTAGGCTGTAGTGGGGTTAGCCTTTAGGGGGTACGAACTCTTTCTCGCCACCTTACTTGTACCCCACTCTCCAAACCCTAATCCATCATTCATTAGTATTCTAACATGGTATTAAGAGCGATTAGGTCCTTTAGGACTGTTCCCTTTTTTTTTTTATTTATTTTTTTTTACTTACCACTGCCTTTTTCGCTGCCCGTAGCACGCCCCTAGGGGGTGCCTAGTTTCTTCCCGAATTGCGCCTCGTAAGCTGCCTAGCGTGCACCCCGTTTATTGCCCCGCGCGTGCCCTGTTAGCTGCCCCGCGTGCGCCCATCTGCTGCCCCGCGCACGCCCCGTCTGCTGCCCCGCGCGTGCTCCATCTGCTGCCTAGCGCGTGCCTCATTCACTGCCCCGCGCGCGCCTCGTTAGCTGCCCTGCGCATGCCGCATCTGCTGCCCCGCGTGCCACGCGACCTGCCCTACCTGCGCCACGCACCCTGCCCTGCTAGCGCGCCACGCGCCCTGCCCTGCCTACGCCACACGCCTTGCCCGGCCAGCGCACCACGCGCCCTGCCTTACCTGCGCCACGCACCCTGCCCTGCCAGCGCGCCACGCGCCCTGCCCTGCCTGCACCACGCGCCCTGCCCTGCCTGCGCCTCACGCCCTGCCCTGCCAGTGCTACACGCCAGCGCCTTACCCTGCCCGCCCCAGCACCCTGCGCTGCCCTGCACGCTTCCCAGCACTGCCCTGCCCTGCGTGGCTGCCGCTAGCGCTGCCCTGCACGCTGCCCAGCGCTGCCCTGACCTGCTTGGCCGCCGCCAGCCCTGCCCTGTACGCTGCCCAGCGCTGCCCTGCCAAGCTGCAGCTGCTGCCTGCTGCTGCTGCCACTGCTGCCAGCCACTGCCGCTGTTTCTGCCGACCCCCGCCACTGCTAGCGCCGTTTCAGCCCTGCTGCCGCCACTACAGCCCCTGGTGCTGCCGCTACAGCCCTACTGACGCTGCTCCAGCCCCTTCCACTGCCGCTACAGCCCCTGCTAGAGCCCTAACGTGCTCGCGCCGGCGCCCTTCCTTGCCTGTGCCAATGCTCTGCCCTGCCCGCGCCAATGCCCTGCCTGTGCTAGCGCCCTGCCCTGCCCACGTCAGCGCCCTGCCTTGCCAACGCCAACGTTTTGCTCGCGCCCTGTTAGAGCCCTTCCTGCATCCAACTGACGCTGTGACTGTTGCCGCAGCCGCCGCAGCACAAACCGCCACTGCAACACCTACCGCTCCCACCACTGCTGCCAGCCGTTCCCACCGCTCTTCCAGCCGTAGTCACCTCTACTACCACAGTCACCGCTACGTCTCCTGTCGCTGCCGCTACTGCCGACTCACAGTTATCGCAGCCGACCTCCCGACTCGCCTCCCCGACTCTGTTTGTACCGTTCTACACCACTTCCTCTCTTCGCGCCATGGCAGGGGTGGGCGTTCGAGGGGTCGGGATGGTGGAGGTAGCGGTAGCAGAGGCGGTGTCGGGGGTGGAGCAGGTGGCAGTGGCGGGTGGACACCAACAGCAGCCCCATTTGCAACATACTGTCTCGCCACAGCAGCTTCGTGAGTGGGTTTCCCGGCGGGGCTCTGAGGGTGTAGCGGCTGCTAGCATAGGTGCAGTTCCTGCACAGGCGCTTCTTACCTTCACACTCGGTGCATCTCGCTGCTTCTTCCGTGACTTGGACGTGTGCCAGTGTGGTTGGCTGCTGTGGTGCAATTGGTTCCCCTCCGTAACACAAGAAGAAAGGAGATTTCCCTATGACCGCATGTGAAGCGTTGTTGTAAGCGAACTCAAGCATCGGTAATTGTACATCCAAGTGGCTGATATCGTCCTTGCATGCAGTGCGCAGTAAGTGTTCAAACACTTGATTGAGTCGCTCTGTTGGTCTTTCTGTCTGGGGGTGGTATGCCGAAGACAGTACAAGCTTTGTCCCCAACAAGTCCGTGAGTTCCCTCCAAAACTTACTTGTGAATTTTGTGTCGCTTTTCGAGATGAGTGTAGCGGGGGATGCCGTGGTTGGTGATAATGTGGCTGAAGAAGAGGGGAGCAGGTGCTTTAGCTGAAGTGTCCCATTTTGGAGAACATATCGATCACCACGAGTATAACATCATGCCTTCGTGAGGTTGAAGGAAGCCCGGTAATTATGTGTAGGCTAAAGGCTTGCCATGGCTGCTCCGGTACGGGTAGAGGCTGAAGTAACCCTGCTTTTTCCTACTTGCTACTCTTCATCCGCTGGCACGTGTCACATAAAGTGACGAACTGCTGCTTGTCCGTTGCCATCTGTGGCTAGTAGTTGAGGAGTGATTCGTGAGTGCAATTGTGCCATTCCCTGGAGCTCATTGCAAGACTACTCTTACTCGGCGCGCAATTGTGAAATTGTTTCTGCGAAATTGTCGCCGGCATCCTCCATTCCCATCGGCACGCCAATTTACAACCGGGTGAGGGGATTCCACTGAGACGCGGAACTAGAGTTTTATGTACCAGAATTGGCGTGGTCTGAAGACTGAAGAAGTACTTCAGCCTGCAGTTGTCGTTGTAGACTGTCGTTTTGCCTCCTCCGAGGTAACACCTCCACGCTTAAAAGTTGTGACGATCACTAGGACCTCCTTGTCATGAATCGGGTAGTTCAACTCTTCTTCATGTAGCTTCTTACTTTGGTATGCGATCGGCTGCAATTCACGTATGTGATCCAGCATCTACTCCGACTGCGTGATCGATGCATTTTGCTTCCACCACGTACTTCTTCTCTAGGCTGGGTAGGATAAAGCAACCCCAAAAAACTGCTCCCGCTACTACGAACATAACTTTAGTCTGCCATATTCCAGCGATCAAAGTGTCGGTAGAACCCTCATTCGCCAACGTTCGCACACGTCTCGCAAATATTTTTAAGCGAGACTTGGTCTTGAATAGTGTCAGCTTTTCTTAAGCAAAAAAGACGATGGGTTGTGCCTTCATGCTGCTTCTGACAACATTGTCTCAGCTACTCGGCATCGTTGGGTTGACTCCAGGTCGCCAGTAGGGGTGATTGTTGCAGAAATCGCAGAGTTCGCTATCTTGAGTGGCATTGGCGCTCCAGTTCACGCCTATCCGAGGTGATGCTATAGATGGATTTGGTTGTGACGCAATTTTTATAACCTTCACGCAAGTCATAGGGCCATGAGGACTTTGTTCAACCATAGTCCTCCCATCCTCATAAGAGTTTCCTTTCCAAGCTCTTGAGGGCATATGGCAAAGCCACGCTGTTCCAGAGCATAGTGGTATCTCCATCCCACTAGCCAGAAACACTGCAATATCATGCCAAATCTGGTCTTCAAAATCATACTGGAAAACATCCTGTCTCTTCTCCTCTGTGCGGAGGAATCCCATCAAGAATTGGTCGTCATTGTAGATGCCTCGAGTCCTTCAATGCGGTCGCTGCATTTTCTCCATGTGTGGAGATGATTGCATAGAGACTTCAGCAGCTCGTAGCGGTTGAAGAGACCTCCTGATGGTTGTAACGGGCGTAATTACCAGGGTATAAAGGTGTTGATGCACAGGTGTCACTCCCATTGCAGCCGGTGATTGTGTCCTTCAAGGGTATGAAGATGATTAGCTTACTCCCCTCGACTGATTCACGAGTAGCAACGGCCTGGTATGTTCATCCTTGCCTCCGGTGTACAGTCGGTAGGGCGCGTGATAACATTGTCGCAGTCAAGCGTCTTCCTCATTTGTCAACATCTTCTTGTTGCTCAGGCATTCTCTTTTTGTGGGCGAAGGTACGTTGTCGCTCGTAACACTTCAGCTTCCTAGGAAATCAAGCAAAAGCATGCATAAAAAACTAAGGCTAATCAAGATAATGCATGAGACAGTAGATAGAGGTAAGTTTATGTAGGCGGAGCCGCCATACTCTCACATTACCGCATCGCACGGTTGACTCTCGCTGTAATAGGGGATTGTACTCCTTAGAGTACATGGCTAGTCTAGGTCATTTTGTATTCCCTATATCACATATTTACCTTGTATGTTTTTCATCATGATTATTGAGTCACCAAATATTAACTCTGACTTACCAACCAACCCCATTGCGACATTCGAAGCGACGACGACGATCAGCTCCATTGCACTTGAACGGTTGCTTCAGCGTCTTTCAGCCCTGGAGCAAGGGCTGCAGACGTTGCGGAATGGCGATGCAGGAACCTCCTCCCAACCGACTCAACCGACCACGACAGGCCGTAATACCGCCCCGCAAACCTTCTCCCTCAACACAAATGTTTCAACCCCCAAAGTCCCACTCCCAAGTGATGACGTGATTCTCTCAGCTCAATCGTGTTTCTTGAACAAATAAAAAAAAAAGACAAGTACCATGTTTGACGCCAGAGTTTTCTACACTTGGAGCTTTGAGCTGGAGTTGCTATTGCAAAACATGCATATTTTTTAACTATTTTGACGGCGCTACAATGGACCCTCGGCTGACACTGCAACGCCAGCCCTTGCCAGTTCAATCCGAGCACTTGGACCGGCCAACAAGACGCAATAAATGATACACGTCAAGCCCAGGGCTTTCAGCCCACACGACACAACGCCATCAGCAACATGGCAATGCGCCATCCACTGGGAACCCGTCGTCGCCACGAACGCACTCCATCACCCGAACCAGCACCACATCCGATCGGGGCATTCACAGATAATAATCCCCTTATCCCCGGCCACGACTACAATGACGATAACGACCAGGACTGGAATCTTCCAGTCCCGCTGCTTGAAAGTCCCCCGCACATCCCTGACTCCAGATTGGTGCCCATCGACTGGATTGCGCGCGGATTTCTTAAAGCTCGCGTCTCATATTTTAGCGAGCCAACCATGTGTTAAACGCTTGGAACCTGGTAACAACCCGTTTAGTCGCACAACACCCCCAAACAACGGTTAGGGTTGGGAAGGTTGGTTGGGAGTTGGTTGGCCCTGCAAACCAAATGTACAGTACACACGACATGGGGTAATCCAGTCGCCAAACCACGATTGAAGCCACACCTGTGCGACGAAACAACATGGTGCGACAACAGAGTGTCGCCATCTCTCGCCTCAGGCACCAAGCATTTTACAGGGGTCGAAAACATGAGACAGACAACTCTACCACACCCACAAGGAGCAGGGTTCCCACACCTCCAAGTATTTTACTCGCGTCGTAGACAACCTGCTCCACTAAGACGCCCTCTTCAACACTCCCCCTACATTCCGCACCGTGATTCTCCAGCCTACACACGTCACAATCTAGAAAAAGCCACTGCCCTCAGCAAGGCCAATCCTTGTTAGGGACTGCGGTCGCGGACCTCCCAGGATCCTACTCGTATCACATTCTTCAACTGCCTTCCGTAGGTGAGCTCGACGATATGCTGGATATTTGAGCCGCACACGAGCACCACGGAATCGCGGTAGAGAGCGGAATGGTAGACGGCTTTGGGGTTAGACGGCAGAAGTGTTGGCGTAACGGCGGTATATGGCGGAATTAGTAACGGATTGTCACGTAGGCCCGAAATGGCGGTATAAGGCAGATAGAGATGCTAAACTGTGGGCGGTCTGAGATGCCTACTGGTGGTAGTCGTCGGAACGAGAGACGAAACGGTGGTAAATGGCGGAATGAGAGGCGAGACGATGGTAGATGGCGGAATGAGCGGCGAAATGATGGACGATGGTGGAATGAGAGGCAGAATGATGGTAGATGGCGGAATGAGCGGGGAACTGATGGTAGATGGCGGAATGAGAGGCTAAATGATGGTAGATGGCGGATGAGATGAGAAACGATGGTAGATGGCGGAATGTGATGCGACATGATGGTAGATGGCGGAATGATGTAGCGAGATGATGGCAGGTGGCGGAATGAGCCCCCCATCGATGGTAGATGGCGGAATGAGAGGCGAAACGATGGTAGATGGCGGAATGAGAGGCGAAACGATGGTATATGGCGGAATGAGGGGCGAAACGATGGTAACGTGGCGGAAAGAGAGGCGAAACGATGGTATATGGCGGAATGAGAGGCAAAACGATGGTAGATGGCGGAATGCCATATGGAGAAACGACGGTATATGGTGGAATGCCATATGGAGAAACGATACTACATGGTGGAATGAGAGGCCAAGGGAGGTGCTGTAAGACGGGGAATGGATTCCCCTTGATAGGGGAAAAGGAGGTGCTGTGAGGGTTTCTTGGGGAGTGCTGTGAGATTATGAAGATAAACGCTCTGGGAGGGGGAAGTGAGGGTAGGTCAGTGGGGAAAGATAAGTGCACTGGGAGGGGGAAGAGAGGTGAGGCCAGTGGGGGAAATGAAGGTGAGTGGAGAGGGGAAAGAAGGTTCTGGCAAGTGGTTTAGGAGGTGATGTGAGAGTGGCAAGGTGGGGAGGGACAGAGGGGCCACATAAGTGCGTGGGAAGGGGAAAGGGATTTGAGGTGCCCGGCGTGGGGGAAGCGGGGTCAGGGAATACGTTATTTCAAACACAACGGGTGAAGTTGACAATAGTATGTCCAGGTCATGACAGTACCAGGGTAGCCCCCTCACAGAACCTCTGAACACTAAAGAGAGGGGCCGGAGTGGAGGTGCAGGCTGGGGCAATGCAGCTATGTGAGATGGGGAAGAGCGGTATTATAGAGGGGGAAGGGAGGTGCTGAGAAAGGGTGAAGGGATGAGAGGACAGACGGTGAAGGTAGGTGGGGGCGGGGTGGGGGGAGGAACGTGAGTTCGGAGGAGGAAGAGAGGCTCACGTAAAGGGTCTAGGGAGGGAGGTGCTGGCAGGGGCGGAAATACATGATGTGATGGGGCGACTGTCAGGCAGATGGGGACGTGCGCGTGCGGTCAAGGTGGGAAGGGACATGCTGTGAGGGTTTGAAGGGAGGGTCTGTGGGAGGGGGAAGGGAGGTGCTGTGAGGGGGGGAAGGGAGGTGCTGTGAGGGGGGGAAGGGATGTGCTGTGAGGGGGGGAGGGGAGGTGCTGGCAGAGGGGACGACTGGGTGAGGTGAGATGGGGAGGAGAGGTGCTTAGGGAGGGAAAAGGGAGGTGGGGTCTGAGGTGGCTGGGAGGTGAGGTGAGAGGGGGAAGGGAGGTGTAGTGCGAAGTGGGAGGTAGGAGAGCAGGGAAGGGGAAGAAACGTGCTGATGGAGGGGGGGAGGGAGGTGAGGTGAGTGGTGTAAGATATGTGAGGCAAGGGACAAGGGAGGTAATGTCAGAGGGTGGATGGTAGTTGAGGGGAGGGGGAAATGAAAGCGAGTTTAGAGGGGGGAAGGGAGGTGCTGAGAGACGGCAGAGAAGGTGCTGGGAGGGGGCCAAGAGGTGTTGTGGGAGGGAGACGGGAGATGAGGTCAGTGGGGGATGATAAGTGCTTTGGGAGGGGGTGGCGATGTGATGTCATATGGGGAATGTATGTGAGGGGAGGGTGAAAGGAAGGTGAGGCCAGAGGGGGGAATGGAGGTGCGTGGAGAGGGGCAAGAAGTTGCTGGCAGGGGTTTAGGAGGTGATGTGATAGTGGGAAGGGGGATGCGGTCGGAGGGGCAAGATAAGTGTGTTGGGAGGGGGAAGGGATTTGAGGTGCCCGGAGTAGAGAGGTGCTTAGTGTGGGGAAGTGAGGTGATAAATCTCATTCTTTTGTTTCCACTGCTCCCTCTCATTCCCTCCTTCCCTTCCCATGATTTCCCTCTCTGCTCCCTCTCAGTCCCCTTTTGCCTTTCATCAATTTCCCCTCACCTCCCTCTCATTCATGCCTTTATTTCTCGAAATTTTCCCCTCCAAAAGAGGGAGTCGCTGCGAGAAGGGTGAGGTAGGTGAGCAGGTAGGGTGAAGATACGTGCTTAAAGAGGGGGGAGGGACGTGAGTTGAGAGGGGGAAGGGAGGAGAGGTGAGTGGTGGAAGATATGTGAGGAAAAGGGGAAGGGAGGTGAGGTCAGAGGGGGGATGAGAGGTGAAGGGAGGGGGAAATGAAGGTGAGATCAGAAGGGTAAGGGAGGTGTTGAGAGACGGGAGAGAAGGTGCTGGGAGGGGGGCAATAGGTGCTGTCAGAAGGGGAAATGAGGTGAGATCAGTGGGGAGGGATAAGTACATAGGTAGGGGGAAGGGAGATGATGTCCTATCGGGAATGTAGGCAAACAGGGGATGTCCTATCGGGAATGTAGGCAAACACGGGAGGGGGATAGGAAGGTGGGGTCCGAGGGGGGAATAGAGGTGCGTGTAGCGGGAAAAAGAAGGTGCAGGCAGGGGGTTAGGAGGTGATGGGAGAGTGAGAAGGGGGGGGCGGTCAGAGGGGCAAGATTAGTGCTGGAAGAAAGGGGAACGGAGTTGAGGGGCGCCTGGTAGATATGTCCCTAGGGAGGGAGAAGTGATGTGTGGGCACACTTTATTAAAAGTACCAGGTGGAAAATGATAGTAGTATGTCTAAGACATGACAGTTTAACCAAAGCATCCTCCCCCAACCCATAAGTACTAAACTAAAATAGTACCCTGTCCGGGCCGGGTGGAAGGGAACACTTGGAAGGGTGAGGAGGTGCTGTTAGAGGGGGAAGGGAGGCGGGAAGGGTGGTGCTTAGTTATATGCTGCAGGGGGAAGGGAAATGAGGTGAGAGGGTAACAAAGGGTGCTTAGGGAGGGGGGTCTGGGATGAGAACATAGGGTTTAGGGTGGCGCTGTGGGAAGGGGAAGGGAGGGGATGGGGGATGGTGAAGATAGTGGCATAGGGGGTGGGACGGGTTGTGCTGGGAGAGGTGGAAGAGAGACGAGGGAAGGGTGAACTGTGGTAAGGTCATAGGGGTGATCCTAGGTGTGATGAGAGGGGGTATGAATGTGTTGTGAGAGGGGGAAATAAAACATGGCAGGGTGCTGAGAGGGGGTAAGGATGGTGCTGTGAGGGGGGGAAGGGAGGTGCTGTGAGAGGGGGAAGGGAGGTGCAGTGAGAGGGGGAAGGGAGGTGCTGTGAGGGGGGGAAGGGAGGTGCTGTGAGAGGGGGAAGGGAGGTGCTGTGAGAGGGGGAAGGGAGGTGCTGTGAGGGGGGGAAGGGAGGTGCTGTGAGGGGGGGAAGGGAGGTGCTGTGAGGGGGGGAAGGGAGGTGCTGTGAGAGGGGGAAGGGAGGTGCTGTGAGGGGGGGAAGGGAGGTGCTGTGAGGGGGGGAAGGGAGGTGCTGTGAGGGGGGGAAGGGAGGTGCTGTGAGAGGGGGAAGGGAGGTGCTGTGAGGGGGGGAAGGGAGGTGCTGTGAGGGGGGGAAGGGAGGTGCTGTGAGAGGGGGAAGGGAGGTGCTGTGAGAGGGGGAAGGGAGGTGCTGTGAGGGGGGAAGGGAGGTGCTGTGAGGGGGGGAAGGGAGGTGCTGTGAGGGGGGAAGGGAGGTGCTGTGAGAGGGGGAAGGGAGGTGCTGTGAGAGGGGGAAGGGAGGTGCTGTGAGAGGGGGAAGGGAGGTGCTGTGAGGGGGGGAAGGGAGGTGCTGTGAGGGGGGGAAGGGTGGTGCTGTGAGGGGGGGAAGGGAGGTGCTGTGAGGGGGGGAAGGGAGGTGCTGTGAGAGGGGGAATGGAGGTGCTGTGAGGGGGGGAAGGGAGGTGCTGTGAGAGGGGGAAGGGTGGGGGGTAAGCATGAAGGGGAAGAAAGGTAAGTTCGGGGGGGGGGGGGGGGGGGGGGGGTGGTAGTTGCGATGAGAGTGGCTAAGGAGGTGCTGTGAGAGAGGGAAGGGGGATGAGGTCCTTTCCCAACGAGAGACTTGCTTAGTGAGGGGGAAGGGAGATGCGGTGCGGGGGGACCGAGAGAGGTGCTAAGGGAGGGCCTGACAGAGGGGGAAGCAATGCGGGAAGGGACGTGCTGGCACGAGGGAAAGCAATGATGTGATAGGGAGTAGGGGGGACGGAAGATGCTCCGATAGGGGAAAGCAGGCGAGGACAGAGGAGGGACGGAAGGTGCTCCGATAGGGGAAGAAAGGCGAGGACAGAGGAGGGACGGAAGGTGCTCCGATAGGGGAAGAAAGGCGAGGACAGAGGAGAGACGGAAGGTGCTCCGATAGGGGAAGAAAGGCGAGGACAGAGGAGAGACGGAAGGTGCTCCGATAGGGGAAAGAAGGAGAGGACGTAGGACGGATGGAAACTGCTCAGATAGGGGAAAGAAGGCGAGGACAGAGGCGGGATGGATGGTGCTCCGATAAGACGCGGAAGTAAAGAGGGTTGAGGGGGAAAGGAGGGTGATTAGCGAGTGCAGCATGTATGAACTGCAGGTGAGGAATGCGGGCAATGCGTCCCCATCCTTCCTGCCTCCGTACCCACCTGGCCAGGTGATTAGTGAGGGGATTCAGGGTGGTGCTGTGAGAGGAGGGAGGTGATGGGTGATTTAGGGAGGTGATGGGTGATTTAGGGAGGTGATGGGTGATTGTGAAGATGTAAGGAGTGGGAAGGGTGACCCCCACTACCGGGATGCACCACCTCCACTTCAAAGGCAATTACATCCTCTTGACCGTCTACGTCGACGACCTACTTTACAACGGCACCTGCAACCGACTCCTTAACCAGTTCGAAGAGAACCTGGCGCAGCGCGTTGACATCACCATCAACCACAACGTCACACAATTTTTGGGGCTGAACATCACCTACGCGCTAGAAGCAATTCATCTGTCAGCCTCCAAGTACGCAGAGCAGCTGGGGGAACGCTTCAACATTTCACGCGCACCACTCTCCACTCCTTACCGCAACCCCAGCGCCATCTACAAACCGGATAACAAACCTCTGTCGCCCGCAGGACTCCAACTGTACCAGCAGCAACTGGAGTGCCTGCTATTCGCCTCTGTCACATGCCGACCCGACCTTTCGTACATCGCCAACCAACTCGCACAATACTCCCGCAAGCCAGTAGCCGAGAACCAGCTGGACCTGGAGCACGACATGCAGTACTTCATCTCCACACCTGACATCCTGATTTCCTACTCTACGCTTGCGACAACCTCCTTCAACCTCAACGGCTACGTGGACGCAGATCATGCCGCTGACCCTGCGAATCGACGGTCCCGAACCGACTTCATCTTCCGCCTAGAGCCAACTGGACCAATCTCCTAGAACTCACGGAAGCAGGAGCTGGTTGCCCTGTCATCGGCCGAAGCAAAGTACATCGCTGCAACAGCAGCAGTTCGGGAAGGCCTGTACCTACAGGAGCTACTCCAGGAAGCGAAAACCCCAACTTCGCCTACCTTTCGCCTTCACTGCGACAACCAGAGCGCCATCAAGATCGCGAACAAGCCAGGGTTCGTGAACCGCACGAAGCACATCGCGCTTCGATTTGTTTGTTTGTTTGTTTGTTTGTTTATTTTTGTTTTTATTTCTTTTTTTTTTTTTGTCAAAGACGAAATTGACTTGGGCAAAGTTGACCTCGCATATTGCCACCACTGAAATGGCATCCGACTTCCTCACCAAGCGTCTGCCACGTTAGCAGTATAAACACTGCTCCGTCCTCACCGGAGTAGTTAATGGAGTCAGCCCTCTGCATGCCCATGAATGAAGGGGAGTGTTACGATATGAAATTTAAGGAAAAGTCATTCATGTATGCTGCACGAGCCGACTCTACGGAGTACGAAGTCGAGGCGTCTTAAGAGTCGAAGCGACGCAAGCAACCGTCAGATCAAGACCGATGCAGGCAGTTAACATTTGAAATGAGAAGAGCGGGAACGGGTTTGCAACTGGTCCCCGCGCCGCACGATTTGAACTTCGCTGCAATAAGGGAATGTACCCCTTAGAGTATATGGCTAGTCTAGGTCTTTTCGTATTCCCTGCATTCCCTATATAAATTCGATGTATGCATGCTATCATCATCTCAGTCATTTTACATACACTCTGACCTGAGGTCAACACTTCCGCTGCAACAATACATGCGAACAACCCTGAGCCGATCCCTGGCTAAGTCCTGTTTAGGATTGTAACAGATCACAAGATCACCACACAGTCTGAGCACAAGCAAGCAGCCACAAAGACAGTTCACATGCAGAGTTACAAAAGCACAAACAATATAGCGATCACAACCTAGCAAGAGTAAGCATGCAGGTATATATATATAGATTATAGTACAAGACTGTTAGAGTAAGAATCTTGGATAGGATAGGTCTGCCTTAGAGAGAATCGGTAGCGGAAGTCTGAATGGTAGGAACCTTGTGCATAGTGAATGTAAATGACAAGATTGATTAAAAGATAAGATTACATACAATAAATAGATATAACTAGACATGTACTCTAAGCAGTACACTCCCTTATTATAACTGCTTTACAGGCAATTCTACAGTGACTCTGGTAGTGGCGCTTCTTTTTGTTATAGAGTCGTTGCATGTAACTGCATGGTCAGTTACACCTATTGCCATTCTTCGCGGGTGAGTCGTTCAGTCCAGATGGTGAATAGTCGCGACAACTGACCTTTTGTAACCGTTGACCTTCCTGCCCTTGTACGGGCTGATCCGATACTGCCGCTAGTGCTGCTTCGATAGTGATGGGTGCGATACAATAGCACCTACGGGAATGCTTAAGTCGAGTCCCTTCTTTACTCCAACACCCCCCTTCATTCCTCGAGGTGCGCTACATGGCTCTTTTGAATGACTCCGCACAGGTCCGCGCAGTACTGGAACTTCTGACGTGGCAGTTTCTTTGTCAGAAAGTCGGATGCCATTTTGCCAGTTGGACAGTAGGTGAGTTGGACCTTGCCCTTGTCAATTTCGTCTTTGAAGAAGAAGTAACGCAGGGTGATGTGTTTTATGCAGTTGACGAAGCGGGGTTTGTTTGCAATCTTGATCGCCCTCTGGTTGTCGCACAGTTGTATAGTCTAGAGTCCACTTAGGGGTCGCGGATGCCCATGAAACCGCCTAAGTAGAAACTGACGACTTCAAACCGCCTCTGTTCAAAACGCCGTCGTGATCAGCTCCAATAACATACGAGGCTGAAACTTGGACAGCAGTTAGCCTTAGGTGTCTGCTTTCCAACGGTATATTACTTGCTTTTATCAGAGGTGTATGCACTACGCAGTGAACAAAAACGTAAGCTCGGCTGAAAAACGTGTAGTTTCATTGATGCAAGGAAGAGGTGAGTACAACATTGCCTAGGGGACTCTTAAGGGGTTGGGTCATCCTGGGAACTCAGAGAAGGTTGAATCTTAGGGGAGAAAGTCTAGAGAAGGATGAGAAACGTCCTAGCTAGGTCAGCAAAGCCAACCACACTTGGATGTTCAGAGCTGTACTCAAGGCTACCAATAGTGAGTCAAGCCAACCATGAGTCAGCTTGTCTTCCCACTTGCACCCTCTTGCAAGCTGCTTCCAGGAAGACCACACTTCTCAAAAGGAGGGTGGTAGAGTCCCACTTGACCATTTGTATGGTAGAGTCTCATTCTCTGTCCCTGCACCATTGGCATGACAACAATGAAAGGGTGGCAAGGGAAATGCTGCCAACAGTGCACCATGACTACGAAACAGTGACTTTCGACAGCTGTCACGCGCTGCTGCGATGTTGGATCGTTCTGAAACTTGGTGACCACCTGCACAACGCGGCAAAGGACTGCCAGACCGATTTGCAGACCAATCCGAGCTCCGTAGACGAGTCAGCAGCCGAAATAGTGAACTCGGGTGTTACCAAAAAAGAGTAACACACACTTCCGGGATGCCATAAGTCTTGAAACTTAAAATGTTGTCATGCCTTGTTAACTGCTTCAAAAATTCTGAAACTTTGAGGGTCTGATGAAGACATGTTGAAGAACCTCCCCTCAAAATTCCAGAAGCTGAGCAGGCTTGTAGGCTGAATGGGAGTGCGATGACCGTGCCACTAAAGTGTGTGGGCACAACAAACCCCCCCTCATCGTGCTCTCATTCACCCCTTAGCTGCTCCCTGAAGCTGCCTCCCTTAGTTGAAGGACATGCCACACAAGGTGGCACAGGTCCAATGCTGATGCTCTGCAAGCCGCTTGGTCAAGAAATCTGCAGGTTGCTTGGTAGTGTTGATGTAGTGCAAGGAGACCGTGCCCTTCTTCACCTCCTTCCTCACCCAATGCCATTTGATATGCATGTGCTTGTTCAGCCCATGGAGCACAACATTTCGAGCCATTGCAATTGTTCCTTGGCTGTCACAAAACACAGGTGTAGGACCCTCTTGCTCCTGCCCCAACTCCTCAAGCAACCTCCTCATCCAAACCACCTCCTTCACCCCATGAAACAACGCCATGTACTCGCTCTCCGTTGATGAGTGAGCTATCTCCCCTTGCTTCTTAGACTTCCAGCTCACTGGACTCCCTCCAACACAGCATACATTTTCCATGTGGCTCTGAAACTCATCCTCCCTTGAAGCCAACCAAGCCTCTCGATCATCTCCAGCAAGTGCTTCCTCCATTGAAGCCGGTTCATGAGGTAAGTTGACACCGAAGCAACAAATCTGCTCCATCTCTCCCTCGGCTCCCTTCTCCTCATCATCTTCCTCCTCCTGGACCAGCAATGCCTTGGGACCCCCAAGTCTTTCATACTTGAGGAAATCCCTTGGGTGAGCAGCTCTCTTGGGCCTCTCCTTGGCTGCACCTTCCTTAGCTCCACCACGGACAGCACCACGCTTCCCTTGGGTTGTCCGCCTTGGTGGAAGTGTAGGGGATGGTGTAGGCTGCTGCACCTCCTCCTCGGCATCACCTCTCTCAGCTACAAGGGCCTTTACTTGCTGCAACACTCCCTCTACCTCTGCTGCCTCCCCTTCAACACCTCCCAAGTCATGTGACACCTCCGTTACCTCTGAAGATGAAGACAACTCGATGGGAATGAGAAGTGGGTCGTTCGTTCCCACCTCTATTCCGAGCGGAATGGTGACCTTGCTCCTCCCTCGCTCCAACCACTCCTTGAACATGAGCCCCTCCATGAACTTGGCGTCTCTGGTGGTGAAGATGGTGTTGGCTTTTGGGTCCCACATGAGCCACCCCTTGCTCCCTTGTGCAAGTCCCAAATGAACAGCCCACACCGCCGCCGCTTGAAGCTTGTCACGCTTCTCCTTAGGGACGTGCACGAGTCCCATGCACCCGAAGACTCGAAGCATATCCACCAGGGGCTTCTTGCCTCTCCACTTCTCCATAGGGACCCAATGCTGCCCTCCCACATGAGTCAAGACTCGGTTCTTGATGACGGTGGCATGGCGAATAGCGAGGGGCCAGAACCGTAAGGGTAGACCCGAGTCTACCAACATCGTTCTCCCGCCCTCCATGATGGTCCGGTTCGCTCTCTCTGCCACGCCATTGGATTGAGGGGTGTAGGTCGTGGTAAGCTGCTGCTTGGTGCCGTGCCGCTTCAGCCAGCTCCGGAACTCCGCTCCCAAGAACTCCCCACCACGGTCGCTACGAATCGCCTTCACCCGCTTGCCACTCTCTCGCTCCACCATGGGCAGCCGACCTCCCGACTCGCAGTTATCGCAGCCGACCTCCCGACTCGCCTCCCCGACTCTGTTTGTACCGTTCTACACCACTTCCTCTCTTCGCGCCATGGCAGGGGTGGGCGTTCGAGGGGTCGGGATGGTGGAGGTAGCGGTAGCAGAGGCGGTGTCGGGGGTGGAGCAGGTGGCAGTGGCGGGTGGACACCAACAGCAGCCCCATTTGCAACATACTGTCTCGCCACAGCAGCTTCGTGAGTGGGTTTCCCGGCGGGGCTCTGAGGGTGTAGCGGCTGCTAGCATAGGTGCAGTTCCTGCACAGGCGCTTCTTACCTTCACACTCGGTGCATCTCGCTGCTTCTTCCGTGACTTGGACGTGTGCCAGTGTGGTTGGCTGCTGTGGTGCAATTGGTTCCCCTCCGTAACACAAGAAGAAAGGAGATTTCCCTATGACCGCATGTGAAGCGTTGTTGTAAGCGAACTCAAGCATCGGTAATTGTACATCCAAGTGGCTGATATCGTCCTTGCATGCAGTGCGCAGTAAGTGTTCAAACACTTGATTGAGTCGCTCTGTTGGTCTTTCTGTCTGGGGGTGGTATGCCGAAGACAGTACAAGCTTTGTCCCCAACAAGTCCGTGAGTTCCCTCCAAAACTTACTTGTGAATTTTGTGTCGCTTTTCGAGATGAGTGTAGCGGGGGATGCCGTGGTTGGTGATAATGTGGCTGAAGAAGAGGGGAGCAGGTGCTTTAGCTGAAGTGTCCCATTTTGGAGAACATATCGATCACCACGAGTATAACATCATGCCTTCGTGAGGTTGAAGGAAGCCCGGTAATTATGTGTAGGCTAAAGGCTTGCCATGGCTGCTCCGGTACGGGTAGAGGCTGAAGTAACCCTGCTTTTTCCTACTTGCTACTCTTCATCCGCTGGCACGTGTCACATAAAGTGACGAACTGCTGCTTGTCCGTTGCCATCTGTGGCTAGTAGTTGAGGAGTGATTCGTGAGTGCAATTGTGCCATTCCCTGGAGCTCATTGCAAGACTACTCTTACTCGGCGCGCAATTGTGAAATTGTTTCTGCGAAATTGTCGCCGGCATCCTCCATTCCCATCGGCACGCCAATTTACAACCGGGTGAGGGGATTCCACTGAGACGCGGAACTAGAGTTTTATGTACCAGAATTGGCGTGGTCTGAAGACTGAAGAAGTACTTCAGCCTGCAGTTGTCGTTGTAGACTGTCGTTTTGCCTCCTCCGAGGTAACACCTCCACGCTTAAAAGTTGTGACGATCACTAGGACCTCCTTGTCATGAATCGGGTAGTTCAACTCTTCTTCATGTAGCTTCTTACTTTGGTATGCGATCGGCTGCAATTCACGTATGTGATCCAGCATCTACTCCGACTGCGTGATCGATGCATTTTGCTTCCACCACGTACTTCTTCTCTAGGCTGGGTAGGATAAAGCAACCCCAAAAAACTGCTCCCGCTACTACGAACATAACTTTAGTCTGCCATATTCCAGCGATCAAAGTGTCGGTAGAACCCTCATTCGCCAACGTTCGCACACGTCTCGCAAATATTTTTAAGCGAGACTTGGTCTTGAATAGTGTCAGCTTTTCTTAAGCAAAAAAGACGATGGGTTGTGCCTTCATGCTGCTTCTGACAACATTGTCTCAGCTACTCGGCATCGTTGGGTTGACTCCAGGTCGCCAGTAGGGGTGATTGTTGCAGAAATCGCAGAGTTCGCTATCTTGAGTGGCATTGGCGCTCCAGTTCACGCCTATCCGAGGTGATGCTATAGATGGATTTGGTTGTGACGCAATTTTTATAACCTTCACGCAAGTCATAGGGCCATGAGGACTTTGTTCAACCATAGTCCTCCCATCCTCATAAGAGTTTCCTTTCCAAGCTCTTGAGGGCATATGGCAAAGCCACGCTGTTCCAGAGCATAGTGGTATCTCCATCCCACTAGCCAGAAACACTGCAATATCATGCCAAATCTGGTCTTCAAAATCATACTGGAAAACATCCTGTCTCTTCTCCTCTGTGCGGAGGAATCCCATCAAGAATTGGTCGTCATTGTAGATGCCTCGAGTCCTTCAATGCGGTCGCTGCATTTTCTCCATGTGTGGAGATGATTGCATAGAGACTTCAGCAGCTCGTAGCGGTTGAAGAGACCTCCTGATGGTTGTAACGGGCGTAATTACCAGGGTATAAAGGTGTTGATGCACAGGTGTCACTCCCATTGCAGCCGGTGATTGTGTCCTTCAAGGGTATGAAGATGATTAGCTTACTCCCCTCGACTGATTCACGAGTAGCAACGGCCTGGTATGTTCATCCTTGCCTCCGGTGTACAGTCGGTAGGGCGCGTGATAACATTGTCGCAGTCAAGCGTCTTCCTCATTTGTCAACATCTTCTTGTTGCTCAGGCATTCTCTTTTTGTGGGCGAAGGTACGTTGTCGCTCGTAACACTTCAGCTTCCTAGGAAATCAAGCAAAAGCATGCATAAAAAACTAAGGCTAATCAAGATAATGCATGAGACAGTAGATAGAGGTAAGTTTATGTAGGCGGAGCCGCCATACTCTCACATTACCGCATCGCACGGTTGACTCTCGCTGTAATAGGGGATTGTACTCCTTAGAGTACATGGCTAGTCTAGGTCATTTTGTATTCCCTATATCACATATTTACCTTGTATGTTTTTCATCATGATTATTGAGTCACCAAATATTAACTCTGACTTACCAACCAACCCCATTGCGACATTCGAAGCGACGACGACGATCAGCTCCATTGCACTTGAACGGTTGCTTCAGCGTCTTTCAGCCCTGGAGCAAGGGCTGCAGACGTTGCGGAATGGCGATGCAGGAACCTCCTCCCAACCGACTCAACCGACCACGACAGGCCGTAATACCGCCCCGCAAACCTTCTCCCTCAACACAAATGTTTCAACCCCCAAAGTCCCACTCCCAAGTGATGACGTGATTCTCTCAGCTCAATCGTGTTTCTTGAACAAATAAAAAAAAAAGACAAGTACCATGTTTGACGCCAGAGTTTTCTACACTTGGAGCTTTGAGCTGGAGTTGCTATTGCAAAACATGCATATTTTTTAACTATTTTGACGGCGCTACAATGGACCCTCGGCTGACACTGCAACGCCAGCCCTTGCCAGTTCAATCCGAGCACTTGGACCGGCCAACAAGACGCAATAAATGATACACGTCAAGCCCAGGGCTTTCAGCCCACACGACACAACGCCATCAGCAACATGGCAATGCGCCATCCACTGGGAACCCGTCGTCGCCACGAACGCACTCCATCACCCGAACCAGCACCACATCCGATCGGGGCATTCACAGATAATAATCCCCTTATCCCCGGCCACGACTACAATGACGATAACGACCAGGACTGGAATCTTCCAGTCCCGCTGCTTGAGAGCCCCCCCGCACATCCCTGACTCCAGATTGGTGCCCATCGACTGGATTGCGCGCGGATTTCTTAAAGCTCGCGTCTCATATTTTAGCGAGCCAACCATGTGTTAAACGCTTGGAACCTGGTAACAACCCGTTTAGTCGCACAACACCCCCAAACAACGGTTAGGGTTGGGAAGGTTGGTTGGGAGTTGGTTGGCCCTGCAAACCAAATGTACAGTACACACGACATGGGGTAATCCAGTCGCCAAACCACGATTGAAGCCACACCTGTGCGACGAAACAACATGGTGCGACAACAGAGTGTCGCCATCTCTCGCCTCAGGCACCAAGCATTTTACAGGGGTCGAAAACATGAGACAGACAACTCTACCACACCCACAAGGAGCAGGGTTCCCACACCTCCAAGTATTTTACTCGCGTCGTAGACAACCTGCTCCACTAAGACGCCCTCTTCAACACTCCCCCTACATTCCGCACCGTGATTCTCCAGCCTACACACGTCACAATCTAGAAAAAGCCACTGCCCTCAGCAAGGCCAATCCTTGTTAGGGACTGCGGTCGCGGACCTCCCAGGATCCTACTCGTATCACATTCTTCAACTGCCTTCCGTAGGTGAGCTCGACGATATGCTGGATATTTGAGCCGCACACGAGCACCACGGAATCGCGGTAGAGAGCGGAATGGTAGACGGCTTTGGGGTTAGACGGCAGAAGTGTTGGCGTAACGGCGGTATATGGCGGAATTAGTAACGGATTGTCACGTAGGCCCGAAATGGCGGTATAAGGCAGATAGAGATGCTAAACTGTGGGCGGTCTGAGATGCCTACTGGTGGTAGTCGTCGGAACGAGAGACGAAACGGTGGTAAATGGCGGAATGAGAGGCGAGACGATGGTAGATGGCGGAATGAGCGGCGAAATGATGGACGATGGTGGAATGAGAGGCAGAATGATGGTAGATGGCGGAATGAGCGGGGAACTGATGGTAGATGGCGGAATGAGAGGCTAAATGATGGTAGATGGCGGATGAGATGAGAAACGATGGTAGATGGCGGAATGTGATGCGACATGATGGTAGATGGCGGAATGATGTAGCGAGATGATGGCAGGTGGCGGAATGAGCCCCCCATCGATGGTAGATGGCGGAATGAGAGGCGAAACGATGGTAGATGGCGGAATGAGAGGCGAAACGATGGTATATGGCGGAATGAGGGGCGAAACGATGGTAACGTGGCGGAAAGAGAGGCGAAACGATGGTATATGGCGGAATGAGAGGCAAAACGATGGTAGATGGCGGAATGCCATATGGAGAAACGACGGTATATGGTGGAATGCCATATGGAGAAACGATACTACATGGTGGAATGAGAGGCCAAGGGAGGTGCTGTAAGACGGGGAATGGATTCCCCTTGATAGGGGAAAAGGAGGTGCTGTGAGGGTTTCTTGGGGAGTGCTGTGAGATTATGAAGATAAACGCTCTGGGAGGGGGAAGTGAGGGTAGGTCAGTGGGGAAAGATAAGTGCACTGGGAGGGGGAAGAGAGGTGAGGCCAGTGGGGGAAATGAAGGTGAGTGGAGAGGGGAAAGAAGGTTCTGGCAAGTGGTTTAGGAGGTGATGTGAGAGTGGCAAGGTGGGGAGGGACAGAGGGGCCACATAAGTGCGTGGGAAGGGGAAAGGGATTTGAGGTGCCCGGCGTGGGGGAAGCGGGGTCAGGGAATACGTTATTTCAAACACAACGGGTGAAGTTGACAATAGTATGTCCAGGTCATGACAGTACCAGGGTAGCCCCCTCACAGAACCTCTGAACACTAAAGAGAGGGGCCGGAGTGGAGGTGCAGGCTGGGGCAATGCAGCTATGTGAGATGGGGAAGAGCGGTATTATAGAGGGGGAAGGGAGGTGCTGAGAAAGGGTGAAGGGATGAGAGGACAGACGGTGAAGGTAGGTGGGGGCGGGGTGGGGGGAGGAACGTGAGTTCGGAGGAGGAAGAGAGGCTCACGTAAAGGGTCTAGGGAGGGAGGTGCTGGCAGGGGCGGAAATACATGATGTGATGGGGCGACTGTCAGGCAGATGGGGACGTGCGCGTGCGGTCAAGGTGGGAAGGGACATGCTGTGAGGGTTTGAAGGGAGGGTCTGTGGGAGGGGGAAGGGAGGTGCTGTGAGGGGGGGAAGGGAGGTGCTGTGAGGGGGGGAAGGGATGTGCTGTGAGGGGGGGAGGGGAGGTGCTGGCAGAGGGGACGACTGGGTGAGGTGAGATGGGGAGGAGAGGTGCTTAGGGAGGGAAAAGGGAGGTGGGGTCTGAGGTGGCTGGGAGGTGAGGTGAGAGGGGGAAGGGAGGTGTAGTGCGAAGTGGGAGGTAGGAGAGCAGGGAAGGGGAAGAAACGTGCTGATGGAGGGGGGGAGGGAGGTGAGGTGAGTGGTGTAAGATATGTGAGGCAAGGGACAAGGGAGGTAATGTCAGAGGGTGGATGGTAGTTGAGGGGAGGGGGAAATGAAAGCGAGTTTAGAGGGGGGAAGGGAGGTGCTGAGAGACGGCAGAGAAGGTGCTGGGAGGGGGCCAAGAGGTGTTGTGGGAGGGAGACGGGAGATGAGGTCAGTGGGGGATGATAAGTGCTTTGGGAGGGGGTGGCGATGTGATGTCATATGGGGAATGTATGTGAGGGGAGGGTGAAAGGAAGGTGAGGCCAGAGGGGGGAATGGAGGTGCGTGGAGAGGGGCAAGAAGTTGCTGGCAGGGGTTTAGGAGGTGATGTGATAGTGGGAAGGGGGATGCGGTCGGAGGGGCAAGATAAGTGTGTTGGGAGGGGGAAGGGATTTGAGGTGCCCGGAGTAGAGAGGTGCTTAGTGTGGGGAAGTGAGGTGATAAATCTCATTCTTTTGTTTCCACTGCTCCCTCTCATTCCCTCCTTCCCTTCCCATGATTTCCCTCTCTGCTCCCTCTCAGTCCCCTTTTGCCTTTCATCAATTTCCCCTCACCTCCCTCTCATTCATGCCTTTATTTCTCGAAATTTTCCCCTCCAAAAGAGGGAGTCGCTGCGAGAAGGGTGAGGTAGGTGAGCAGGTAGGGTGAAGATACGTGCTTAAAGAGGGGGGAGGGACGTGAGTTGAGAGGGGGAAGGGAGGAGAGGTGAGTGGTGGAAGATATGTGAGGAAAAGGGGAAGGGAGGTGAGGTCAGAGGGGGGATGAGAGGTGAAGGGAGGGGGAAATGAAGGTGAGATCAGAAGGGTAAGGGAGGTGTTGAGAGACGGGAGAGAAGGTGCTGGGAGGGGGGCAATAGGTGCTGTCAGAAGGGGAAATGAGGTGAGATCAGTGGGGAGGGATAAGTACATAGGTAGGGGGAAGGGAGATGATGTCCTATCGGGAATGTAGGCAAACAGGGGATGTCCTATCGGGAATGTAGGCAAACACGGGAGGGGGATAGGAAGGTGGGGTCCGAGGGGGGAATAGAGGTGCGTGTAGCGGGAAAAAGAAGGTGCAGGCAGGGGGTTAGGAGGTGATGGGAGAGTGAGAAGGGGGGGGCGGTCAGAGGGGCAAGATTAGTGCTGGAAGAAAGGGGAACGGAGTTGAGGGGCGCCTGGTAGATATGTCCCTAGGGAGGGAGAAGTGATGTGTGGGCACACTTTATTAAAAGTACCAGGTGGAAAATGATAGTAGTATGTCTAAGACATGACAGTTTAACCAAAGCATCCTCCCCCAACCCATAAGTACTAAACTAAAATAGTACCCTGTCCGGGCCGGGTGGAAGGGAACACTTGGAAGGGTGAGGAGGTGCTGTTAGAGGGGGAAGGGAGGCGGGAAGGGTGGTGCTTAGTTATATGCTGCAGGGGGAAGGGAAATGAGGTGAGAGGGTAACAAAGGGTGCTTAGGGAGGGGGGTCTGGGATGAGAACATAGGGTTTAGGGTGGCGCTGTGGGAAGGGGAAGGGAGGGGATGGGGGATGGTGAAGATAGTGGCATAGGGGGTGGGACGGGTTGTGCTGGGAGAGGTGGAAGAGAGACGAGGGAAGGGTGAACTGTGGTAAGGTCATAGGGGTGATCCTAGGTGTGATGAGAGGGGGTATGAATGTGTTGTGAGAGGGGGAAATAAAACATGGCAGGGTGCTGAGAGGGGGTAAGGATGGTGCTGTGAGGGGGGGAAGGGAGGTGCTGTGAGAGGGGGAAGGGAGGTGCAGTGAGAGGGGGAAGGGAGGTGCTGTGAGGGGGGGAAGGGAGGTGCTGTGAGAGGGGGAAGGGAGGTGCTGTGAGAGGGGGAAGGGAGGTGCTGTGAGGGGGGGAAGGGAGGTGCTGTGAGGGGGGGAAGGGAGGTGCTGTGAGGGGGGGAAGGGAGGTGCTGTGAGAGGGGGAAGGGAGGTGCTGTGAGGGGGGGAAGGGAGGTGCTGTGAGGGGGGGAAGGGAGGTGCTGTGAGGGGGGGAAGGGAGGTGCTGTGAGAGGGGGAAGGGAGGTGCTGTGAGGGGGGGAAGGGAGGTGCTGTGAGGGGGGGAAGGGAGGTGCTGTGAGAGGGGGAAGGGAGGTGCTGTGAGAGGGGGAAGGGAGGTGCTGTGAGGGGGGGAAGGGAGGTGCTGTGAGGGGGGGAAGGGAGGTGCTGTGAGGGGGGAAGGGAGGTGCTGTGAGAGGGGGAAGGGAGGTGCTGTGAGAGGGGGAAGGGAGGTGCTGTGAGAGGGGGAAGGGAGGTGCTGTGAGGGGGGGAAGGGAGGTGCTGTGAGGGGGGGAAGGGTGGTGCTGTGAGGGGGGGAAGGGAGGTGCTGTGAGGGGGGGAAGGGAGGTGCTGTGAGAGGGGGAATGGAGGTGCTGTGAGGGGGGGAAGGGAGGTGCTGTGAGAGGGGGAAGGGTGGGGGGTAAGCATGAAGGGGAAGAAAGGTAAGTTCGGGGGGGGGGGGGGGGGGGGGGGGTGGTAGTTGCGATGAGAGTGGCTAAGGAGGTGCTGTGAGAGAGGGAAGGGGGATGAGGTCCTTTCCCAACGAGAGACTTGCTTAGTGAGGGGGAAGGGAGATGCGGTGCGGGGGGACCGAGAGAGGTGCTAAGGGAGGGCCTGACAGAGGGGGAAGCAATGCGGGAAGGGACGTGCTGGCACGAGGGAAAGCAATGATGTGATAGGGAGTAGGGGGGACGGAAGATGCTCCGATAGGGGAAAGCAGGCGAGGACAGAGGAGGGACGGAAGGTGCTCCGATAGGGGAAGAAAGGCGAGGACAGAGGAGGGACGGAAGGTGCTCCGATAGGGGAAGAAAGGCGAGGACAGAGGAGAGACGGAAGGTGCTCCGATAGGGGAAGAAAGGCGAGGACAGAGGAGAGACGGAAGGTGCTCCGATAGGGGAAAGAAGGAGAGGACGTAGGACGGATGGAAACTGCTCAGATAGGGGAAAGAAGGCGAGGACAGAGGCGGGATGGATGGTGCTCCGATAAGACGCGGAAGTAAAGAGGGTTGAGGGGGAAAGGAGGGTGATTAGCGAGTGCAGCATGTATGAACTGCAGGTGAGGAATGCGGGCAATGCGTCCCCATCCTTCCTGCCTCCGTACCCACCTGGCCAGGTGATTAGTGAGGGGATTCAGGGTGGTGCTGTGAGAGGAGGGAGGTGATGGGTGATTTAGGGAGGTGATGGGTGATTTAGGGAGGTGATGGGTGATTGTGAAGATGTAAGGAGTGGGAAGGGTGACCCCCACTACCGGGATGCACCACCTCCACTTCAAAGGCAATTACATCCT
This sequence comes from Closterium sp. Yama58-4, assembly GCA_947470075.1. Classification (NCBI taxonomy): domain Eukaryota; kingdom Viridiplantae; phylum Streptophyta; class Zygnematophyceae; order Desmidiales; family Closteriaceae; genus Closterium; species Closterium sp. Yama58-4. The sequence goes on from CANIUD010000700.1 coordinate 171,406, forward strand.
CTTGACCGTCTACGTCGACGACCTACTTTACAACGGCACCTGCAACCGACTCCTTAACCAGTTCGAAGAGAACCTGGCGCAGCGCGTTGACATCACCATCAACCACAACGTCACACAATTTTTGGGGCTGAACATCACCTACGCGCTAGAAGCAATTCATCTGTCAGCCTCCAAGTACGCAGAGCAGCTGGGGGAACGCTTCAACATTTCACGCGCACCACTCTCCACTCCTTACCGCAACCCCAGCGCCATCTACAAACCGGATAACAAACCTCTGTCGCCCGCAGGACTCCAACTGTACCAGCAGCAACTGGAGTGCCTGCTATTCGCCTCTGTCACATGCCGACCCGACCTTTCGTACATCGCCAACCAACTCGCACAATACTCCCGCAAGCCAGTAGCCGAGAACCAGCTGGACCTGGAGCACGACATGCAGTACTTCATCTCCACACCTGACATCCTGATTTCCTACTCTACGCTTGCGACAACCTCCTTCAACCTCAACGGCTACGTGGACGCAGATCATGCCGCTGACCCTGCGAATCGACGGTCCCGAACCGACTTCATCTTCCGCCTAGAGCCAACTGGACCAATCTCCTAGAACTCACGGAAGCAGGAGCTGGTTGCCCTGTCATCGGCCGAAGCAAAGTACATCGCTGCAACAGCAGCAGTTCGGGAAGGCCTGTACCTACAGGAGCTACTCCAGGAAGCGAAAACCCCAACTTCGCCTACCTTTCGCCTTCACTGCGACAACCAGAGCGCCATCAAGATCGCGAACAAGCCAGGGTTCGTGAACCGCACGAAGCACATCGCGCTTCGATTTGTTTGTTTGTTTGTTTGTTTGTTTATTTTTGTTTTTATTTCTTTTTTTTTTTTGTCAAAGACGAAATTGACTTGGGCAAAGTTGACCTCGCATATTGCCACCACTGAAATGGCATCCGACTTCCTCACCAAGCGTCTGCCACGTTAGCAGTATAAACACTGCTCCGTCCTCACCGGAGTAGTTAATGGAGTCAGCCCTCTGCATGCCCATGAATGAAGGGGAGTGTTACGATATGAAATTTAAGGAAAAGTCATTCATGTATGCTGCACGAGCCGACTCTACGGAGTACGAAGTCGAGGCGTCTTAAGAGTCGAAGCGACGCAAGCAACCGTCAGATCAAGACCGATGCAGGCAGTTAACATTTGAAATGAGAAGAGCGGGAACGGGTTTGCAACTGGTCCCCGCGCCGCACGATTTGAACTTCGCTGCAATAAGGGAATGTACCCCTTAGAGTATATGGCTAGTCTAGGTCTTTTCGTATTCCCTGCATTCCCTATATAAATTCGATGTATGCATGCTATCATCATCTCAGTCATTTTACATACACTCTGACCTGAGGTCAACACTTCCGCTGCAACAATACATGCGAACAACCCTGAGCCGATCCCTGGCTAAGTCCTGTTTAGGATTGTAACAGATCACAAGATCACCACACAGTCTGAGCACAAGCAAGCAGCCACAAAGACAGTTCACATGCAGAGTTACAAAAGCACAAACAATATAGCGATCACAACCTAGCAAGAGTAAGCATGCAGGTATATATATATAGATTATAGTACAAGACTGTTAGAGTAAGAATCTTGGATAGGATAGGTCTGCCTTAGAGAGAATCGGTAGCGGAAGTCTGAATGGTAGGAACCTTGTGCATAGTGAATGTAAATGACAAGATTGATTAAAAGATAAGATTACATACAATAAATAGATATAACTAGACATGTACTCTAAGCAGTACACTCCCTTATTATAACTGCTTTACAGGCAATTCTACAGTGACTCTGGTAGTGGCGCTTCTTTTTGTTATAGAGTCGTTGCATGTAACTGCATGGTCAGTTACACCTATTGCCATTCTTCGCGGGTGAGTCGTTCAGTCCAGATGGTGAATAGTCGCGACAACTGACCTTTTGTAACCGTTGACCTTCCTGCCCTTGTACGGGCTGATCCGATACTGCCGCTAGTGCTGCTTCGATAGTGATGGGTGCGATACAATAGCACCTACGGGAATGCTTAAGTCGAGTCCCTTCTTTACTCCAACACCCCCCTTCATTCCTCGAGGTGCGCTACATGGCTCTTTTGAATGACTCCGCACAGGTCCGCGCAGTACTGGAACTTCTGACGTGGCAGTTTCTTTGTCAGAAAGTCGGATGCCATTTTGCCAGTTGGACAGTAGGTGAGTTGGACCTTGCCCTTGTCAATTTCGTCTTTGAAGAAGAAGTAACGCAGGGTGATGTGTTTTATGCAGTTGACGAAGCGGGGTTTGTTTGCAATCTTGATCGCCCTCTGGTTGTCGCACAGTTGTATAGTCTAGAGTCCACTTAGGGGTCGCGGATGCCCATGAAACCGCCTAAGTAGAAACTGACGACTTCAAACCGCCTCTGTTCAAAACGCCGTCGTGATCAGCTCCAATAACATACGAGGCTGAAACTTGGACAGCAGTTAGCCTTAGGTGTCTGCTTTCCAACGGTATATTACTTGCTTTTATCAGAGGTGTATGCACTACGCAGTGAACAAAAACGTAAGCTCGGCTGAAAAACGTGTAGTTTCATTGATGCAAGGAAGAGGTGAGTACAACATTGCCTAGGGGACTCTTAAGGGGTTGGGTCATCCTGGGAACTCAGAGAAGGTTGAATCTTAGGGGAGAAAGTCTAGAGAAGGATGAGAAACGTCCTAGCTAGGTCAGCAAAGCCAACCACACTTGGATGTTCAGAGCTGTACTCAAGGCTACCAATAGTGAGTCAAGCCAACCATGAGTCAGCTTGTCTTCCCACTTGCACCCTCTTGCAAGCTGCTTCCAGGAAGACCACACTTCTCAAAAGGAGGGTGGTAGAGTCCCACTTGACCATTTGTATGGTAGAGTCTCATTCTCTGTCCCTGCACCATTGGCATGACAACAATGAAAGGGTGGCAAGGGAAATGCTGCCAACAGTGCACCATGACTACGAAACAGTGACTTTCGACAGCTGTCACGCGCTGCTGCGATGTTGGATCGTTCTGAAACTTGGTGACCACCTGCACAACGCGGCAAAGGACTGCCAGACCGATTTGCAGACCAATCCGAGCTCCGTAGACGAGTCAGCAGCCGAAATAGTGAACTCGGGTGTTACCAAAAAAGAGTAACACACACTTCCGGGATGCCATAAGTCTTGAAACTTAAAATGTTGTCATGCCTTGTTAACTGCTTCAAAAATTCTGAAACTTTGAGGGTCTGATGAAGACATGTTGAAGAACCTCCCCTCAAAATTCCAGAAGCTGAGCAGGCTTGTAGGCTGAATGGGAGTGCGATGACCGTGCCACTAAAGTGTGTGGGCACAACAAACCCCCCCTCATCGTGCTCTCATTCACCCCTTAGCTGCTCCCTGAAGCTGCCTCCCTTAGTTGAAGGACATGCCACACAAGGTGGCACAGGTCCAATGCTGATGCTCTGCAAGCCGCTTGGTCAAGAAATCTGCAGGTTGCTTGGTAGTGTTGATGTAGTGCAAGGAGACCGTGCCCTTCTTCACCTCCTTCCTCACCCAATGCCATTTGATATGCATGTGCTTGTTCAGCCCATGGAGCACAACATTTCGAGCCATTGCAATTGTTCCTTGGCTGTCACAAAACACAGGTGTAGGACCCTCTTGCTCCTGCCCCAACTCCTCAAGCAACCTCCTCATCCAAACCACCTCCTTCACCCCATGAAACAACGCCATGTACTCGCTCTCCGTTGATGAGTGAGCTATCTCCCCTTGCTTCTTAGACTTCCAGCTCACTGGACTCCCTCCAACACAGCATACATTTTCCATGTGGCTCTGAAACTCATCCTCCCTTGAAGCCAACCAAGCCTCTCGATCATCTCCAGCAAGTGCTTCCTCCATTGAAGCCGGTTCATGAGGTAAGTTGACACCGAAGCAACAAATCTGCTCCATCTCTCCCTCGGCTCCCTTCTCCTCATCATCTTCCTCCTCCTGGACCAGCAATGCCTTGGGACCCCCAAGTCTTTCATACTTGAGGAAATCCCTTGGGTGAGCAGCTCTCTTGGGCCTCTCCTTGGCTGCACCTTCCTTAGCTCCACCACGGACAGCACCACGCTTCCCTTGGGTTGTCCGCCTTGGTGGAAGTGTAGGGGATGGTGTAGGCTGCTGCACCTCCTCCTCGGCATCACCTCTCTCAGCTACAAGGGCCTTTACTTGCTGCAACACTCCCTCTACCTCTGCTGCCTCCCCTTCAACACCTCCCAAGTCATGTGACACCTCCGTTACCTCTGAAGATGAAGACAACTCGATGGGAATGAGAAGTGGGTCGTTCGTTCCCACCTCTATTCCGAGCGGAATGGTGACCTTGCTCCTCCCTCGCTCCAACCACTCCTTGAACATGAGCCCCTCCATGAACTTGGCGTCTCTGGTGGTGAAGATGGTGTTGGCTTTTGGGTCCCACATGAGCCACCCCTTGCTCCCTTGTGCAAGTCCCAAATGAACAGCCCACACCGCCGCCGCTTGAAGCTTGTCACGCTTCTCCTTAGGGACGTGCACGAGTCCCATGCACCCGAAGACTCGAAGCATATCCACCAGGGGCTTCTTGCCTCTCCACTTCTCCATAGGGACCCAATGCTGCCCTCCCACGTGAGTTAAGACTCGGTTCTTGATGACGGTGGCATGGCGAATAGCGAGGGGCCAGAACCGTAAGGGTAGACCCGAGTCTACCAACATCGTTCTCCCGCCCTCCATGATGGTCCGGTTCGCTCTCTCTGCCACGCCATTGGATTGAGGGGTGTAGGTCGTGGTAAGCTGCTGCTTGGTGCCGTGCCGCTTCAGCCAGCTCCGGAACTCCGCTCCCAAGAACTCCCCACCACGGTCGCTACGAATCGCCTTCACCCGCTTGCCACTCTCTCGCTCCACCATGGGCAGCCACTCTTCGATGATGACCCTTGCAGGTGAGCCTTGTGTTGTCATCCACCATGGTCATGGAATATAAGGCCCCACTATCTCCCTTCACCTTCATGGGTCCCACGAGATCCACATGCACGAGCTCCACCGGGTCACTCGACTTCCCCTCCACCGAATAAAAGGGAAACCGTGAAAACTTGCTGGTCAAGCAAGTCTCACAAGATCCCACCTCCTTGGGCTCCCCCTTTATCCTCAGCCCCTTGACTCTTTCCTCCTTGAACAGCTGCTGCAACTGAGGTAGCGCCACGTGGCCAAAGCGACGGTGTGCGGTGAGCCAATCCGTCTCACCCGTGCTAGGAGTTACACTTGGTAGCGCAGCCCCTTCATGCCCAAGGAGCCCACCATCACCGTCATCACCACCTCCTCCATTGTCCACGTGGTTAACACGCCCTCCTCTCACATCTCCAGCAGCCAAGCGCACTGCCGCCTCCTTCCATGGCAGCACCGGTATCTCCCACATGGACCGGTGCATGTCCTTGCCGCCTCGGAGGTCCCACAACACGCGCCCATCCAGAGTTGCCTTGAAAACCTTTGTGCCCAACATCTCCATCTTCATCCCTGCCTCACTTAGGGCCTTGGTAGAGAGGAGGTTGGCACACAATCCAGGAACAAGGAGAACACGCTTCAGCCCCACAAGCCTCCCATCCGCACCCATGAACATGGCTCTCCCCTCGCCACGCACGGGTACAACTTGGCCGGTGGCTGAAACGACGGTGGCTGCCTTTGATGGCCTGACTTCATCCAGTAGATCCTCTCGGTTGGTCATGGTCATGAAGGCTCCCGTGTCGATGACCCAATGGGAGGAGCGGTGAAGAGCAACCTTGCTGGCCGACACAACCGTGTCCTCGGAGCATGCCTCTCCTACATGGTAGAACATGCCGCCGTATCCGCCAGCACCTCCATCGCCCTCCTCACTGCCCATGCCTTCTCCCATAGCTCCATGAACACCCTTGGAGCCCTCAAGTGATGGCTGACCAGGCCTCCAACCGTCAGGTAGCTTGCGGCACTTGAACCATGGGTGACCTTCCACATGGCAATACCAACACTTGCCGCCACACCGCTTGCCTCCCTTGTTGCCACGCTTCCCTCCCGAATGCTGCTCCCCTCCAGAGCCTTCCTTGGCCTTGCCTTTCTTGCTGCCACGCCCCTTGAAGCCCTTCATGCCATAGGCAGAACCTCCACCTTCACCGGCAGCGGCGGTCAGCTCCTTCCTCCGAAACTCCTCTTGAAGAACTTGCGCGCGAATCCACTCAAGGGACCACGAGTCCTTCATGCCATTAAGGTTGACCACCAAGGGCCCCCACGACTCCGGCAGCAGGGAGAGAGCCTTGTAGCACTTGATCTTCTCAGGGTAGTCAACACCAGCAGCAGAGAGCTTCACATAGAGGTCCCGGAGTTGATCGAACGCATCACCCTCGTTGATCTTCACCGCATGGAGTTGTCGCTCGAGCACCACCACCATCGCTTCGCTGCTGGGGGCATGGACATCCTTCAATATCTTCCATGCCTTAGGACCACACTCAACTTCCTTGATGAGATGCTTGATGTGGTGCAGCTGGTTGGATGAGAGGCATTGGGAGAGAAGGAAGAATCCATCCTTGGACCGGCGATCCCATTCCTTGGTCGCTCCTTCGCTCGCAGGCCTCTTCAATTCTCCATCCATCACTTCAAGCAGCCCATAATGGTTGAAGAGGAGCTCCATCCTGAAGCTCCATGATGCCCAATCCTCCCCAGAGAACTTCTCCAGGTTGAATGCCTTCACATCATCCTTAGCTGATGTTGAAACGGAAGCCATTGGTGCAGATCCGCCTGCAACGCCTCTTCCCGCCTCCCCAACGCCTCCCACGCCACCACTGCCACTGGGACCAGCTGGAGCAGAACCTTCAGCCTCCATATTCACCCACGAACAGAGTAGAACAGCTCTGATACCACTTGTTATAGTCTAGAGTCCACTTAGGGGTCGCGGATGCCCATGAAACCGCCTAAGTAGAAACTGACGACTTCAAACCGCCTCTGTTCAAAACGCCGTCACGATCAGCTCCGATAACATACGAGGCTGAAACTTGGACAGCAGTTAGCCTTAGGTGGTTGCTTTCCAACGGTATATTACTTGCTTTTATCAGAGGTGTATGCACTACGCAGTGAACGAAAACGTAAGCTCGGCTGAAAAACGTGTAGTTTCATTGATGCAAGGAAGAGGTGAGTACAACATTGCCTAGGGGACTCTTAAGGGGTTGGGTCATCCTGGGAACTCAGAGAAGGTTAAGTCCAAGAGGAGAAAGTCTAGAGAAGGATGAGAAACGTCCTAGCTAGGTCAGCAAAGCCACCCAGTCTTGGATGATTAGAGCTGTACTCAAGGCTACAAATAGTGAGTCAAGCCAACCATGAGTCAGCTTGTCTTCCCACTTGCACCCTCTTGCAAGCTGCTTCCAGGAAGACCACACTTCTCAAAAGGAGGGTGGTAGAGTCCCACTTGACCACCTGTACGGTAGAGTCTCATTCTCTGTCCCTGCACCATTGGCATGACAACAATGAAAGGGTGGCAAGGGAAATGCTGCCAACAGTGCACCATGACTACGAAACAGTGACTTTCGACAGCTGTCACGCGCTGCTGCGATGTTGGATCGTTCTGAAACTTGGTGACCACCTGCACAACGTGGCGAAGGACTGCCAGACCGATTTGCAGACCAATCCGAGCTCCGTAGACGAGTCAGCAGCCGAAATAGTGAACTCGGGTGTTACCAAAAAAGAGTAACACACACTTCCGGGATGCCATAAGTCTTGAAACTTAAAATGTTGTCATGCCTTGTTAACTGCTTCAAAAATTCTGAAACTTTGAGGGTCTGATGAAGACATGTTGAAGAACCTCCCCTCAAAATTCCAGAAGCTGAGCAGGCTTGTAGGCTGAATGGGAGTGCGATGACCGTGCCACTAAAGTGTGTGGGCACAAGAACAGTAACTTGAATGATCCTTTCATCGCCATTTTCGTTTCCTAGAGGAATTCTGTCAGGTAGAGTCCTTTGCGGACTGCTGCACTTGCTGCGATGAATTCTGCTTCTGCTGACGAAAGGGCGATGAGCTCTTGCTTCTGTGAGTTCCAGGAGATGGTTCCCGCAAGCTGAAGTTTGAAGATAAAGCCTGTGCGGGATCTCCTGTTTTCTACATCCCCAGCATGATCAGCATCTACGCAACCAGTAAGTTGTAAATTAGCTGTTAGGTCCGCTTCTTAGGTGAGGCCGACGTCAGGTGTAGAGACGAAGTATTGTAGAGCACGTCATAGGTCCGCCATATTCTCCCCTTCAGGTCGGCGCAGGTACTGGGTGAGCAGGCTGGCGATGTACGATAGGTCCGAGCGGCATGTGATGGTGGCGAAGAGTAGTCCCCGAGTTGCTGCTGGTAGATGCGATGATCAGCAGGAGATAGTGGGGTGGTGTCAGGCTGGTGATCAGGTGGAGGGGTGCGGAAAGGAGTGGTGATGTTGACGGGAGCGATGCCAAATTTCTGAGGAGGGTCTCGGCATATTTTGCGGCGGAGAGGTGAATTGCGTTGGCCGATTGCGTCACGTTGAGGCACAGAAACTGGGTGACATTGTGATTCACAGTTACTTTTAACTTGTGCTTGATGTCGGTCTCGAAGCAGTCAAGCGGCTCCACGTTGTCTCCGGTGTAGAGCAAGTCATCCATGTAGGCGACGAGTAGGATGAAGCTGCCGTGAGACTCGAGGAGGTACATTCCCTGATTGTGGGGAAGCTGTTGGAAGCCGAGCTCGATCAGCACGGTGCGGAGATACTGCTGCCATACACGTGGCGCTTGCTTAATCCCGTAAAGGGATTTCTGGAGGAGACATACTTCATCCCTGTCTTCTCCGAATGCGTGCGGTTGTTCGACGTAAATAATTGCGTCGACGATCGCATAGAGGAAGGCGTTGGATACATCGATTTGGCGGAGGAGGCGTTGCTTCACGGGTGCAACACAGAGGAGGATGCGCACGGAGGTGTGTTGTCTGATGGGAGCATGGGTCTTGTCAGAGTCGACAAATTGAGTTCGTTCAAAGCCGCCAACCAGCCAGCGTGCTTTGTATTTGTCGATAGCGCCGTCCGCGAGCGTTTTAGTCATGAAGACTCAATTTCATGTGAGGATTTTTCTTCCCCTTGCGTGCCATCGTGATACTAGTTTCCAGGTGCCGCGCCTTTGGAGTGCAGCGACTTCTGCTGCCATGGTTGCTCCCCACTTCTCAGCATCTGGTCCGCTTAGGGCCTAGCGAACGGTGGTGGGCTCAAATAGTTGTCGGTTACCCTGGATGGCGATGGTGAGGCCAATGATGCGAAGCCCGGGGAGGTTGGATTCGGCTGCATTGATAACTTCAACCACGTCGTCGTCATCGCCAGGAATGTCGCGAACAGTGCCGCGAGAAGAATCATGGTCAAGGTCTTCCTCCATAGGTGAGTGCATTTCTGCACTTGCGTAATTATGTTCTGCCTGTACTACTTCGTGTTGATTTGTTGCACCTGGGAGGATTGTTGCTGTGCCGAATTCCTCCGTAGCGGGTACAAAGCGTGCCTCCCCTTCAATTGGTTCTTTAGGTTGTTCTTTTGCCACGCCAACCTCGTCCTGATCGTTGGCGTAACTGTGCTGCCCGTTCAAGTTGTTGTCAGGTGTCTTCTGTGCAGTGTGGTGCTGTCGGTACAGTGGCAAAGTCAGTCTTTCATAGAAGATGCAGTCACGTGAACGCGTGACTCGGTGGGTGACGAAGTCGAGGATGGTCCAAGTGTGGAATGCCGATTCGATTCCGAGGTGGATGCCCTAGCGGGCACGATCTTCAAAATTTCCAGTTCGAGCAGTGTGAAGGCGGTACTGCACCATGCATCCGAAGACTCGGAGCATGTGTGTGTCAGGGTTTTTGTGGGTCCACGCCTTGAAGGGTGAGTTGTTGTTGGGCAGCGCCTTTGAAGAAAGAATGTTGTGCAGACGAACTGCATGCGCCATTGCAAAGGGCCAATATTTAATTGGCACAGCTGACTGCTTCATGAGAGCTCGCATGGCTCCTGTTGGTTCGCTCCGCCAGTCCCTGTTGCTCGTGAATATAGGGAAGGGAAATCATCCTCTGGATTCCTTCCTCTGCGCGAAGGGTTTTGAAGTCCTATGTCTGATATTCCAGGGCCCCATCAGGCTGAAAGGCCTTTAGTGTCTTGCCCTTGCTCTGCGTCTTTGCCATCTTGAGCCTAAGGTGGAAGCACTGGTAAGCAAGATAGCGGTGACTGACGTTCACCGCCCAAACGAAGCTTGTGGCAGCGTCAATGAAGGTGAGGGTGTATTTTTCTCCTCCCAGTCCTTTTGCCGTGAGCATCAGGGAATCGCAGTAGACCTTGTCGAGCGGCTTGTATTTTTCAGCTCTGATTATCTTCTCGGCAAACGGAGTTCGATGTAGCGCAGCTGTCGGGCAGACGATGCAATTGGGTGAGCCGGTTCTTGGTTTCAGTAGTTTTTCATCTGGCAGCAGTAGTGCGTCTTCCGTAAACTCCTTTGCGATGATGCAGTTGTTGAGTGTTTCAATTGATGGGTGCCCAAGACGTTTGTGCCAGATGTCAGGATCACCACGATATTTACGTGTGCGTGCGTACAGCTCCTTCTCTCGCGTCAGAATTTTCTCCGTTGTTTCCTTTCCCACTTGTTCCGCACGTTCTTCCGAAATGGCGATGTGGACTATTGCTGCGTGGAGTGTTGCTCCATGATACGTTCCGCTGGTGTCGCCGATGGTGGTGGTGTCGATCGTCACGAGAAGCTTCAATGGCTCTTTGGGAGGTGTTTGTGTGACTTTCGGGCGGCGAACTTCGGGTTGTGTAATTTCTCCTTCCTCGAAATCGGTGTCGCCGATCGCTGCTCCTCTTGTCTCGACGCGGAGGTAGTTTCTTCTGTCGGTTGTGATGGGAATAGGGTGAGGACCATATTGTGTCAGCAATTCTTCCTCCTCTTCCTCCGGTACTTCTTCTCCTGTCCTTGCAGATCCGAAGCTGGCCCATCATGTTTCGGCTTCTTCCGGAGGTGTTCCCCATTCAGTGTCTTGTGCTGGCCAGTTGGCTACTGCTGCATTCCACCCTTCAGCGACATTCCAACTGGTAGGTTGTTCGCCCCAAGACCAATTTTCTTGGCTTCCTCCTGAGCCTCCCGAGCTAATTTCCTCTCGTTCCTCTACTGCTTGTGGTCCAGTGTCCGCAGGATTGGTGGTTGAGGCGACAGGTACGGCGAAAGCGAAGAAGGTTCCGTCAAGGCCCGGACGCTGATAATCTGTTTCCTCCGAGTGGCTCCGCGTTGGTGGTGACGGATGGCCAGGTGGATCAAGAACAAAGATGTGTTCATTGTCGCCAGTGGTCCTGCGGGAGTCGAAGTCGAGCATGAACACTCCATTCTCGTTCTCGTTCTTATCAAGTGAAATTCGTTCTCGGATGTCTGCAAGTCGACGCCACACTTCATCAGCTGAGCAGCTGACAAGAGATTGAACTGAAGTTCCGGCACGACGAGGACATCGCTGATGTGGATGCAGTACCTGGTATCGTTCGATTCGAGCTGGATTCGCCCACGACTTCTCGCGTAGATCGTCTGGTTGTTGGCGATGGTGATTTCAACTTCGTTGAAGAGTTTTTCATCAATGAGACCTTGCGCTGCCCGCAGCAACTGTCCAGGTACCACTTGTTGATTTCTTTCTTGGCCTTGGCGAGGTTCGCGGGTTTCAGAGTCAGGTGATGGTCCATGTCGTGGTCTTTCTTGTAATTATACCCCTCGTCATCATGTGCGATGCGTGCATGTGGCGACTCTTGGATCCATTGCGGTGCTTGCCAGCCATACTGTCAGAAATAACTGAGCAGGAATGAATGAACTAGAACAGAGTTTGGTACAAGTAGGAAACCCTAACTTTCTGTACCCCCAAAGGTGTAACCCACTACAGCCTAGACAATATAAACATGCAATGTTTGACACACCCCCATAGGCGCAGTGGGAAACAACCACAGGGTCACAAGACCAGTCAAAGCAAAGCAAAGCAAGCTCAGGGTGGATCTCAAGGATTCCACACAAATTCCGAGCACAAGCAAGCGGTCACAAGACCAGTTCACATGCAGGTTTATAACAAAGCAAGAGATACAGTGATCACAACCTAGCAAAAGTAAGCAAGAAGGCATATATATATAGTGATCACAGTACAAGTAAGGTCAAGAGGTAAGCAAGTGAGGCCCAGTAGGTACAAGGCCTAGCAGAGTGCAGAAGCGCTGATGGTCACAAGGCTGAAGCGCCTTGGTGAACACATCAGCAGTGTTGGCCTCAGTGGCCACGTAACGCAGACAAAGCTGACCACGCTGCTGCAGCTCTCGAGCAAGGAAGTACCGCAGAGCGATGTGCTTCGTTCTGTGCTCCAGTCTGTGCTCCTCACACAAGGCAATGGCAGCCTTGTTGTCGACGTACAGCACTGGAGGAGAACGAGGCCGCTCTCCGAGGTCGGTCAGCAGGTAGGTCAGCCAGCGTAGCTCCTGAGCAGCCATGGCTGTGGCGTAGATCTCAGCCTCACAACTGGAGCTGAGAACAGAAGAAGAGCGAGTAGAACGCCAAGAAACTGAGCCAGAGCCAAGGCTGAAGGTGTAACCCTGGGACGACCGCTGAGTAGCCTGGTCGTCTGCCCAAGAAGCGTCTGAGTGCCCTGTGAGAACAACCCGGTCTCGCCCTCCAAGCACAAGCCCCATGCCCGACGTACTGCAAAAGTAGCGCAACACCCTCTTAGCAGCATCCATGTGCTCCTTCCGGTGACGGCCAGGAGCGACATAGCGTGCTAGGATGCTAAGAGGGTATGCAAGGTCAGGTCGAGTGCAGGTCATCAGGTACATGAGGCAGCCCACAAGCTCTGGATACGGGCCACTCGGCTCTACGGACTCATCCGAAGGCAGAGCTGAGAGCGAGTGACCGGTAGGCAGAGGAGTGGACTGAGGCGAGGAGTACGTGAAGCGGAAGCGCTGGAGAACCTGCTGCACCATGTGTGACTGAGTCAGGGTGATGGTGCGCCGTGCTCTGTCCCGGGTGATCCGCAAGCCAAGATAGCTCGTCAGCTCACCCAGGTCTGTGCACGTGTGTCTCCTCTGCAGCTCCGACTTCACGTGAGCGAGTGCCGCGGTGTCAGCAGTGGCAAAGACCAAGTCGTCGACGTACACGAGGATGTAGAACGGCGGCAGCGAGGTGTCGGTGCGTAGAAACAGCGACGGGTCAGCAGTAGAGGGAGCGAACCCAAGAGCCGCAAGTGTCGTCCTCAGTGTGTCGTGCCACTCACGTGGCGCCTGGCGGAGACCGTAGACCGGCCGCTGAAGCCTCCACTGGGTGCCAGGAGGAAATGACCCAGTGAAGCCAGGGGGGCGGCGCAGCCAGATCTCCTCGTGCAGGCTGCCCTGCAAGAAAGCAGTACTGAAGTCAAGAGAGTGAAGCTCGTAGTCGCGGTGAGCGGCTATGTGCAGCAGCACCCGAAGAGTAGTCATCTTCGGGGTGGGGGAGAAGGTCTGAAAGAAGTCTACTCCCTCTCGCTGACTGAAGCCTCGAGCCACGTAGCGCGCCTTGAAGACAGGTGGAGAACCCGGAGGCCGCTTCACCCTGAAAATCCACATGCCACTGACGATGTTCGCCCCAGGAGGGGGAACCTCGTCTACGTAGGTGCCTGTGGACTTCCAGGAGGCCATCTCTGCGTCCATGGCTGTCTGCCACTGAGAGGAGTAGGGACCCGCCATCGCCTCAGCGTAAGAGCGTGGGGTCGGGATGTCTGGTGCATCCGGGTCTCCCTCAGGGGCAACTAGCAAGGACACGAGACGGGGCAAAGCAGCAGCAAGGCAGTGGAACTCCTCCTGTCTGTCCTCAAGGACGTCCGTGCCGAGGGCACACTCACCCCCGACGGACGGAGGACAGGCAGACGCAGACTCAGACCTAGCGACAAGGCTGGCAGCGTAGTCTAGGCGACAGCGAGCAGCAAAGTCAACCAACTCAGCGACCAGGGCAGACGCAGCAGAGGACTCAAAGGTCGGGTCAGTGACAACTGTAGCGAGGAGACGCGTAACAGTGGGACTGGCAGCACGACGGGAGTCAGACTCCGGGTCAGGAAGAGTAGGAAGAGAGGACGCAGGAGGAGACGGCAGCGGGACACGCTGCGGAGCAGTGGAGGGACGCAGAGTCATGTAGTGAGTGCCAGGGACAGGAGGAGGACGCTCACGTGGGACACGACGACCAGTGCGAGCAGTACGAACAGGCGACGCAGGACGAGACTCAGGCTCACGACGCTCAGTAAGACCTCCTGTGGGACCAGCGTAAGGGGAGGGAGCAGGGAGAGGCGAGACAGGCGGTAACTGTGACTGCTGCTGGACAGGCAGAGGACACTCGACGGAGGGAGGAGGACAAGGAGGAGGAGCCTGACCAAGAACCTGCTGAAGGAGCGGTACGAAGTACGGTCGCGGCCGCGCAGCGTCTCCAGAAGCAGCAGGGACACCAGTGGCAGCCGCAACGCCCGAGTCCTCAGCACCAGCAGAAGCTCCAACGCCCGAGTCCTCAGCACCAGCAGCAGCACCACCGCCCGGGTCCTCAGCACCAGCAGCAGGGCCACTGGTCAGGTCCTCAGCACCAGCAGCAGCACCACCGGTCGGGTCCTCAGTACCAGCAGCAGCTCCAACGCCCGGGTCCTCAGCACCAGCAGCAGGGCCACTGGTCAGGTCCTCAGCACCAGCAGCAGCGCCACCGGTCGGGTCCTCAGCACCAGCAGCAGCTCCAACGCCCGGGTCCTCAGCACCAGCAGCAGCTCCAGCCCCCGGGTCCTCAGCACCAGCAGCAGCTCCAGCGTCCGGGTCCTCAGCACCAGCAACAGTACCACCGCTCGGGTCCGCAGTACCAGGAGCACCACTACGAAGACTGCAGCGCCGCGTGTACCACTCGCGGATCACCTGAATGGGGGGGAGCTCCTGGGTAGGAGGGGAAGTACCGGGACGAGCTCCAGAAGCACCTCTCCGGAGGCGGCAGTACTGCAGGTACCTCTCCTGCAGCTGCTGGGAGGAGGGGGCTCCTCCAGGTGGAGCACGCTCAGGCTCAGCACCCCCAGACTCAGCACCCCCAGACTCAGCACGTCCAGACTCAGCACCTCCAGGCTCCGCACCTCCAGGCTCCGCACCTCCAGGCTCAGCACCCCCAGTCTCCACACCTCCAGGCTCAGCACCCCCAGGCTCCGCACCCTCAAACGCAGCACTCCCAGGCTCAGCACCCCCAGACGCAGGACGCGAGTCAACAGCTACCTCGACAGGCTCACCCGGGTCTACCTGGGACACACCTGAGGGAGCGGCACCCTGAGGGGGGAGGGGGTCTGGTACCTCAGCACCTGGAGCGAGGAAGAGAGGCGGGGGGGGGAGCGGGGCAGTGCGGTAGGGGAAGAGGCGGTAGAAGGGGACGGACTCGTCAAAAGTGACGTCCTGAGAGGCCAGAACCCGGCGCGAGGTGACGTGGTAAAACTGCCATCCAGGCGCGTCGGGAACAAAGCCAAGAAAGACACAGGGAACAGTGCGACGCGAGAGCTTGTCCGCGGACATGTCGCGGACAAAAGCTCGAGATCCCCAGACCCGGAAATGCGACGCATCGCCAACCTCTCCCGTCCACCGTAGAGTCGGGGAAGTCTCCGGCAAGGAGACACGGGGCCAGAGGTTGAGCTGATGCGCTGCGTACCGGACCGCAAACGGCCACAGAAAGTGGGGAGCAGCCGCATGGGTCAGGGAGGTACGAGCGACCTCCATGACTAAGCCAATGCGGCGCTCAGCAACCCCATTCTGCTGTGGAGAGGCCGGAAGCGTGTACGACTGCTCAATGCCGTGCTCAGCACAGTAGGCTGCCAAGAGGTCGGAGGCGAACTCACCACCCCTGTCAGAGTGCAAGCGCAGGACAGGAAAGTCCGAGTGAAAGCGCTCGCCTAGCTGGAGACGGGCTCGGCTGATCCAGGGGATCAAAACACCAGGGACGTCACCCTTGGCGCGCAAGGGGAAGACCGTGGTGTAGCGCGAGTAGTCGTCAACAACTATCAGGAAGTACCTCTCCTGACCCTGACCACGGACGCGGGCCGGGCCCCACACGTCCATGTGGAGCGTCTGCAGGGGAGCGGTCGTCGGGGGAAAGGAGGAGGAGTGAGGAGCGGCGCGCTGCCGCCCCTCGACACAGGGAATGCAGTCAGGAGCAGGGGAGTCAGGAAGGGGAGGGAGCACCCTGGGAAGACCAGCAACAAGGTCCCGTTTGTGCATGGCCCGCAGGCGCTGCACAGACGGGTGACCAAGGCGGTGGTGCCAGAGGACGGTGTCGTTCGCCAGAGAGCGACACGAGCAGGGGGCGGACAGCTGACCTGACGCTGACGCAGACGCAGCTACCTGAGGGGACTCAGTGGTCAGTGTGTACAGGTCAGACCCCGGCTCTCGAGTGAAAGTAGCTAGGTGGCGGCCCGTCCGAGCACACGTGCAGTGAGTCACACGCTCGTAGGCAGGGGTGAACTGGTGAACACCCGAGTCCTGGAGCTGGTCCCTGACAGGGCGCAGAGAGTCAGGGAGGCGGGTGACAACGTGGTAGAGAGTGATCCAGAGCGGGGGGGGGTTGCTAGCGAGGAACTCATCAGGCATGGCAGCGCGAAAGCGAGCCTCACTAGTCTTAAGGTGGGTGATGAGGTCTGCGACAGTGTGAAAAGAGGCTAGGTCGGGAAACAGGTAGGGGAGAGTGAGGCGGCCTAGTGTGGCAGAAGCGGGTGAGGAGTAGCGGGCCACTACAGCTGTGTAGAGGTCCTTAGCAGTCTTGCACTGGCCGAAGTGCTCGCGCTCATCTAGCGGCAGGGAGTTGCGAATAGCAAAGCGAGCGTGCGCGTCACGGGTCTGCCACTGTGAGCGCTCAGTTGGGGGGGCAGTAGCGAGTGGGGCGGTCGCATGGCCGAGAGCGTGGTCGTACAGTGTAATATCTTCCTTGGCAGTGAGCTGTAGGAAAAGGTGCAGATCATCTAGCCAGGTTTCGAATTTGACCGGACGGCCCTCGGCGTCGAAAGCTAGAACAGGAGGACTAGCCATAGTGACAGCGGCAGTAGTAGAAGCAGTAAAGTCACTGAACAGGCGTGCGCAGGGTCAGCAGGGCCGGTGGGGCCTACAGACTGTAGTGGCGCACAAGCAGCAGTAGTAGGATCTGCAGTGGTGCACAGGCGCAGCAGGCGGCAGCGAGAGCCGGCGCAGCAGGGGCGGGCTCAGCAGCGGTGATACGCGGGCGGCAGCGGGCGCAGCAGCGGCGGTGCGCGGGCGGCGGCGAGCTCAGCAGCGGCGGTGCGCGGGCGGTGGCGGGCTCAGCAGCGGCGGTGCGCGGGCGGCTGCGGGCTCAGCAGCGGCGGGCCGGGAGCAGTGCGGGCAGCGTGCGGGCCGGCGGCGGTCAGCGCACGAGCCGCGCAGGCTCAGCGCGGGCTGCGCGGGCTGCTCGCGGGCTGCGTAAGCGGGTCGCGGGCGGCTCGCGGGGGTTCGCGGGCAGGTCGCGGGCTGCTCGCGGGCAGTTCGCGGGCTGTGCGCGGGCTGCGCGGGCTGGTCGCGGGCTGCGCAGGCGGGTCGCGGGCTGTGCGCGGGCGGTTCGCGGGCTGTGAGCGCGGCGCGCTGTGCGGTTCGCGGGCGGCGTGACGGGGCCGATCGGGGCGCTAAGGGGCGACGCGACGGGGGCCGTGAGAGGCCGCTAAAAAAAATTTCGACGGGGCCGCAGGGCCGCTAGATCTTGCTAGATCGACGGGGCCAGCGGGGCCGGAAACAAGCGAAGGTAAGCAGGTAGGTAAGTCGGTGGGCCCTAAGAACAGTCCTAGCGAAGGACCTGCTCTGAAACCATGTCAGAAATAACTGAGCAGGAATGAATGAACTAGAACAGAGTTTGGTACAAGTAGGAAACCCTAACTTTCTGTACCCCCAAAGGTGTAACCCACTACAGCCTAGACAATATAAACATGCAATGTTTGACACATACTCCATGCGTCCGACCGCCAGTTCATCGTAGGTGGGATCATTCTCCACTTCTTCAATCGAACCTTCCGACCTTTCTTGAGGTGGGTTCATCTTCACAACTGTGGAAGAATTGGTAATATCGGTTGGGTCCGGGAGTCCGCGGCGAACCATACAAGTTAACACCTTGCTCTTTTCTCTGCCGTTTGTATTTGCAAGGAAACGCGCCGGAGCCTGAGAAGTGCAAGCGACGGCGGGCAGTGATATTGTTTGGTTGCGCGCTTGAGTTCCCGCGTAATGCTGGTAAGTTCCTCCTCTCTGTCAGTGGTTGTTGTTGTTGCCGTTCAGCTTCTAACATTCCATGATCGTGTGTCCTGTCTTCTTGCAGTATTTGCAGAAGAGTCGTTTCTTGTCATGCGGTGCATGTGCGTTTCAGTAAAACGCGATTTTCGCCTTCTTGTTGCCTCTTTCGTTGTACAGGTCAATCTCCTATTATTCGGCGAGAAGCGAGGCGCAGAGAAAAGTCTCTCTGAGCGTTCCTTGAGTGCGGAGAAGCGACTTGCAGTGGCGCCATTCCGGACTTAATCCAGCGAGGATGATGGTGACGAACATATCGTTAGGGATGCGCAGGTGCTCCCAGGATTGTTGTGTGGGCGCCCACTCGTTTTTGAACGAGCGACTGCTGAGCTGCTCCGCGGGAGACAGGTTTTGGATCAAGACCGTGTAGGCGAGGAGCGACTCGTTGTAGTACCGCGTCTTCTCCTGAGGTGAGCCGTTGGTCAGAAAAGGTAATGACCCATCGTAGTACATCCAGATTTGAGCGCTTTGTGCCAGGAGCTCAAACTCGAAGCTCCGGGTATAGACGTCCTTCCCGTAAAAAATTGTTGACGTTCTGAGTTTGGAGGTTGAAAGGAATTTGCTCTGTATTAACGCCATTGCTTGGTAATGCGCTTGCTGTTGTGCTTATGTAGGTCCTTGAGCTCTGCGATTGTCAAATGTGAACGATCACTCGGAGTGGGGGCCTTGCGGATCGGGAGGTCTGCGGGTGTAGCTGGAGCCGTCAATGCTCATTGGCTGATGGCTCTCCAAGGCAATGATGTGGGTAAATAGTTGCTTAATGAGTGCTGGATCCACTAATGCCACTCCTGAGGTGACATTAGAAGGTGGATGAATTGATTTTTCTTCGGTTTCTCCACAGTCTGCGCCTGGAATGATGTTTGCCCTAGTTATAAGGATAATTTATAATAAAGATTGTCTTGGTTGATTGTCTTAGCAGTTCTAATAATCCAAACTAGCTCTCATACCATGTTAGAGTGAGGATCTTGGATAGGATAGGTCTGTGTTCGAGAGAATTGGTAGCGGAAGTCTTAATGGTACGAACCTTGTACATAGTGAATGTAAATGACAAGATTGATTAAAAGATAAGATTACTCACAATAAATGGATCTAACTAGTCATGTACTCTTAGGGGTACATTCCCTGATTATAACTGCTTCACAGGAAATTCTACAGTGATTCTAGCAGTTGCGCTTCTTTTTGGTATCGAGTCGCTGCATGTAACTACATGGTCACTTACGCCTGTTGCCATTCTTCGCGGGTGAGTCGTTTGGTCCAGATGGTGAACAATCGCGACAGTTGACCTTCGCAACTCTTGACCTTCCTGCCCTTGTACGGGCTGATCTGATACTGCCGCTAGTGCTGCTTCGATAGTGACGGGTGCGATACAACAGCACCTACGGGAATGCTTAAGGCGATTCCCTTCTTTACTCCAACACCCCCCTTCATTCTTGGAGGTGCGCCACATGGCTCTTTCGAACGACTCCGCACAGGTCCGTGCAGTACTGGAACTTCTGACGTGGCAATTTCTTTGTCAGAAAGTCGGCTGCCATTTTGCCAGTTGGACAGTAGGTGAGTTGGACCTTGCCCTTGTCAATTTCGTCTTTGACGAAGAAGTAACTTAGGGCAATGTGTTTGGTTCGGTTGATGAAGCCGGGTTTGTTCGCGATCTTGATTGCGCTCTGGTTGTCGCACAGTAACGTGAATGACCCGTTCATCACCATTTTTGTTTCCTGGAGGAGTTCTCTTAAGTAGAGTCCTTCGAGAATTGCTGCACTTGCTGCGTTGAATTCTGCTTCTGGTGACGAAAGGGCGATGAGCTCTTGCTTCTGTGAGTTCCAGGAGATGGTTCCTGCAGGCTCAAGCTTGAAGATAAAGCCTGTACGAGATCTCCTGTTTTCTACGTCCCCGACACGATCAGCATCCACATATCCAGTAAGCCACAGATTAGCTGTTAGGTCCACTTCGTAGGTGAGGCCGACGTCGGACGTAGAGACAAAGTATTGTAGAGCGCATCATAGGTCCGCCATATTCCCCCCTTCAGGTCGGCGCATGTACTGGGCGAGCTGGCTGTAGATGTACGACAGGTCCGGGTGGTACAAGAAAAATGTCGAGAAGATCTTGTGTACCCCCTAGTGCAAACCTCAATACAACCTACATAGATATAAACAAATATGTTTTGACACAATCCCATAGGTGAAGTGGGGGATAGCCAGAGCCAGCAATGGTCACAAGACCTGTCAAGAGAAGAAACAAACCAAAGCTGAGGGTGGATCTCAAGATCACCACACAGTGTGAGCACAAGCAAGTGGCCACAAGGCCAGTTCACATGCATAGTTACAAAAGCACAAACAATACAGCGATCACAACCTAGCAAGAGTAAGCATGCAGGTATATATATATAGATCACAGTACAAGCAAAGACAAGCAGTAAGCAAGTGAGGCAGAGTAGACACAAGACCTAGAGCAGTGCAAAAACACTAACGATCACCAGAGACAAGTGCCTTGGTGAAAATATCAGCAGTGTTGGCAAGTGAGGCCCGTAAGCAAGTCGAAGCTGACCGCGCGGCTGCATCTCTCGTGCAAAGAAGTAACGCAGAGCGATATGTTTTGTTATGTGCTCCAGTATCTGCCCCTGACACAAGGCAATTATGGCCTTGTTGTCGATGTACAGGACTGGAGCAGAACAAGGCCGCTCACCCAAGTCGGTCGGCAGGTAGGTCAGCCAATGTAACTCCTGTGCAGCCATGGCCCCCGCGTAGATCTCAGCCTCACAACTGGAGCTGAGAACAGACGACGAGCGGGTAGACCTCCAGGAGACTGAACCAGAGCCAAGACTGAAATTGTAACACTGTGACGACCGCTGAGTTGCCTGGTCCTCTACCTAAGAAGCTTCTGAGTGTTCAGTGAGTACAACTACACCCTGTCCTCCAAGAAAGAGCCCCATGCCCGATGTACTGCACAAGTAACTAGCACCCTCCTAGCAGCCCGCCAGTGCTCTGGTCGGTGTCTATCTCTTGGGTGCAACGTAGCATGCCAGGATGCTGAGAGGGTACGCGAGGTTATATCGAATCCAGGTCATGAGGTACATGAGGCAACCCACAAGCTCTAGATACTGACCACTCAGTTCTACGGACTCGTCCAAAGTTGGAGCTGAGAGCGTCTAGCCTGTAGGCCGAGGAGTCGATTGTGGCGAGAAGAACTGGAAGCCGAAGCGTTGAAGGACCTGGTGCATCATGTGTAACTGAGTTAGAGTGATGGTGCGCCGTGCTCTGTCCCGGGTGATCTGCAAGCCAAGATAGCTGCGCAGCTCACCCAAGTCAGCGCAAGTGTGTCTCTTTTGGAGATCCGACTTCACAAGGGCTAGTGCCTCAGTGTCAACAGTAGCAAAGACCAAGTCGTCGACGTACACAAGAATGTAGAACGGCGGCAGCGAAGTGTCTGTGCGCAGAAACAGCGACGGGTGTTCAATCGAAGGAGCAAACCCAAGAGCCGCAAGTGTTGTCCTCAGTGTGTCGTGCCACTCACGAGGCGCCTGGTGGAGACCGTAGACTGGCCACTAGAGGCTCCACTCGGTACCCTCAAGAAACTACCCAGTAAAGCCACGTGGGCGGTGCAGCATGATCTCCTCGTGTAGGCTGCCCTGCAAGAAAGTTGTGCTGAAGTCAAGCGAGTGGAGCTCGTAATAATGCTGTGCTGCAATGTCTAGGAACACCCAAAGTGTGGTCATCTTCGGGGTGGGGGAGAAGGCCTGGAAGAAGTCGACCCCCTG
Organism: Closterium sp. Yama58-4; assembly: GCA_947470075.1. NCBI lineage: Eukaryota > Viridiplantae > Streptophyta > Zygnematophyceae > Desmidiales > Closteriaceae > Closterium > Closterium sp. Yama58-4. The sequence continues at coordinate 193,464 of CANIUD010000700.1, forward strand.
CTGCTCACTAAAGCCTCGTACAACGTAACGCGCTTTGAAGACAGGTCGAGAACCTGGCTGCCACTTCCCTCTGAAAATCCACGTCCCATATACTATGTTCGCCCCAGGTGGGGGAACTGCGTCGACGTAAGTGCATGTGGACTTCCAGGATGCCATCTCTGTGGAGATAACTATTACAACGGGAGCTAGACTATGGGCTAGGCACGGATGCTCGTGTGATCTCTGCGTTCGTTGGTTCCTATGATCGTTTGCTTGTGATCTCACTACTTGCACATTCACGGGGAAAATTGGCAAGAGTTTCACTAGCAAAAGTTCACAACAATGATTCAGAATGATTGCATCAACATTGGCAACACAGACTACATCAGACCTAGCAAGGCTGCTGGTCGACTGCCAGCGCAGCACAGTCGACCGCGTGCCAGCACGACTTGGTCAACCGCGCTCCAGCAGTGCAGAGTCACGGCTTGCCAACGTTGCAAGTCCACGGTGTGCCAACGCTGCAGCAAGTCGGCTGCACAGCGTTGCTCCAGCCTGACAATGGCGTACCAGCTTCGCAGGTGCGTGCAGCTGGTTGGCGCCCAACTCCCCGTCACATGCCCAATGCAGACACTCCACCCGTGACGGCGCCCACCAGCCACGTCGACCTCGGGATACCACCCCCGAGGTATTCCTCGCAGAAAACACCCCCGGCAACTTTCGCACACGTTGCCCGGGTATCCTGGTCGACCGGGTATCCCGCGGCCCCCGTAGCCCCCGGTCGTCCACCTGCGGCCACCGCAGCCCCCGCGGTCCCGTGGTTGTCTCCCACGGCCTCTCGCGGCCTCCCGCGGCCCCCGCGATCTCCTGCGGCCTTCCGCGGTCCCACGCGGCTCCACGGTCTCCCGCGGCCGGTGGTTGCCCTACAGCCTCCCGCGGCCTCCCGCGGTCCCGCGCGGCCCCGCGGTCTCCCGCGGCCTCCCGCGGCCTCCCGCGGCCCTGCGGTTGTTGAGGTCGGCTCCGCCGAAGCGAGGACGGGGCCAAACACTACTCCCGTTGACACTCCCCTGCCGCGTTCACGCTTGGGCCCCCCCAGCCCACACGGTTGCACTGCTCGGAGAATCGATCGTCATCGTCGACGTGCACACAACGCAGAGCACGCCGGTCACCGCACCAGCCATGCAGGAGGGCATGGCACCTACTGCTGCACGTCGTTGTCGCCGTCGCCCACGTCGGCCAGCCGCACTTGGCCGATTGCGACGGAGCACCGGTTGAAGGCAGGATTGTGCAGCGCCTTCGTCAGGAAGTCAGCTGGCTGCTCAGTGGTCGGGATGTACTGCAGCGAAAACTTCCCGCGCTTCACCATGTGCTGTAGCCAGGCCTGTCGCCGCTCCATGTGCTTGAGGTTGCCCATCAACCCCATGCCCTCGGCGATTGTGATGGCCGACTTGTTGTCCACCCGGAGGACAGTCGGCTTCCCGGCGTCCAGCTGCCGGAACTCCGCAAGGAGGAAGCGAAGGCGACGTCCCTCCTTGCCGGCTTCGACGGCCGCCACGTACTCCAACTTGGTCGACGATAGTGTCGCGCACTTAATGCGCTGGCTCGACCAGGAGACCACGGCCCCTCCGTAGACAAACACGTAGGTGCCCTTGCTCATCCGGTTCTGCTTGTCGCCGGCGTCATCGGCGTCCACGTAGCTGACTAACTCCAGTGACTCCGGACCACCGCCGAACTCCAGGGCGGTGTCGCGCGTGTTGGCGAGGTAGGCGAGGCAGCGGTTGACCTCGCGCCAGTGCTGGTTGCTCCTCACCGTGAGGCCGCTCCCCAGCTTGCTGCAGGCGAAGGCAATGTCCGGCCTCGTCGTTGTCGCCGCGAACTGCAGCGAGCCAACCTTCTGCCGGTACTCCTCCTCCTGACGCTCTTGCGTCTCCTCCTCGTCCAACGTCAGCTCCGCGTAGGCGTGGACGGAGACCGGCGTCTTCGGAGTGCGCCCGGTCTGCTCCTCGTCGATGAAGCGCCTGCGCAGCTTGTCGGCGTAGCCCTGCTGGTGCAGCCACAACTTCCTCGCCGGCCTGTCGCGCACCATATAGGTCGAGGTACTTCTGCACCGGCGAAATCTCGCGCAGCTCGAAGGCGGCTTCCAATAGCCCCTTCAGCTCCTTCAGCATCATGGCGCTGCTGCTCGCGGCGAGAAGGTCGTCGACGTAGACCAGCACCCAGCACGTCACATTGTCGTCGCCGACCTTAAAGTCAGAGCCTCGTCGACTTGGCTCTTCTTCCACCCGGCGCCGACCAACACATAGTTGAGAGCCTTGTACCACACCAGAGGCGACTGCTTCAGCCTGTAGAGGCTCTTCAGCAGCTTGCACACCCGGCCGGACCCGTCGTTGAAGTAGTCCGGCTGGTACATGTACAGCACGCGGTCGAGCTTGCTCTGCAAAAAGGCGTTCTTCATGTCTAGTTGCATCAGGTTGAAGTCGAGGACGGCGACGATGCTGAGGAAAATCCTCAGCGTGACGTAGCTGCTCACCGGCGCGTACGTCTCGTCGTAGTCGGCGCCATACACTGACAAAATACTAGCTTGAGTTTGGCTTAGAAGCCATAGTTTAGGTGCCTTAGTAGTTTAGGTTTTAGGGTGTAAGGTGAATGTCGAGAAAGTTGAGAAGGAGAATGATGTCACTAGCAAGAGTTGGGATACAAGTACACCACCCTAATTGGGTTGTACTCATTACAGAGTACCCCACTGCAGGCTAGACAGCAAATACATTCTGACATACACATGCGCCTTACACGACCAGCCTCGTCGATGTGGTACTTCGTCGTCAGCACCCACCGGTTCTTCATGATGTTCACCCCCGGTGGGCGCTCGACCAGCACCCAAGTGCCGTTGCTGATGAGGCTGCGGATCTCCTCCTCCATGGCGGCCTTCACCGCCTTCCCCTTCCCCTTCACCGCCTTCCCCTTCCAGCTCCGCCTTCCCCTCCTTGGCGGCCTTCTCCTTCTCCATGACGGATCTCTTCCAGTGCCTCCTTCACCGTCATCGCCTCGATGTCTCAACGGTGCTCGGGATCGGCGTGCATGTCGGGGTCGAGCTCCGGAAACTCCTCATCGTCCTCGGCGTCGTCGTACGCCAGGTCCACGTCGTCAACGCCGTACACCGTGGTGAAGGCAGCTGGGACGAAGAAGTCGGAAGGCCTTCGAAGTGGGCCTGTACACCGTGGCCCGGTCTGGACTTCCACCACATCGCTGTCAGTGGACTCATCGCGGTCCCGCAGTCCCGCGGCCCCCCGCGGTCTCGCGGCCCTGCGGTCCCGCGGCCGGCGCCCGTGGTCCCGCGGTCTCGCGGTCCCGCGGTCCCACGGCCGGCGCCCGCGGTCCCACGGCCCCCACGGTCCCGCGGCCCCTGCGGTCCCGCGGCCCCCGCGGTCCCGCGGTCCTGCGGCCGTTGGGCCGGTGTCCGAATGCTCCACGTCGTCATCCCCGGCGTCACTGCCCTCAGCGTCCGGCTGCACCACGGTCGGCGACCCTGCCAACTGCTCTCCTGTCGTCGGCTCCCCTGCCAACAGCTCCGCCGTCGGCTTAGCGGCTGTCTGTTCCCCTGTTAGCTGCCTGCTAGCCGTGGGCTCCTCCGCGGTCTCCTCCGCGGTCTCTGCGGTCTCTAAAGTTGGCTGCACTTCCGCGACTTGCGGGGCGTCATGTCGGCCACCGGTGATGCTCTTGGCCGGTGCCACAGGCAACGCCCCACAGCTCCCCTCTTCGCCGGAGGCTGACACCGGAGTCAGGCCACGCAGGTCGACGGGAAGGGGACGGGAAGAAGGGGCAGGGGAAGGCGAGGCAGGGGCGACCGCGGCATCCTCATCATCCTGCTCACCGACCGCGGCGAGCAGAGGAAGCGTTGCCGTCGAGGTGTCCGTCGGCGGGTTGGCCCGCGTCCGTCCTGCGCTGGTCCAAGGTCCGACTGCCACACCTCCAGCGACATAGTTTCGTAGAACACCACGTCCGACGTGGTGACCACCCGGTTGGCGGCGATGTCGAGGAGCTCCCAGCCTTTGCTCTCCTCCGACACGCCGAGATGAAGGCTCCACCGAGCCTTCGGCTGCAGTTTTTCACCGCGCTGCTGCTCAGGGACGAGGAACTGCGCCATGCAGCCCCACACCCGCGCCATCGACAAGTCGGGCTTCTGCCCGGTGAGGAGCTGGAACGACGTCGTCCCTGGCGGCAGCAACGACTGCTCCAGGCAGTTGCGAACCCAGACGGCCTGCCGCAGAGCGAGATGCCACCAGTGGTGCTGCACGCTCATGTGCAGCAGCATCGTCCGCACCGACTCCACCACCGTCCTCATCTCCCGCTCCGCCATGCCATTCTGCTGCGGGGTGTAAGGGCAGGTCAGGTCGTGGACGATCCCCTTGCTGTCCACGAAGGCGGTGAAGTCCTTCCCGAGGAACTCCCCTCCGCGGTCAGAACGCAGTTGCAGCACCGAATTCTTCGCCTGCCGCTCCACCAGAGCCAGCCACTTCTGGAACTCCCGCAGCACGTCGGACTTCTTGGCGACCGGCCTCACCCACACGTAGCGGGTCTTGCGGTCCTTCAGCAGCAAGAAGTACAGGCTGCCATCCACCCACTTCCCGGCCTCCCCTTGCAGCGCAACCGTGCCACGGCCGCGAACGTCCTGCAGCGCCCCATTGAAGCCACGCACGTGCTTCACGTCGCCACTCGGCCCCAAGTCGACGAAGGCCTCCTTCGTCCCCATCAGGTGGTGCGAGCAGCCGCTGTCGAGCAGGACCACCGCCGGGTTCGCCTGCACAGCTGCCGCCACCGCCTGGAAATCCTCGCCAGCCTCCGAGCCAGCGAGACGGTCGGCTCTACGACGCCGACCAGCGAGCACGACGCCTCCTTGTCGCCTCGCCCTTTGCCACCCACGGAGGAGTCGGCGTTCTTCGCCGAGGTCAACTTCTCCGACTGCTTCTCCTTTCGCGGCTGGTTTCCTTGACGCGGACAACGGATGCCAGACCTCCTGCGGCCTCCCTTGGTTTCGTCGTCGTCCGAGTCACTGCAGTCGGGACACTCGAAGGAGTGGTGATCGGGGTCGCCGCACAGCCAGCATTCCCGACGTCGACCTCCTCCTCCATGACCGCTCTCCTTAGTCGACTTCTTCTTGTCGGCATCCTTCGCCGGCTTCCTGTCACCGCGGTGTCTGCCACCAGACTGCCCGCGTTGTCCCGATCGACCACCTTGCTTCGCCGGGGCGACGTAGTTCACTTGCGCGAGGAGCTCCTGGGACTGCTCACCCTCCTGCATCGCCTCGTCTTGCAGGATGTACGAGGTCAATGTGTCCTCGTTGAGCGTCGCCCGCGTGCTCGGCGCCATTGACAGCCGCTTCAGCAGGTTGTAGCTGCTCGGGAGTCCCTGCATGACGTGTGTGACGTACGACGCCGTTGAGTACTCCGCGCCAGCCATCCGTATGGTGGCGAGAATTCGTCGAGCTCGGTTGTAGTAGTCGGTCGCGATCTTGTCGTCGCCCATACGCAGGTGCGTCAGCTGCCCCTCAAGCTGGGCGATGAACAAGTCGTCGGTGACCTGGTAAGTTGACTCGATGAAATGCCACGCCCGGTGGCCGGCGTCGAGGTACTCCCTGCACGACTTCAGGGCGATCTGTACGCCCGGCGAGCAGCACCGCGAGATGACCGTGAAGGTCAGCAACTAAACGGCGCAAAATTCCGCTCGCAGGCACGGGTAGTGCTCTTTCGGCGTCGCCACGGTCCCGCGGGCGAAGCCCATCAGCCCGGCCATATCCAGATGGGGCTCGATAGCTTCCTTCCACGTGAGGATGTCGGGACGACCGACCAGCAGTGGGATGACTGAGATCCTGTCCGGCGTAAACTTGAAGTAGCCGTAGCTCGGCGCAATTCCTCCCGCGGTCACGTGTGTCGCCGACATCGGTGCCAATTCACTTCGTCTGCCTCCGACGTAGCCCTGCGAGACCCCTGCAGCCGCGGACGACTGCATCCCACGCGCCTGAACACGGCCGAATTCATCCGCGTGAATCACACCTCGCTGCCTCGACGTGCCTCCCGCGCTGCTACCGACTTGGCCACCACCCGCGTTGACGTCCGCGTCGGCGCCGCCCGCGTTGTTCACCGGTTGAGGAGACGCAGGCCGAGAGGGAGGGTGCTCCATCGCCCACACTGCGCGGATGCCAGCGTCAACAACCGCCCAGGGCAGGTCGTCATACTCGTTGGCCTAGTGCCTTCTCCTTGCGTTCTCCAGCCGAGCCTCCAGGGTGTCCACAACGCCCGCTTGCACTACGGGGTCCACGATGGTGTCTTGCACGGTTGCCGGTCTACGGACAAGCTAGGTGAATGCAAAGTTGACTAAACCAAAGGTGCCTTTGCGGTGTCGTCCACGCTCACCGCACCATGAGGAGATAGCAATTACAACGGGAGCTAGACTACGGGCTAGGCACGAGTGCTCGTGTGATCTCTGCGTTCGTTCCTTTGGTCGTTTGCTTGTGCTCTCACTACTTGCACATTCACGGGGAAAATTGGCAAGAGTTTCACTAGCAAAAGTTCACAACAATGATTCAGAATGATTGCATCAACATTGGCAACACAGACTACATCAGACCTAGCAAGGCTGCTGGTCGACTGCCAGCGCAGCACGGTCGACCACGTGCCAGCACGACTTGGTCGACCGCGCTCCAGCAGAGCAGAGTCGCGGCTTGCCAACGTTGCAAGTCCGCGGTGTGCCAACGCTGCAGCAAGTCGGCTGCACAGCGTTGCACCCGCCTGACAATGGAGCACCAGCTTCGCAGGTGCGTGCAGCTGGTTGGCGCCCAACGCGCCGTCACATGCCCAGTGCAGACACTCCACCCGTGACGGCGCCCACCAGCCACGTCGACCTCGGGATACCACCCCTGAGGAGGTCTTCCTCGCAGAAAACACCCCCGGCGACTTTCGCACACGTCGCCCGGGTATCCTGGTCGACCGGGTATTTCGCGGCCCTCGTAGCCCCCGGTCGTCCACCCGCGGCCACCGCGGCCCCCGCGGTCCCGTGGTTGTCTCCCGCGGCCTCCCGCAGCCCCCCGCGGCCCCCGCGATCCCATGGTTGCCCCACGGCCTCCCGCGGCCCCACGGTCTCCCCCGGCCTTCCGCGGCCTCCCGCGGCCCCGCGGTCTCCCGCGGCCTTCCGCGGTCCCGCGCGGCCCCGCGGTCTCCCGCGGCCCGTGGTTGCCCCACGGCTTCCCGCGGCCTCCCGCGGTCCTGCGCGGCCCCGCGGTCTCCCGCGGCCTCCCGCGGCCTCCCGCGGCCCCGCGGTTGTCGAGGTCGGCTCCGCCCAAGCGAGGACGGGGCTAAACACTACTCCCGTTGACAATCTCTAGGTTCATGGCTGTCTGCCACTGAGAGGAGTAAGGACCCGTGATCGCCTCTGCGTAAGAGCGATGGTGGGGATTTCTAGTGCATCTGTATCTCCTTCAGGGGCAAGTAGCATGGCAACGAGATGAGGTAGAGTAGCCGCAAGACACTCGAGCTCAAACTGTCTGTCCTCAAGGACGTCCGTGCCAAGGGCACACTCACCCCTTACGGACAGTCAGACGTAGACTCAGTGACAAGACTCGCGAGGTAGTCAAGACAACAGGCAGTAGCAAAGTCAACAAGCTCAGCGACTAAGGCAGACGCAGCAGCAGACTCAAAAGTAGGGTCAGTGACAAGTGTAGCTAGAACACGTGTGACAGTAGGACTAGCAGGAAGAGATTCCCGTTTTTTTTTTTTATATATATATTTTTTTTTTTGCTCGGAGGTGTCGCACTGTTGTTGCCCTGCAACTCTGCTCGTGCCTTTTTCATTTTCCGACATGCCAAGAATCGATGTTCGGCTGCACTGCAAAATTCACATTTCTCATATTTTGTCGGCCGCTGCTTCGCGTCGATCTTGTCGATATCCATCGGGTCGGCGGTCGTGGGTGGTGCCGATCGCTTCGTGTCGAAAGACCTGTTCGGCATGTGGCGTCGTGTCTCGGGTTGACCTCGCGTCAGCGCATCGAATCTCTCTGCTGCACACACCATGTCGCGCTAGCTACTGTAGTTCACGGCAATCACCTGTCGACGGACTGCCATTTTCAGCCCCTCAGTATACGCTTGGATTTTTTCCCCTCCGCTTGTCAGAATGAACGGACTGGGATGACTGTACTAACAGAAGGATGGATACAAATAGGAAACCCTAATCCAGTGTACCCCCTAAGGTGTAACCCACTACAGCCTACAATCATATAAACATATAATGTTTGACACACCCCCATAGGCAAAGTGGGGGAAACCTAGGGGTCACAAGACCAGGCAAGGCAAAGCAAGGCAACAACAAGCTCAGGGTGGATCTCAAGGATTCCACACAAATTCCGAGCGCAAGCTAGTGGTCACAAGACCAGTTCACATGCAGGTTTATAACAGAGCAAGAGATACAGTAATCACAACCTAGCAAGAGTAAACATGCAGGTATAGATATATATAGTGATCACAGTACAAGCAAGGTCAAGAGGTAAGCAAGTGAGGTCCAGTAGGCACAAGGCCTAGTAGAGTGCAGAAGCGCTGATGGTCACGAGGCTGAAGCGCCTTGGTGAACACATCAGCAGTGTTGGCCTCAGTGGCCACGTAGCGAATACAAAGCTGACCGCGCTGCTGCAGCTCTCGAGCAAGGAAGTACCGCAGGGCGATGTGCTTCGTTCTGTGCTCCAGTCTGTGCTCCTCACACAAGGCAATGGCAGCCTTGTTGTCGACGTACAGTACTGGAGGAGAACGAGGCCGCTCTCCGAGGTCGGTCAGCAGGTAGGTCAGCCAGCGTAGCTCCTGGTTAGCCATGGCTGTAGCGTAGATCTCAGCCTCGCAACTGGAGCCGAGAACAGAAGAAGAACGTGTAGAGCGCCAAGAAACTGAGCCAGAGCCAAGGCTGAAGGTGTAACCCTGAGACGACCGCTGAGTGGCCTGGTCGTCTGCCCAAGAAGCGTCTGAGTGCCCTGTGAGAACAACTCGGTCTCGCCCTCCAAGCACAAGCCCCATGCCCGACGTACTGCACAAGTAGCGCAACACCCTCTTAGCGGCATCCATGTGCTCCTTCCTGTGACGGCCAGGAGCGACATAGCGTGCAAGGATGCTAAGAGGGTATGCAAGGTCAGGTCGAGTGCAGGTCATCAGGTACATGAGGCAGCCCACAAGCTCTGGATACGGGCCACTCGGCTCTACGGACTCATCCGAAGGCAGAGCTGAGAGCGAGTGACCGGTAGGCAGAGGAGTGGACTGAGGCGAGGAGTACGTGAAGCGGAAGCGCTGGAGAACCTGCTGCACCATGTGTGACTGAGTCAGGGTGATGGTGCGCCGTGCTCTGTCCCGGGTGATCCGCAAGCCAAGATAGCTTGTCAGCTCACCCAGGTCTGTGCACGTGTGTCTCCTCTGCAGCTCCGACTTCACGTAGGCGAGTCCTGCAGTGTCAGCAGTGGCAAAGACCAAGTCGTCGACGTACACGAGGATGTAGAACGGCGGCAGCGAAGTGTCGGTGCGCAGGAAAAGCGACGGGTCAGCTGTAGAAGGCGCGAACCCAAGGGCCGCAAGTGTAGTCCTCAGTGTGTCGTGCCACTCACGCGGAGCCTGGCGGAGACCGTAGACCGGCCGCTGAAGCCTCCACTGGGTACCAGGAGGAAACGACCCAGTGAAGCCAGGTGGGCGGCGCAGCCAGATCTCCTCGTGCAGGCTGCCCTGCAAGAAAGCAGTGCTGAAGTCAAGTGAGTGAAGCTCGTAGTCGCGGTGAGCGGCTATGGGCAGTAGCACCCGAAGAGTAGTCATCTTCGGGGTGGGGGAGAAGGTCTGGAAGAAGTCAACTCCCTCTCGCTGACTGAAGCCTCGAGCCACGTAACGCGCCTTGAAGACAGGCGGAGAACCCGGCGGCCGCTTCACCCTGAAAATCCACATGCCACTGACGATGTTCGCCCCAGGAGGGGGAACCTCGTCGACGTAGGTGCGTGTGGACTTCCAGGAAGCCATCTCGGCGTCCATGGCTGTCTGCCACTGAGAGGAGTAGGGACCCGCCATCGCCTCAGCGTAAGTGCGCGGGGTCGGGATGTCTGGTGCATCCGGGTCTCCCTCAGGGGCAACTAGCAAGGACACGAGACGGGGCAAAGCAGCAGCAAGACACTGGAACTCCTCCTGTCTGTCCTCAAGGACGTCCGTGCCAAGAGCACACTCACCCCCGACGGACGGAGGACAGACAGACTCAGACTCAGCAACAAGGCTAGCAGCGTAGTCTAGACGACAGGCAGCAGCAAAGTCAACCAACTCAGCTACCAGAGCAGACGCAGCCGAGGACTCAAAGGTAGGGTCAGTGACAACAGTAGCGAGGAGACGCGTGACAGTAGGGTGCTCAGCACGATACCGGTCAGACTCAGGGTCCGGAACGTCAGGCAAAGAGGACGCAGGAGGAGACGGTAGAGGGACACGCTGAGGAGCAGTAGAGGGACGCAGAGTCATGTAGTGAGTGCCTGGGACAGGAGGAGGACGCTCACGACGGACACGACTACCAGTGCGAGCAGGACGAACAGGCGACGCAGGATGAGACTCAGGCTCACGACGCTCTGTAAGACCTCCTGTGGGACCAGTGTAAGGAGAGGGAGCAGGGAGAGGCGAGGTAGGCGGTAACTGTGACTGCGGCTGGACAGGCGGAGGACACTCTACGGAGGGAGGAGGACAAGGAGGAGGAGCCTGCCCAAGAACCTGCTGAAGGAGCGGTACGAAGTACGGTCGCGGCCGCGCAGCGTCTCCAGAAGCAGAAGAGACTCCAGCGGTTGGGTCCGCAGTACCAGTAGGAGCTCCAGCGTCCGGGTCCACAGCACCAGCAGCAGCTCCACCGGCCGGGTCCTCAGCACCAGTAGTAGCTCCAACGCCCGGGTCCTCAGCAGCAGCAGCAGCGCCACCGCTCGGGTCCTCAGCTCCAGCAGCAGCTCCACCGTCCGAGTCCTCAGCACCAGCAGCAGCTCCACTGCCCGGGTCCTCAGCACCAGTAGCAGCTCCAACGTCCGGGTCCTCAGCACCAGCAGCAGCGCCACCGCCCGGGTCCTCAGCTCCAGTAGCAGCTCCAACGTCCGAGTCCTCAGCACCAGCAGCAGCTCCACCAGGCGGGTCCGCAGCACCAGCAGCAGCTCCAACGTCCGGGTCCTCAGCACCAGCAGCAGCGCCACCCCCAGGGTCCGCAGCACCAGGAGCACCACTCCGAAGACTGCAGCGCCGTGTGTACCACTCGCGGATCTGCTGAATGGGGGGGAGCTCCTGGGTAGGAGGGGAAGTACCGGGACGAGCTCCAGGAGCACCTCTCCGGAGGCGGCAGTACTCGAGGTACCTCTCCTGCAGCTGCTGGGAGGAGAGGGCTCCTCCAGGTGTAGCACGCTCAGGCTCAGCACCCCCAGACTCAGCACCCCCAGACTCAGCACCCCCAGGCTCAGCACCTCCAGGCTCCGCACCTCCAGGCTCCGCACCTCCAGGCTCAGCACCCCCAGGCTCCGCACCCCCAGACCCAGCACTCCCAGGCTCAGCACCCCCAGACGCAGCACCCCCAGGCTCAGCACCCCCAGACGCAGCACCCCCAGGCTCAGCACCCCTAGCAGGACGAGAGTCAACAGCTACCTCGACAGGCTCACCCGGGTCTACCTGGGACACACCTGAGGGAGCGGCACCCTGAGGGGGGAGGGGGTCTGGTACCTCTGCACCTGGAGCGAGGAAGAGAGGCGGGGGGGGGAGCGGGGCAGTGCGGTAGGGGAAGAGGCGGTAGTAGGGGACGGACTCGTCAAAAGTGACGTCCTGAGAGGCCAGGACACGCCGCGAGGTGGGGTGGTAGAACTGCCAACCAGGGGCGTCCGGGACAAAGCCAAGGAAGACGCAGGGGACAGCGCGACGGGAGAGCTTGTCCGCGGACGTGTCACGGACAAAAGCTCGGGATCCCCAGACCCGAAAACGCGACGCATCGCCAGCCTCTCCCGTCCAACGTAGTGTCGGAGAAGTCTCCGGCAAGGAGACACGGGGCCAGAGGTTGAGCTGATGCGCAGCGTTTCGGACTGCAAACGGCCACAGAAAGTGGGGGGCAGCCGCATGAACCAAGGAGGTACGAGCGACCTCCATGACCAAGCCAATGCGGCGCTCAGCAACCCCATTCTGCTGTGGAGAGGCCGGAAGCGTGAACGACTGCTCAATGCCCTCCTGCTGACAGAAGGCCTCCAAGAGGCCAGAGGAAAACTCTCCACCTCTGTCAGAGTGCAGACGCAGGACAGGGAAGTCAGAGCGGAAACGCTCACTAAGCTGGAGACGAGATCTGCGGATCCAAGGGATCAAGACATCAGGGACGTCACCCTTGGTGCGCAAGGGGAAGACCGTGGTGTAGCGCGAGAAGTCGTCAACAACAATCAGGAAGTACCTCTCTTGACCCTGACCACGGACGCGGGCTGGGCCCCACACGTCCATGTGGAGCGTCTGCAAAGGAGCAGTCGTCGGGGGAAAGGAGGAGGAGTGAGGAGTGGCGCGCTGCCGCCCCTCGACACAGGGAAGACAGGGAGGAGCAGGCGAGTCGGGAAGGGGAGGGAGCACCCTGGGAAGACCAGCAACAAGGTCCCGTTTGTGCATGGCCCGAAGGCGCTGCACAGACGGGTGACCAAGGCGGTGGTGCCAAAGGACAGTCTCATGCGCCAGAGAGCGACACGAGCAGGGGGCGGACAGCTGACCTGACGCAGACGCAGACGTAGACGCAGACGCAGCTACCTGAGGGGACTCAGTGGTCAGTGTGTACAGGTCCGACCCCGGCTCTCGAGTGAAAGTAGCCAGGTGGCGACCCGTCCGAGCACACGTGCAGTGTGTCACGCGCTCGTAGGCAGGGGTGAACTGGTGAACACCCGAGTCCTGGAGCGCACAACCCGCCACCAAGTTCGTAGAGAACGAGGGGAGGTAGAGACCTGACAGCGTGCCGGACGGGACCGCAGGACAAGGAAGGACAGTGGAGGAGGTCGCAATGACCGGACCCCCAGAGGGGTCAGCAAGGGAGACAGCAACTGGCCGAGCGAGTGGCTCAAGGACAGTGCGGTCACGAAAGAAAGAGCGAGAAGCACCTGAGTCCAGGGTGAAGGTGTGCAGTGCTGCAGTCGACTACCACTACGGCCACCCCGACTGCTCAAACCGGCGTACCACTCACGAGCCTGCTGGAGCAGAAGAGGGCACGGCTGCTGCACCTGTCCACTACCGGAGCCTCCCGAACGACGGACGCCAGAGCGACTACCACTACGGTCACCCCGACTGCTCAACCCGGCGTACCACTCACGAGCCTGCTGGACCAGAAGAGGGCACGGCTGCTGCACCTGTCCACTACCAGGGGCTCCCGAACGACGCACGCCAGAGCGACTACCACGCCGGCCACCCCGACTGCCCAAACCGGCGTACCACTCACGAGCCTGCTGGAGCAGAAGAGGGCACGGCTGCTGCACCGGTCTACTACCAGAGGCTCCCGAACGACGCACTCCAGAGCGACTACCACTACGGCCACCCCGACTGCCTAAACTGGCGTACCACTCACGAGCCTGCTGGAGCTCCATCTGGCCACGGCAGGAGCAGCAGCAGTAGTGGCAGCAGGAGCAGTGACAGTGGGAGGAGCAAAGGCAGTAGTAGCAGTAGTAGCGGGAGTAGTGCTGGCAGGGCAAAGCTCACCAGTGGTAGGCGCGGAGGGCACAAGACGGTGGGGACAGCGGGGCCGCAGCAACTGCGGGGCAGGGCCAGGTCGCAGCAGGGATCTCCACGGCAGCTGCTGCAGGGTCGGCGGCGGCAGCTGCTGTAATCTCAGCGGCGGCTGCTGCCGCAGAGTCGGCGGCGGCTGCTGCTGGAGGCTCGGCGGCGGCAGCTGCTGCAGGTCGAGCGGCGGCTGCTGCTGCAGGCTCGGCGGCTGCAGCTGCTGGCTCGGCGGCGGCAGCTGCTGCAGAGGCGGTGACGGCAGCTGATGCAGGGTCGGCGGCGGCAGTTGAGGCAATCGCAGCGGCGGCAGCTGCAGCAGCGCCCCAAAAACCCTAAAACGGGTGGGGTAGGGGGGAGGAGTGCGGGGGATGGCGAGGGGGGGAGGCGCGCGACCCCCAAGGCGCCAGAACGGTCGGGTGGGCGAGGGGGGGACGCGCGCGCGACCCCCGAGGGCGCCGCGACGACCGGGCGGGGCACTCGCGGGCTCCCCAGTGCGTCGCGACGGACGGGCGGGGGGTCCGCGGGCTCCTGAGGGCGTCGCGACGGTCGGGCGGGGCGTTCGCGGGCTCCCCAGTGCGTCGCGACGGACGGGCAGAGGGTCCGCGGGCTCCTTAGGGCGTCGCGACGGACGGGCGGGGCGCTCGCGGGCTCCCCAGGGCGTCGCGACAGACGGGCGGGGCGCGCGCGGGCAGCTAGCGGGTCGCACGCGTGAGAACACAGGCCGCGCGCGGGCGGCTAGCGGGTCGCGCGCGCTAAAAAGAAAGCTGGCCGCGCGTGGGTGGCTAGCAGGCCGTGCGCTCGCGGTAGGGTGAGGCGCACGAGGGCGCGAGGGCGCACGAGGGCGCGAGGGCGCACGAAGGCGCGCGGTAGGGATTGGCGCACGAGGGCGCGAAGGCGCACGAGGGCGCACGGTAGTAAGAGGCGCACGAGGGCGCGCGGTAGTAAGAGGCGCACGAGGGCGCGAGGGCGCACGAGGCGCACGGTAGGTAGGTAGGTAGGTAGCGGTGGGCCCTAAGAACGGTCCTAGCGATGGACCTGCTCTGATACCATGTCAGAATGAACGGACTGGGATGACTGTACTAACAGAAGGATGGATACAAATAGGAAACCCTAATCCAGTGTACCCCCTAAGGTGTAACCCACTACAGCCTACAATCATATAAACATATAATGTTTGACACCGGTCACATCAGTAATTCGGTTGAAGAGGTTCTCCTTCTGCTGTGTGTACTGTATTACATCGCCGTACTGTTTATGCCGATGAATCTGCTGCCGCGCCATGTAGCTCGAATTAATCGGTTCGAAACGTTGAATTAAAGCTGCCCAAAACTGCGTCACTGGCCCCTCGCCTCAGATCTCGTTACTATTGTAAATCCACTCGAGCGCCGAGCCTCTCAACAGTGTCGCTGCAAGCCGAATCCGCATTGCATCGTTTGTCGGGGTCGTATAGCCAACGGCCTTGAAGTAAATTTCAAGGTTCCCAATGATTCGACGGACGTCAGTGTCTCTCGGCCATTGAGAAGAAACTCGATCTGACGCTCCAAATTCCAACTTTTTTGGGCGAAATTCTCAGGGCCGTTGAGATTCGAATCGTTCTGACTATTGAAAATCCAACTATTTTGCCAATAAACCTGAGGCGCGATAAAAAACCGGATCGAGGGGGACGTTAAAAAATTGCACAGAACTGGTTTAGATACCCGAAATTGGCGGGTTTTAAAGTCTAGGTTTTATCGATCGAAACGAGCTCTGATTACCAATTGTGAGGATCGATAGGATCTAGTTCAGGAACGAGAAATGAATTGATTGATTCACTTGGGTACAACACAAGGCTATAAATAGTCTCGACACAAGGTTAGTAACCCAGGTGTTATGCGAATGTTCTGAGGGTCGTGAAGCGTCTGGAACAGAACCTTTCCGAATTTAGTAGAAGGTAATTCGGTGGCAACCGAAAGGCCTGGACACACAACCTGGTTCGGTGTTATAATTATAATCGAATATAGGAAAGCACCTAGCCTAGGAAATCAAGCATAAGCATGTATGATTATATCATCCTAAGCTAGAAATAGCATAATAAAGGCTAGGAAAGCTAGCAAAGCAAGCATAAGCCGTCGTATTCTCACAGATAGAAGGTGACATGGGCAACGCACGTCGTACTTTGAATGAATATTTGTCAACCAAGGTGTTTCTCACACCACCCATCTTTGAAGGGTGGACGTGTGAGAGTACAACGGCTCTACCTACTCAGATATACATTATCATACACTATCTTGCTTAGCCATAATTCATTATGCATGCTTTTGCTGGTTTTCCTTAGAATCGTTGCTTTACTATAGTTTTTAAGGTTAAAGCACTATTTTAGGTCACGTGCTTTTCAGTTTACACTGAGAGGCTTCTACCGAAGTCGGGAAGGATCCATTAAGGACGCTTCACGACCCTCAGAACCTTCACATAAATCCTGGTGAGTGCCCTTGTGTTGTGCCTATATGTATCGGGCAGGTCAGACTTGCGGGAAACCTAGCTATACACAGTCCCACTGCTTCACCTGTCTGAGCGACTCCTGGCACGCAGTGTTTGGCGACGAGGCTGAGCTCCCCGCTGGCTAGAGCTGCTTCGGGACAAAGTGGATATATTTGCTCTAGACTATGACGCTATCCTTACTGCCATGTATGCTTTGACTGCTGGTACTGAGGGTGACTGTTACCTGTGTGTGCCGCCCGACCCTGGTATAGAGGCTGCTGCTCTAGGTGCTAGTGAGTCTGCTCTCTCTGGTACTGCGCCTGCTGAGGCCTTGCACACCTTCACGCTTGACTTGGGTGCTTCTCGCTGCTTCTTTCGCGACAATACCACAGTCACACCACTCCCTAGACCCGTTGCAGTCTCACTGGCTGACCCCTCTGGGGGCCCAGTTCTTGCACGTTCCTCCATGGTTCTACCGTGTCCGGCGGTTCCGTCCGGCTCACTGTCAGGTCTCCACCTCCCCTCATTCTCGACGAACTTGGTGAGTAACGCGGTCCTTCAGGATGCAGGGGTTGATACCTTTACCCCTGGAGGCCAGCGTGTGGCGATCTGCACGTGCTCCCGGACTGGCCGTCACCTGGCCACGTTCACCCGTCGGCCTGGGTCGAGTCTGTACACACTGACTACTGTGCCTCCTCAGGTCGCTGCGTCTGCTCAGGTGTCCGCGTCAGGTCAGGTAGCCGCGTTGTGCTTGTGTCGCCTCCTGTCGCACCAGACTCTCCTCTGGCACCACCGCCTTGGTCACCCCTCCCTGCCACGCCTTCGTGGCATGCACTCCCGCCTCCTTGTCTCTGGTCTTCCCATTTCTCTCCCTCCCCTCCCACGCTCGCCTGCCCCGCCCTGCATTCCGTGCCTCGAGGGGCGACAGTGCACCGCTCCTCACTCCTCCTCGTTTCCCCCGACGACTGCTCCCCTGCAGACTCTCCACATGGACGTGTGGGGCCCAACCCGCGTCACTGGACAGGGCCACGAGCGGTACTTTCTGCTGGTTGTTAACAACTACTCGCGATACACCACAGTCTTCCCCTTGCGCAGCAAGGGTGAGGTCCCTGCTGTCTTGATCCCTTGGATCCGCGCTGTTCGTCTCCAGCTCTGCGAGCGGTTCCGCACGGACCTTCCTGTCCTGCGTCTGCACTTTGACAGAGGTGGTGAGTTCTCCTCCGACCTCTTGCGGGACTTTTTGTTTTGGGGGTGGCATCCTCCAGTCGTTCACGCTTCCGGCCTCCCCGCAGCAGAATGGGATTGCTGAGCGCCGCATTGGCTTAGTCATGGAGGTGGCTCGTACCTCCATGATCCATGCGGCTGCTCCCCATTTTCTGTGGCCGTTTGCGGTCCGGTACGCTGCGCATCAGCTCAACCTCTGGCCCCGTGTCTCCTTGCCTGAGACCTCGCCTACACTGCGTTGGACGGGGAAGGTTGGTAACGCGTCGCTGTTCCGGGTCTGGGGCTCTCGTGCCTTTGTCCGCGATACCTCTGCGGACAAGCTCTCCTCCCGCACCATTCCCTGTGTCTTCCTTGGCTTTCCTCCTGACGCGCCTGGCTGGCAGTTTTACCACCCCACCTTGTGTCGTGTCCTGCCCTCTTAGGACGTCACGTTTGATGAGTCGGTTCCCTTCTACCGTCTCTTCCCCTACCGCTCTGCCCCTCTCCCCTCTCCCCTCCCCTCTTCCTCGCTCCAGGTCCCCCTCCGGTAGACCCCCTCCCCCCTCAGGGTCCTGCTCCTTCAGGTGTGTCTCAGGTAGACCCACTTCCCTTAGCTGAGCCTGTCGAGGTCACTGGTGACTCTGGTGCTGCTGGGGGTGGTGCTGCTCGGGATACTACTCCGGGGGTGCTGAGGCTGAACGTGCGGAGCCTAGGACTGCCGAGCCTGAGCGTGCAGAGCCTGGGGGTACTAAGCCTGGGGGTGGTGCGTATGCTGATAGTCCTCCGGGTACCTTGCCGCAGCAGTCTAGCCAGCGAGAGCCTCTCTCGCCCCAGCAGCTGCGCGAGTGGTTTGCTCAGCGCACCCGCCTTCACAATCGCGCTGCTGCAGCTCGAGGCACTGGCGCTGGAGATACTGGAGTTGGAGGCGCTGGTGCTGGAGGCGCTGGAGCTGGAGGCACTGGACCTGGCGACGCTGGAGCTGGAGGCGCTGGCACTGGAGGCGCTGGAGCTGGAGGCGCTGGAGCTGGAGGTGCTGGCGCTGGAGGCACTGGAGCTGGAGATGCTAGAGCTGGAGGCGCTGGAGCTGGAGGTGCTGGCGCTGGAGGCGCTGGAGCTGGAGGCACTGGACCTAGAGACGCTGGAGCTGGAGGCACTAGCAGTGGAGGTGCTGGCGCTGGAGGCACTGGAGCTGGAGACGCTGGAGCTGGAGGCGCTGGAGCTGGAGGCGCTGGAGCTGGAGGTGCTGGCGCTGGAGGCGCTGGAGCTGGAGGCGCTGGAGCTGGAGCTTGTGGCGCTGGAGCTGGAGGTGCTGGCGCTGGAGACACTAGTACTGTGGGTGTTGTGTGATGCTACCATTCGCATTCACGTCTGTCTGCCTCCCATCATATGTTCGTGCGTTGCATGCGTGGTGTGGGTGTGTGCAAGAATTTGTATTTGGTATGGTTTGGATTTCCTGAGTATGAGTGAATGATATTTGGCTTGAGCAGATATCTGAAGTAACTTCTTTGCTCAAGAGCTTTCCGACGCACCAAGATTCGTCGCGATCGGAGCAAGAACGTAAAAGTTATGATCGTTCGAAGTTTTAATTGTTATGCGGCGACTATGGGAATTTTCAGAGAGACTCAGTATGGGGTACGGACTTTTGGGGGTTGGGAAATTCGTCACTTCTACTGTAGATGATGCCAAATGGTTGGGAGAAGCCAAACCAGGTTGGTAAGTGTGGCCAAGTTGGGTGAGGTGGATGGCATGGGTTGGAAAGTGACAAATGTCAAAGTTGGGGTGCCTATAGAGAGGGGAATTGTGTGGTATGGGGGTTTCCTTGGTTGGGGACTCCTTGGGGACCTTCCCTCTCGTCCTCCTCTTCCCTCCTACCTGGTTGAGTGCTACTCGAATTCTCTTTGTGGAACTTGTGAGAACTATTGTGATTAAGTCAGTTTCTGTGGCAGCATACCCCTTAGTGCGCCGAAAATCATGACTCTAGCTTTACTTCATCTTTTGATACGATTCGAATTGGGAATTGCAGCCACAGTCGAGACGTACAACATATCCAAAATTGGTGGAGTAAAGGTGCAATTTTCGTCGACGGCGTTTCTTGTGAAGTCGATGTTTCTCTCCAGAAATTAAGTCCAACGATTTTGTGATATTTCGGCCCCTAAACGTTCTAGACTCCGTCCTTAGTCTCTAACAAGTGGTATCAGAGCTGATTGAGGACTTTGTGGGGAGTCTACTGAGGTATGAAGACCTTTCTAGACCCACCATGGCCTGTGGGCGTGCCTAAGTGGTGTTCTGAAGGTTGGATGTGACTTCCGCTAAGGGGAAACTCTGCCGGAATTTCACTTGTGAAGATTTTGTGGATCTACATTGTGACCAGCATATGGGCGAGCTGAAACCTGTGACTGGGAGCAGGAGAGATGAATCAAGAGAGTGGAGATGCAGCTGAGAAGAGGAGTGAGCCGCCACCATCCAAGATTGAGGCATTGGATGGCTTTAACTACGAAGAATGGAGTGGGCGGATGAGGAGTGCTTTCAAGCGCTACAAGCTGCTGAAAATTGCAATGGGAGAAGAGAAAATGCCCGAGGAAGGAGATGCTCGGGATCGGTGGATTGAGCGGAGCGCGGTGTTGTTCGACCTCATCTTGCAATCGGTCAACAACGACATGTTTCAGCACATCAAGGACTTGGTCGAGTTGGACGACTCCGGTCCTAAGGCGTGGAAGCTACTGCGCGACGTGATTCAGCCCAACACGCTGCCAATGGTGATCGTGCTCGAGAAGGAGCTGGCTGCACTCTCCATGCGACCGGGAGACGATGTGAAGCCGGTCCTTGATAAGATAAAAGACACTTATGCGAGGATTGCAGCGGCGGGCAGCAAGGTGTCGCAGATGCAGCAGTGCACCAAGATCATCTCGGTGCTCGACAACTCGTGGGAGAACCTCATCCCCACCCTCAACGTTCAGCAGGATCAATGGTCGCCAGAGTAGCTACGGCAATAGATTCTGCAGGAGGACTTCCGCACACGCCACACAGGAGGCGGTGCTGCCAACAAAACTGCTGAGGGGTATGGAGCTGCAGGAGGCAGCAGAGGAAGAGGGGGAGGGAGAGGCCGAGGCCGTGGGAGAGGCCTTGGCACAGGAAGAGGCCAAGGTGACTACAATGAGGGGCATGGGAGCTCTGGTGGCAGGGGGAGCACCCGAATGGAGGGTGCATGTTGGTACTGCAAGAAGGCTGGACACCCATGGTTCAAGTGTTTCAGCCGGCCTGAGGGATGGGCGCCTCCAGGCATGAAGCCGCCAAGTGGTGAACGCGCGCGAGGTGGCGCTGTGCAAGGTTCAGGTGCACAAGGTGATGGTGCACAAGGTAAAGCCTCCCCTGGGATGTTCTTGATGGTTGAGGATGCGAAAGAGAGTGGGGGTGATGTGGGTTAGATTGGGAAGGTTGTGATGCACCCCCTCATTTACTGGGTGATCGATTCAGGTTGCACAAGTCACATGACCCCACGGGCAGATTTGCTTGATGGGGTAAAACCCCCTAGGAAGATCAAGTTTGTGGCTGCCCATATCCTAAACCATGCATCAAGGACCTGTGGCAGCTGCCCATCATCCCTTGGAACGGGAAAACCCAAGCAACGGCAGCGGCAGCAGCAACGGCTAAAGCAACTGCGGGAGGAGAGGAGACTGCACCAGCAAAAGGTGCAGCAGCCACAGCAATCACATGGTGAGGTGCTTGCTGGTGTGGATGCGACAGCTGCATGGGCAAAGGCTTCACATGGGAGTGGTGAGGCCGATTGGGAGACGTGGCACGAGAGGCTGTGTCACATCAACATCCCTATGCTGCAGATGTTGGTGGAGGATGAGAGCTTGAAGAGGCTGGAGGTGAATGGGGCAGTGAAGGAGATTGGGAGCTGCCCTACATGCCTTGAAACGAAATTCACCAAATTCACCAGCCAAGGCACCACTTGCGCTTGTGCACATGGATGTGGTGGGCCCCACTAGGGCCCTTTCTCTCTCGGACAGCCGCTACTTCTTGACCATTGTGGACGACCACACGCGTGCAGTGTGGGTGTACCCTCTCAAGACTAAGGGGGAGGTGGCAGCGGCTGTTCTTAAGGTTTGGATGCCGAGAGCTCAAAGTGAGAGCGGACAAGAGGTGAAGGTGATCCGCACTGACAACGGGGGAGAGTTCATTGGCAATGAGTTTGAGGCGGTGCTGAAGAAGAAGGGCATTCAGCATCAGCTTACAGTGCCCTACAACCCTCAGCAGAACGGCGTGGCTGAGCGGTTCAACCGGACCCTGCAGGAAGGTGCTCGCACTCTCCTTGGGCGCGCAGGGCTGCCGGATCCGTTTTGGGTGACTGCACTGAGGCAGGTCGCTCTTGTGAAGAACAGGGTGCTGGCGACTGTGGGGGACAAGCAGTGGGTCCCCTACACCAAGTGGTATGGGAGTGCACTTGCAGTCAACATGCTGAGAGCCTACGGCTGCATGGTGGTGTTTCATGTGCCAAAGGAGAAGAGGGGAAAGCTGGAAGCTTCTGGAAGATGGGGTGTGCACTTGCGTTGATGGAATTGTTTAGGGCTTCTTGTGAAGGATGACCAAGTTGTTGATGCCAAATTTTTGTCGTTGCTCTGCGTCTTGCGTAGGGTCGAGCTTCCCAAGCTCATCGTGATTGCTTGCTTAATGCAGGTGCTTCGTTTACTTCAGCGGGGACGTCGGCGACGAATGCTCGCACGGTGGGACTACAGAGGTAGGCAGCGTTTTCCTCTTCCTTGGAGTCGGCGACGAATCTTACATTGCCTCGTCAATCACTTGAAGTATTCCTTGGTAGGATGGTGATATTTCTCCAACTTTGGGTGGTGGTGCTTCTCCTAGAGGGTCGCCTATTGTTGCTACTACCCTTGTGTCGAAGCAGTAGTAACGGTTTCTGTCAGTGGTGATAGATATGAAGTTCAACCCGGTGGTGCCATTTCCTCCTCATGAGCATGTAAGGTCGTATCCCAGCCTAGTGTCAAGAAGCAGGTGGCAAGAAGTTTGCGCACGCGATTGGTCGAAAACAGACGCCCGGCCAATGCGATTGGTAAAGCGGTTTTTTAAACCAATCGCGTGCGCGAACTTCTTGCCACCAACTTCTTGACACTAAGCTGGGATACGACCTAAGTCAGTTCCATGCTCAGTGACGCCAAACATCATTTCTTATGCTTAACTTGCTCTTCTGTGGAATTGTTTCATCCCAACCCTTAGTCTCTGATGCCGCTTCTCCAGGGGGTGCTCCCCAGCCTTTTCGGAACATTGGCCAATGGGAGTTTGACAAGTATCCCCACCCTGTCAGCTCCGGCACTCTTCCTCAACCCCAACCTTCTTGGCTTGTTGTTTCCTCTTCTACCCGCTGCAGTCTCGTGTCTTCAAGGGTTGATGTTGAGAAAACCACAACGGCAAAGTCAGTCTAGTCCAAGATGCTCGAGATCAGTTTCATCAGGGTGCATCAAGATGCTTTCACGTAAACGAATGTGGTGAGTGTCGACGATTGTGCCAAGTAGGTCAAAGTTTAATACAAACACTCTGTTTTCGCCTTGCGAATGAGTGTGCTTCTGTAAAATAAGTGAAATTTCATTTCGTATGAGCGCAGTTCTACTCCGCACTTCATCATATGGGCAGCCGAGAGAAGGTTGACACGAATATCTTCAACAATAAGGACATCGCTGAGATGAATGAAGAGGTTGGTGTCTTCTAACTCGAGCTGGATCTTGCTACTATGTTTTGCCATCAATGCATTGTCATTGGCAATGGTAAGTTCGACATAGAAGTGAAGCTTCCTTCTATTCAAGATAAACGTGGAGGAGCTGACCATGTGCTGATCACAACAACTTGTCCAAGTACCAGGAATTGATGTCGTTGTGTTCTTGTCTTGTGATGTTTGCAATGCGAGGCGTGATGTGGTATTCCATGCCCGCAGTATAATTGTAGTCTGTATCCTCTAAATTTGCGACGAGTGCAGGTGTTGACTGGAGAATCCACCGTGGCATCTCCCATTGGAACAGGATCCTCCCAACCATGAGCTCGTCGAACGTAGGATCAACGTATTTCTCACCTTCAATGGAACTGCGACTTTCTTCGAAATTTGCAAAAAGGTTTTACCTGTTTTGGTAGTGCGCCACTTTCTTGGCAAGAATCATTGAGGATTGCGACACATCATGCAGCTTAACACAAGCCCTTCCCTTTGTTATTGGCCGGAATTTATGGTGGAGCTTGTGAGGAGATGGCGACAGCCTGGGATGATACGTTGGGATGAGCTTGCTGTTTTGGCCCTTGACTTGGCCTTTGTGGGTGAGTATAAGGTTTGTACTAGGGATAATTGGCCCTTCTACTACCCTTCTTCTTCTGGCATCATTCGATTTTGTGACCCATCTTCTTGCGGTACTTGCATAAGGAAAGGGCTTTTATTTCTTCGTGCTTTGCCGCTTGGTTGGTAGAATACAATATTTTATCATTTATTGCCTCGTTTGTTATACATGTCAGTTTCCTGTTGCTCGATGAGAAGAGTCGCACAAAGTGAAGCTTTGGAGATGGTGCCTTGGCCGTGAAGCATCAATTTGAATTGTTGCCACTTAGGTAAGAATGACGGTTGTGAACATGTCATCAAAGGAAGTGTCCACCGTTTTTCTTAAGCTGGTCTTGTTGTGTGATGCTATCATTTGCATTCACATCTCTTTGCCTCCCATCATATCTTTCTACCTTGCATGCGTGGTGTGAGCGTGTGCAAGAATTTGTGATATTTGGCTTGTTTGGATGTTGTAAATGTGTGTGATTTTTTTTTCTAAGCAGATCTTTGAATTGACTCCTTTGCTCAAGAGCTTTCCGACGAACCAAGAATCGTCGCGATCGGAGCACGAACGAGAAAGTTACGAACGTTCGAAGTTCGTATGCTTTTCATATTCGGTTGCGGCGATTTTGGGAATTTGTGGAGTGACTCTATATGGGGTATGTAACCATTGGGGGTTGGGAATCTTTGTCACTTTCTTGTAGTTGCTGTCATGAAGTTGGGTGAGGTGGATTGCATGTATTGGAAAATGACAAGGGTCAAAGTTGGGGTTCTTATAGGGAGGGGATATTGTGTGCTTATGGGGTTTCTTGGTTGGAGACTCCCTTGGGACCTTCCCTCTCGTCCTCCTCATCTCCTCCTACCTAGTTTCTAGCTACTCTAATTCTCTTTTGTGGTTCTTGGTCGAACAATTGTGATTGAATTTGTATGGAAAATGAACAATCTACTGCTGTAGCGGCGATGAATTCTGCTTCCGCTGATAACAGGGAAACCTATTCCTGTTTCTGCGAGTTCCATGAAATAGGACCAGTCGGCTCGAGCCGGAACAGGAACCCGGTCCTCGACCGTCAGTTGCCGGAATCAGTGGCGTGATCGGCATCCACATAGCCGATGAGGATGAAGGAGGAGGTTGTGACTGTGGAGTCGCAGAGCCCAATGTGGGGCATGGAGATGAAGACTTGCAGAACACGCTGAAGATCCATAAGATTTTCAGCCATTGGTTTGCGCGAGTACTGAGCCAGCTGGCTCGCGATGTACGAGAGGTCTGGCCTGCAGGTTACTGAGGCAAAGAATAGGCATCCCAGCTGCTACTGGTAGGTGTGGAGGCCTGTGGGGGATAGGTCTTTGTTGTGAGGTTTGTGGTTCAGTCCGGGCATGCAGAAGGGAGTTGAGAGAGGTGCGTGGGAGATGTTGAAGCGCTTCTAAAGTGTTTCAGCGTACTCAGCAGCTGAGAGGTGAATAGCATCAGATACCTGAGTGATGTTAAGACCCAAGAATTACCTTACGTTGTGATTCATGGTGATGTCAACGCGCATCGCTAGATTCTTCTCTAGGTGCGTGTTGCTTGTCCCTGTGTAGAGCAAATCATCCATGTACACGGTCAGGAGGATGTAATTGCCACAGAATTGCAGGCGATACATCCCGGGATCGTGCGCCAGCTGCGTGAATTCTAATTTGAGTAGAATTTCATGCAAGTGCTACTGCCATACGCGTGGATCTCCTTTGCCGTAGGTGTGCGGCTGCTCCACGAAAATTACTGCATCCACTAACGTATACAGGAACGCGTTCTTCAGAGCAATCTAGCAAAGTGGTATCTTGCTACAGTGATGGCGAGGAGAATCCGCACGGAGGTATGAAGGCTGACCGGGAGGTTTGATCGAAGTCTATACCATGCCTTTGGTCATATCCACGTACGATCTAGCGCGCGCTCAATGGTGCCGTCTGCTGCAATCTTCACGCAAAAGACCCACTTGCCCGAGAGATCCCGCCTTTCTTTAATTGCCACTCGATTGATGAGCATCAAAGTGTCACGGGACTCCGGCGCCTTAAAATCAGCATCCTTGGCTATGCGCCACTCCTTGCTGTGTGGTCTTGTCAACGCCTGTCACGTATTCTTCGGGTCGACAACGCGCTGAGTCGTGGAGATGGTGATATGAAGTCCCATCACCTGTAGTTCAGAGATGTGCTGTCCTTGCGATGTTGCTGGATAACCTCCTGCACGTCGTCATCGTCGCTTTCTGGTTCAGGCGGAGATGGTGGTGTGGGGTCCCTGTTGCTTCCTCCCGCAGGTCCTGGGGGTGACTCGTCAGTGTCATCATCATCGTTGTCGCTGTGATGATCGATATTGGGGAGCTCGCTCGTGTTGTCCTAGTCCAGGATAGCCGCTGCGGCTTCGTCTTCGAGGGTAGCGTAGCTCTGCCCGTCGTTGGTGTAGACCTGGTTTGTGCCCGCCTGCTCATCCACGCGGTACTTAGCGAGGTTGAGTTGCTCGTAGAAGATGACATTGCGCGCATGTGTTACTTTGTTGCTGAGCAGGTCGAGGATGATCCATGCTCCATATTCGTAGCTGATGCTAAGCGGAACTGCACATTTGCGATCCACACGCAACGGGTTTCTGCCTCCACGAAGGTAAGTGCATATCCCTCATCGTTAGGCCTGAAGTGGCCGACGACAAGAAAATCACTATATACCTTGTGCAGCTTCAGGTAGCGGTTGGTTCGTGGTTCCAGCAGCGGGAATGGTTGATGGCTTAGCGCGGCATTGAGGCAGATGGTGTAGGTGTGCGGCTGCGATGTGGTTCTAATTTCGGAGCCCTTAGGGAGCAGGAGTTTGTGAGGTGCAAATAATTCTGCCTCAATGCAGTTGTTCATCGTAACACGCGAGGGGTGACCGAGGCGCTGGTGCCACAGGTCAGCAGGTGTGTAGAGTCCGTAGGTGCACTTGTTGCATGCGCGCACCACTTCGGGGTCTTCTTCAGGTATGGGGGTTGGCGCAGGTGGCACTTCTTATTCTGTCGCTTCGTCGTTCGACGTCATCAGCATTAGCACGAGTAATTCCCTGCCGGGGATGACGAAGAGAGGGATGTTGGTCCCAAAGATTTGCCACAGACGAGCGTAGGTTTGCATGGCTCGGGGTCGGGTCCGTAGACTTTGCAATGCGGGGTTGATGGTTCATTCCCCCAGATGATGATGTCCCAAGGATTGCGATGTGGCTGGACGTCAGCGGGGAGCGGCGCGAGCGCAGGGAGGCGCGTAGGGCGACCGAGACGAACAATTTCTTCTTCTGCTTCTTCTGTTCCCCCCTTTTGTTTTTCTCGCAATGCGCCCCAGCCTTCACCAGAGCTTCCCCGACCGCTGCCGGTACCGCCAATTGTAGTGGCCCAGCCTACGTCAGCGTAAGCCCAGGTGCCTTTTTTGTTGCCCAACGTGTCGCCGCAGCTTTTTTCCCAGCCCTCGTTGCTGCCCCACCCTCCTTCATAGGAGGCGCCTTCCTCTCTTTCACCCCACGCGCTCCAGACAAAAGTTCCGCGAGCTTCGATGATGCTTTTCCGACAAAGGTCCTCAACTTCGCGGCGCGCGAGTTCCTCCTCTTCTGTGACAGGGAGCTTCTTCGAGGAGTTGCGTTAGTGGGGGTATAGTTTGACAAACTCCTTCGAGAAGTCGCGCCACCTTGCGTGCATGGAAAGTTCCTGGTCACAGTTCCTGGTTGCCTTCCACGTAAGATCCACTGGAGGCGATTGCACGCGGGGCCTGGGAGTGGTTAAATCATAGTCCTGCACAATCAACACATCATTAAGTGTGATGTGCGTGCGGCTTACTCCAGTGCGCCTTGAGGACGACGATGCCTTGCGCACTTGCGCGCAAGCGCTCGTTGTTCGCCACAGTGAGGTATGTGACCGTGGGGTTATGGACGGGTTAGATATGAAACACGTGGGGCCCACCATGTGCTGTCCGGAGCTACGGTCGAGGTACCACGTGTTGTGGGGTTTGTCATCATCATGCACGAGCAGCGCCAGTTGCGGCATGACGGTATGCGGAGTGTCAAGCTTAAAGCTCGCGTCTCAGATTTCCTAGTGTTTAACACTTGGTTGGGTTTTCCCAACCCTGATTGGATAACGAACGACGAAATATGTGACGAGCTGGTGAAAAGAACACTGCGAACTCCCTTGTCTACGAGGCCAAACCAAACCAGGTTGGGCAGGTTTGGTGGAAGTCAAGCCTTGGGGGACAGGTTTGGCCCAGATTGGGGACTGAACGACCACCCCCTCCTCCCCCGACGACAACAGCACGTCGCACGTATACAAAACTGAAGAGCCACAAAACGATTGCTAACCCGAGCGTAACGACGTTCCAGTCACCGAGCAGTAGGACCACCGGAACAAAAACACGGTAAGCATTCATACCTCGACACTGTTAGGGAAAGGCGATGTACGCGTGATGATGGGCGGAATGGGGTTAGAAAGAGTTGGGATCATGAAGGACTGCCGACTTGAGTGCGTGAAGTGCAGAACGGAAAAAAAAAAAGTGCGGACCGACCGGACTAGAGGCGGAACGAAAGGAAGAGAGGCGGAATGGAAGGAAGAAGGGCGGACTGAGCAGAAGAAGGTCTAGGGTATTTTGAGGGGTAGGGGAGGAATGGGAGGATGAAGGGCGGAATGACAATAGGGAGTGCGGAACAAGAGTACACGCTGAAAGAAAGTAGGGACCGCGGCATGAGAGTAGGAACGGAGGATTGAGAGTGGGAACGGCGGATTGAGATTAGGATCGGCGGTTTAGGGTAGTAGGAACGTCGGAAAAATAGTAGGG
Source organism: Closterium sp. Yama58-4 (assembly GCA_947470075.1). NCBI lineage: Eukaryota > Viridiplantae > Streptophyta > Zygnematophyceae > Desmidiales > Closteriaceae > Closterium > Closterium sp. Yama58-4. Next base: position 221,959 of record CANIUD010000700.1, read on the forward strand.
CGCGCCCAATGGTAGTAGGACCGGCGGAACAAGTGGGTGCACGGCGGAATGAGAGTATGAATGGCGGAATAAGAGCCCGCATGTGTCGAATAAGGTCATGAATGGCGGAATGAGAGTAGGGACGTGCGGACATTCCGCTCTGAACGGCGGAATGAGAGCAGGTATGTGCGGATTTAGATTACGACTGGCGGAACGAGAGTAGTGAACGGACGGAATGCGAGTAGGCCGCGCGTCAAGCGAGTAGTTCGACTGTCAGAGGGGGAAGGGAGATGGGGTCCCTCCCGAAAGGGAGGTGAGTGCATGGGGGAGGGGAAGAGGCGGCCAGAGGGGGAAGGGGAGTGATGGGAGGGTGAAAGGAGGTGCTGTCAGAGGGGGAAGGGAGATGGGGTCCCTCACGAAAGGCAGGTGAGTGCATGGGGGAGGGGAAGAGGCGGCCAGAGGGGGAAGGGGAGTGATGGGAGTGTGAAAGGAGGTGCTGTCAGAGGGGGAAGGGAGATGGGGTCCCTCACGAAAGGCAGGTGAGTGCATGGGGGAGGGGAAGAGGCGGCCAGAGGGGGAAGGGGAGTGATGGGAGGGTGAAAGGAGGTGCTGTGAGAGGGGGAAGGGAGATGGGGTCCCTCCCGAAAGGGAGGTGAGTGCATGGGGGAGGGGAATAGGCGGCCAGAGGGGGAAGGGGAGTGATGGGAGGGTGAAAGGAGGTGCTGTCAGAGGGGGAAGGGAGATGGGGTCCCTCACGAAAGGCACGTGAGTGCATGGGGGAGGGGAAGAGGCGGCCAGAGGGGGAAGGGGAGTGATGGGAGGGTGAAAGGAGGTGCTGTCAGAGGGGGAAGGGAGATGGGGTCCCTCCCGAAAGGGAGGTGAGTGCATGGGGGAGGGGAATAGGCGGCCAGAGGGGGAAGGGGAGTGATGGGAGGGTGAAAGGAGGTGCTGTCAGAGGGGGAAGGGAGATGGGGTCCCTCACGAAAGGCAGGTGAGTGCATGGGGGAGGGGAAGAGGCGGCCAGAGGGGGAAGGGGAGTGATGGGAGGGTGAAAGGAGGTGCTGTCAGAGGGGGAAGGGAGATGGGGTCCCTCCCGAAAGGCAGGTGAGTGCATGGGGGAGGGGAAGAGGCGGCCAGAGGTGAAAGGGGTGTAATGGGAGGGTGAAAGGAGGTGCTGTCAGAGGGGGAAGGGAGATGGGGTCCCTCCCGAAAGGCAGGTGAGTGCATGGGGGAGGGGAAGAGGCGGCCAGAGGGGGAAGGGGAGTGATGGGAGGGTGAAAGGAGGTGCTGCCAGAGGGGGAAGGGAGATGGGGTCCCTCCCGAAAGGCAGGTGAGTGCATGGAGGAGGGGAAGAGGCGGCCAGAGGTGAAAGGGGTGTAATGGGAGGGTGAAAGGAGGTGCTGTCAGAGGGGGAAGGGTGATGGGGTCCCTCGCGAAAGGCAGGTGAGTGCATGGGGGAGGGGAAGAGGCGGCCAGAGGGGGAAGGGGAGTGATGGGAGGGTGAAAGGAGGTGCTGTCAGAGGGGGAAGGGAGATGGGGTCCCTCGCGAAAGGCAGGTGAGTGCATGGGGGAGGGGAAGAGGCGGCCAGAGACGAAAGGGGTGTGATAGGGTGGGGAGAGGAGGTGCTGTCCGAGGGGGAAGGGAGATGGGGCCCCTCATGAGGTGGGTGAGGTCAGAGGGATAAGAGCAAAGAGGAATGAGGGGGGAAATATATGCATTGTGAGGGTGAATGGTTGTGAGGTCAGAGGGGGAGGGAGGTGAGGTCACAGCTAAGTAGGTGGAAGGGTTAGTAGGGGAGGGCCCTTGTGCCATGCTAGTCCATCCCTGCTCTCTTCCCAACCTAAACACCCAACCAGCACTTCCTCTTTCCTGCCCTATGTCCCATGCTGCAGGCTGACTGAAGATGTATCGCTGGGATTATCGACGGCGTCGTCGGGTGCGGTTGGGGTTTAGGATGGGAATTGAAGGAGAGGAGGATGACGATGAGGCTATGGAGAGACAGGCAGGGACAACCTTCTCTGACCCATCCCAAACGGCAAGGAATAGCAATGGTGTGCCTGGTCGCTCAGCGGTTGCTAGCAGTTGGCGGCCCGTTCAAAGGGTGACCCGGCGTAGGGTGGTACAGCCAACTGGGATGCCGCCACAGCTTTTCTATGCCAAGGAATGTTGGTCCCTTTCAGGGTTTGCCATCGAATTTCCAAAGCAAAGCCAAGTGCTTGAACAGTGGGCCATTAATGAGCTCGGATTAGGGCAGGAGGGTGGTGATGCGGACGACACCGTTACAGTAGAGAGTGTCCTGCGTATATGTCTTGAAAAGAACACCACAGAGGATGCAGATGGACGTCCAATAGTAGCTAAAAACCACCGCTTCCGATGCTACATCGAGTACTCCAAATTGTTGGGGGACCACCCGTTTGCCCACGTTACATTGCCATGGCTGGTGTACGTTGTCATAGGGTCACTTTATCCGGAGCTTGGTGATGAAGGTTATGTGGGGTGTAGCCAGACGGATGTAGATTGGTTCCCGTCTTGGACAATCCCCGACGATATCGACTTCACCATGAGGAGCTCAGATGTGAGCGTGGCGGAAACGACCATGGTTGAGACACAAGAGTCGCGAGTTGAGTGAATATACATGTTGTAATCATTGTGTTTGTATATGCTCTCCCTCATGTTTACTTGACAATGAACCAATGCTATCCCGCTATACCCAACATGCTCAACAAAGCTGTTATGTCATCAGTTTGGTAGGGTTTAGGCTGTTGAAACGTAGAAGGACATGTTCTAAGTGGTGTCAAACAAATAATGGCACAAAATTAACACGTCAAAAGCTAACAAAGCATGCTCGCTGTGGTGCGTAGCCTCTGCAACGCTCACACCTATCATATATAACGTAACGCCTCGGACTCGAAGCCGCATGTCGAAGTTTGTACATCTATGAATTATAACTAGCTTGGCGTAAGTTGTTAGAAGTTGTAAGACATCAACCGTACATGGAGCCGTATTTCTCCAGCGCCCTTTGTCCTTCTCTCCTCCCCTCCATGCCGTTTTATTTCCCAACACTCCGCTGCCGCCATATGTCACCTGCCTATATCTTTGTGGTATCCACACTCTGCCGCCGGGTGGGAGTTGATGACCGTGGGGAAAGGGGGGAGATGGCGAAGGGGGAAGGTAAGGTGATGGCCTAGGGGGGTGATAGGGGATGGAAGGGGGACTGGAAAGTGACCGAAAAGGCGTGAGGAGAAACTGTAGTATGGGATGAAAGGGTGATGGCGGAGGGGGGGTGAGTGGGGTTGGGAGAGGGGAACGGGTCGTGATGGCACTTGGGTGAGAGGGGGGGGAAGCGTCAAGGCATTTGGTGGCGGACAGGAATGTGATCATGGGTGTTAATAAATTGTATGGTGATGGCTGGGAGAGAAAAGGGGATATGGACAAGCACAATGACAGGAGATGGCAACTAGAGATGAGAAGAGGTATCAATTGTGGATGAGAAGAGATTGCAAAGTGGTTTCCCACGTGATTGTAATGGGAGATGGGATGTGAGTGCCGTGAGAAATGAATGGTGGTGGTAAGAGGGGATGCGAGGAGGTGCCTAAGGGGGAGGAGCATTGCTGGAAGATGTGGGCGGGAGGGGGAGTCAGCGTGGAAAGGAGGAGCTGGCCAAGCGGGAGGGAAGCTGATGGCATGAGGGGAAAGGAGGGCATGGAAGGGAGATTACGATGATTAGGGTTGATTATATGAATGGTCATGGCTGGGAGAGAGTAGAAGATATGGGAGGTGATGGCAACGGGAGATAACCGATGGAAGGAGGGGGTATGAGAGGAGGTGGCAGCGGGGGAAGAGAGGTGATAGAAGAGGATGCGGGAGGTGAGGTCAGCGGGATGGTGATGGTGATGGTGATGGTGATGGGGGAAGGGGGAAAGGGATGGTGATGGCATGGGGTGATAATACGAGATGGACCGGGGAATGAGATAACAATTTTTCGATTATATGATTGCCACTGACTGGTTGAGACGAGAGGATTTTGGAGGTGATGGCAATATTATATGAATGATGATGGCTAGAAGGGGTGAGAAGACATGTCACACAGGGATGAGAGTTGATGGGAAGGGCATGGGGGGTAATGGCAATGGCAAAAGAACGGGGATAACAAGGGGGGATGGAATGAGGTGGCAAAGGGGGATGCGTGGTAAAGGGGCATGAGGTGATGGCATGGGGTTATGATTGGGGAGGGAAGGTGGAAGAAAATAATGGTTGGTACTTATATGCATGGTGATGGCTGAGGGACAAGGGAGGATGTGCCACGTGATGACAATAGGACCCAAATGATGCTATACATTACTTCCTAATGATGAGATAATGGCATGGGAGATGGGGGGTGATGCATGCTGGGGTTCCTAAAGAGAAGGAAGCGCCAGGGCAACTTTAACGTGGGAGTTTGAAAGACTTACTAATCGGGACCATATTGTCAAGTTGGGTGATGCCTGATTGAGGTTAGGTTGCCAGGTCATGCGTGAAGTCCACAAATCTGTCCAATAGAAAGAATGTTAGTAACGGGATATCAAATATAGGATACTCCTTTGAAAAAAAAGAGACTCTACCGCAAGCCATATGTCCATACCGCGAGGGAATTTTGCGTTGTCTTTTGCACGGAGCCCGCTCATCCAGTGCAATGACTTCATGCTTGCAACGATTGGGACTGGTCGCCTGAATTGGGGACGGTACGATCATAGACCACAAATATCAAACATCATCTTACGCAACACAAAGATGTAGCTATGCATTCATACTAAAAAGACAAAACCATGGTCTTGACACGCCCCAACACTGACCAAGCGGTAGCGTCCGCCGGACTCTACTGGGGCGCGCGTTCCTGCGGGTCCGACGTCGTGTACGTGCCCCCGAAGCGGAATCACGCATGCTTGCAGAGCTTGTGAACACGTATGCATCGGATGTTGGGGTCAGCGGTGAGAATGGCGTGCGCGCTTGAGCGCAACCGCCGGCGCGGGATGGCGTCGAGGGAAGTCGAATGGGAGTGGAGCTAATATGAGGCGCCTCGTTCTCGTCCCCTAGGTGCGCTCCCAACCTCACCGCAGCCTCCACTACTTTGTCGGGAACCACCTCGACTCCTACCACGTCCTCTTCGCCCCCCCCACCCCATCCTCCACCCCGTCCTCCACCTCGTCCTCCACCTCCTCCCCCACATTCACTTCTCTTCCCCCCTGTTTCTCGGATCCAATGCTCCTTGCTTTTCTCCCACACTCCCTTATCTTTTCCCATCTCTCCAAGACCTCATCCACCCAACGCCAATCCATTGGGCCGAGCACCCTATCTTTCATCCCACCCCGCACTCGTGTTACCTTGCGTACGCGTGTTCGCCACTCCCTGACAACTCTCTCCACCGCGTGATTCCAATGAAGCACACTCAAAGCCACCCGAGCCTCCATAGTGCCAAGAAACGCAATACGCTTTGGCGCGTACTTCGTAATCAACGAGTGAAATGACTCGTTCAACCAGTTTGATGCCCCCAAAACGTATGCGGCCATTGGACCTGGGCCACAGTTGACCGACAACCACTTCTTGAACGCCAAGTGAGTCGCCGAACCTGGTTCATACAGCGCACTCTCCTTCCCCCACCGTTCCCTAACACAACGTGGGACCACGCCATCTCGCTCACAACCAGTGTGTATGCCTGCCCAATGGTCTCCACACCCCCCGATCTCATCTGCCACTTCCTGAGGAGTCATTGGATGGCCTGCTTCTGCCTTGGTTGCAGCGCGCATCATGCAATGGTGGAAATGAATGCAGAAGCGCTGACCAACAGACACCTCCGCCTCTTCACCCTCCGCATCGTCACCGCTACACCCCTCATCTGCACGTTTCCGCTTTCCAGTCTTTCTCTCCTGCCACCTCGGGGTACGACTCACTACAGCATTCCCCGCCACTCCAGGCTCCCCCGCCACTCCTGGCTCCCCCGCCACTCCTGGCTCCACCACCACTCCACCCTCACCAGGAGTTAGAGGCTCGCCCGCCACTCCAGACTCCCCCGCCACTCCAGGCTCCCCGGCCACTCCAGACTCCCCCGCCACTCCAGGCTCCCCCGCCACTCCAGGCTCCCCCGCCACTCCAGGCTCCTCCGCCACTCCAGGCTCCCCTGTCACCCCGGGCTCCCCGGCCACTCCAGACTCCCCCGCCACTCCAGGCTCCCCCACTGCTCCAGGCTTCCCCGCCACCCCAGGCTCCCCCACCGCTCCACCCTCGCCGGCCACTCCAGACTCCCCCGCCACTCCAGTCTCCCCCGCCACTACAGGCGCCTCCGCCTACTGATCTCGCCCTATCTCTAGACCCGACTCCATTTCGCCTGAATGTGCCGAGGAAAATGTGTAACACATTAGGGAAGAATGGTATTACATCAGCAGAAACCATACTTTCATGAATTTGGAATAGAGCCTCACCTCTCCTCATATTGTCGATGTCATCAAGGTGGAACATAGACTCGGCTGACTCCATGATGAACTCGTGGGTGATGTCGTCCCAGCCAACATGCGTGGGATGTGGATCAAAGTCGAAAGGCGTATCAACGTCGGCCCACTTGATCTCCAGAATTCGTGAGAACTCGTCTGCCGCACCACCCGAAGCACCCACATCAAGAGGTGGTGAATCGACGTTGCCGTTCTCTCCCCCCCCTTCCCGACGCACATGCTGCACTTCCATTCCCCCCTCTCGCTCCAAGCCCCTTCGCCGCTTGGCCGGTGGTTCAACCGGCTTAGCCCTGACTTTCAGCACCTTCCGCATCTCCAAGAATGCCCATTTCTGAGCTTCCTTTGCCGATTCATCAAACTGAATCCTCCCCAATTTCGCACACACATGGCTGATCAGTGTCTTTTTGCAGATCGCGAGCTCACGCCTTTTCCCGCACCCCTGTTTAGCTTCAGCCACTCCCACAAGTCCTTCTGTTGAACCAACCACAGTTCGGAACATGACTTGGCCTTTTCCACTGTCATAGTACCCACATGTGCCTCCACAAAATCTTTCACAAACAGCCTCGTCAATGCTCGACCCTTGTGCCAAACGTCCATCTGATGGTTGATACCCGTACCAACTAACTCCTTCTTGAAAGACGCTCCATCGTCGCTTATGATCCCGGTCACATTGAACCCCCACTCCCTCAATTTCTTCAAACCTAGCTTGAATGCAACCCCTTCTAACTCTGTCGATGACTTTCCCTCATCCTTTTTACATACCGTGACTGTCAACAAAATTTTCCGTGACCGTGGATCCATGAAAGTGACTGTGCACCACTGCGCCTCCCGTGCCTGAGACCAACGCCCATCGACGGAAATGTACCCATCTCCATGTTTCCGCAGCTGCATGTCCCGACGAGCTCTAGCCATGCTCTCCTCGGCATGGACGATGATAGCCTCCCACAAACCGTACGGCCGTCGCATGTAACGATGGAAGGTCTCCCTCCCGATAGACTTAAACCCAAGTGTCCGACTAACCTCTGACAGCTGCTGGAAGCCTATTCCCGCCGTAACAAATGCCCCCAAGAACCGCGGGAAGAGCAAGGAGGTCTTTGGGCCCTGTTTGTCCAAACCCATTGTGACTTTCCCCCTTTCTGTAGACCAAAACTGTATAGTCTTGCCACACGTATCACAGACCCACAAGACTCCCAACGTCGCCCACACCATCTTGCACGATCGCACGACCAAAGAACCCTTACACGCGGTCGCTTGACAGCAGGCCACTCCCAGAATCATGAAGAATTGAAGCAACACGATGGGATGTAACAGACATACTGCCCCTTTGAGGCTAGTTGCGGCAGCGTTGGCCGACAAAGGCCAGGAATGAGCGAGTGCCTTTGGGAGGGGTGCTCCAGCACGTCCCGCCGGTAAGCTGTGATGGGGTCGAAGGGTAAATGCGGGAATAGATGGTGAGTCGTGTATCGGTCATGCCTTTTTTATTGAGTGCTTACCCAATGGATGATATTGCTAGCATTCTACCCTTACAATGCAGGAGAGCTTAGGAACGAGGCCACACATTCTGCTAATCCACCCACGAACACTAACCCATCAAGATTGGGTGGAACTTCAGCAGTAGAGGCAGCTGCCCCATCGCTCGGGCGCTCGGGCTCGGATGCAATTCCAGCTCCATCACCCTCGTCTTGTCCCTCGTCTTCTTCTCGTCTCGTCTTCGCTCGTCTTCTTTATTGGTTGTGATGCGGTCTTTCCGCTTAGCACCCTCCTCCCCTTCACTGCCGCATGGTCTACTAGGACCCAGGCATCTCGTGATTCCAGTGCCTTCAGATCTGCGTCCATGGCAGCACGCCACTCCTTGGCGTGAGGACCGGTTAGGGCCTGGCGTGGATTCTTGGGCTCGACGGCGCGCGTGAGGGTGGAGACGGTCGTGTGTAGGCCGAGAAGCTGTAGGCTGGACATATTGGTGGTGTCTGCGGTGTCTGTGATGGGGACCTCCACTACGTCGTCATCATCACTTTTGTGGCCAGGTGAGGAACTGCTTGGCTCAGGTTGGCGCCTTGATGGTCCTGGCGCGGGAGTGTCGTCATCGTCATCGTCGTCCCGCAGTCCAGGCGATACGGCGGGATGCTCGTCAGTGGGGTCGCGGTCAAGTGCTATTGCTGTTGCTGTCTCGTCTTCTGGAGATGCAAAGCTCCGTCCGTTGTTGGCGTAGGCGTGGACAACGTTGCGACGTTCGTCCTCTATCCACTGCTGCAAGGTGAGACGTTCATAAAAGAGGATGTCGCGGGCAGGGACGATCTGGTTGGTGTTGATGTCAAGGACTAGCCAGCCCTGATACTCGTGGCTGAGTCCCAGATGAACTCCCCAGCATGCGCGATGAGTTAACTTGCCGATGGTGACCGAGGTCGGTCAATACTGCACCACACACCCCCAAACCCTTAGCATGGAAGTATCTCCCTTGAGCCGGTCCATTTCATGTGCGGGGAGAGGTTGCCCCTGTTGGCCGTGGTGGAGAGGAGGTTGTGCAGGCGTACGACGTGGTTCATGGCGTACGGCCAATACTTCTTGGGTAAGCCGGACTGGTTCATGAGGGCGCGCACTTTTGTCATGAGAGTGTGATTAACCCTCTCAGCGACACCTTGCTGCTGATGAGCATAACGAAGGGAGATCTGATGCCTGATCCCCTTCTCTGCGACAACACTTTCCAGTTCGTGGCTCCGAAACTCCTTGGCACCGTCATTCTGCGAGATTTTTGGTTTGTGCTGGCCGCAGCAGCTGTCCAGGTACCAGTTATTGTGATTTTTTTGGTCGTTGCGCAGGAGTAGCGCAAGCCGCGGAGTTACCAGAGTTGCCTTGAATCTTCTATGAAATGCCGGATCTTCATCTTCCTTCCATCCCATAGGTACGAAGCGCTGATTGTCATGGGGCGGGCTTTCCCGCAGTTGTATTGGCTGATGCCAATCTTGCTCGTCCTCGTCGTACAGGTAGTAGTGATCCTCTATGAGGGGGTTGTTCCATCCGTCTTCATGCTGAATGAGCTCGCTGCGAGGTTCTTCCTCTTCGTCTATGTTAGTTGTGCGTGGGCGGCGCCTTGCCGCCATGTTAGTGATTTCGTTTCTGGGAGCTCCTGCTTGAGTTGCTTGGGTTTGCTGTGTAGGAGGGCGAGCGGTTTGTTGTTGAAACTGAGATTGGCGAGTGTCTTGTCGGCCGACCCAATTGTTGTGGTGAGTGGAATTCGGGTGGCGATAGTTGGACCGGAATTTGCATCGGTCCGTTGAATGTCCGAAGTTTTTGCAAGTTTTGCAGTACTGGCACCTTGGTTGTCCACACTCTTTACGGTTGTCTGTTTAGAAGGCAAGGCCCTCTCGGCGCGGCGCGGAGCTTGTCCTGCTCGAATCCATGTCCTGGTTTTCAGTTGGGAGGGCGGCTCATAGCGTGGCTTCTGAGATGATTCCTCGTAGTCGGAGGAGCGCTTTACAGGGCTTCCACTCAGGCTCGAGTCTTTAGAAGATGACATTGACGAAGATCTCCTCCGAAATGGCGCTTCCATGCTTTGTGATCTGGTCACGGATTTTCCGACAGCGGTTAATCTATGCGTTCGCTTTCTCCCCGTGCCCCATCTTGGTCTCCATGAGTTGCTGCAGGAGCCTGCTGGAGGTGACTTAATCTTTCGGCTGATATACCTCAACAAGGTGCTTCCAGACTTCCAGGGCTCCAGCGACGCTCTCTTTGTAGGAGCGAATGCCGAGTGTTGTATGCACGTCAGTGTGAGTGCATGTCATCCTAACGTCCTGCTGTGTGCTCGTGCAATTCATGCTTACGTCATTTGCATGAGCATAATTTATTATGCATGGCTGTTGGATTTTATCACCTCTGTGTTTTTCTCCAAGTCTAAATGCATGATCGCGCAGGAGAAATCCAGAGCTTTCCAACGATACCAAGATCGCCTTATTCCGACCAAGATCGCCCAAGTTACAAGATTTCCAAGATTTGGGAATTCTATCTTAATTTGGGATATTAACTAAATTGGGCGTTTACTGGGTCTTGACTATAAAGGGATCTTTGGTTGGGTGGTTAGGAAGGCAACTTTGACTTTTGGATTGGGGTGGCTAGAAGTTTCTAGCATGGGTTGCAAATGTTGCAACACCTAGGCAAAATCCAATTGGATTGGATTTTGCATGTGACACATCAAGGACCTCATTATGAGGGTTGCATCTTTGATGCTAGGAAGGATCCTACTATCCTTCCCAAGCATTTGGAGAGCCTTCCCTCACAAGGTTCTCTTGAAACCCCCAACTCCTTATTCTATGCCTAATGTTTTTGTTCTTCCTCCATTCCATTCTAGTGAAAGCAGCAGCTATACGTTTTCAAGTCGTTCTCACTCCCTAGACCATGAAATCAAGTGATTCAACTTGCAAATGGTAGCTAAGACTAGCGCGCGCAATCCTATTGAGCGAATTTGCGTTTAGTTGAGAAATGAATTCGTCGTAAGTCTTCAAAGTGACCGGATCTTGTGCAACAAGTGATATCAGAGCGGATGGTCAACTTTGAAGCGACGAATAGTCATCAATTCTCAACCGATTTTGACGAGTGAGACCATTTTATTGTATCTCTGCTTGGGATCGTTTGATTGGTGGTCGAATCGCGTCCTAATACAAAGTGTGCTAGCCGTGACTGCGTTTTTCGTAAAAGCGAAATTTCTGGCAGAATCCTGTCCAAGCGATTTTCAAGATTCCACCGTGCCTAAAGCCTTGTGATGGCTGAGACGGACTCCAGAGGTGCTAATGATGGAATGGCTGGGAGTGGAGAGGCTGGAGAGCAAGGGAGAGTAGTTGGTGGTGGAGTGGGAACTCACCAACCAACTACCCCTTTGCTACCCTCTTCCACTACACCATCTCCTATATCTGTGGATCCTATGAAAATATTCTCTATTGAGAAGTTCATGGGGGAGGATTATGAGCACTGGAGTTTCCGTATGAAGCTCATGTTTACCCAATATAAGTTATTGGATGTGGTGGAAGGAAAGGAAAGGATGCCAGAGGTCGTGGACTTGAAAGGAGCATGGATAAAACGCTCATTTGATGCGTATATGCTCATGGTCCAAGCGGTTGGTGGACGCCAACTTGACCATATCAAAGGCCTATTGGGTGATCCCGAGTGTGGACCCAAGGCATGGAGGAAACTCCTTGATGTGCACTCACCAACACATGCTACGGGCATTGTGCTACTTGCGCGACGATTGCGCAACATCAAATTTGTTGATGGAGAGCCAATGCAGCCCGTGTTGGATGAGATGCGAGACATCTTCACGAAGCTCAAGAGTGGTGGCGTAGTCTACTCAGAGCTTGTTCATTGCGTGGAGATCGTGATCCGACTTCCTGAGTCGTGGTCTGCCCTAGCCATCAACCTCAACTCCCAGCAATCCCAATGGAGTGTGGATTATATTCGAGCGCGAATCCTTGAAGAGGATCTGAGGCGCCGAAGTGTAGAGCACTCAGGGGATGGTGCTGGTTATGGAGTTGGAGGTGGGAAGAGCGGCTTCAAAAAGAAGTGGAAGGGCAAAAAGAATGAAAACTCCCGAGAGGAGAGTGGCGGAGGCCAAGGGGAGGTGTGCTTCTATTGCAAGAAGCGCGGCCATCGTTGGAGAAAATGCTACCAACGGCCCCAAGATTGGACCCTGCCTTCCTCAAGCAACCAGCATGGTGGCAAGAGGAGTGGGGGAGTCATGGGAGCAAGTGGGGAGAAGGATGATGAGAAGGGCGGTAAACCTGAAGAGCGGAAGGCTGGGTTCTTCTTCTTTGTGAATGAAGGAATGACCGACCCCGCTATGGCTGCCAAGGTTCTCCTTCATCCCCTCACCCATTGGGTGATTGACTCTGGAAGCTCCTGGCACATGACTCCTCGTGCGGATCTTCTTGATGAGATCCAGCCCGCACCGATCTCTACAGTCACATCCGCGACTGGCGCAAAGGCCTAAGTCATGGGCATGGGATGTGCCAAGTTCATGGGAGCGGATGGTGAGCTTGTGGGATTGAAGAACGTGCTCTGGGTGCCGGAGTTGTGCGCGAACCTGATCTCGACAAGCCGATTGGGAGACGCATGTGTGAATACCGAGACCATTGGCTCGGAGCGCTATCGTGCATACAACGATACGCACCGTATCTGGGACCTGCAGCGCAAGGGAGATGTCCACAAGCATATGTGGCAAATCCCTGTTCTCCCTTGGCACAGATCGGGTAAAGCGGCTGCCGTGGCTTCAATGGATGAGCAATATTGTGTGCAAAGTGAGGAGCTGATTGGCGCAAGCGCAGCCGTGAAGGCGTCAGCTACCTCGGGCCAAGCTGATTGGGAGACTTGGCATCGGCGACTTGCACATGTGGCTCTCTCCACTTTGGAGTTGATGCACAAGGAGAAGTGCGTACACGGCCTGCAAGTGCATGGTGATGGCGCTGCCTTTGGCGGCTGCGAGGCATGCATGCAGAACAAGTTCGTGCGATTTCCGTTCCCACGTGTGGAGGGATCAGCGAAGGCACCATTGGAGGTGGTGCACATGGACCTTGTAGGTCCTATGCGGACTGAGGGGACTGGGGGAGCATTATACTTCCTCACCATGGTGGACGAATGGAGCCGATTCACATGGGCTCGTCCCTTATCAAAAAAGAGTGATGCCGCTGCGGCAATCAAAGAGTGGCTGCCGATGGTAGAGCGGCAGTCCATGAGACTGGTGAAGGTGCTGAGGAGTGACCGTGGTGGTGAGTTCCTTGGAACTGATTTCACCAAATTTCTCAAAATGAATGGCATCCGACACCAGCTGACCTGCCCTGGAACACCGCAGCAAAACGGCATTGCCGAGCGTGCCAACCGGACCATTGGCGAGGCGGCCAAAACCTTGCTGGGGGCTGCTGGAATGCCCTACAAGTTCTGGCCTGACGCTGTTCGCCATGTCATTACTGTCAAGAACAGAGTCTTGACGCATGTTGGCGAGAAGCACTGGGTGTCGTATGAGCGTTGGCTTTTCAAGAAGCCAACCATTGACATGCTGCGCGTGTGGGGCTGCATGGGTCTTGTGATGGTGCCTAAGGACCAGAGGCACAAGCTCGAAGTTGCTGCTGTGTGGGCTGTCCATCTTGGGATGGCACCTTACTCGAACGGGTGGCTGATGTGGGACCCCAAGAGCAAGAAGACGCTGGTCAGCCGTGACGTCAAGTTTGTGGAGGACGTCATATACAAAGAGTGGCAGCAGCAGCAGCAGCAGCAAGTGCAGATCGGCCTGCGTCTGCAGGAGATTGAGCGATCTGCAGTGGAGGAGGTTCGACTGCACCTCGATGATCTCCCTGGGTCAGAGCTGACCAGTGACCACAGTGGCGGTGGTGAGCAGCAAGTTTCTGGTCCTGCTGCGGAGGAGGGGTTGGAGGATGAGTCAGTGCGTGTGGACTCACCATCTCAACCTGAGCCTGTTGTTCAAGCCAAGGTCACAAAAGGGAGTGTGCAGAAAAGAGCTTCACCATTAGGGCAGCAAGCTGCTACCCGCAAGAAGAGAGTGGCAGCACCACCTTCAAGGCTGAAGTACAGCCGTTTGGGAGGACCCAAGCAGGATGACATGGCTGTTCAGGCTGATGAAGGGGATGATGAAGAGATGGCTTTTTGCTTCTTCACACCCTTGCCTGGAGAACCAGCCACGTTGGAAGAGGCACTCAATGGATCCGAGAAGGAAGAATGGAAGGCTGCCATGGATGCAGAGTTCAACAGTCTCATTGAGAATGGGACTTGGGAGCTTGTAGAGCTACCCGAAGGGCGATGGCCCATCAGCAGAAAGTGGGTCTTCAAAGTGAAGACAGATGCTGATGGAGCATTGGAGCAGTTCAAGAGCCGCTTGGTCGCGAAAGGGTTTCAGCAGAAAGAAAAGATAAACTTCAAGGCGATCTTTGCTCCTGCGGCTAAGCCAGTAACATTGAGGACTTTGCTGGCTAGCGCAGCTGTGAAGGGATGGAATGTGAAGCAGATGGATATCACCACTGCATTCCTGAATGGAATACTGTTGGAGGATATCTACATGAAGCAGCCTGACGGCTATGATGATGGTACTGGCCGGGTGTGCAAGCTTAAGAAGGCTATCTATGGCCTTAAGCAAGCACCTAGGTGCTGGTACGAGAAGCTCGAGCAGGTGCTGCTAGCTGGAGGCTTCAAAACATCCCAAACTGGCCACAGCTTGTTCCTGCTCGGAGAGGGGGAGCAGCGGCTCTTGCTGCTGGTGTATGTCGATGACATACTGCTGTTCTCACCTTCCATGGAGCAGATTGAAAGGGCTCAAAAGCTGCTTATGGACAGTTTCAAGTGCAAGATGCTTGGGGATGTCCACTATTACTTTGGGCTGCAGATTGAGCGAGATGTCGAGAGGAAGTGGCTGAAAATGCATCAGTCACACTACATCTCTGGTGTCATGGAGCGTTATGGTGTGACTGGAGGTCGCACTGTGATGACGCCATTTCCTGCAGGCTACAAGATACGGAAAGCAGCTGAGGATGATGATGTGCTCGAGGATGAGCAGCAGAATGAGTACCAGTCACTCATTGGAAGTGTGATGTATGCAGCTGTGCATACGCGACCTGATGCTTCATTCGGAGTGGGGCAGCTGGCCAGAGTTGTGCAGCAGCCCACAGAGGAGCATTTGGAGGTGGCAAAGCGCATGGTGCGCTACCTCGGCTCTACCGCATCTGCTGGTGTTCAGTTTTCAGCTGGAGGACAGCTGAAGCAACCCGGCGCAGATGGGATCATGCCTAAAACCTTGAAGCCGTCGTGCTTCACCGACGCTACATGGGCCTCGGAGGATGAGGATCAGTCATCTGTGGGTGGCTATGTGTGCATGGTCGGAGGAGGACCAGTGAGTTGGAGGTCCAAGAAGCAGAGTGAGATTGCTCAGTCTTCGGCAGAGGCAGAGTACATGGCGATGTACCACGCCATTATGGAGATTGTGCTCTTGAAAAAGCTGCTGGAGGACATGGAAGCTGAACAGGAGGGACCTACACCACTTTTCTCTGACAGCGAGAGTGCTATTGCCATGGCCACTAATCCAACCTGAATGGGGTGAACAAGCACATGAAGGTTAAGTGGCACTGGGTGAGGCAGATGGTGAAGGAGGGGGCTATTGAGCTTCAATATGTGAAGGCCAGCAAGCAGGCAGCTAATTTTCTTACCAAGAGACTTCCCAAGAGCGCACATTGGAAGTGTGCTAAGATGTGTGGCATGGCGTTGCACTAGCGTGTCCAGCAATGTCATGGGGGCATATTTGTTTGTGTGTGATGGGTTTGCATGTGTGTGAGAATGTGTGCATGCAGTCCGTTAGTCTGAGGGGGAGTTTGTTGTATGCACGTCAGTGTGAGTGCATGTCATCCTAACGTCCTGCTGTGTGCTCGTGCAATTCATGCTTACGTCATTTGCATGAGCATAATTTATTATGCATGGCTGTTGGATTTTATCACCTCTGTGTTTTTCTCCAAGTCTAAATGCATGATCGCGCAGGAGAAATCCAGAGCTTTCCAACGATACCAAGATCGCCTTATTCCGACCAAGATCGCCCAAGTTACAAGATTTCCAAGATTTGGGAATTCTATCTTAATTTGGGATATTAACTAAATTGGGCGTTTACTGGGTCTTGACTATAAAGGGATCTTTGGTTGGGTGGTTAGGAAGGCAACTTTGACTTTTGGATTGGGGTGGCTAGAAGTTTCTAGCATGGGTTGCAAATGTTGCAACACCTAGGCAAAATCCAATTGGATTGGATTTTGCATGTGACACATCAAGGACCTCATTATGAGGGTTGCATCTTTGATGCTAGGAAGGATCCTACTATCCTTCCCAAGCATTTGGAGAGCCTTCCCTCACAAGGTTCTCTTGAAACCCCCAACTCCTTATTCTATGCCTAATGTTTTTGTTCTTCCTCCATTCCATTCTAGTGAAAGCAGCAGCTATACGTTTTCAAGTCGTTCTCACTCCCTAGACCATGAAATCAAGTGATTCAACTTGCAAATGGTAGCTAAGACTAGCGCGCGCAATCCTATTGAGCGAATTTGCGTTTAGTTGAGAAATGAATTCGTCGTAAGTCTTCAAAGTGACCGGATCTTGTGCAACAAGTGATATCAGAGCGGATGGTCAACTTTGAAGCGACGAATAGTCATCAATTCTCAACCGATTTTGACGAGTGAGACCATTTTATTGTATCTCTGCTTGGGATCGTTTGATTGGTGGTCGAATCGCGTCCTAATACAAAGTGTGCTAGCCGTGACTGCGTTTTTCGTAAAAGCGAAATTTCTGGCAGAATCCTGTCCAAGCGATTTTCAAGATTCCACCGTGCCTAAAGCCTTGTGATGGCTGAGACGGACTCCAGAGGTGCTAATGATGGAATGGCTGGGAGTGGAGAGGCTGGAGAGCAAGGGAGAGTAGTTGGTGGTGGAGTGGGAACTCACCAACCAACTACCCCTTTGCTACCCTCTTCCACTACACCATCTCCTATATCTGTGGATCCTATGAAAATATTCTCTATTGAGAAGTTCATGGGGGAGGATTATGAGCACTGGAGTTTCCGTATGAAGCTCATGTTTACCCAATATAAGTTATTGGATGTGGTGGAAGGAAAGGAAAGGATGCCAGAGGTCGTGGACTTGAAAGGAGCATGGATAAAACGCTCATTTGATGCGTATATGCTCATGGTCCAAGCGGTTGGTGGACGCCAACTTGACCATATCAAAGGCCTATTGGGTGATCCCGAGTGTGGACCCAAGGCATGGAGGAAACTCCTTGATGTGCACTCACCAACACATGCTACGGGCATTGTGCTACTTGCGCGACGATTGCGCAACATCAAATTTGTTGATGGAGAGCCAATGCAGCCCGTGTTGGATGAGATGCGAGACATCTTCACGAAGCTCAAGAGTGGTGGCGTAGTCTACTCAGAGCTTGTTCATTGCGTGGAGATCGTGATCCGACTTCCTGAGTCGTGGTCTGCCCTAGCCATCAACCTCAACTCCCAGCAATCCCAATGGAGTGTGGATTATATTCGAGCGCGAATCCTTGAAGAGGATCTGAGGCGCCGAAGTGTAGAGCACTCAGGGGATGGTGCTGGTTATGGAGTTGGAGGTGGGAAGAGCGGCTTCAAAAAGAAGTGGAAGGGCAAAAAGAATGAAAACTCCCGAGAGGAGAGTGGCGGAGGCCAAGGGGAGGTGTGCTTCTATTGCAAGAAGCGCGGCCATCGTTGGAGAAAATGCTACCAACGGCCCCAAGATTGGACCCTGCCTTCCTCAAGCAACCAGCATGGTGGCAAGAGGAGTGGGGGAGTCATGGGAGCAAGTGGGGAGAAGGATGATGAGAAGGGCGGTAAACCTGAAGAGCGGAAGGCTGGGTTCTTCTTCTTTGTGAATGAAGGAATGACCGACCCCGCTATGGCTGCCAAGGTTCTCCTTCATCCCCTCACCCATTGGGTGATTGACTCTGGAAGCTCCTGGCACATGACTCCTCGTGCGGATCTTCTTGATGAGATCCAGCCCGCACCGATCTCTACAGTCACATCCGCGACTGGCGCAAAGGCCTAAGTCATGGGCATGGGATGTGCCAAGTTCATGGGAGCGGATGGTGAGCTTGTGGGATTGAAGAACGTGCTCTGGGTGCCGGAGTTGTGCGCGAACCTGATCTCGACAAGCCGATTGGGAGACGCATGTGTGAATACCGAGACCATTGGCTCGGAGCGCTATCGTGCATACAACGATACGCACCGTATCTGGGACCTGCAGCGCAAGGGAGATGTCCACAAGCATATGTGGCAAATCCCTGTTCTCCCTTGGCACAGATCGGGTAAAGCGGCTGCCGTGGCTTCAATGGATGAGCAATATTGTGTGCAAAGTGAGGAGCTGATTGGCGCAAGCGCAGCCGTGAAGGCGTCAGCTACCTCGGGCCAAGCTGATTGGGAGACTTGGCATCGGCGACTTGCACATGTGGCTCTCTCCACTTTGGAGTTGATGCACAAGGAGAAGTGCGTACACGGCCTGCAAGTGCATGGTGATGGCGCTGCCTTTGGCGGCTGCGAGGCATGCATGCAGAACAAGTTCGTGCGATTTCCGTTCCCACGTGTGGAGGGATCAGCGAAGGCACCATTGGAGGTGGTGCACATGGACCTTGTAGGTCCTATGCGGACTGAGGGGACTGGGGGAGCATTATACTTCCTCACCATGGTGGACGAATGGAGCCGATTCACATGGGCTCGTCCCTTATCAAAAAAGAGTGATGCCGCTGCGGCAATCAAAGAGTGGCTGCCGATGGTAGAGCGGCAGTCCATGAGACTGGTGAAGGTGCTGAGGAGTGACCGTGGTGGTGAGTTCCTTGGAACTGATTTCACCAAATTTCTCAAAATGAATGGCATCCGACACCAGCTGACCTGCCCTGGAACACCGCAGCAAAACGGCATTGCCGAGCGTGCCAACCGGACCATTGGCGAGGCGGCCAAAACCTTGCTGGGGGCTGCTGGAATGCCCTACAAGTTCTGGCCTGACGCTGTTCGCCATGTCATTACTGTCAAGAACAGAGTCTTGACGCATGTTGGCGAGAAGCACTGGGTGTCGTATGAGCGTTGGCTTTTCAAGAAGCCAACCATTGACATGCTGCGCGTGTGGGGCTGCATGGGTCTTGTGATGGTGCCTAAGGACCAGAGGCACAAGCTCGAAGTTGCTGCTGTGTGGGCTGTCCATCTTGGGATGGCACCTTACTCGAACGGGTGGCTGATGTGGGACCCCAAGAGCAAGAAGACGCTGGTCAGCCGTGACGTCAAGTTTGTGGAGGACGTCATATACAAAGAGTGGCAGCAGCAGCAGCAGCAGCAAGTGCAGATCGGCCTGCGTCTGCAGGAGATTGAGCGATCTGCAGTGGAGGAGGTTCGACTGCACCTCGATGATCTCCCTGGGTCAGAGCTGACCAGTGACCACAGTGGCGGTGGTGAGCAGCAAGTTTCTGGTCCTGCTGCGGAGGAGGGGTTGGAGGATGAGTCAGTGCGTGTGGACTCACCATCTCAACCTGAGCCTGTTGTTCAAGCCAAGGTCACAAAAGGGAGTGTGCAGAAAAGAGCTTCACCATTAGGGCAGCAAGCTGCTACCCGCAAGAAGAGAGTGGCAGCACCACCTTCAAGGCTGAAGTACAGCCGTTTGGGAGGACCCAAGCAGGGTGACATGGCTGTTCAGGCTGATGAAGGGGATGATGAAGAGATGGCTTTTTGCTTCTTCACACCCTTGCCTGGAGAACCAGCCACGTTGGAAGAGGCACTCAATGGATCCGAGAAGGAAGAATGGAAGGCTGCCATGGATGCAGAGTTCAACAGTCTCATTGAGAATGGGACTTGGGAGCTTGTAGAGCTACCCGAAGGGCGATGGCCCATCAGCAGAAAGTGGGTCTTCAAAGTGAAGACAGATGCTGATGGAGCATTGGAGCAGTTCAAGAGCCGCTTGGTCGCGAAAGGGTTTCAGCAGAAAGAAAAGATAAACTTCAAGGCGATCTTTGCTCCTGCGGCTAAGCCAGTAACATTGAGGACTTTGCTGGCTAGCGCAGCTGTGAAGGGATGGAATGTGAAGCAGATGGATATCACCACTGCATTCCTGAATGGAATACTGTTGGAGGATATCTACATGAAGCAGCCTGACGGCTATGATGATGGTACTGGCCGGGTGTGCAAGCTTAAGAAGGCTATCTATGGCCTTAAGCAAGCACCTAGGTGCTGGTACGAGAAGCTCGAGCAGGTGCTGCTAGCTGGAGGCTTCAAAACATCCCAAACTGGCCACAGCTTGTTCCTGCTCGGAGAGGGGGAGCAGCGGCTCTTGCTGCTGGTGTATGTCGATGACATACTGCTGTTCTCACCTTCCATGGAGCAGATTGAAAGGGCTCAAAAGCTGCTTATGGACAGTTTCAAGTGCAAGATGCTTGGGGATGTCCACTATTACTTTGGGCTGCAGATTGAGCGAGATGTCGAGAGGAAGTGGCTGAAAATGCATCAGTCACACTACATCTCTGGTGTCATGGAGCGTTATGGTGTGACTGGAGGTCGCACTGTGATGACGCCATTTCCTGCAGGCTACAAGATACGGAAAGCAGCTGAGGATGATGATGTGCTCGAGGATGAGCAACAGAATGAGTACCATTCACTCATTGGAAGAGTGATGTATGCAGCTGTGCATACGCGACCTGATGCTTCATTCGGAGTGGGGCAGCTGGCCAGAGTTGTGCAGCAGCCCACAGAGGAGCATTTGGAGGTGGCAAAGCGCATGGTGCGCTACCTCGGCTCTACCGCATCTGCTGGTGTTCAGTTTTCAGCTGGAGGACAGCTGAAGCAACCCGGCGCAGATGGGATCATGCCTAAAACCTTGAAGCCGTCGTGCTTCACCGACGCTACATGGGCCTCGGAGGATGAGGATCAGTCATCTGTGGGTGGCTATGTGTGCATGGTCGGAGGAGGACCAGTGAGTTGGAGGTCCAAGAAGCAGAGTGAGATTGCTCAGTCTTCGGCAGAGGCAGAGTACATGGCGATGTACCACGCCATTATGGAGATTGTGCTCTTGAAAAAGCTGCTGGAGGACATGGAAGCTGAACAGGAGGGACCTACACCACTTTTCTCTGACAGCGAGAGTGCTATTGCCATGGCCACTAATCCAACCTGAATGGGGTGAACAAGCACATGAAGGTTAAGTGGCACTGGGTGAGGCAGATGGTGAAGGAGGGGGCTATTGAGCTTCAATATGTGAAGGCCAGCAAGCAGGCAGCTAATTTTCTTACCAAGAGACTTCCCAAGAGCGCACATTGGAAGTGTGCTAAGATGTGTGGCATGGCGTTGCACTAGCGTGTCCAGCAATGTCATGGGGGCATATTTGTTTATGTGTGATGAGTTTGCATGTGTGTGAGAATGTGTGCATGCAGTCCGTTAGTCTGAGGGGGAGTTTGTTGTATGCACGTCAGTGTGAGTGCATGTCATCCTAACGTCTTGATGTGTGCTCGTGCAATTCATGCTTACGTCATTTGCATGAGCATAATTTATTATGCATGGCTGTTGGATTTTATCACCTCTGTGTTTTTCTCCAAGTCTAAATGCATGATCGCGCAGGAGAAATCCAGAGCTTTCCAACGATACCAAGATCGCCTTATTCCGACCAAGATCGCCCAAGTTACAAGATTTCCAAGATTTGGGAATTCTATCTTAATTTGGGATATTAACTAAATTGGGCGTTTACTGGGTCTTGACTATAAAGGGATCTTTGGTTGGGTGGTTAGGAAGGCAACTTTGACTTTTGGATTGGGGTGGCTAGAAGTTTCTAGCATGGGTTGCAAATGTTGCAACACCTAGGCAAAATCCAATTGGATTGGATTTTGCATGTGACACATCAAGGACCTCATTATGAGGGTTGCATCTTTGATGCTAGGAAGGATCCTACTATCCTTCCCAAGCATTTGGAGAGCCTTCCCTCACAAGGTTCTCTTGAAACCCCCAACTCCTTATTCTATGCCTAATGTTTTTGTTCTTCCTCCATTCCATTCTAGTGAAAGCAGCAGCTATACGTTTTCAAGTCGTTCTCACTCCCTAGACCATGAAATCAAGTGATTCAACTTGCAAATGGTAGCTAAGACTAGCGCGCGCAATCCTACTGAGCGGATTTGCGTTTAGTTGAGAAATGAATTCGTCGTAAGTCTTCAAAGTGACCGGATCTTGTGCAACACCGAGTTGTTCCGTAGGCGTCATAGCAGCACACTATCCGCCATGACGGACTCACTGTAGTACTGAGCACGTGCGTCTTTGGTGTCTTCCATCAGTTTAGGATAGGAGCCGCCAAATTAGTGGTAGATCTGCACTGTTGGTAGGAAGAGCTCCAGCTCAAAACTCCATGTGTAGAAATCCTTGCCGTCAAACACGGCAACAATCTTAATTTTTTAAACACTAAGAAATCGTGCTTGCACAGAGTTGATGGCTTCATCACTTGGACGGGGGGCCGTTGTGGTTGATTTGTCTGTGTCAAGGGAGAAGGTGTGCACGGCAGTATCACGGCTTTTTGCAGCCGGTTCACCAGGTTGAGCTGGTTGGGAAGAGGTTCCCGCGTCGCCTTTGCACAATTATTGGAGTTCTTTCTCCATAGTTGATAGTCGCGCAAATAACTGCTCGAGTGCGACAGTGCTAATCGTAGTTGTCGCCTAGTCGGGTTGGTTTGTCCCTCGGCCGTCAGATTTGTTTGGCCTCCGGATCCTCCGGCCATCTTGGTCTTGGAACGTGTGCCGCTCGCCAGATCTTGGTTTGGCGAATTTTACGGAAGTGGCGTTGCGAAGAATCCCTGAGTAGCTCTCATACCATGTTACAATCCTAAACAGGACTTAGCCAGGGATCGGCTCAGGGTTGTTCGCAGGTATTGTTGCAGCGGAAGAGTTGTCCTTAGGTCAGAGTGATTGTAAAATGATTGAGATGGTGATAGCATGCATTCATCGAGTTTATATAGGGAATACAGGGAATATGAAAAGACCTAGACTAGCCATGTACTCTAAGGGGTACATTCCCTTATTGCAGCGAAGTTCAAACCGTGCGGCGCGGGAACCTGTTTCAAACCTATTCCCGCTCTTTTCATTTCAAATGTTAACTGCCTTCATCGGTGTTGATCTGACGGTTGCTTGCGTTGCTTTGATTTTTCTGGCGTCTCGACTTCGTACTCGGTAGAGTCGGCTCTTGCAACATACACGAATGCCTTTTCATTGAATTTCATGTCGTGACAAGATCCATCCTGGGTTTTGGTTTGTTTCTTCTCTTGACTGGTCTTGTGACCATTGCTTGCTCTGGCTATCCCCCATTTCGCCTAGTGGGGTGCGTCAAAATATATATGTTTATATCTATGTAGGCTGTATTGGGGTTAGCAGCCCTAGGGGGTACACAAAATCTTCTCGACATTCTTCTTGTACCCCCCTTTTGACCTAATTCAACATTCCTTCCTACGATTTGAACACTTATCAGGTTTGAGCAACCTGTTACAGTAACTAGAAAAAAAACAGGCAAAAAGGTTTACCTTTACACAATAGGTGTGTTATTTTACTACACTCATTTTACCCTGATTCTGACAGTGTGAAAAGGTTTCCACCCTGACAGACACGGTGACGTCAGCAAGGCACACTGATTAGTAAGAGTGCACAAAAACCAATTTTGGGCCCTGCCTGAGAATCAGAGTCAGGCCCCTAGATTCGTTTTGAGGCACTCTGATTGATCAGAGTACACCCCTCCTGGAACTCTGTCTGTCAGAGGTGCCTCAAAATTTTAGTCTGAAAATTCAGACAAGCACAACTTTTTTTGTCTGAACTGTCAGAGTTACTTCAAATCCTAAGATGATCATGCAGTTTCATAAAAGCATGGTTATAATAGCATTGAAGCTGCATCATACAAATCAGACCATCCAGTTTCAATGCTAGTCCCTGAAGCAAAGTTATCAAGACGAATCTTCCTCGAAGTTTCCGATAATTAACCCCCGAATTCCCCCCTCCCATGCGTAACTATTTCCCCACCCCGTGTGGCTGTCTTTTTGTTCACGTGGGTACTGGGGCGCGCTACTGTGATCGCACTTGCGTGGTCACTGTGGCGCACTGCTGTGAAATAGGGAAGCTCCTCCTGATTCGTTGTGAAAGTTTCGTGCGGCACTGCCAAGTGCTCACACACCAAGTTTCTCCATGCTGCCAGCTCAGCTGCGTGGCACTTGGCCCACCCGGTTGCACATGACAGCAATCAGATCAGGTGAACGATCAAATTGCTAGAAACGCAAATCCAAATTCGACAAAATCGGCACACAAGCAAGAAAATGGATACTGTATAGAACGGTAATGCGATCAGCAGAAACAACCATGCGCTGCACATGACAGAAATGTCAGAATGAACAGCAGGATTGAATGAACTATGCAACAGTTTGGTACAAGTACTAACCCTAAACTGGGTTGTACCCCATATAGGCTACCCCACTACAGCCTACACAACACACCCGCTGGCTCAGCACCTCCAGGCGCAGCACCTCGAGAAGTACCACCCCAAGCAGCACCAGAGTCAAAAGTGACATCGACAGGCTCAACCAAGGGGAGTGGGTCTACCTGAGACACACCTGAAGGAGCAGGACCCTGAGGGGGGAGGGGGTCTACCAGAGGGGGACCTGGAGCGAGGAAGAGCGGCGGGGGGGGGGGGGAGAGGGGCAGTGTGGTAGGGGAAGAGACGGTAAAAGGGAACCGACTCGTCAAACGTGACGTCGTGAGTGGGGAAAACCCGGCCCGGGGTGGGGTGGTAGAAATGCCAGCCAGGCGCATCAGGGGGGAAACCAAGGAAGACACAGGGAATGGCGCGGGAGGAGAGCTTGTCCGCGGAGGTATCGCGGACAAAGGCACGAGAGCCCCAGACCCGGAACACCGACGCATCGCCAACCTCCCCCGTCCAACGCAGTGTAGGCGAGGTCTCCGGTAAGGAGACACGGGGCCAGAGGTTGAGCTGATGCGCAGCATACCGGACCGCAAACGGCCACAGAAAATGGGAAGCAGCCGCAAGTATCTAACCCTAAAGGGGTTGTACCCCATATTGGCTACCCCACTACAGCCTACACAAATATAGCATGCATATAGTTTGACACACCCCCATAGGCAAAGTGGGGGAGAACAAGGGGTCACAAGACCAGTCAAGAAAATCAAAGCGAGCTCAGGGTGGATCACAACGTCACCACACACACTGAGCACAAGCAAAGGGCCACAAGGCCAGTTCACATGCAGAGACATATATGCAACAACAACAATACAGTGATCACTACCTAGCAAGAGCAAACATGCAGGCATATATATATATATATATCACAGTACAAGCAGAGTCTAACAAGGTACAAGGCCCAACAAAGTACAAAAGCGCTGATGGTCACCAGACGGAAGTGCCTTGGTGAATATATCAGCAGTGTTTGGCCAGAGTGGCCACGTGAGCAAGATGAAGCTGACCACGCTGCTGCAACTCTCGAGCCAGGAAGTAACGCAGAGCGATGTGCTTCGTTCTGTGCTCCAGTCTGTGCTCCTGACACAAGGCAATGGCGGCCTTGTTGTCGACGTACAGAACTGGAGGAGAACGAGGCCTCTCTCCCAAGTCAGTCAGCAGGTAGGTAAGCCAGCGTAACTCCTGTGCAGCCATGGCTGTGGCATAGATCTCAGCCTCACAACTAGAGCCGAGAACAGAAGAAGAGCGGGTAGACCGCGAAGAAACAGAGCCAGAGCCAAGGCTGAACGTGTAACCCTGTGACGACCGCTGCGTAGCCTGGTCGTCAACCCAAGAAGCGTCTGAGTGCCCAGTGAGGACAACTGGACTCCGCCCTCCAAGCACGAGCCCCATGCCCGATGTACTGCACAAGTAGCGCAGTACCCTCTTCGCAGCATCCATGTGCACCTTTCGGTGCCGACCAGGAGCCACGTAGCGAGCCAGAAGACCAAGAGGGTACGCAAGGTCAGGACAAGTGCAGGTCATCAGGTACATGAGGCAGCCCACTAGCTCTGGGTAAGGACCACTCGGCTCTACGGACTCGTCCGAAGGTGGAGCTGAGAGCGAGTGACCTGTAGCCAGAGGAGTGGACTGTGGCGAGGACCAGGTGAAGCCAAGTGGTCGACGTACACGAGGATGTAGAACGGCGGCAGCGAAGTGTCGGTGCGCAGAAACAGCGACGGGTCAGCTGTCGAAGGAGCAAACCCAAGTGCCGCAAGCGTCGTCCTCAGTGTGTCGTGCCACTCACGCGGCGCCTGGCGGAGACCGTAGACTGGCTGCCGGAGGCTCCATTCGGTACCAGAGGGAACGTCCTAGTGAAGCCAGGTGGGCGGCGCAGCCAGATCTCCTCGTGCAGGCTACCCTGTAAGAAGGCTGTGCTAAAGTCCAGAGAGTGAAGCTCGTAGTCACGCTGAGCGGCAACGTGCAACAGCACCCGAAGAGTAGTCATCTTCGGGGTGGGGGAGAAGGTCTGGAAGAAGTCAACTCCCTCTCGCTGACTAAAGCCTCGTGCAACGTAACGAGCCTTGAAGACAGGCGGAGAACCCGGCGGCCGCTTCACCCTGAAAATCCACATGCCATCGACGATGTTCGCCCCAGGAGGGGGAACCTCGTCGACGTAAGTGCCTATGGACTTCCAGGATGCCATCTCTGCGTCCATGGCTGTCTGCCACTGAGAGGAGTAGGGACCCGCTATCGCCTCAGCGTAAGAGACGGCAGAGGAACACGCTGCGGAGCAGAGGACGGACGACGGACAACGAGGTGCGCGCCGGGGACAGCCGGCGAACGCGGACGAGCAACACGACGACTGGTACGACCAGAACGAACAGGCGAGACAGGACGCGACGCAGGCTCACAACGCTCAGCAAGACCCCCTGGCGGCTCGGTGTAAGGAGAAGGAGCAGGCAGCGGGGAGTCAGGCTGTAACGGAAGACCAGTAGAAGACGGGAGGCTAAGAATATGGCGAAGCACAGAGTCAGGCGGTGGCGGAGACGACGGAGACGGCGGAGCGAAGAACAGTCTCGGCTGCGCCGTGCCACCAGTACCAGCAGCTCCAGCGCCTCCAGCAGCTCCAGCACCTCCAGCGCCAGCTCCTCCAGGACCAGCTCCACCAGCAGCAGCACCCCCAGAACCGGCACCTCCAGTCCCAGGGTCTCCAACCTCAGCGTCTCCAGCAGCAGCACCCCCAGAACCAGCACCTCCAGTCCCAGGGTCTCTAGCCTCAGTGTCTCCAGCAGCAGCACCCCCAGACACAGCACCTCCAGTCCCAGCAGCTCCAGTACTGCCAGTACGAGCACCTCCGGGACCAGCAACTCCAGCACCTCCAGTAGACAAAGTACCAGCACCACTCCCAGCTCCAGTGGCGTCAGCAGAAGCACCTCCAGCGGCAGAGCCTCAAGCTCCAGCAGTGTGAATCTGACGGCGATCGTACCACTCGTGCAGCTGCAGCGAGGTGAGAGGCACACGCGGACGAAGGCGGCCACTCCAAGGAGACCGCGCACCAGCAGTCTCAGTACCCTCAGGCGCCGCACCCCCAGACTCAGCACCCCCAGGCTCCTCACGCACAGGCTCAGCACCCCCAGACTCAGCACTCCCAGGCTCCTCACGCTCAGGCTCTGCACCCCCAGGCTCCGCACCCCCAGGAACAGCGCCGGCTCAAGTGCCTCCAACACCAGTGCCTCCCGCAGCAGGGCCCCCAGCTCCAGCAGCTCGACCCTGACGGCTAACGTACCACTCACGCAGCTGCTGTGGGGAGAGAGGGAGACGACGACGAGAGGGCAGCGGCGAGGCATTAGCCGAGCGGCTACAGAGACGGTCGCTCCAGGGAGACAGCTCACCAGACGCCTCAGCGCCCCCAGGTGCAGCACCCCCAGACGCAGTACCCCCAGGCTCAGCACCCCCAGACTCCGTACCCCCAGGCTCAGCACCCCCAGGCTCCGCACCCCCAGGCTCAGCACCCCCAGAAGCAGCACCCCGAGCAGGACCACCCTCAGCAGGACCTGAGTCACCAGTGACCTCAACCGGCGCAGTCAAGGGAGGAGGGTCTACCTGAGACACACCTGAAGGAGCAGGACCGGGAGCGGGGAGGGGGTCTACCTGGGGAGCACCTGGAGCGAGGAAGAGCGGCGGGGGGGGGAGAGGGGCAGTGCGGTAGGGGAAGAGACGGTAAAAGGGAACCGACTCGTCGAACGTGACGTCCTGAGAGGGGAAGACACGGCGCGAGGTGGGGTGGTAAAACTGCCAACCAGGCACGTCAGGGACAAAGCCAAGGAAGACACAGGGAACAGCGCGAGCGGAGAGCTTGTCCGCGGTGGTATCGCGGACAAAGGCACGAGAACCCCAGACCCGGAACACCGACGCATCGCCAACCTCCCCCGTCCACAACAGTGTGGGCGAGGTCTCCGGCAAGGAGACACGGGGCCAGAGGTTGAGCTGATGGGCGGCGTAGCGGACCGCAAACGGCCACAGAAAATGGAGGGCAGCCGCATGGACCATGGAGGTACGAGCGACCTCCATGACCAAGCCAATGCAGCGCTCAGCAACCCCATTCTGCTGCGGAGAGGCCGGAAGCGTGAACGTCTGGCGAATGCCCTCCCCACGACAAAAGCTCTGCAGAAGGTCGGAGGAAAACTCCCCACCTCTGTCAGAGTGCAGACGCAGGACGGGAAACTCCGTCCCGAACCGCTCGCGGAGCTGGAGACGGGCAGCGCGGATCCAAGGGATCAAAACATCAGGGACCTCACCCTTGGTGCGCAAGGGGAAGACCGTGGTGTAACGCGAGTAGTCGTCGACAACCAGCAGAAAGTACCGCTCGCGGCCCTGTCCAGTGACGCGGGCTGGGCCCCACACGTCCATGTGCAGGGTCTGCAGGGGAGCAGTCGTCGGGGGAAACGAGGAGGAGTGAGGAGCAGCGCGCTGCCGCCCCTCGACACAGGGAAGACAGGGAGGAGCAGGCGAGGGTGGGAGGGGAGGGAGAACCCTGGGAAGACCAGAGACAAGGACCCGGCGGTGCATGCTACGAAGGCGCTGCACCGAGGGGTGACCAAGACGGTGGTGCCAAAGGAGGGTCTGGTGCGACAAAGCGCGACACGAGCAGGGGGCCGCTAGCTGACCTGACGCAGACGCAGCGACCTGAGGGGACACAGTAGTCAGTGTGTACAGACTCGAGCCAGGCGCACGGGTAAACGTGGCCAGGTGCCGGCCCGTCCGGGAGCACGTACAGTGGGTCACGCGCTGACCTCCAGGAGTGAACTGGTCAACCCACTGGTCCTGGAGGTCAGCACCACTCACCAAGTTCGTAGAGAACGAGGGGAGGTGAAGACCTGACAGGGAGCCAGACGGGACCGCCGGACACGGCAGGACCGTGGAGGAGTGCGCAAGGACTGGACCCCCAGAGGGGTCTGCCAGGGAGACTGCAACCGGCCGACTGAGCGGCGTGAGGGTGGTGCTGTCGCGAAAGAAGGAGCGGGAAGCACCTGAGTCAAGCGTGAAGGTGTACAAGGCCTCAGCAGGCGCAGTACCAGAGAGAGCAGACTCACCGATACCTGGAGCAGCAGCCTCACCAGCACCTAGAGCAGGAGACGCACTAGCACCTAGAGCAGCAGCCTCACCAGCACCTAGAGCAGAAGGCTCTATACCTGGTTCACGTGGTACGCACAGGTAACAGGCACCGTCAGCACTAGTAGGCAACGCATACATGGCAGTGAGAATAGCATCATAGTCAAGAGCAAAGATATCTACCCTCTGCCTAAGCAGCTCCAGCCAGGTGGGGAGCTCAGCCGCGTCGCCAAACTCGGTACGCCAGGCGTCGCTCAGACGGGCGAAGCAGCGGGACTGTGTGTGACCAAGTGTCCCGCAAGCCTGACCAGCCCGAGCACCTGTGCGAATGACGTACGGGCAGCGAACGGTACTCCGAGACCCTCTACTCTGAGCGTACCACTCATGAAGCTGCTGGGGCATAAGTGTCTCACGCGGACTTCGCTGCAGCTGCAGCTGGCCACTGCCAGACGCTCCCGACTGACCAGCTCCAAGGCGACAGCCACGACGGCTACCGCCACAACCCCAACCATCGTACCACTCACTTAGCTGCTGGGGCGTGAGAGACTCGCGCGGACGGCAGCGCGCTAACAAGGCAGGCGCGCGGGAAGCGCGGTAGGGCAGGTGCTCACCAGTGGCGGGAAGGGCAGGCGCTCGCCGAGCGAGCAGGGCCGGCGCTCGGCTGGCAGCGGCAGGGTAGGCGCACGACGGCGGCGACGGCGGGGCCGCAACAGCGGCTGCAGAGTAGGGCCGCGTCAGCTGCAGGGCTGGGGCCACGACAGCGGCAGGGCAGGGCCACGGCAGCTGCTGCAGGGCGGGGCCGTGTCGGCGGCAGGGCGGAGCCAGGCGAGGCCGCGTCGACGGCAGGGCGGGGCCGCGACAGCGACCTGGCGGGGCCGCGTCGGC
The DNA here is from genome assembly GCA_947470075.1 of Closterium sp. Yama58-4. Lineage (NCBI taxonomy): Eukaryota > Viridiplantae > Streptophyta > Zygnematophyceae > Desmidiales > Closteriaceae > Closterium > Closterium sp. Yama58-4. The sequence goes on from CANIUD010000700.1 coordinate 252,395, forward strand.
GGCGTGGCGGGGCCGTGTCGGCTGCTGCAGGGCGGGGCCGCGACAGCGGTAGGGCGGGGCCACGACAGCGACCTGGCGGGCAGGTAAGGGCGGTGTGCTGGCTCTGGGGCGGCGCACGGCAAGGGCAGGGGCTGCGCGCAGGCTCTGAGACGGCGCGACGGGAAGGCAACAGCGGCGCGCAGGCTCTGGGGCGGCGCGCGGCAAGGGCAGGGGCCGTGCGCGGGCTCTGGGGCGGCGCGATGGGCAGGCAGGGGCCGCGCGCTGGCTCTGGGGCGGCGCGACGGGAAGGCAGGGGCCGTGCGCGGGCTCTGGGGCGGCGCGACGGGCAGGCAGGGGCCGCGCGCAGGCTCTGGGGCGGCGTGACGGGAAGGCAGGGGCCGTGCGCAGGCTCTGGGGCGGCGCGACGGGCAGGCAGGGGTCGCACGTAGGCTCTGGGGCGGTGCGACGGGAAGGTAGGGGCCGTGCGCGGGCTCTAGGGCGGCGCGACGGGCTCTACGGTGGCGCGACGGGCAGGCAGGAGGGGCGCGCCGGCTCTGGGGCGGCGCACGACAGGGGCAGGGGCTGCGCGCAGGCTCTGGGGCGGCGCGACGGGCAGGCAGGGGCCGCGCACAGGCTCTGGGGCGGCGCGACGGGCAGGCAGGAGCCGCGCGCAGGCTCTAGGGTGGCGCGGTGGGCAGGCAGGGGTGGTGCGCAGGCTCTGGGGCGGCGCACGGCAAGGGCAGGGGTCGCACACGGGCTCTAGGGCCTCTCACAGCAAGGCAAGGAAGGGCAGGGCGCGCGCGGGCGGTGCGACGCAGAACAGGGCGTGGGGCAGCACGGTAACCGCAGACGGTCACTAGCGAAGGGTGGGCCCGAAAAAAACACGGTCCTACGAACCTACTGCTCTGAAACCATGTTAGAATCTAGAAGCAGGAATGAATGCATTGAATGAGAGTTGGGTACAAGTATCTAACCCTAAAGGGGTTGTACCCCATATTGGCTACCCCACTACAGCCTACACAAATATAGCATGCATATAGTTTGACAGCGATCTCCATGACTAAGCCGATGCGGCGCTCAGCAACCCCATTCTGTTGCGGAGAGGCCGGAAGCGTGAACAACTGGAGGATGCCCTCCCCCTGACAAAAGTCCCGCAAGAGGTCGGAGGAGAACTCACCACCTCTGTCAGAGTGCAGACGCAGGACAAGAAAGTCCGTGCGGAACCGCTCGCGGAGCTGGAGACGAACAGTGCGGATCCAAGGGATCAGGACAGCAGAGACCTTCCCCTTGCTACGCAAGGGGAAGACCGTGGTGTAACGCGAGTAGTCGTCAACAACCAGCAGATTGTACCGCTCGCGGCCCTGTCCAGTGACGCGGGCTGGGCCCCACACATCCATGTGGAGAGTCTGTAGGGGAGCAGTCGTTGGGGGAAACAAGCGGGAGTGAGGAGCGGCGCGCTGCCGCCCCTCGACGCAAGGAAGACAGGGTGGGGCAGGCGAGCGCGGAAGGGGGGGCAGAGACCTGGGAAGGCCAGAGACAAGGAGGCGGGAGTGCATGCCACGGAGGCGTGGCAGGGAGGGGTGACCAAGGCGGTGGTGCCAGAGGAGAGTCTGGTGCAAAAGGAGGCGACACGAACAAGGGGCTGACAGCTGACCTGACGCAGACACCTGACCAGACGCAGCGACCTGAGGAGGCTCAGTAGTCAGTGTGTACAGACTCGACCCAGGCCGACGGGTGAATGTGGCAAGGTGCCCGTCCGTGCACACGTGCAGATCGCCACATGTTGTCCTTCGGGGGTAAAGGTATCAACCCCAGCATATTGAAGGACGGTGTTACTCACCAAGTTCGTAGAGAACGAGGGGAGGTGAAGACCTGTCAGTGAGCCAGACGGAACCGCCGGACACGGGAGAACAGTGGAGGAACGTGCAAGAACTGGGGACCCGGAGGGGTCAGCCAGAGAGACTGCAACAGGTGCAGGGAGTGGTGTGACTGTGGTACTGTCGCGAAAGAAGCAGCGGGAAGCACCTGATGTCGAGAGAATTAGGCAAAAGAGGGAGGGTTGAACTAGCAAGAATGGGGATACAAATAGCAAACCCTAGAAGGGTTGTACTCGCTACAGAGCACCCCACTGCAGGCTAGACAAATATAACATTCTGACACACCCCCATAGCCAAAGTGGGGTGTAATCAGCAGAGCAAGGAAAGCAGTACAAGCTCAGGGTGGATCACGATGTCACCACACATTCTGAGCACAAGTTCAAGATGCACAAACGGGACCTTGTTGCTGGTCTTCCCAGGGTGCTCCCTCCCCTTCCCGACTCCCCTGCTCTGATACCATGTCGAAAGAATTAGGCAAAAGAGGGAGGGTTGAACTAGCAAGAATGGGGATACAAATAGCAAACCCTAGAAGGGTTGTACTCGCTACAGAGCACCCCACTGCAGGCTAGACAAATATAACATTCTGACACCTGAGTCATGTGTGAAGGTGTGCAAGGCCTCAGCAGGCGCAGTACCAGAGAGAGCAGACTCACTAGCACCTAGGCCTCTATACCAGAGAGAGCAGACTCACTAGCACCTAGAGCGGCAGCCGGACTATACCTCGGTTGGGCGGCAAACACAGGTAGCAGTCACCCTCTGTACCAACAGGCAAAGCGTACATGACCATAAGGATAGCGTTATAGTCTAGAGCAAATATATCCACACCACGCCGATGCAACTCTAACCAGTGGGGGAGCTCAGCCGCGACGCCAAACTCTGCGCGCCAGGCGTCGCTCAGATAGGCGAAGCAGCGGGACTGTGTGTGGCCAAATGTCCCGCAAGTCTTACCAGCCCGATCACCTGTGCGAATGACGTACGGGCACCTAGTCTTCCCACGCTGCGCTAACCACTCACGAAGCTGCGGACGCCGCTGCGTCTGCATCTGGCCACCGCCAGAAACTCCCCACTGAACAGCTCCACCGCGACTGCTACTATGGCTGCTGCCACCACTCCCACTGCTACCACGAAGAGAAGTCATAGCGGGCACAGCAATGTGGCGTGAGACGAGCAGGGCAGCACGTAAAGAAGGCAGGGCGGCGATCCAGCACTAGGTTTAGCGCGTAGGGTAGGGCGGGGCGGTGTTACGGTCAGGGAAGGGCGGCGCGCGGCCAGAGCAGGGCGGCGCGCTGGAAGTAGGTCGGCGCGCTTATAGAGGAGGCGGTGCAACGCAGGGGAAGGCGGGCGCGGACCGCGCGACAGGCAGGGCAGGGCGTACGCGCGGCGCGCGGGCAGAGCAGGGCGCGCGCGGGTCGTGCGACGGGCAGGGCAGGGCGTACGGGCGACGCGATGGGCCGGGGCAGCCCACACAGGCGACGCGACGGGCAGGGGCAGAGCGGACAGGCGACGCGACGGGCTCGGGCAGTCCGCACGGGCGACGCGACAGGCCAGGGCAGGGCGTACGGGCGACGCGGCGGGCTGGGGCAGCTCGCACGGGTGACGCGACGCGATGGGCAGCAAGGGCGTATGACTCGACGGGCAGCAGGGGCAGGGCGTTCGCGGGGCGCGCGACGCAGGGCAGAGCGTGCGCGGAACAGCGCGACGCAGGGGAGGGCAGGGCGTGCACGGGGCGCGCGACGCAGGGCAGGGCAGGGCGTGCGTGGGGTTTAGGGGGGGGGGGGGGGGGGGGGGGGGGGGGCAGCGCAGGGTAGGGCAGGGCGTGCGCGGGCAGCGCGACGCAACGCAAGGCAGGGCAGGGCATTCGCGGGGCGGCGCAACGCAGGGCAGGGCAGGGCATGCGCGTGTGGTGGGGCAGCGCGACGGGCAGAATACGATCGGGGGGCCCTAACGAGAACGGTCCTGGGACAGGACCTGCTCTGATACCATATCAAAATGAACAGCAGGAATGAATGAACTATGCAACAGTCTGGTACAAGTACTACCGTCAGCCCCCGGATAGAAGCGCCCCTGGGGTTATAAAAAAACACGTTTTTTCAGGGGGTGGGCTTATAATTGAGGACTTTATAATGGCCGGTGCTTATATAATCGCATATATGAAATTCGTCGATTTTACACGATACTATAGATCTAGTTCTTGCGAATTGAATCGAGTCGAAACCATACAGGCATATGATTCAGAATCTCGCGTGCAAGTTGGCAAGGATTGACTCCCTACTAACACATGTCAAACTTATACACTATAGTCTGTGTAGGCTGTAGTGGGGTAGCTCATACGGGGTACAACATTCTAGGGTTTCATACTTGTACTCCTCATGCTGCTCAATGCAATCATTCTCGTTCCAATTTTCACATGGTATAGAGCAGGTTCCCTCGTGGGAACTGTTCCTAGGGCCCACCGTAAGATTTTTTTTTCCTGCCCGGAGCTCGCTCCGCCCCTGCCCGAAGCTCGCTCCGCCCCTGCCCGAGTCGCGCTCCCCTCCCCTCGCTTCCCTTAGCGGCCCCGTCGCGCCGCGCTTCCGGCCCCGGCGCCGCCTCTGCTGGCCCCGTCGCCCCACCGTCGCGACCCCGCGGCCCCGCCCTCGCGTCGCCCTGTGTGGCGTCGTTGCAGCCGCCCGCGACCCCGACGCCGCCCGTCGCGACCCCGTCGCCCTTCGCGCCGCCCGCGACCTCGTCGCCGCGGCCGCCCGCGACCCTACCGCTGCAGCCGCCCGCGACCCTGGCGTCGCGGTCGCCCGCGACCCCGTCGCCGCAGCCGCCCGCGACCCTGCCGTCGCCGCCGCCCGCGACCCTGCTGTCGCAGCCGCCCGCGACCCTGCCGTCGCCGCCGCCCGCGACCCTGCAGTCGCAGCCGCCTTCATCCTCGTCGCCGCGGCCGCCTGCCCTCCCGTCGCCGCAGCCGCGCGCGACCCCTGTAGTCGCAGCCGCCCGCGACCCCCCGTCGCCCCACCGGTGCGACCCCACCGCCGCCCTTTGCGGCCCCTTCGCCATCCCTTCGCGGCCCCGCCGAGCAGCCGAGCCGCCGAGACGCCGCCGCCGCCGAGCCGCCGAGCCGCCGAGCCGCCGAGCCGTCGTTGCCGCCGAGTTGCCGAGCCGTCGAGCCGCCACTGCCGCCGTGCTGCCGAGCCGCCGAGACGCCGCTGCCGCCGAGCTGCCGAGCCGCTGAGCCGCCGAGCCGCCGTTCCTGCCGTCCCGGCCCTGTTCCTGCCGGCGCGCCTCGGTCCTTCTCGCCTGCCCGGTAAGAGCAGCGCCTCCACCACTGCTCTGCCCTAGCCTGCTGCTCTCACTGCTAGTCTACTGCTGTCATGGCTTCCCCCAGTGTCCTCACCTTTGACGCTGAGGGTCGGGCCATTGACTTTGACGTCTGGGTAGATGACCTGCAGCTTTTCCTACTGAGCGACAGAGCAGACGGCCTCTCCCTTTTTGACCTCACCTCTGGTGCCTCTCCTGCCCCTGCTGCTGATGCTGACCCCACTGTTCGCTCCCAGTGGGCCACACGCGATGCTGCTGCCCGCCTTGCTGTGCGCCGCCACTTGCCGACCGCTGAGCGTGCGCACTTTAGCCAGTACAAGAGTGCTAAGACCTTGTACGACGCTGTAGTTGCACGCTACTCTTCCCCTGCCACTGCTGCGCTTAGCCGCCTCATCCTACCGTACCTCTTCCCTGACCTCGCCGCTTTTCCCACTGTCGCTGACCTCATTACGCACCTTCGCACTAGTGACACTCGCTACCGCGCTGCGCTTCCTGCTGAGTTCTGCGCCAAGAACCCCCCCCCCATGTACATCACCCTCTACTACATAGTCACCCGGCTCCCTGACACCCTTCGCCCGGTTAGGGACCACTTCCTCTCTGTTTGCCCCACCACCCTCACCGTTGACCTCCTCGAGGAGCGCCTGCTCGCGGCAGAGAAGAGCATAGTCGCAGTAGGTGCCTCTCGTGGTGACCCTCGTACCCCTGTCTTTGAGGGGTGCTCCCCCTCTCCCCTCTTGCCCTCTGTTGCCTCTGCTGCTGCTGTTGGTCTTGAGTCGGTCGCTGCGGCGTCTGCCCCTAGCGGGAGACGCCGCCCTGGCAAGGGCAAGGGGGGCAAGGGTGCTGGAGGGGCTGGAGGGGGCGGTGGAGGCGGAGGTGGAGGTGGTGGAGGGGGTGGGGGTGGCGGTGGGGGTGGTGGTGGAGGTGGGGGCGTCGGTGGCGGGACTGGAGGTGGAGGTGGAGGCGGCGGTGGCGGTGGGAGCGGAGGTGGCGGAGGTGGCGGTAGTGGAGGAGGTAGCGGCGGAGGCGGCGGAGCTGGTCGGGGTGGCGCTGCGCAGAGGGGTGGCTCCGGTGGTGGTGCGCGCCAGCAGCAGCAGCAGCAGCGTACCCGTGAGACCCCTTCCCCCCAGCAGCTTCGTGAGTGGTACGCTGCTCGTCAGCGGGGCGGGGGTGCTGGCCCCTGCACCTACGTTCTCCGTACCGGCGACCGGGCGGGTGAGCAGTGTGGGGGCGCGCACCCCACCCAGCGCTGCTTCGGTCGTCTGACAGACGCGTGGCGCCACCAGTTCCCCGACGCTACTGAGATCCCTCGCTGGGGCGAGCTGTCTAGGGCGGGTGTTGCAATCTATGATCTTGATTTTGATGCTATTCTTGCTGCCATGTATGCTGTGACTATTAGTGATGAGGGTGACTGTTACCGGTGTTTCCCGCCTGACCCAGGCATAGAGGCTGCTGCGCTAGGTACTTGTGAGGCTGCTGCTCTAGGTGCCAGTGCGTCTGCTGCCCCAGGTGCCGGTGAGTTTGCGCTCTCAGGTGCTGCGTCGTCCCCGGACACCCACACCTTCACCCTTGACTCGGGTGCTTCCCGCTCCTTCTTTCGAGACTGCACCACTCTCACACCGCTCAGTCGGCCTGTTGCGGTCTCCCTGGCGGACCCCTCTGGGGGTCCTGTCCTTGCTCACTACTCCACTGTCCTACCGTGTCCGGCGGTCCCGTCTGGCTCCCTGTCGGGTCTCTACCTCCCCTCGTTCTCTACGAACTTGGTGGCGGGTGCTGACCTCCAGGATGCAGGAGTTGACCAGTTCACTCCTGCGCGTCAGCGGGTGACCCACTGCACTTGTGCGGACACGGGCCGCCACTTGGCCACGTTTGCTCGTCGGCCAGGGTCGAGCCTGTACACACTGACTACTGAGTCTTCTCCAGTCACTGAGTCTGCTCAGGTAGCCGCGTCGGGTCAGGTGTTTGCTGCGGCGTCCAGGTCTGGTCCTGAGTCTGCCCCCTGCTCGTGTCGTCTCCTGTCTCACCGGACTCTCCTCTGGCACCACCGTCTTGGTCACCCCTCCCTGCCTCGCCTTCGAGGCATGGCTTCCCGTCTTCTTGTTTCTGGTCTCCCCCGGTCCCTCCCTCCTCTTCCTCCGGGGCCTGCCCCCACCTGCGTTCCCTGCGTCGAGGGGCGGCAGCGCGCTGCTCCTCACTCCTCCGAGTTTCCTCCGACAGAGGCTCCGCTGCAGACGCTTCACATGGACGTGTGGGGCCCAGCCCGCGTCCGTGGGCAGGGTCAGGAGCGCTACTTCCTGCTGGTGGTTGACGACTACTCGCGTTACACCGCAGTCTTCCCCTTGCGCAGCAAGGGTGACGTCACTGAGGTGTTGATCGCCTGGATCCGCGCGGCTCGTCTCCAGCTCCAGGAGAGTTTCGGCTCCGACTTTCCTGTTCGGCGTCTGCACTCCGACCGAGGCGGAGAGTTCTCCTCTGACCTTCTGCGGGCCTTCTGTCGCGCACGAGGCATCCGCCAGACCTTCACGCTTCCGGACTCTCCGCAGCAGAATGGGATTGCTGAGCGCCGCATCGGCATGGTCATGGACGTCGCTCGTACGTCCATGATCCATGCGGCTGCTCCCCATTTTCTGTGGCCGTTTGCGGTTCGGTACGCGGCGCATCAGCTCAACCTTCACCCCCGGGTCTCCATGCCGGAGACCTCCCCTGCTTTGCTGTGGACGGGGAAGGTTGGTGATGCGTCGCGTTTCCGGGTCTGGGGATCTAGGGCGTTTGTCCGCGACTTGTCTGCGGACAAGCTGTCCTCTCGTGCTGTTCCCTGCGTCTTCCTTGGCTTTCCCCCTGACGCGCCAGGCTGGCAGTTCTACCACCCCACCTCGCGCCGTGTCTTCGCGTCCCAGGACGTCACCTTTGACGAGTCGGTTCCCTACTACCGTCTCTTCCCCTACCGCACTGCGTCCCTCCCTCCCCCGCCGCTCTTCCTTACACCAGGCCCCCCTCCGGTAGACCCCCTCCCCCCTCAGGGTCCTGCTCCCTCAGGTGTGTCCCAGGTAGATGCAGTTGAGCCAGTCGAGGTAGCTGTTGACTCTGGTGCTGCTGGTGGTGCTGAGCCTGGGGGTGCTGGGTCTGGGGGTGCTGCGACTGGGGGTGCTGAGCCTGGGGGTGCTGGGCCTGGGGGTGTTGCGACTCGGGGTGCTGGGCCTGGGGGTGTTGAGCCTGGGGGTGCTGCGCCTGGGGGTGCTGAGCCTGGGGGTGCTGAGTCTCGGAGTGCGGAGCCTGAGGGTGCTGGACCTGCTCGTCTGGCGTCTGGTGGTGCTGAGCCTGGCAGTTCTTCGGGTGCTTCGTCCCGGCGGGAGCTGCTCTCTCCACAGGAGCTGCGTGAGTGGTTCGCCCGGCGCTGGCGACGTGCTGCTGGAGCTGGTGGTGCTGCAGGAGCTGGGGGTTCTACTATGCTGAGAGTGCTGGTGCCGAGGGTCCCAGAGGTGCTCGTACCGAGTGTACTGGAGCTGCTGGCCCTACGAGTGCTCCTCCTGCTGGAGCTGGTGGTGCTGCTGGTGCTGCTGGCGTTGGTGCTGCTGGTGCTCCTGGAGCTGGAGCTGCTGGTGCTGCTGGTGCTGCTGGCGTTGGTGCTGCTGGAGCTCCTGGAGCTGGAGCTGCTGCGTCTTCGGGTGGTCCGGCTGGAGCTGGAGCTACTGGGGGTGTTGGCGCTGGGGGTGCTCCTGGCGCTGGTGCTGCTGAGGGTGCTGGAGTTGGAGCTGCGGGTCCTCCTGGTGCTGGTGCTCCCGCTGGGGGCGCTGGTGCTGTTCCTGCTGGCACTGGTGGAGCTGCGCGGCCGCGGCCGTACTTCGTTCCGCTCCTTGAGCAGGTTCTTGGTCTTCCGTCCTCTCTTGGTCCTGCTCCTGCCTTAGAGTGTCCGCCTCCTGTCCAGTCTGAGTCACAGTTACAGCCACCTTCCCCGCTTCCTTCTCCTTCTCCCTACACTGGTCCTACTGGAGGTCTTGCTGAGCGTCGTGAGCCTGCGTCTCGCCCTGCGTCGCCTGTCCGCGCTGCTCGCACTAGTGGTCGTGGTTCACGTCAGCGTCCTCCCCCTGTCCCCGGCACGCACCGGATGTCTCTGCGTCCTTCCACTGCTCCACTGCGTGCCCCTTTGCCTTCTCCTCCCGCGTCCTCTCTTCCTGACCTTCCTGACCCGGAGTCGGACTCCCTTCGTGCTGCGCGTCCTACTGTCACGCGTCTCCTTGCTACTGTCGTCACTGACCCTTCCTTTGAGTCTACTGCTGCGTCTGCCCTAGTTGCTGAGCTTGTCGACTTCGCTGCTCGCTGTCGCCTAGACTACGCTACCAGTCTCGTCGCTGAGTCTGAGTCTGTCTGTCCTCCGTCCGTCGGGGGTGAGTGTGCTCTTGGCACGGACGTCCTTGAGGACAGGCAGGAGGAGTTCCAGTGCTTGGCTGCTGCTTCACCTCATCTCGTGTCCATGCTGCTTGCCCTTGAGGGAGACCCGGATGCACTTGACATCCCGACTCCGCGCTCTTACGCGGAGGCGATAGAGGGTCCCTACTCCTCTCAGTGGCAGGCAGCCATGGACGCAGAGATGGCTTCCTGGAAGTCCACAGGCACCTACGTTGACGAGGTTCCCCCGCCTGGGGCGAACATTGTCAGTGGCATGTGGATTTTCAGGGTGAAGCGGCCGCCGGGTTCTCCGCCTGTCTTCAAGGCGCGTTACGTGGCTCGTGGCTTCAGTCAGCGGCAGGGAGTTGACTACTTTCAGACCTTCTCTCCCACCCCGAAGATGACCACTCTTCGGGTACTGCTGCACATAGCCGCTCACCGAGACTACGAGCTGCACTCTCTTGACTTCAGCACTGCTTTCTTGCAGGGCAGCCTGCACGAGGAGATCTGGCTGCGCCGCCCACCTGGCTTCACTGGGACTTTTCCTCCTGGCACCCAGTGGAGCCTCCGGTGGCCAGTCTACGGTCTCCGCCAGGCGCCTCGTGAGTGGCACGACACACTGAGGACTACACTTGCGGCTCTTGGGTTTGCTCCTTCTACTGCCGACCCGTCGCTGTTTCTGCGCACCGACACTTCTTTGCCGCCGTTCTACATCCTCGTGTACGTCGACGACTTGGTCTTTGCTACAGCTGACACTGCTGGACTTGCCTACGTGAAGTCCGAGCTGCAGAAGAGACACACGTGCACAGACCTGGGTGAACTGCGCAGCTACCTTGGCTTGCAGATCACCCGGGACAGAGCACAGCGCACCATTACCCTGACTCAGTCACACATGGTGCAGCAGGTCCTTCAGCGCTTCGGCTTCACGTACTCCTCGCCTCAGGCCACTCCTCTGCCTACACGCCACTCGCTCTCAGCTCTGCCTTCGGATGAGTCCGTAGAGTCGAGTGGCCCGTACCCAGAGCTTGTCGGCTGCCTCATGTACCTGATGACCTGCACTCGACCTGACCTTGCATACCCTCTTAGCATTCTGGCACGCTTTGTTGCTCCTGGGAGACACAGACCAGAGCACATGGCTGCAGCGAAGAGGGTGTTGCGCTACTTGTGCAGTACGTCGGGCATGGGGCTTGTGCTTGGAGGGCAGAGTCCAGTGGTCCTCACTGGTCACGCAGACGCTTCTTGGGCCGACGACCAGGCTACGCAGCGGTCGTCACAGGGTTACACCTTCAGCCTTGGCTCCGGCTCTGTTTCGTGGCGGTCTACCCGCTCGTCTTCTGTTCTCGGCTCCAGTTGTGAGGCTGAGATCTACGCAGGGGCCATGGCTGCACAGGAGCTACGCTGGCTCACCTACCTGCTGACTGACCTGGGAGAGCCGCCTCGTTCTCCTCCAGTGCTGTACGTAGACAACAAGGCCATGCTGGCCTTGTGTCATGAGCACAGACTGGAGCACAGAACGAAGCACATCGCTCTCCGCTACTTTCTTGCTCGTGAGCTGCAGCAGCGTGGTCAGCTGCGCCTTGCTTACGTGGCCTCTCAGGCCAACACTGCTGATATCTTCACTAAGGCACTCGCGCCTTGTGATCATCAGCGCTTCTGCACTCTGTTAGGTCTTGTGCCTACCTTGCCTCACTTGCTTACTTCTTGACCTTGCTTGTACTGTTACATATATATACCTGCCCTTGCTTGTTTAGCGTTATATATATGTGCCCTTGCATGTGAACTGGCCTTCTGGCCTTGAACTTGTGCTCAGACTGTGTGGTGACGTTGTGATCCACCCTGAGCTTGCCTTGCCTTGCTTTGCTTGACTGGTCTTGTGACCCCTTGTTCTCCCCCACTTTGCCTATGGGGGTGTGTCAAACTTATACACTATAGTCTGTGTAGGCTGTAGTGGGGTAGCTCATACGGGGTACAACATTCTAGGGTTTCATATTTGTATCCCTCATGCTGCTCAATGCAATCATTCTCGTTCCAATTTTCACAACACACACAGTCAGAATGAGTCAGCGTGCGCTCCTGACAGCTCAAGCTGACTGGACGCGCTGGCAGTGAGCCGAGCGAGGGTGAAAGTCATCGAAATTCAAAACGTGGAATGGAAATGTTGTGTTTCGTTACAAGAATTTCAGTCAAATTATATTAAACAAAAAGAGTGTGGCGCTTATAATCCGTAAGCCTTCAGGGGTGCGCTTATAATCGAGGACCGGATATAAGCGCCCTCATCCTTTTATAAGCGCCGGCGCTTATCCGAGGCCTGCGCTTCTATCCGGGGGCTTACGGTAACCCTAAACTGGGTTGTACCCCATATAGGCTACCCCTTTACAGCCTACACAACACAATGTTCTGACAAAAAACACCAGAACGCCGCCGACATGAGCAAAGGCGATGCACGAGCACGTTGCCTGTTGCGGACCCGCCGACCCCGACTGGTCAGACCTCCTGCCCCTTTGAACAATGACCAATTAGACTACCGGTTTTTTTTTTTCCGAAGTGCTACACGCCGCCAGGCTGGCGGAAACTCCTGTATTACCGGTTTCAGAGTGCACCCCCGATACAAGTCTGAGGCTCAGCCTACACTTATAAAATTAGGCTGAAATTTCAGACAACTCATAAAAAAAAAAAAAAATCTCTGGAAAATCAGACAAAGTACATTAAGAAATTTCTTAGACTTCAGATACACAAAAAAAGTCTGAACGGACTCTGAATCGGACTACAAATTCTGATATCTAGGGCCCTGATCAGAGTAGGTAGTAAAAGCCCAAAACTAAGCCCTGATCGTTAGTCAATCAGTGACAACTTCGTAGGGCCCTGATCACAACTTCGTTGTTTGTCATTCTTTATTCGTGCAATCTGTGTTACAGATCATAGAAGCATAATTTTGCAAGTGACGCTCACTATAGCTCGCTATGAATGGTTGCTCAGGCTTCGCAAACATGCTGGTATCATTATTTTAATGATCACTCAATTCCGCTTGTAACAACATGTAATGGAATGAATGAGTAGAATTCTCAAGTGTACCCAAATATTGCTGATTGGTGAAGCACCCGAAACGTGTTGAGGGTGGGGCATACTTTTTGGGAAAATATGCCACTCGTAATAAAAAAGGGTCTCGATAATATGTTTGGTAAAAAAATAGCGGGTACGGTCACTGCAAAGGGTGTTTTCACATGTTTGATAAAGCGTTTCACGGAATCAGTCACTATCAACTGGGAAAAAATAACGCGAATGGTCACAGATGAAACTCCCGCCAAAAAAAAGATAATACCCAAAAGGAACCTGGATGTATTTTCGGATGAATCAACCCTAAACACAATTCGCCAGGTGTTTAGGGTTGATCCGTCCCCAAACTGCATCCAATTCCGATTGGGTTTTAGTATTTTACGAAGTTAGCTGATTGGTTGCGCGCGAGCGGGAAAATTTTAGAGTTTCAAGAAATTTTGGCGGGAGTTACATGTGTGACCATTCGCGTGATTTTTTACCTGTTGTTAATGACTGAATCCGTGACCCCACTTACCAAACCCCCCAGGAATCCCGATACAGTGACCGTACGCGTTACGATTTTACCATTCACGTTATCGAGTCCCATGTTGGTTACGTGTGGCATATTTTCCCATACTTTTTTAATGCGGGCTGGTTATGAATGGTTCATTTATGGTGCGCAATGGTCCCAAGTGGTGAAACTCGAAACAATATGTTTGACCCCTTCAGAGCCTTCAATTTACACCCTTGGTAAATAGAGGTTCAGGGCGATGAAGCAAGCCAACCGCTGAGGAATGCACACCATCGTAGTCAACCAGTCTAAATGAATGAAAAGGTCACCAAGCGTGACACGCCCTGAACAACGCGTACCTCCAACAAATCATCAATCGCCGCAAGTCCCGCGCTCTTCCAACCTTTGGTGTACAGGAGCGCCTAGAACTAGCTTCTTTTTCTTGCGCCCCGCCACAAAGATTCCGCCGCTTCCATTGGGATTGGCTGCCTAACCCGCGTTCACTAGCCGCTAGCTGGCGCCTTCCCAACGCTTTACTCGCGTCATCGCCGTCCCCTCGTCTATCCATTCGCGTTCCCCCCCCTGGTGACCATCGACTCCATCATGGAGTCGATCTGCAACCCGATCGACTTCGCGCTGCCCCAACACCATCGTGGTGTCCTAAGGTTCCCACTCGAGTCCTCCTTTCGCGGCGAAACGTTCGACTAGGATCCGCGAATCAATAAATCAGAATGTGCGAGTGACCACTCGCTCTCAACATAAGTCGACGCCCTCACAGGACTCAATCACATTCTCCCACCGCTCCTCGTTCACTGCGGGCATTCGTCTCCTCTCTTCCCAAAGTCACCGCACCTTCAAGATCCCACCCAATTCCCTCGTCGCCACTACCAACGGCGTGAGTCCCGGCGGTGCAACTCGGATCAAAAGCTTCTCGCCATTCCGCTGTCATCACGATCCGCGCCTTCCCGCCTTCCAGCTTCCCCGCCCCGTCTCCTGTCGACATGAAGCCCTGCGCGCGCCTGTCCGGCCTGTGTGGCCTCGCCGCACTCGTCGTTGCCATCAGCTTCCTCGCGACCCACGCCAGCGCCGCTGCTACCCTTTGATGGTGAGTAAGCTGACTGCCACACACCTCTGGCACTAGGCTTGTGGTGTTGGCGTGTGTATGAGTGCTGGAGTGCGGTTGAGCGACGCACAATCATAGCAGCACAATCATAGAAAAGTTTTCTCGTTTTAACCCTCTTTCCCTACCTTGTCTCTGTGCTGGTGTGCGTGCCTCTCTGCTCTTGCTTGAAACAATCACGATTTCTGTGCAGACCCGGCGTGTGCTTTCGTGGACTGTGGGGAAGCCACGTGCGTTGGTGATACAGACTGGCCGGGGCCCCTATGCGTGTGCAAGGACGGTCTTCTATGGGCTCAGGACAAGACGTGTGTGGCGGGTGAGTGCTGCTGTGCTGGTCTCGTTGCCATCACCTTCCTCTAGACCCACGTCAGCGCTGCTGATGGTGATTAGGCTGACTGCCGCACACCACTGGCAGTAGACTTGTGGTGTTGGCGTGTGGTTGAGTGCTGGAATATGGGGGAGTGCACAATCATAACCAGAATCTATCTTGTTTAACTTCCCTTCCCTACCTTGCTTCTGTGCTGGTGTGTGTGCCTCTCTGCCCCTACTTGCAACAATCACGGTTTCCGTGCAGATCTGTGTGCCAACATGGATTGTGGCGAAGCTACCTGCACTAAAGATCCTTTCGTTGCCGTTGCCGAGTGCGTGTGCAAGGAAGGCTTTAGATTTGAAAATGACAGCAAGACGTGTGTAGGTGAGTGCGCGCGTGTGGGCGACTGTGCGCGTGTGGGCGACTGTGCGCGTGTGGGCAACTGTGCGCGTGTGGGCGACTGTGCGCGTGTGGTCGACTGTGCGTGTGTGGGTGAGTTCAAAGTTCATAATCATCAGCAACAGTTAAACAGTTTCGCGTTCAACCCGCTTTCACTTCACCTCGCAACCACCCATCACTTCCTCTGCAGACATGTGTGTCGGCGTGGAGTGTGGATTAGAGGCGACCTGCGTCGTTGACGGTTCTGTCGTCGGGTGCGTTTGCAACAAGAAAGGTTATTGGCTCCTCGATGACATGACGTGTGTTGGTGAGTGCATCACTGGTGACCTGTAGACACTACATTTCTTGAAACCCTCGCAATTCAGCATCTCAGCATGTCGACAGACACCGAGAGGCGCCGCTGCGAGGCAACGCTTGGAACGATCACCCCTCCTCACTCTTCCCGCACCTTCCCCCCTGTCTGCCCCCTTCCTCTCCTCTCCCCTGTCCTGCCTCCAACTCGACGCCTTCAATTCCCCACCATCGTCACGCAACCTTTAACGGACGTAATCAACCATACGTCATCGCACCAACCATCGCATCAACGGTGCCAACGGTGTCAACGGCCGGTCAGCCCCCTTGGTGCGGACGTCGATGATATTTCAAAAGGGCGATGTCAAGAGGGACGTCTTCTTCATATTACCTCAGCGTCCAGAGCAGGCCATTGGCACCATCGCATGCAGCTCGATGATATCGATGGGCGAAGGCGATGCCATCACCGTCGTGTGGAATGCCTCCAAGCCCATCTCGACTCAATTTGACGCGCCTGGCAACACCATGTGCAGAAGGTTGTTGTTTTACTCTGACAATAACTGCACGGAGAAGGTGGCCTTCACAATCGCACGTCCTGCGAAGAAGGGCGGTTTCTATTCCGTCACGAAAAAGTGAGTGAGCGTGATGCACACAGTGATGTGGTTTGTTCCGGTGTGCTTGCACCACATACTATGGCACTCTTGTATCACCAGAATCTGCTTGACCATCGTAGTTGCAGCGTGAATGGACCAAATGTCGTGGCTTGCCCTCACCTTTGCTCTTCCCTATCCTTACCTCTCCCTCTCTCAGGACTGTCAAGGTACTGTCACCTCAGCCGCTATCATTTGGATGCGAGATCAGTAAGTGCGAGCACATGCATGTAATTCTAAGGTTTCTGAGCACGCTAACTAGTTTTTTGCTCAGTCTGACAAAATCGATAACACGGGAAAGATGACTCTTGTGTCGACTCAAAGGCACAGGAAAGATACTGTAAGAGAGAGCTAGACACACACCCACCCGTTTTTTTGTGATTTTTTGCGTCCTTATGCCTGAAAAGCTATCCTGTTTCTCTGCATGTCTGGATTGTTTGCCTCTCTGTGGTGCCCACAACAGCCATGTGTGAGAATGATTGTGGAAGTGCACAGTGCGTTGTGAAGGAGGGCCAGCCACAGTGCCAGTGCCCCGAGGGCCTCGTGTTCAACGCTGCTAAGAAGCGCTGCCTCGACCCCTCTCTTGCTCCTCGTCGTAGGTGCCTTGTCGTTTGTTGCATGCTTGCCAACAAGAAAGAATCAGCCTTGTGGTTTGTTGCATATTTGCCAGTGTGGCACACAAAGAGGAGCGGACTATGCACTGGTGGACTCAACCGTATTTCTGTATCATCTCACGTCTTACACTGTGGCCTGCCCTCCATTTGCCCCCTCCCGTTGCCCTCCCATGAAGGGGCTGGTGGGCAAGCGAAGAAAGGCCGTCCCTAGTCGGATGGGCAGGGGGCAAGGATGCGCAAGCTAGCAGCGCCAGAGGGACATCGTAGCGGCGGGGGCTGGTGGAGCACAGGTGCGAGCAACTGCATGTGGTTGCTCGGAGGAGATGAACCAATTTGGCTGCCGATTGGCTGCCATTTATGTCGTGTGTGTGGTAGTACTAGGATTGGGAATTGGAGTGTGCTTGCTTGCTGGTATGTTGTACCATAGTGTCTGCTTTCAGTTTCAGACAGATTGTTACATAAGCTTTGAAAAACTTATGTTTTTTTTCAGGTTATCAATACTCTGATGCGTCAGACTTGAAACACGAACCTCCGCTGATTTTGGGAGTGCGAGATTTGCAGGGTTTTCCGTGATTAGTGCTGGATTTACAGCGTCGTGCTGTGAATCACGCCAGTACAGCGAATACACCTGTCCCTCACCAATTTCAACACTCGCCCCCCCCGGGTAGCTTGTCGTTTAGGACGCGTCACAATTGCAACACCGAACCTGTGAAATATCGGTGTGCACAATCTACAATGTCTTCGCCATTTCGTGAAAGCTATGTATCCCGTTTTCGTTTAGCTTGTTGGGAAGATCGTGCACACGCAGATTGTCGCGATCGGATAGCTCAGACTGCCACATCGATCGTGCGATTGACAGCGTGGGAATCGAAATCGCGCCACCAGTTCCAGCCACGATCGATCGCCGTCGCATACTGTCGGACACTTTCGGTGTGGTAACTAGACGACATCACAGACTGTCGGTGGGCGACATCTGCGCTGTGTGAGCGCGACGCGGAATCCAACCTTGTGCGCGTCGTTACAAGCCATGCGAAGCTGCACGACATGCCAGCGAAACGGCTCGTGCGCTATCAGCTGGGTGTACAGCTGGCATGAAGATCCCCAGCAAATCCGGTCGTGTCCCACTTGGCTCGGGGAAGCAGCCAACACTGCTCCTGCAGATTGAAACACGTTTTTCGCAAGTCGATGCACACATTTTCGGTGTTTAGAGCCGATCTACCCCGGTGTTGCAATTGTGACGTGTCCTTAGCCCGCAGGTTGAAATTGGTGGGAACAAAAAAGTTTCCTCCAATTTCAACAGTATGACGGAAGTTTAGGCGGTTTTGAAGCGTTCAGAGTTGTGCTTGAGAGGTTGAAATGTCAAACATATGCATATGTTATATTTGTGGGTAGGCTGTAGTGGGGTAGATAATGTGGGGTACAACCCCTTAGGGTTTACATCTTGTACCAAACTCACTCGATAGTTCAACCCATTCATGCCTATAAGTCTAAGATGGTATCTAGAGCAATAGGTCTTTAGGACCTAAGTTTGGGCCCACCCGTTTGTCAGAATCCCAGCCACTAACCACTGGAATAAAAGGGCTTGTTTGTGTAGCGGGTGAGTGCGCCCATAACCCCCCAGGCCGACGTGCCTGTAACCCTCCCCTAGGATCAATCGGGGATCACCAGTGGACCTCTGACACCCCCCCGCACTGGGATGCCCGAGGCGCATGTCAAACATTATATATGTTTGGTTTGTTAGGCTACAGTGGGTTAGCCAGTATGGGGTACACAATTCTAGGGTTTGCTATTTGTACTGATTTCTCTGTTAGTTCAACCATTCCAGTCTCGTAATCTTGACATGGTTTCAGAGCAGGTCCTTCCCTAGGACCGTTTTTTTAAGGGCCCACCTAACTACCTACATACCTATCAAGCGCCCCTAGTGCGCCTCCTATTGCGCCCCTAGTGCGCCTCCTATTGCGCCCCTAGTGCGCTATCCTTTTTTTTTTTTACCGCGCGCGATCTGCTAGCCGCCCGCGCGCGGCCTATTTCGTGCGCGCGACCAGCCAGCAGCCCGCGCGCGGCCATTTTTCGCGCGCGCCTAGCTAGCCGCCGGCGCGCGCGGCTCTTTTTCTTCGAGCGCGGCTCGTCGCACTGCTCCGTGCTGCGCTCGACCCCCCCGCGCCTTCGTCGCCGCGGTCGGGCCTGCAGCAACAGCCGCGGCAGAGACTGCAGTCGCGGCCGTCGCAACTGCTGCAGCAGCCGCCGCCGCCTCTCCTGCCGCGGCCGCCGCTGCATCTACAGCAGCTGCAGCCGCCGCATCTTCTGCAGCAGCCGCCGCTGCATCCACAGCAGCAGCAGCCGCCGCATCTTCTGCAGCAGCCGCCGCTGCATCTACAGCAGCAGCAGCCGCCGCGCCTTCTGCAGCAGCCGCCGCTGCATCTACAGCAGCAGCAGCTGCCGCATTATCTACAGCAGCGGCCGCCGCCGCATCTACGGCAGCAGCAGCCGCCGCAATCTACAGCAGCGGCCGCCGCAGCTACAGCAGAATCAGCCGCCGCTGCCTCTGCAGCAGCAGCCGCCGCCGACCCAGCAGCAGCAGCCGTAGCCGAACCTGCAGCATCTGCCGCCGCTGTCTCGACTGCCCCGGCCCTGCCTTGCCCTACTGCTACTGTCACTGCCACGTTTATTACTTACTCTTCCTCCTCCTACTACCATGGCTACTGCTCCTGTTCTAGCCTTCGACGCTGAGGGCCGCCCAGTGAAATTTGACACCTGGCTCGATGATCTGCACCTTTTCCTACAGCTCACTGCCAAGGAAGACATTTCACTGTACGACCACGCCCTAGGCCATGCTACTGCCCCTGACTCCTCTGCTGCTAGCACACTGCGCTCCCAGTGGCAGACCCGCGACGCACACGCTCGCTTTGCTATCCGCAACTCCCTGCCGCTAGATGAGCGCGAGCACTTCGGCCAGTGCAAGACTGCTAAGGAACTGTACACAGCCGTAGTTGCTCGCTACTCCTCGCCTGCGTCTGCCACCCTAGGCCGCCTCTCCCTGCCCTACCTGTTCCCCGACCTGGCCTCCTTTCACACTGTCGCTGATCTCATCACCCACCTCAAGACTAGTGAGGCCCGTTTTCGCGCTGCTATGCCTGCCGAGTTCCTTGCTAGCAACCCCCCCCCGCTCTGGCTCACCCTCTACCACATTGTCACCCGCCTCCCTGACTCTCTGCGCACAGTCAGGGACTCCTTTCTAGCTCGCTCCCCTACTGAGCTCACCATTGCCCTCCTCGAGAAGGACCTACTTGCAGCTGAGGCGAGCATCGTCGCCGTAGGTGCCTCTCGTGGCGAGCCCCGCACCCCCTTCTTCGAGGGGTGTTCCCCTTCCCCCCTTCTCCCCTCTGTCGCCACTGCTGCTGCTGTCGACCTCCTTGGTGCTGAGAAGGTCGGGGCTGCGTCTGCTTCGAGCGGGCGCCGCAAGAGCAGGGGGGGCAAGGGTGGGGGTGGAGGCGGGGGAGGCGGGGGTGGAGACAGTGGAGGTGGCGGTGGGTCTGGAGAGGCTAGTGGCGGCAGTGGGGGTGGTGACAGCGGCGGCGGGGGTGGTGGCAGAGGCGGAGGTGGCAGCGGCGGCGGTGGCGGTCGTGGCCGTGGCAGGGGTGGAGGTGGCCGAGGCGGTGGCGGTGGCGGTGGCGGTGGCGGTGGTGGCCGTGGAGACGCTGGAGGTGGCCAGAGTCAGCAGCACGCCCCGACCCTCCAGGCCGCCCGTGAGTGGTACGCACAGCGTGGGTACACTTGCACGTACGTCATCCGCACTGGTGACCGCACTGGCCAGCCATGTGGGAGGTCGCACCCCACGCAGCGCTGCTTCCAGCGCCTGACTGACGCGTGGCGCACCCAGTTTCCTGGGTCTACTGAGCTCCCCCGCTGGCCTGAGCTGGAAAAGAAGGGTGTTGATATCTGGGCTTTAGACTTTGATGCTATTCTCACTGCTATGTATGCGATGTCTATTAGTGGAGAGGGTGCCCAGTACTTGCGTGTTCCGCCCGACCTGGGCATTCAGGCCAGCCCAGCTGCTGCTCTAGGTGCTAGTGTGTCTGCTCCCACAGGTCCTGCTGCAGCAGCTGCCCTAGGTGCTAGTGCGTCTGTGCCCCCTGGTACTGAGTCGACTGCAGCACTGCACACCTTCACACTGGACTCAGGTGCTTCTCGCTCTTTCTTTCGTGACCGCACTGTCCTTGAGCCACTAGCTCGGCCGGTTGCTGTCTCTCTTGCTGACCCCTCTGGGGGTCCGGTCATTGCGACCTCCTCCACTACACTTCCGTGTCCAGCGGTTCCGTCCGGCACGCTCTCAGGTCTCTACCTCCCCTCGTTCTCTACGAACTTGGTGGCGGGCTGTGCTCTGCAGGACGGGGGTGTTCACCAGTTCACCCCTGCCTACGAGCGTGTGACACATTGCACGTGTGCTCGGACGGGCCGCCACCTGGCTACTTTCACTCGGGAGCCGGGGTCGGACCTGTACACACTGACCACTGAGCCCCCTCAGGTAGCTGCGTCTGCGTCTGCGTCAGGTCAGCTGTCCGCCCCCTGCTCATGTCGCTCTCTGGCGCATGAGACTGTTCTCTGGCACCACCGCCTTGGTCACCCGTCTGTGCAGCGCCTTCGGGCCATGCACAAACGGGACCTTGTTGCTGGTCTTCCCAGGGTGCTCCCTCCCCTTCCCGACTCCCCTGCTCCTGACTGCATTCCCTGTGTCGAGGGGCGGCAGCGCGCCGCTCCTCACTCCTCCTCCTTTCCCCCGACGACTGCTCCCTTGCAGACGCTCCACATGGACGTGTGGGGCCCAGCCCGCGTTCGTGGTCAGGGTCAGGAGAGGTACTTCCTGATAGTTGTTGACGACTACTCGCGCTACACCACGGTCTTCCCCTTGCGCGCCAAGGGTGACGTCCCTGGTGTTTTGATCCCCTGGATCAGCCGAGCCCGTCTCCAGCTAGCCAAGCGCTTTCACTCGGACTTTCCTGTCCTGCGCTTGCACTCTGACAGGGGTGGTGAGTTCGCCTCCGACCTCTTGGCAGCCTATTGTGCTGAGCACGGCATTGAGCAGTCGTTCACGCTTCCGGCCTCTCCACAGCAGAATGGGGTCGCTGAGCGCCGCATTGGCTTGGTCATGGAGGTCGCTCGTACCTCCCTGACCCATGCGGCTGCTCCCCACTTTCTGTGGCCGTTTGCGGTCCGATACGCTGCGCATCAGCTCAACCTCTGGCCCCGTGTCTCCTTGCCGGAGACTTCCCCGACTCTGCGGTGGACGGGAGAGGTTGGCGATGCGTCGCGTTTCCGGGTCTGGGGATCTCGAGCTTTTGTCCGCGACGCGTCCGCGGACAAGCTCTCGCGTCGCGCCGTTCCCTGTGTCTTTCTTGGCTTTGTGCCTGACGCGCCTGGATGGCAGTTTTACCACGTCACCTCGCGCCGGGTTCTGGCCTCTCAGGACGTCACTTTTGACGAGTCCGTCCCCTTCTACCGCCTCTTCCCCTACCGCACTGCCCCGCTCCCCCCCCCGCCTCTCTTCCTCGCTCCAGGTGCTGAGGTACCAGACCCCCTCCCCCCTCAGGGTGCCGCTCCCTCAGGTGTGTCCCAGGTAGACCCGGGTGAGCCTGTCGAGGTAGCTGTTGACTCGCGTCCTGCGTCTGGGGGTGCTGAGCCTGGGGGTGCTGAGTCTGGGGGTGCTGAGTCTGGGGGTGCAGAGCCTGGGGGTGCTGAGCCTGGAGGTGCGGAGCCTGGGGGTGCTGAGCCTGGAGGTGCGGAGCCTAGAGGTGCTGAGTCTGGGGGTGCTGAGTCTGGGGGTGCTGAGTCTTCGGGTGCTGAGCCTGAGCGTACTACACCTGGAGGAGCCCTCTCCTCCCAGCAGCTGCAGGAGAGGTACCTCGAGTACTGCCGCCTCCGGAGAGGTGCTTCTGGAGCTCGTCCCAGTACTTCCCCTCCTACCCAGGAGCTCCCCCCCATTCAGGTGATCCGAGAGTGGTACACACGGCGCTGCAGTCTTCGGAGTGGTGCTCCTGGTGCTGCGGACCCGAGCGGTGGCGCTGTTGCTGGTGCTGAGGACCCGGGCGTTGGAGCTGCTGTTGGTGTTGAGGAACCGACCGGCGGCGCTACTGCTGGTGCTGAGGACCTGACCGGTGGCTCTGCTGCTGGTACTGAGGACCCGGGCGTTGGAGCTGCTGCTGGTGCTGAGGACCCGGGCGTTGGAGCTGCTGCTGGTGCTGAGGACTCGGGCGTTGGAGCTACTGCTGGTGCTGAGGACCCGACCGGTGACGCTGCTGCTGGTGTTGAGGACCCGGGTGTTGGAGCTGCTGCTGGTGCTGAGGACTCGGGCGTTGGAGCTGCTGCTGGTGTCCCTGCTGGTTCTGGAGACGCTGTGCGGCCGCGACCGTACTTCGTACCACTCCTTCAGCAGGTTCTTGGTCAGGCTCCTCCTCCTAGTCCTCCTCCCTCCGTCGAGTGTCCTCTGCCTGTCCCACCGCAGTCACAGTTACCGCCTGCCTCGCCTCTCCCTGCTCCCTCTCCTTACGCTGGTCCCACAGGAGGTCTTACAGAGCGTCGTGAGCCTGAGTCTCGTCCTGCGTCGCCTGCTCGTACTACTCGCACTGGTCGTCGTGTCCCGCGTGAGCGTCCTCCTCCTGTCCCTGGCACTCACTACATGACCTTGCGTCCCTCCACTGCTCCGCAGCGTGTCCCGCTGCCGTCTCCTCCTGCGTCCTCTCTTCCTACTCTTCCTGACCCGGAGTCTGACTCCCGTCGTGCGGCCAGTCCCACTGTTACGCGTCTCCTCGCTACAGTTGTCACTGACCCGACCTTTGAGTCCTCTGCTGCGTCTGCTCTGGTCGCTGAGCTGGTTGACTTTGCTGCTCGCTGTCGCTTAGACTACGCTGCCAGCCTTGTCGCTGAGTCTGAGTCTGAGTCTGCCTGTCCTCCGTCCGTCGGGGGTGAGTGTGCTCTTGGCACGGACGTCCTTGAGGACAGACAGGAGGAGTTCCAGTGCTTTGCTGCTGCTTTGCCCCATCTCGTGTCCATGCTTGTTGCCCCTGAGGGAGACCCGGATGCACCAGACATCCCGACCCCGCGCTCTTACGCTGAGGCGATGGCGGGTCCCTACTCCTCTCAGTGGCAGACAGCCATGGACGCAGAGATGGCTTCCTGGAAGTCCACAGGCACCTACGTCGACGACGTTCCCCCTCCTGGGGCGAACATCGTCAGTGGCATGTGGATTTTCAGGGTGAAGCGGCCGCCGGGTTCTCCCCCTGTCTTCAAGGCACGCTACGTGGCTCGAGGCTTCAGTCAGCGAGAGGGAGTCGACTTCTTCCAGACCTTCTCCCCCACCCCGAAGATGACCACTCTTCGGGTGCTGCTGCACATAGCCGCTCACCGCGACTACGAGCTTCACTCACTTGACTTCAGCACTGCTTTCTTGCAGGGCAGCCTGCACGAGGAGATCTGGTTGCGCCGCCCTCCTGGCTTCACTGGCTCGGTTCCTCCTGGCACCCAGTGGAGACTTCAGCGGCCGGTCTACGGTCTCCGCCAGGCGCCACGTGAGTGGCACGACACACTGAGGACGACGCTTGCGGCTCTTGGGTTCGCTCCCTCTACTGCTGACCCGTCGCTGTTTCTACGCACCGACACCTCGCTGCCGCCGTTCTACATCCTCGTGTACGTTGACGACTTGGTCTTTGCCACAGCTGACACAGCGGCACTCGCCTACGTGAAGTCGGAGCTGCAGAGGAGACACACGTGCACAGACCTGGGTGAGCTGACAAGCTATCTTGGCTTGCGGATCACCCGGGACAGAGCACGGCGCACCATCACCTTGACTCAGTCACACATGGTGCAGCAGGTTCTCCAGCGCTTCCGCTTCACGTACTCCTCGCCTCAGTCCACTCCTCTGCCTACCGGTCACTCGCTCTCAGCTCTGCCTTCGGATGAGTCCGTAGAGCCGAGTGGCCCGTATCCAGAGCTTGTGGGCTGCCTCATGTACCTGATGACCTGCACTCGACCTGACCTTGCATACCCCCTTAGCATCTTAGCACGCTATGTCGCTCCTGGCCGTCACAGGAAGGAGCACATGGATGCTGCTAAGAGGGTGTTGCGCTACTTGTGCAGTACGTCGGGCATGGGGCTTGTGCTTGGAGGGCGGGACCGGGTTGTTCTCACAGGGCACTCAGATGCTTCTTGGGCAGACGACCAGGCTACGCAGCGGTCGTCACAGGGTTACACCTTCAGCCTTGGCTCTGGCTCAGTTTCTTGGCGTTCTACTCGTTCGTCTTCTGTTCTCAGCTCCAGTTGTGAGGCTGAGATCTACGCCACAGCCATGGCTGCTCAGGAGCTGCGCTGGCTGACCTACCTGCTGACCGACCTCGGAGAGCGGCCTCGTTCTCCTCCAGTGCTGTACGTCGACAACAAGGCTGCCATTGCCTTGTGTGAGGAGCACAGACTGGAGCACAGAACGAAGCACATTGCTCTGCGGTACTTCCTTGCTCGAGAGCTGCAGCAGCGCGGTCAGCTTCGTCTGCGTTACGTGGCCACTGAGGCCAACACTGCTGATGTGTTCACCAAGGCACTCCAGCCTTGTGACCATCAGCGCTTCTGTACTCTGTTAGGCCTTGTGCCTACTGGCCCTCACTTGCTCACTTCTTGACTTTGCCTGTACTGTGATCGCTATATATTTATATACCTGCATGTTTACTCTTGCTAGGTTGTGATCATTGTACGTCTTGCTCTATTATAAACCTGCATGTGAACTGGTCTTGTGACCGCTTGTTTGTGCTCGGAATTTGTGTGGAATCCTCGAGATCCACCCTGAGCTTGTTTGCCTTACTTTGCCTTGACTGGTCTTGTGACCCCTAGGTCTCCCCCACTTTGCCTATGGGGGTGTGTCAAACATTATATATGTTTGGTTTGTTAGGCTACAGTGGGTTAGCCAGTATGGGGTACACAATTCTAGGGTTTGCTATTTGTACTGATTTCTCTGTTAGTTCAACCATTCGAGTCTTGTAATCTTGACAGCGCACACACCGGGATTCGAACCCGAGACCTTCGCTCTGATAACATGTCAGAATCCCAGCCACTAACCACTAGGATAAAAGGGCTTGTTTGTGTAGCGGATGAGTGCGCCCATAACCCCCCAGGCCGCCATGCCTGTAACCCTTCCCTAGGATCAATCGGGGATCACCAGTGGACCTCTGACACCCTCTGTTACCGCGTTACCTCACCTACGGCCTTACCTGCCTAGCCTGCCTGTTTGCCTTGCCTGCTGCCCGCGCGCGCCTCGGCTGCGCGCGCGCGTATCCTTTTTTTTTTTAGCGCGCGCCGCTGCTGCCAGCCGCGTCGCGCCCCGCTCATTGCCCGCACAGCCCGCCCTAAGCCCGCGCAGCGCGCGCGCAGCCCGTAGCTGCCCCGCGCACCGCCCGCGCAGCCCGCGCCGAGCCTGCGCAGCCCGCGCCGAGCCCGCGCAGCCCGCGCCGAGCCGCGCGCAGCCCGCTGCAGCCGCGCACAGCCCTCAGCCGCGCGCAGCCCGCAGACGCACGCAGCCCACAGCCGCGCGCAGCCCGCAGCTGCGTGCCCTACCCGTGCGCCGTCCGTCGCCGCTGCGCCCTGCCCTATCTGTGCGCCTGCCTGCCTTGTGCCTTGTCTGAAGTGCGCCTGCCTGCCTTGCGCCTTGCCTGAAGTGCGCCTGCCTGCCTTGCGCCTTGCCTGAAGTGCGCCTGCCTGCCTTGCGCCTGCCTGCCTCAAGTGCACCTACCTGCCTCACGCTTGCCTGACTGAGGTGCACCTGCCTGCCTGACTGACGTGCACTTGCCTGCCTTCCTGCTGCCTTGGCGTGCTGCTGTTGCCTGCGCTGCTATAATGGCGACACTGAATGTTCTCGTTTTTGAGCCTGACGGTCGCGCGATAGAGTTTGCCACTTGGCTTGACGACCTGCAACTGTTTCTTATGACTGATGCCAAAGATGGCGTTTCACTGTTCGATCACGCTTCTGGCACTGCCACTGCTCCTGCTGACACTGCTCCTGCTCTTGACCGCTCACAGTGGCAGACTCGCGATGCTGCTGCGCGCCTCGCTATCCGCAACCACCTGCCGATCACTGAGCGCGCGCATTTTAGTCAGCACAAGACTGCTAAGGCGCTGTATGACGCTGTAGTTGCGCGCTATTCCTCCCGGGCCTCTGCAGCCGTAGGACGCCTCATCCTGCCCTACCTGTTCCCCGACCTGTCCTCGTTTACCACCGCTGAGGACCTCATCTCTCACCTCCGCGCTAGTGACGCCCGCTTTCGTCTTACTGACGAGTTCCTCGCCACGAACACCCTTTGCGATGTACTTTACCCTCTACATCCTCGTCACCCGCCTCCCTGACACTCTTAGCTCGGTCAGGGACCATTTCCTCGCCAAGGACCCTACCACTATCACTCTAGCCGACTTCGAGCAGCAGCTCCTAGCAGCAGAGAAGAACATCCTCGCTGTAGGTGTTGCCCGTGGCACTCTTCGCACTCCCCTCTTTGAGGGGTGCTCCCCCTCCCCCCTCTTGCCCCCTCCTACGCCTCAGCTGCTGCTGCAGTCAACCTCCTCGGTGCTGAGAAGGTCGCAGCGGCTTCCGCTCCTAGTGGGAAGCGCGGCGGTGGCAGGGGCGGCAAGGGTGGCAGGGGTGGTGGAGGTGGCGGTGGAGGGAGCGGTGGTGGAGGCGGCGGGGGTGGTGGAGGTGGTGGGGGTGGTCGGGGGGTGGAGGAGGTGGGTGGGGCGGCGGTGGGACCGTGAGTGGTGCAGGTGGCAGCCGCGGTAGTGGGGGAGGAGGCAGTGGTAGTGGCGGTGGAGGTGGGGGCGGGAGTGGGACCGGCCAGAAGGGGAGCTCCAGTGGGGGCCAGCAGCAGCAGCAGCTGTGGACAGGGGAGGTTGGCGATGCGTCGCGCTTCCGGGTCTGGGGTGCTCGTGCCTTTGTCCGCGATACCACCGCGGACAAGCTCTCCGCTCGCGCCATTCCCTGCGTCTTCCTTGGTTTTCCTCCTGACGCGCCTGGCTGGCAGTTTTACGACCCCGCTTCGCGCCGTGTCTTTGCGTCTCAGGACGTCACCTTCGACGAGTCGGTCCCCTTTTACCGTCTCTTTCCCTACCGCACTGCCGCTCGCCCCCCCCCCCCCCCCCCCCCCCCCCCCCCCCCCCCTCCGCTCTTTCTCGCTCCAGGTCCTCCCCAGGTAGACCCCCTTCCCGCGCCAGGTCCTGCTCCTTCAGGTGTTTCTCAGGTAGACCCTCCTGTGCCTGCGCCTGTTGAGGTCACTGGTGACTCTGGTCCTGCTGGGGGTGGTGCTGAGCCTAGGGGTGCGGAGCCTGAGCGTGAGGAGCCTGGGGGTGCTGAGCCTGGGGGTGCGGAGCCTGAGCGTGAGGAGCCTGGAGGTGCTGAGCCTGGGGGTGCGGAGTCTGGGGGTGCTGAGCCTGAGCGTGAGGAGCCTGAGGGTGCTGAGCCTGGGGGTGCTGCGTCTACGCGTGAGGAGACTGGAGGTACTGTGCCTGGGGGTGCTGCGTCTGGGGGTGCTGAGCCTGCGTGTGCGGAGTCTGGGGGTGCTAAGACTGGGGGTGAGACGCCTGAGGGTACTGCGACTGCTGGTGCGCGGTCTCCTTGGAGTAGCCGCCTTCGTCCGCGTGTGCCTCTCACCTCGCAGCAGCTGCACGACTGGTACGGTCGCCGTCAGGGTCGCGCTGCTGGAGCTCGGAGTTCTGCCGCTGGAGGTGCTCGTACTGGAGGTACTGGAGCTGCTGGGGCTCGAGGCGTTGTGCGTGTGGGTGCTGCTGCTGGGGACACTGAGGCTCGAGACCCTGGGACTGGAGGTGCCGGTTCTGGGGGTGGAGCTGCTGGTGGACCTGGTCCTGGCAGAGCTGGCGCTGGGGATTCTGGAGCTACTGGAGTTGCTGGAGCTGCTGGAGGTGCTGGAGCTGCTGGTGCTGGTGGCACTGCACACCCGTGCCTGTTCTTCGCGCCGCCGTCTCCGTCGTCTCAGCCACCGCCTGACTCTGTACTTCGCCAAGTTCTTAGACTACCGTCGTCTACTGGTCTTCCGCTACAGCCTGGCTCACCACTGCCTGCTCCTTCTCCTTACACTGAGCAGACTCGAGGTCTTGCTGAGCGTCGTGAGACTGCGTCGCGTCCTGTCTCGCCTGTCCCCTCTGGTCGTTCCGGTCGTCGTGTTCCTCGTCCACATCAGCCGGCTGTCCCCGGCACACACCTCGTAGTCCGTCGTCCTTCCCATGTGCTCCGCAGTCTGTTCCTCTGCCGTCTCCCCCTGCGTCCTCTCTGCCTGACGTTCCGGACCCTGAGTCTGACCGGTTTCGTGCTGAGCACCCTACTGTCACGCGTCTGCTTGCCACTGTTGTCACTGACCCCTCGTTTGAGTCTGCTGCTGCGTCTGCCTTAGTCGCTGAGCTTGTTGACTTTGCTGCTACCTGTCGTCTAGACTACGCCGCTAGTCTCGTTGCTGAGTCTGCGTCTGTCTGTCCTCCGTCTGTCGGGGGTGAGTGTGCTCTTGGCACGGACGTCCTTGAGGACAGGCAGGAGGACCTTGAGTGTCTTGCAGCCGCTGCGCCTCATCTCGTGGCCATGCTGCTTGCCCCTAGGAGAGGGATACCCGGATGCTCTAGACATCCCGACCCCGCGCTCTTACGCTGAGGCGATCGCGGGTGAGTACTCCTCTTAGTGGCAGGCAGCCATGGACGCAGAGATGGCATCCTGGAAGTCCAAAGGCACCTACGTCGATGAGGTTCCCCCTCCCGGGGCGAACATCGTCGATGGCATGTGAATTTTCAGGGTGAAGCGGCCGCCAGGTTCTCCGCCTGTCTTCAAGGCTCGTTACGTTGCTCGAGGCTTCAGTCAGCGACAGGGAGTTGACTTCTTCCAGACCTTCTCCCCCACCCCGAAGATGACCACTCTTCGGGTGCTGCTACACGTTGCCGCTCAGCGTGACTACGAGCTTCACTCACTGGACTTCAGCACAGCCTTCTTACAAGGCAGCCTACACGAGGAGATCTGGCTGCGCCGCCAACCTGGCTTCACTGGGTCGTTCCCGCCTGGTACCCAGTGGAGCCTCCGGCGGCCAGTCTACGGTCTCCGCCAGGCGCCTCGTGAGTGGCACGACACACTGAGGACTACACTTGCGGCACTTGGGTTTGCTCCTTCGACTGCTGACCCGTCGCTATTTCTGCGCACCGACACTTCGCTGCCGCCGTTCTACATCCTCGTGTACGTCGACGACTTGGTCTTTGCCACCGCTGACACGGAGGCTCTTGCCCTGGTGAAGTCAGAGCTGCAAAAGAGACACACGTGCACAGACCTGGGTGAGTTGCGCAGCTACCTTGGCTTGCAGATCACCCAGGACAGAGCACGCCGCACCATCACTCTGACTCAGTCACACATGGTGCAGCAGGTCCTTCAGCGCTTCGGCTTCACCTAGTCCTCAGCACAGGCCACTCCTCTGGCTACAGGTCACTCACTCTCAGCTCCACCTTCGGACGAGTTCGTAGAGCCGAGTGGTCCTTACCCAGAGTTAGTGGGCTGCCTCATGTACCTGATGACCTGCACTCGTCCTGACCTTGCGTACCCTCTTGGCCTTCTGGCCCGCTACGTGGCTCCTAGTCAGCACTGAAAGGTGCACTGGGATGCTGCGAAGAGGGTACTGCGCTACTTGTGCAGTACATTGGGCATGGGGCTCGTGCTTGGAGGGCGGAGAGACGTGGTCCTCACTGGGCACTCAGACGCTTCTTGGGTTGACGACCAGGCTACGCAGCGGTCGTCACAGGGTTACACTTTCAGCCTTGGCTCCGGTTCTGTTTCTTGGCGTTCTACTCGCTCGTCTTCTGTTCTCAGCTCCAGTTGTGAGGCTGAGATCTACGCCACAGCCATGGCTGCTCAGGAGTTACGCTGGCTCACCTACCTGCTGACCGACTTGGGAGAGAGGCCTCGTTCTCCTCCAGTTCTGTACGTCGACAACAAGGCCGCCATTGCCTTGTGTCAGGAGCACAGACTGGAGCACAGAACAAAGCACATCGCTCTGCGTTACTTCCTCGCTCGAGAGTTGCAGCAGCGGGGTCAGCTTCGCCTTGCTCACGTGGCCACTCGGGCCAACACTGCTGATATATTCACCAAGGCACTTCCGTCTGGTGACCATCAGCGCTTTTGTACTCTGTTGGGCCTTGTGCCTACGTTTCCACACTTGCTGTAGACTTTGCTTGTACTGTGATCTATATATATTTATATATGTATATACCTGCATACTTGTTCTTGCTAGGTAGAGATCACTGTACTGTTCTTGTTGCATATATACCTCTGCATGTGGACTGGCCTTGTGGCCCTTTGCTTGTGCTCAATGTGTGTGGTGACGTTGTGATCCACCTTGAGCTTGCTTTGCTTTTCTTGACTGGTCTTATGACCCCTTGTTCTCCCCCACTTTGCCTATGGGGGTGTGTCAAACATATGTATATGTTATATTTGTGGGTAGGCTGTAGTGGGGTACAACCCCTTAGGGTTTACATCTTGTACCAAACTCACTCGATAGTTCAACCCATTCATGCCTAAGATGAAATGGGTTTCATTTATCAGAATGCTGCTGCTTGGACGGAACTGCGCTCGACCGAGGACCACAGGCAGGCCTACGTTATCAGAATTTTTCTGTCTGAATTTCTGGATTCTTAACGCGTTTTTACTGGTTCATCTAATGTCGTAGACATGTTGTTTAATTTCATCTGATTTTTTAGAGACGCTTTTTCTATTCATCTGATTTCTTAGACAGCCTTATACAGTTTGTCTAAGACTGCAGATTTCGAGTATTTTCTCGACTGAAGGCAAAATATATGCGGACTAGAAGGATGACCGCACCTGCCTGACAGAATAAGGCGTCAAGATTCGAACCCGAAATCACAGTCTTCACAAGTCCCGATTAAACGGGACCATTGGAGGCTACACGTGAGCATTTCAAATAGCGATTATATCTTGTAAGCTATATATCTCCATATAAAATTTCAGACAATTACTTAGGATTTGTCTGAAAAGCTAGACAATGTTACATCTTTCGTCTGACAATCAGACAAAGAGCCATGACCCGGTCTTAGAACCAGACAGGTCATTTTACTAACGTTAGCCCTGACCACAGGTGGCGACAAGGGGGGTTGAAATTGGCAGGGATTGAAGTTGGCAAGGGTGTTATAAATGAAATTGTTCCATTCCCATGTGTTCATAAACCTAATCCTAAGAGTTGTACCCCCTATGACACACATCACTAAGACTACAACATTTGACACACCCCCATAGTCTAAGTGAGGGGTGTCAAGCAAAACCAAAAGTGTACGGTCACAAGACCAGTCACAAAGAAACAAAGCTCAGGGTGGATCACAACGTCACCACACACTCTGAGCACAAGCAAAAGAGGCCACAATGCCAGTCCAAGAGTTCACAAAGATATAAGCAAAGTGTACAAGCAAAGCAAGCAGAGAACTCAAGTCTACACACGACGAGAACCTGTGTCAACAAGGCCTAACTGCACACAACACCTCTGGTGGTCACAAGTCTGAAACGCCTTGGTGAAGATTTATGCAGTGTTGGCCTCAGACTCCACAAACTCGAAGCGAGTCAGTCCACGTCTCTGCAACTCTCGCAGAAGAAAGTACCTGACGTTAATGTGCTTCACTCTGCTCTCCAGTCGCAGCTCTCGACAAAGGAGAATCGACGCCTTGTTGTCAGTGAACAAGGTCAGTGAACAAGGTCGGCGAGCAAGAAGGTTAACCAACGCAGCTCCTGTGCCGCCATGGCACCAGCGTAGATCTCAGCCTCAGCGGTAGAGGTCGAGACCGAGGAGGAACGCGTGGACCTCCACGAAACAACTCCGGAACCCAGGCTGAATCAGTACCCCTGAGTAGACCTGTGAGTCTCAGCGTCGTCAGTGTAAGAAGAGTCACAGTGACCAGTAAGTACGACAGGCTGCTGCCCTCCAAGAACTAGCCCCACGCCTGATGTCGTTGCTAGGTACTTCGCCACCCTCACAGCTGCCGTCCAGTGAACAGGTTGGTGTCTTCGTGGCGCAACAAAGCGAGCAAGGATGCTGAGAGGGAAGGCGAGGTCCGGGCAAGTACAAGTCATCAGGTACATGAGGCAGCCCACCAGCTCTGCGTAGGGACCACTAGGCTCAAACGGCTCGTCAGGAAAGGGTCCAGTGAGTCTGTGGTCAACAGCAAGACCTGCTGCACCATGCGTGACTGAGAGTGTAATGGTGCGAGCAGCTCTGTCCCTGGTGATCTGCAGGCCAAGGTAGTGGCGCAGCTCACCAAGGTCAGTGCACGTGTGTCTTTTCTGCAGTTTGGACTTCACGTCTGCCAAGGCAACCCTGTCAGCAGTGGCAAAAACCAGGTCGTCGACGTAGACCAGAACAAAGAATAGTGTGGAGCTACTACGAATGAACAGCGACGGGTCGGCAGAAGACGGCTGGAAACCAAGGTCAGACAGGGTAGAACGAAGGGTGTCGTGCCACTCACGAGGAGCCTGGCGGAGACCGTAGATCATTCGCCTCAGCCTCCACTGGGTCCCAGGAGGGAAAGTGCCAATGAAGGCAGAGGGACGACGCAACCAGACCTCCTCATGTAGGCTACCCCGAAGGAAGGTTGTGGAGAAGTTGAAAGAGTGTAGCATGCAGTCTCTTAGTGTTGCTACGTGTAGTAACACCCGAAGAGTGGTCATCTTTGGGGTGGGCGCGAAGGTCTGAAAGAAGTCAACTCCCTCGCGCTGACTGAAACCTCTAGCCACGTAGCGCGCCTTGAAGACCGGAGGAGATCCCGGTGGCCGCTTCACCCTGTAGATCCACATGCCATCGACTACGTTCGCCCCAGGGGGGGGAACCTCGTCGACGTAGGTGCCTGTGGATCTGTAGGAGGCCATCTCTGCGTCCATGGCAGCTCTCCACTGAGAGGTCCAAGGCCCTGACACTGCCTCAGCGTAAGTACGAGGAGTCAGTATGTCAAGGGCGTCGGGGTCTCCCTCAGGGGCGAGCAGCATGGCACAGAGATGAGGCGAAGCGGCTGCCAGGAACTCTAGCTCAAACTGCCTGTCCTCTAGGGCGTCACAGCCAAGGGAAGACTCACCCCCGACGGTCAGAGGAATGGTAGGATGAGCAGCCACAAGACTGGTGGCGTAGTCAAGGCGGCGAGTAGAGGCAAACTCAGTGACTGCGGCAGTAAGGGCGGAGACAGAGGACAGAGAGGCACGAGGGTCGGTAACAAGAGAGGCGAGAACATGAGAGAGAACAGGACGGTACGTGCGGTAGTAGTCAGTGATAGGAGTAGAGAGGGAAGCAGTGAGGGCCGACTCAAAAGGAGAAGGAAACACAGACAGAGACGAACGAGGCGGACTATGACGGAACAGGACAGTACGAAGGTCAGTGAGAGGGACAGGGGACGAGGGACGAGCACGAGGAAAGCGATGAGAGGGCCAAGTGTGGGAAGGAGGAGGGGAGAACGGAGGCTGAGAACGAGGGAAAACAGCTGGGGAGGAGTTAGGAGGAGGAAACGTGGGACCGTAGACGGGAGGAGAGGGGGAGGAGGAAGGAGAGCGAGAGGGGAGACCGAGGGTCCGAAGACATGAGGGGGCGACTGCTGCTGCTCCAGCTGTGGCTGCTCCTCCAGCTGCGGCTACTGCTGCTGCTCCTTCTGCTGCAGCTGCTCCAGCTGCGGCTGCTGCTGCTGCTGCTTCTGCTCCCTCTAGCCGATGGAGCTCCAGTAGCTGCTGCTCCAACTCTCTCTCCTCTCTCTCCAACTCCAGCTGCTCCTCACGGGCACGGCGAACACGAGCCTGGTACCGAGTCGGGTAGGGGTGGGGGGGAGGAGTAGTGTCCAGGGCCGCGGTAGCCCCAGGACCGCTCTCCAAAGCACTAGACGCGCCACCCCTAGAGCCAGCACCACCAACAACAACACGGTCAGACTCACCAGGGCCCGTAGAGGGTGCACCCGCACCCCTAGTCGTAGTACCCCCAAGGTCAGCTCGACCAACACCATCTCCCGGAAGACTAGAGTCTCCTACAGCCACAGGCTCAGCTCCAACTCCAGCACCCCCAGAACCAGGACCCGGCACAGGTACGCTCTCAACACCAACTCCAACTGCGCTAGAGCCAGCACCCCCAGGGTCCTCGCCACGAACACCGTCCCCCCGCAGGGTCTGCAGTAGGCTGTGAGGAGGACTGCGGGGAAGGAGGCTGCACCTGAGGGGCTACCGAGGGGGGAGGGGTAGCGTGGGACACACCTGACGGGGCTGGACCAGGGGGGGGAGGTTGTACCAGGGGAGCAGGAGGGGGGGGGGGGAAGTCAGGAGGAGAGGGGGAGGAGGAACCGGGAGACCTCGACAGGGGGACACGACGTAGTAGGGGACGGACTCGTCGAAACGGACGTCACGGGAGTCAAAGAACCGGTGAAGGGGAGGGTGGTAAAAGGTGAAGTCAGAGGAGTCCTCAGGGAAACCAAGGAAGACACAGGGAACGGCGCGAGGCGAGATCTTGTCCGCGGAGGTGTCGCGAACAAGTGCCAAGCAACCCCAGACACGAAAACGCGACGCAACACCAGGGGACCCGGTCCAAAGACTGGTCGGTGAAACCTCTGGCCGAGAGACACGTGGCCAGAGGTTCAGCTGGTGAGCGGCGTACCGAACCGCGTAGGGCCACAGAAAATGGGGGGCACGGGCGTGAGTCATGGAGGTGCGAGCGATCTCCATGACCAAGCCTATGCGGCGCTCAGCAACCCCATTCTGCTGTGGGGACTCTGGAAGCATCTAGGACTGACGGATGCCCTACTCGCGACAAAATCAAGCGATTACGCCGGAGCGAAACTCACCCCCACGGTCGGAGTGAAGACAGCTGAGTCAACGACCATGAGTGTCTACAGTAGCAAGTAACCACCTGATCAGCGTAGAAGTCGCCTAAGACTTCTTCGCCAGAGGGAACACTGTGGTGTAGTAGGAGTAGTCACCAACGACCACCAGAAAGAAACGCTCGCGCTCAGGGCCAGGGCGAGAGGCGGGGCCCCAGACGTCCAAGTGGAGAGTCTCAAAGGGCTCGGTGGCCGGATGAAGGGAGGAGGAGTGAGGGGTGGTTCGCAGCCGACACTCGACGCAGGGACCGCACGATGGTGTAAGCGAAGGCGGCAGCGACGGCAAGACACGCGGGAGGCCTAAGACAAGACGCTGACTAGACATAGCGCGCAGACGAGGAATGGACGGGTGCCCCATCCGGTGGTGCCACAGAACGGTGGGGTGGGCAAGTGACTGGTAGTAGCAAGACGCAGCAACTGGACCAGACACGGGAACCTGACCAGACACAGCTACCTGGGGGGATGTGGCAACCTGGTGAGACGCGGGGACCTGACGGGGGGCAGTGACAGGGGCCAGGGGCAGTAGCTGCTGCTGCTGCTGATGCTGCTGCTGCTGCTGTTGTTTTTTTTGTTGTTGCTGCTGCTGCTGTTGCTGCTGCTGCTGCTGCTGCTGCTGCTGCTGCTGCTGCTGCTGCTGCTGCTGCTGCTGCTGCTGCTGCTGCTGCTGCTGCCCTCGGGGGCCAGTGTGAAGTGTGTAGAGACCGGAGCCCGGCTCAGCAGCAAAGGTGGCAAGAGGCGCGTACGAGTTCCCTTCAACACAAATCGCAGTCTCGCGAAAGGGCTCAATCCACACACCCACGTGCTGACTCACGAGTGGCCTCACACCCACCAAGTTCCTCGAGAACGAGGGGACGTGGAAGCCCGTCAGAGAGCCGGAGGGAACAGCTGGGCACGGAAGCGTAGTAGTGTAGCGAGCAGTGACTGGTCCCGAAGTGGGATCAGCCAGTGCTACAGAGACCGGCGCAGGAAGCAATGTAAGCGTCGTGTGGCTGCGGAAGAAACAGTGCGAAGCTCCGGAGTCCAGAGTGAAAGACAGCGAAGCGTCCTCCGAAGCAGCTCCTGGACTAGTGTCTACACAAGTACCTACACTAGCAACAGGCACCTCAGCAAGACTAGCACCTAAGCTAACAACACTCAAGCAAACAGAGTTAGAAGCACTAGAGTCAACAACAACATAGATTGCATGAGGTGTTAGAGACTAAGGACGGAGTCTTAAACGTTTAGGGGCCGAAATATCTCAAAATCGTTGGACCTAATCTCTGGACAGAAATGTCGACTTCACAAGAAACGCCGTCGACGAAAAGTTAACCGTTGGAATTCTCTCAAACTCGAGTATGTTGTAGCCCTTAACTGGGGCTATCGTTTCCAATTTGAATCGTATCAAAAGATGAAGTATATCTCGAGTTATGATTTTCGGCGCACTAGGGGGTATGCTGCCATGGAATATTAACTCAATCACAATAGTTCTCACAAGTTCCACAAAGAGGATTAGAGTAGCTAGAAACCAGGTAGGAGGGGAGAGGAGGACGAGAGGGAAGGTCCCAAGAGAGTCCCCAACCAAGGAAACCCCATACCACACAATTCCCCTCTCTATAGGCAACCCCACTTTTACTTTTGTCACTTTCCCAACTCATGCCATCCACCTCACCCAACTTTTCATACTTGCCAACCTGGTTTGGCTTCTCCCAACCACTTGGAAACATCTACAGTAATGGGGACGAATTTCCCAACCCCCAAAAGTCTGTACCCCATATTGAGTCACTCCACAAATTCCCATAGTCGCCGCATCACAACCAAAACTTCGAACGATAATAACTTTCTCGTTCTTGCTCCGATCGCGACGATTCTTGGTTCGTCGGAAAGCTCTTGAGCAGGGAAGTCATTTCAGATATCTGCTCAAGCAAAATATCATTCACACATGCTCAGAAAATCCAAGCCACAAGAAACACAAATTCTTGCACACGCTCACACCACGCATGCAACGCACGAACATATGATGGGAGGCAGACAAACGTGAATGCAAATGATAGCATCACATAACAAACTCCCCCTCTGGCTGCCAACCATCATCCCACATTCCATAGCTCAAGCATGCACCCTCAATGCACACTCATCCCAGCAAGTTTCATTCCCTTCCAATGCTCAGGTTCTGCCAGGCGCTTGGTGAGAATGTCAGCCGCCTGCTGCTGGGTCTTCACAATCTCCAGCCGCACCTCCTTGTCCAGGAGCCTC
This sequence comes from Closterium sp. Yama58-4, assembly GCA_947470075.1. Classification (NCBI taxonomy): domain Eukaryota; kingdom Viridiplantae; phylum Streptophyta; class Zygnematophyceae; order Desmidiales; family Closteriaceae; genus Closterium; species Closterium sp. Yama58-4. Next base: position 290,006 of record CANIUD010000700.1, read on the forward strand.
CTCGTCCAATGCCACTTCGGCCTGATGTGCTTTGTCAGGCCATGAAGACAAGCATTCTTCGCAAGCTTCACTGTCAACTCATTGTCACAGAACATCACAGTCGGCTCCCTCTGACCAACACCAATCTCCTCCAACAAACGCCTCAGCCATAGCACCTCCTTTGCCCCATGATGTAGGGCCATGTACTCTGTCTCACACGAGGACAGCCCCACCTCGTTCTGCTTCTTGCTGCGCCAGCTCACTGCACCACCTCCAAACAGGCACACATAGCCTCCAATGCTGGTGCCATCCGCCTTCACAGAGTTGAAGCTAGCGTCGGTGTAGCAAGTCAAGAGCATCTCCCCCTTGCCCAAATCAGCTGCACCTCTCTGCAGCCTCTGTCTCACAGCACTGTACTCCAAACCCACTGATGCTGTAGCGCTCACATAGCGGACCAACCTCTTGGCCGCTTCCAGCTGCTCATGACTGGGGCGTGAAACCACTGTTGCAAGCCTCGATGTTGTAAAGGCAATGTCAGGCCGCGTGTGGTTAGCCGCATAGTTGAGTGCCCCAACCATGGAGTGAAACAGCTTCCTGTCACTCTCACCCACCACCTCCTCATCAGCACAGGGCTCCACAGTGAACCCTGAAGGCAGTGGGGTTGCTGGCTTTCCTCCATCTTGCAGCCCGTACTTCTCGGCCAGCCCCTCACAATACTTCCTCTGGTGCAACCTCAACACTCCCTTGTCAAGGTCCCTCTCCACATGCATCCCTAGGTAGTACTTCATATCTCCCATCTTGGAACACTTGAACTGCATCTCCAGCATCTCCTCCACACGTTCAATCATTGCAGACGACTCGGAGAAACGTAGGATGTCGTCCACATACACCATGAGCATGAGAAACTGCTCCTTCTCTTGCAGCAGGAACAGGCTGTGGTCGCACTCACTCTTCTTGAACCCCCCAGCCAGCAGTGTCTCCTCTAGCTTGTGGTACCACGCACGAGGAGCCTGCTTCAGGCCATAGATGGCCTTCTTCAGCCTGCACACCCTGCCGCTCCCATCATCCAACATGTACAGCTCCTCCAAAATAATCCCATTGAGGAAGGCGGTGGTAATGTCCATCTGCTTCACCCGCCATCCACGGTTTGCAGCCATTGCCAATGACACTCTCAGTGTTGTCCCTTTCCCCACAGGAGCAAAGATTTCGTCAAAGTCTTTGCCCTTTGTCTGCTGGAACCCCTTAGCCACAAGCCTCGACTTGTAGCGGGTCAGCTCCCCATCAGGGCCGTACTTATGCCTGAAGATCAGCTTGGAAGAAATGGCCTTCTTCCCAGGTGGCAGCTCACACAGCTCCCACGTCTCGTTCTCCAGCAGAGAATCATACTCCTCCTTCACACTCTGCTTCCATTTTTCAGCATCGGGCCCACTCAAGGCCTCGGTGAGCGTCTTGGGCTCAGGGACGGCTGCCCAGTAGCAGTGCGCTATCTCCTCCTCATCACACTGCTCAGCCACACTCCCAGCCCGTACCACCTTTGGCTTGCCAAAGCTCGGATAGGTCAGCCGGTTAGGAGGGCGCACATCCCTCCTAGGACGGTCAGCCGTACGTGCGGCACCTTGTGGAGCACCTTGCTGCTGCTGCTGCGGCTGCTGCTGCTGCTGCTCCTCCACCTTGCTGTGTGATGCTATCATTCGCATTCACGTCTGTCTGCCTCCCATCATATGTTCGTGCGTTGCATGCGTGGTGTAAGCGTGTGCAAGAATTTGTGTTTCGTGTGGTTTGGATTTTCTGAGTGTGTGTGAATGCTATTTGGCCTGAGCAGATGTTTGAAGTGACTGCTCAGCTCAAGAGCTTTCAGGCGAACCAAGAATCGTCGCGATCGGAGCACGAACGAGAAAGTTGCGAACATTTGAAGTTCGTATGCTTTTGATATTTGGTTGTGGAAACTATGGGAATTTGTGGTGTGACTCAATATGGGGTACAGACTTTTGGGGGTTGGGAAATTCGTCCCCATCACTGTAGATGCTGCCAAGTAATTGGGAGGAGCCAAACCAGGTTGGCAAGTGTGGCCAAGTTGGGTGAGGTAGATGGCATGTGTTGGGAAAGTGACAAATGTCAAAGTTGGGGTGCCTATAGAGAGGGGAATTGTGTGGTATGAGGTTTCCTTGGTTGGGGACTCCCTTGGGACCTTCCCTCTCGTCCTCCTCTTCCCTCCTACCTGGTTTTTAGCTACTCCAATCTTCTTTGTGGAACTTGTGAGAACTATTGTGATTGAGTTAATATTCCATGGCAGCATACCCCCTAGTGCGCCGAAAATCATAACTCGAGATATACTTCATCTTTTGATACTATTCAAATTGTGAAAGATAGCCACGGTCAAGGGCTACAACATAATCGAGTTTGAGAGAATTCGAACGGTTAACGTTTTGTCGACGGCGTTTCTTGTGAAGTCGACATTTCTGTCCAGAGATTAGGTCCAACGATTTTGAGATATTTCGGCCCCTAAACGTTTAAGACTCCGTCCTTAGTCTCTAACACACCTCAGGTTCTCCCCCATCCTCAGTCACCCCAGAGATCTCCTCCTCAGAGACTGAAACCTCCACCTGTCTCGAAGGCCGCTGCACCTCATCGGCCTCAATAATCAGCGGTGTAGTAGGAAGCTTCTGCTGCTGCTGCTTCCACTCCTTGTAGTACAAGGACTCGAGGAATTTCACATCCCTCGACACAGTCAGCTGCTGGCTGGTCAAGTCCCATATCAACCAGCCCTTATGATCCTTTGCAAGCCCCAAGTGCACACCCCATCTCCCAGAAGCTTCCAGTTTTCCCCTCTTCTCCTTCGGCACATGAAACACCACCATGCAGCCGTAGGCTCTCAGCATGTTGACTGCTGGTGCACTCCCATACCACTTGGTGTAGGGGACCCACTGCTTGTCCCCCACAGTCGCCAGCACCCTGTTCTTCACAAGGGCGACCTGCCTCAGTGCAGTCACCCAAAACGGATCCGGCAGCCCTGCACGCCCAAGGAGAGTGCGAGCACCTTCCTGTAGGGTCCGATTGAACCGCTCAGCCACGCCGTTCTGCTGAGGGTTGTAGGGCACTGTGAGCTGATGCTGGATCCCCTTCTTCTTCAGCACCGCCTCAAAATCAGCGCCAATGAACTCTCCTCCATTGTCGGTGCGGATCACTTTCACCTTGTGTCCGCTCTCCCTTTGAGCCCTCGGCATCCACTCCTTAAGAACAGCCGCTGCCACCTCTCCCTTAGTCTTGAGAGGGTACACCCACACCGCACGCGTGTGGTCGTCCACAATGGTCAGGAAATAGCGGCTGCCCGAGAGAGAAAGGGCCCTCGTAGGCCCCACCACATCCATGTGTACAAGCGCAAGTGGCGCCTTGGCTGGTCCCGTGCTGCTGCTGAAAGGGAACTTGGTGAATTTCGTCTCGAGGCATGTAGGGCAGCTCCCAATCTCCTTTGCTGCCCCCTTCACCTCCAGCCCCTTCAAGCTCCCATCCTTCACCAATTTCTGCAGCATCGGAATGTTGATGTGGCACAACCTCTCGTGCCACGTCTCCCAATCGGCCTCACCACTCCCAGATGAAGCCTTTGCCCATGCAGCTGTTGCATCCACACCAGCAAGCACCTCACCATGTGGCTGCTGTGGCTGCTGCACCTTCTTGACTGCATCCAGGGCCCCAGCAGTTGGTGCAGTCTCCTCTCCTCCCGCAGTTGCTTTAGCCGTTGCTGCTGCCGCTGCCGTTGCTGGAGGTTTCCCGTTCCAAGGGATGATGGGCAGCTGCCATAGGTCCTTGATGCAGCTGCTCTTCTCCTCCAGATCCCACAACAACAGCTTCCCAAGCTTCGCACGGCAGCTGATTGGGCTGAACGTGACTTTGGCCTTGCTTTTCTGCAGTCGGCGCACAGAGAGGAGGTTAGCGGATAGACCTTCAACTAGCAGAACATTCCCAAGCCCCACAAGCTCCCCATTGGCACCCATAACCTTGGCATTTCCAACACCAATCACAGGGAGCAAAGCACCTGAAGCGGCAGCCACAAACTTGATCTTCCCAGGGGGCTTTACCTCGTCAAGCAAATCTGCCCGTGGGGTCATGTGACTCGTGCAACCTGAATCAATCACCCAGTGAGTGAGGGGGTGCATCACAACCTTCCCAACCAAACCAACATCACTCACACTCCCATTCACATCCTCAACCATGAGGAACATCCCAGGGGATGCTTTATCTTGTGCACCATCACCTTGTGCACCTGAACCTTGCACAGCACCACCTCGTGCGCGTTCACCACTTGGCGGCTTCATGCCTGGAGGCGCCCATCCCTCAGGCCGGCTGAAACACTTGAACCAAGGGTGTCCAGCCTTCTTGCAGTACCAGCAAGCTCCCTCCATTCGGGTGCTCCCCCTACCACCAGAGCTCCCATGCCCCTCATTGTAGTCACCTCGGCCTCTCCCTCTGCCAAAGCCTCTCCCGCGGCCTCGGCCTCTCCCTCCCCCTCTTCCTCTGCTTCCTCCTGCAGCTCCGTACCCCTCAGCAGTTTTGTTGGCAGCACCACCTCCTGTGTGGCGCCTGCGGAAGTCCTCCTGCAGGATCTGCTGCCGTAGCCACTCAGGCGTCCACTTGTCCTGCTGAACGTTGAGGGTGGGGATGAGGTTCTCCCACGAGTTGTCGAGCACCGAGATGATCTTGGTGCACTGCTGCATCTCCGACACCTTGCTGCCCGCCGCTGCCATCCTCGCATAGGTGTCCTTGATCTTGTCAAGGACCGGTTTCACATCGTCTCCCGGTCGCATGGAGATGGCCGCCAGCTCCTTCTCGAGCACGATCACCATGGGCAGCGTGTTGAGCTCAATCACGTCGCGCAGTAGCTTCCACGCCTTAGGACCGGAGTCGTCCAACTCGACCAAGTCCTTGATGTGCTGGAACATGTCGTTGTTGACCGATTGCAAGATGAGGTCGAACAACACCGCGCTTCGCTCAATCCACCAATCCCGAGCATCTCCTTCCTCGGGCATTTTCTCTTCTCCCATCGCAAGTTTCAGCAGCTTGTAGCGCTTGAAGACGCTCCTCATCCGCCCACTCCATTCCTCGTAGTTGGAGCCATCCAACGCCTCAATCTTGGATGGTGGCGGCTCACTCCTCTTTTCAGCTGCATCTCCACTCCCTTGACTCATCTCCTCTGCTCCCAATCACAGGTTTCAGCTCCCCCCTTTGCTGTCCACACCGAAGTCCCACAATATTTTCACAAGTGTCGGCGCCAACGAAATTTCGGCAGAGTTTCCCTTAGCTGAAGTCACATGCAACCTCCAGAACACCACTTAGGCACGCCCACAGGCCATGGTGGGTCTAGGAGGGTCTTCACACCTCAGTAGACTCTTCACAACGTCCTCAATCAGCTCTGATACCACTTGTTAGAGACTAAGGACGGAGTCTTAAACGTTTAGGGGCCGAAATATCTCAAAATCGTTGGACCTAATCTCTGGACAGAAATGTCGACTTCACAAGAAACGCCGTCGACGAAACGTAAACCGTTGGAATTCTCTCAAACTCAATATGTTGTAGCCCTTAACCGTGGCTATCGTTTCCAATTTGAATCGTATCAAACGATGAAGTATATCTCGAGTTATGATTTTCGGCGCACTAGGGGGTATGCTATCATGGAATATTAACTCAATCAGAATAGTTCTCACAAGTTCCACTAAGAGAATTAGAGTAGCAATCAACCAGGTAGGTGTCGAGAGAATTAGGCAAAAGAGAGAGGACTGAACTAGCAAGAATGGGGATACAAATAGAAAACCCTAGAAGGGTTGTACTCGCTACAGAGCACCCCACTACAGGCTAGAGCATAATATTCTGACACACCCCCATAGCCAAAGTGGGGTGTAATCAGCAGAGGAAACAAAGCAGTACAAGCTCAGGGTGGATCACGATGTCACCACACATTCTGAGCACAAGCAAGAAGCAATAGTTTAAGGTGCACAATTATGAGCAAAGCTAGAGGCAGTCACAAAAGGGGCAAGTGAGGAGGAGGAGGGCTGGCGAGAGGAGAGTAGATAGGAGGCGACGACTGAAGCTGCAGACACACGGGCAACAGACGGCTCTGGTGCGACAACGTGGCTACCGGGAATGAGTGCCCCGGAGTACAGGAGTAACAGGCTCCGCGGCAGGAGCAACGGACCCACAGGCGACGGCGCAACCGGCTCTCTGAGCTACCGGGAATGAGTGCCCCGGAGTACAGGCGCTGCGTACGACACGACGGCAACCTCCGCTCAATCTCCCCCAACAGTCCCACACCCCTCGACACACACCCCCTGCTTCAAACCCTAGCTCCACTCCGACGGTACCCCCCTTAAACCCCAAACCCTAGGCTCCCACACACCACCCCCCTCAGCGGCAGCTGTAGCAGAGGGAGACGAGGGAGGAGGAGGAGCAGGGGGAGGAACTCACAACCGACACCCCCATAGCCGCCACCCCCACACTCTCCACCCCCAAACCCTAAAACGGGCGGAACGGGGGAAGGAGCGCGGGGGACGGCGAGGGGGACGGCGCGCGGCCCCTTAGGACGCCACCAAGGGGCAGCGAGGGGCCGCGCGCGGCTCCTTAGGGCGCCGCGACGGGAATTGGGGGGGGGGGGGGGGGGCGCGGGCGACGGGACCGAGGGGCCGCGGGCGACGGGAAAGCGGGGCCGCGGGCGACGGAATTGAGGGGCCGCGGGCGACGGGAAAGCGGGGCCGCGGGCGACGGGATCGGGGGGGGGGGGGGCCGCGGGCGACGGGACCGAGGGGCCGCGGGCGACGGGAAAGCGGGGCCGCGGGCGACGGGATCGGGGGGACCGCGGGCTACGGGACCGAGGGGCCGCGGGCGACGGGAAAGCGGGGCCGCGGGCGACGGGATCGGGGGGACGCGGGCATCCCCCACGGGAGGAAACCGCCGCGCGCCTCGGGGCGCACGGCGGGGAGAAACCCGCCGCACGCCCCGAGCGCGCGGCAGGAAGGAGGCGTCGCGCGACCAGTAGAACAGCAGCGGAAGCATTTGGTGGTGGGCCCACCCACAGGATCGACCCAACAGGATCGTCCTGCTCTGATAGCATGTCGAGAGAATTAGGCAAAAGAGAGAGGACTGAACTAGCAAGAATGGGGATACAAATAGAAAACCCTAGAAGGGTTGTACTCGCTACAGAGCACCCCACTACAGGCTAGAGCATAATATTCTGACAGTAGGAGGGGAGATGAGGACGAGAGGGAAGGTCCTAAGAGAGTCCCCAACCAAGGGAAACCCCATACCACACAATTCAACTCTCTATAGGCAACCCCACTTTTACTTTTGTCACTTTCCCAACTCATGCCATCCACCTCACCCAACTTGGCCACACTTGCCAACCTGGTTTGGCTTCTCCCAACCACTTGGAAACATCTACAGTAATGGGGACGAATTTCCCAACCCCCAAAAGTCTGTACCCCATATTGAGTCACTCCACAAATTCCCATAGTCGCCGCATCACAACCAAAACTTCAAACGATAATAACTTTCTCGTTCTTGCTCCGATCGCGACGATTCTTGGTTCGTCGGAAAGCTCTTGAGCAGGGAAGTCATTTCAGATATCTGCTCAAGCAAAATATCATTCACACATGTTCAGAAAATCCAAACCACAAGAAACACAAATTCTTGCACACGCTCACACCACGCATGCAACGCACGAACATATGATGGGAGGCAGACAGACGTGAATGCAAATGATAGCATCACATAACAAACATGAGGAGTTCCTAAGAGATCAACCAACTGAGAAGCCGACATGCCCCACAGAGCGGGGCCGTACGTCTGAACAAGAGGAAGCCAGTCAGGGGCAGGGCCGTCAACGCCGTAGGCCAAGCGAACCGTGTTAGTAAGCTGAGCAAAGCACTGACCCGGTGGGTGGGTGCGGCCATAAGGCTGGCCTTGGTGAGCACCTGTCAGAACGTGATAAGTGTACGGAGGGTGATCGACATCGCGCTGGAGCTGACTCTTTCCCGACCCCTGCCTCGAAACCTGTTGCTGCGAGGGCTGCTGCGAGGGCTGCTGCGAGGGGAGGGGCTGCTGCTGCTGCCGATGAGTCAGGTACCACGCCGCAGCTCCACCCCTGGCGGCTTGCAGACCAGTAGGTGGCTGACGAACCCGGGAGTCACCTCCACCAGCTACAGCAGGGGAGTCACTGGCCGCTGCACGAGACACTCCTCCAGGCCCTGCACTCCCGCCGCCGCCGGTCGCCACGCCACCCCCACCGCTTCCGCCGCCACCGCTGCCTCCTCCCGCACCGAGACTGCCCCTCTTGCCACCCCTACCCCGAGACCGCGAAGAAGTCGTAACAGCAGCTGCGGTTATGTCAGTAGCAGCAGTGGCGAGGGAGGCAGTAAAGGTGGGCAGCTGAGGGACAGTGCACCCGTGAAACAGTGGAGGGGGCACAGCACCAGAGGCGGAGGCTACGGAGCGGAGGTTGCTCTCGACGTCCTTGAGCGCAGACTCAAGTACCTTGATAGTGAGCTTATTAGGGTGCTTCAGAAGAAGCGCGTCACGAACCGAGGCAAGGTGGTTAGGGAGGCTAGTGGTGATGAAATAGGTAGTAATCGCCATGGGGGGAGAGAGCAGTGCGAGCTGGTCATCAGTGCAAGCAGCACGGAAGCTAGAATCGAGCAAGCGCAAGTGAGAGATCAGGTCAGCAGAGCGTTCAAACGAGGCGAGGTCGGGAAACAGGAACCGAAGAAACAGGCGACCAAGAGAGATAGTGGTGGGAGTAGCGTAGCGGGCCTTCATCGCGGTCAGGAACTCACTAGCCGTGCGAACCTGAGTGAAGTGGGTCTCCTCAGACTCAGGGAGGAGGCTGCTAAGGGCGATGCAGGCCGCAGCGTCACGCGACGTCCACACGGTCACGTCAGCACGCTCGCGTGCATAACGGTCACTGTCTGCAAAGCTAGCGTCAGCGACTAAGGGTGCGGGATCGACGGGCTTAGGAATGCTGTCGGAAGCGTGCGCCCACAGAGACACATCCGCCTGAACCTGACTCTCTAAAAGGCGACGCGCACGCTAGAGCCAGGCAGAGAAGTCAAGCGGCCTTCCTTCGGCGTCAATTCGCAGGACCCTAGGGGTCGCCATAGCGGAAGCGAAGAGTTGGGAACGATATCGCACAAAACCCTAAATGCGATAAGCAGTGCGACGCGACCGTACAGGACGCGACTGGCAGGGACGGACGGGATAGGTGCGGTTGGGCAGGGCGCACGGGGCACGTTGGACGGGCAGGGCGGAGCGGGGTCGCGACGGACGGGCAGGGCGCATGGGGCGCGACGGACGGACAGGGCGCAACGGGGGCGCGAAGGATGAGCAGGGCGCACGGGGTGCGACGGACGGACAGGGCGTACGGGGCGCGACGGACGGGCAGGGCGGAGCGGGGGCACGACGGACGGGCAGGGCGCACGGGGCGCGACGAACAGACAGGGCGCACGGGGCGTGACGAATAGACAGGGCGCACGGGGCGCGACGGACGGGCGCGACGGGACGCACGGGACGAGCGGGACCGGGGGGGGGGGGGGGGGGGGGAAGGGGGGGGGGGGGGAGACGGGACGCGCGGGACGCGTTGGACGCGGGGGACGAGGGGGGACGGGAAGCTCGGGTCGGGACACGCCGGACGCGCGGGACGGGATAGGCGGCGCAGCAGGCGCTAGGGCACGTGAGAGACGAGCGCGAGAGGCGCTAAGGGACAGTACGGGCGTGACGAACAGTAGGGTACGGGACAGGCTCGGGCGCTACGGACGTGATCGAGATGAACGGGATCCCGCGGGATCCTAACATAGGTGATACCATGTTAGAAATGAAAGTGTTCCATTCACAATGTTGGTTGGGGTACATAAACCTAACCCTAAGAGTTGTACACACATCACTAAGACTACAACATTTGACAAAGGGACAGGTGTACAATCAATTTTTGGGAGGCACTGACGTGCGATGTCGCCGTGTTGGCAACAGCTCAGACAAACGTGAGTTGCATCCTGAAGTGGCCCAGTCAAGTAAGATGGGACTTCCGAAGGATGAGGTCGCGGGGTCAAACCCCAGTGCGGGCGAGTTCTGCCAGCCCCCTAGAAGGGGGTTTTGCACTGCTTATCTGGGAGTGGATATATTTCCTTACCTCAATACCCAGCGAGGCGTGTAAAACAAGTGGGTAGGCGGATTACGATCGACAGCCGTGGATAACCCAAAAGGGGCTCTCCCCCCTCCTTTACCTTTACCTATCAGACAAACGTGAGTTGCGGATTGGTTGAGAAGGCAGCTTTTGACGACTCTCTCCCTCGTCCCGAACCGCAACCCGTTGTATAGCATCGTGCAGCTACACGACACTGCACACAGTAGCGCAGCGCTAGCTGCAACTCGTCGATACCGTGCATGCTAGGCAACCAAGCACCCAAAGGGTCCATCTTCTCCAACGCTTTCATTCATCCCCCTGCCAATCCCCTTCCTGGCTCAATTCTTTGTGAACGTCTCTGCTTCCCTAGTTCTTCTCGACACGCTCTCAAGCCTACGTGGCCGATGACAAGGACAACAACTGTGAAACCCTGATTGAAGAAGTTAGAACTGGTCGAGATCTATTGCTTAGGTCGCTAGCTCGTGAGAAGGGGACCCATTCCGTGCCCGCTGCCTGCTCGACCCCTGAAAATCCTGCACCCTCAAGCCGAGCTTCGCTGATTCTATGGATGAAACGCCCCCTGAGCCTACTGTCGGGTCTGCTACGCACATCAACACAGTGACTACCCCTCCTAAGGCTGCGGCACGCAACATACGATTGAAGCAAGCAACCCTCAGCTTCGAAAAATCTTCTGCAACCACTGCTGTCGACAACAACAAGACTGAGCCGTCTAACCCTGAAAAACCGCGTTGGAAACTCCACCTTGCTCAGCGGATTGAAGATGTGTACGTGGATGCGCATGATAAGTTCAAGGCCTCGTGGCTGAGTCGGTTTTCGTGTCTGATTCTAACCAAAACCTCCACCACTTTGCCTGCCTTTAAATACAGTGTATGTGCAGCCCATGCTGGTGACGCAGGCAAGTGCGGGAGGCGCAGCAAATGGGTCATGGACGTGCAGACTCAGGCGTTTTGAAAACACGCTGGAATGCGGAAGCAAAAGCTGACAATGGTGAAATTCACCACGCTTATCGACGGCGGCAGCAAGTAGCCAAGCATCTATCAACACTCAGTGGCATGCGACAAGGATAAGCTGCGTGTCGTCGCCCTGCTTGACTCCTTGCTGTTTGTCAGCAAGTGCGATGCTCCCATGGGATTGTGGGTGAAGTTTGTGCTACCAAGTCACGAAGGGTGTGAAGGGGTTCCCCAAGAAGGGTTTCAGCACGTTCTACACCACGTGATTTTCTTATTGTATAGGTCGCTTATATATGTGGTCGTGTCGTTCTATTGTTTTTAACATGCATGACTTGTACTGATCATTTTGTTTCCATGTTATCCAGTTACGGCTTCGCGGAGTTGACACAGGCGACCATAACATGGCTGGAGACAACAACATGGCTTGCTTAAGTGCCTGACAGTTCCTTCATCGGGATCTCCGCTGATGAGAGCACTGACCGGTGCAAGCATCTCATTCTCTATGTGTTGTTCATATGTGACGACACCGTGGTCACGGAGTTCCTGGCACTGCTGACCGTGAACAAGGCTGATGCTGCACCATTGCCGATCCTCCTGCTGTCGCATGTGCAGGCCGTCGTCATCGATCTCAGGCGGATAGCTAGGATCAGCACTAACAGGGCAAATGTTATGTTGGGGAACAAAACTGAGCTTGTAACATGATTCCGCCTGCTCATACCTCACATAGTGACAACCCACTGCATCACACACAGGTAATATTTGTGTTCCTCATTTGAATTTATTGATTTTACTCAAAACAAGTGCACTAACAACTCTTTTAAAGGCATGTACACAATGGCCCTAGTAGTGAGAGATGCTTCGAACACGATCCCGGGCTTCATAATAGTCGACCAGGTCATCCGAGCCCTGGCTGAGCATCTCGGGCACTTCAAGCCCTGGCACCAGTGCTTCCTGGATCTCCACGAGGTATTCACATAAACCTACCTTGAACTGCAAGGCATACATGCAGCTCACTGGCTTTCGCACGATGACACCGTGCTTAAGTTTCTATACGTTTTGCCTGAAGGCATTGGCATGCTCAAAGATAATGATGTAAAGATCTGTGCTCTTGTTTCAAGCTATCTCTCTCATTTCCTCCTTAATTTCATTGCCGATGTGCTTGAGTAGCTGAACATCTTGAACCGTGCATTCCAGCACGAGGAGGTAATCATGTTTATAATTTTGTGATTCCTACAGTTCCATAAATTTTGTTGTGCTTGTGCCCTGCTAATAATTCTCCTATATGTCTGCCTTTTTGTCCAACTTGATTATGCCTCTCTGCATGCATAGATCAAGCACACCACCTTCCATATTGAAACCCGCTACGTCGAGTGCAGGGACGACTTCGATGGCGGGACGAGTGAGCGGCTGTCGCCTTTCTTGACGCGACATGGGCCGGGAGGGACGAGGGGGATAGAAGGCTAACACGGTTCTCGTTCTTACTTCACAAGGACCTATTGGAGGAATTTGGAGGGCGTGGTACTCATGATGGGTAAGTTGACGTCTGCACAGAGTTTGCCTAGATAATCGTGAACAACATTTGCAGTAGGCTGTGCGATTTGGAGTCACTGTCAAAGTCTAGACTCTTCACCCCTGACGCTTGGCCTCTGGAACGTGGCGAGCGTCACGTGCGTAGTCTCAAGTGGTTGGAGTCCTTGTTCACTCTTTTCAAGAGTGACTTGAACGATGACATCCTGCCGGGTAAGTAAGTTGTCATTGATGTAAACAATCAGAGCATGCCATGACTTAGTAGTTTGCATGTTCGTATCCTATTTACCCTTCATTGTATTCAAGTCCATGAATCTTTCTCTCTCTTCGACGTTTGCCTCCCCCCCCTCCCCCCCCCCCTCTCCCTCCCCCTCCATCCCCCTCCCCCCCTCTACCCCAAAGGTATCAACAAGCGTTACGCTGTGAAGGAGCTGAGGATGTTTACATTAGTGCTTGCGTCTACCCACAAGGCCGAGTGAAATTTCCATGCAGGGTTCACGACTATGCTAAAAATACTTGATTGGCGGGAGAACTACCCCAACTTGGCACAGCGGGGGGTGGTCGTTGTTGCTTTACCGCGCAGCACTGTTTAGGCTAATTGATCAGCCTTCCACCAAGGAAGGCTGACCAATTATCCTAAATCTAAGTCCTAAGTAGGGCCTCATAAGGGTTTTGGGCCCCGCTTTTCCAGTCAGTGTTGGTCATTGGAAAAAAAAATTCCATAGGCGCCCCTTGAAAACAAACCTCGATAAATCAGTGTCGGTGTTTAAAGAAAATCAGCTTTCCAATTAGTGTATGTACATTTCTTCCTCTTATTTATTTTTTTTGGGGGGGGAAGGGTGTGTAAACTGTGCAGAAATCCACTAATATAGCAGCTTGATAAAGCTCAAAAGCACGATTCCAACGCACTAAAGATTGCAGGAATGGTCCACTATAGCCAGAGATACACACAAACATAGCAGTGATAATGACTTGGTTAATTTCTGGTTTGTGCTCTCTGGTTTTATACTAGGACGCAATACAAAAACAAAGCACACAAGAAAGTGTCGACCAGGGTCGTGCGCTGAATTTCGTCGTCGCGAAATTCTGAGCCTTGAATTTCGTCGGGCGAATTCCGTTGACTGAAATTCCGTATATGAGAATTTCCGCGACCAGAATTCCGTCGACCACCGACTGTAACTCCCGTGCGAATTTCGTGGACTTTGACACTTCGCTGCCGAGTTTCAAACCGAACGCGACCCGAGACCAAATTCGCCAAACTATCCTGAAACTATCCCCAATCTGTCCTGAAAGGACACTTTTGGGACACTTGAATCGAAAGGTCTCCAGTTCGAAACTCTCGTGCACCATAACCAGCGCCTTAGCTGAAGCTGTCCTGAATCTGTCCTGAGACACTTTCAGGACAGATTTGAAGGTCACGAGTTCGAATCCTAGCGGCGACAGTTTGTTGCTCATGGCAGCATTTCCTTCTAACACGCCCCCTTGCTGTCAGGAGCATGCTGGACCAGCCCTGCTACCGCACAGCAACGGTTGAAGGCTGCCTTGTCAAGCTGCTTCGTGAAGAATTCTGCGGGTTGCACCGTCGTGGGGATGTGTTGCAGCTCCAACTTCTTCATGCGTACCATGCCCTGCAGCCCCCCCGCCTGGCTGAGCTGCACCGCGGATATGTTGTCGACGTACAGGGTGATGGGAACACCCTTCTTGAGTAGCTGAAACTCCCACAGCAAGAACCTTAGCTTGCGCCCTTCCTTTCCTGCTTCCACCGCAGCTACAAGCTCGCTCTCGGTGGAGAAAAGTTTGGCCGCACCCTGCAGCTTCTTGGCCTGCCAAGAAACGGCAGTTCCACCAAGCTTGAAGAGGTAGCCTCCCGTGGACGACCTGTTCTCCTTGTCGCCTGCATCATCCGCATCTGCATACCCCACCAGAGTCAAGCTCTCTAGTCCTATCTTGAACAGCAGCCCCATGTCCGGCGAGGCAGCCCAGTAGGAGAGTGTGCGGAAGAGCTCATGCCAATGCGCATCCGTCCTTAGGTGTGCACCTGCTGCCAGGCGGCTGCACGCAAATGAGAGGTCAGAACGGGTTGAGATGGCTGCAAACTGCACCATGCCGAGGATTGACAAATACTCGGTCATGGTTCGGTGGCAAATTTCCCGGCATCCTGCTTGCCAAAGCTGGCAGAGGAGAGGGGAGTGATGGGCTGCTTCTTTGGTGGCGCCCCCTTGAAGAACCGCTTCTGCACCTTTGCCACGTACGCATTTTGGTGCAAGAGGAGTGTCCTATTGGGGCGGTCGCGCACAATCTGCAGCCCCACTTAAGTAGCGTTCCACTGGCTCCACCTCACGGAGCTGAAACGCCTTCGCTAGCAGCTGCTTCAAAACCTGCAGCAGCTGCTTGTCTTCACTTGCCGCTCGCAAGTCATCCACGTAGATTAGTAGCCACACGCGCTTTTTGCTCGCCCCATACTTGTAGTATAGAGCCTGGTCCACAAGGCTCTTTTTGTACCCCTCCACAAGGAGCACTTTGTCTAGCTCATTGTACCACAGAAGGTGACTCTGCTTGAGCCCGTAAAGGCTCTTCTACAGGAAGCACACCTTGCTGCTCTCTTCGGTGAAGTAGGGCAGCTATTGCATGTAGATCTCATGGTCGATCGTCCCGTGAAGAAATGCATTCTTCACATCAAGCTGCAGCAAATCCATGTCCATAGCTGCTGCAACTGAGAGGAGCACGCGGACGGTGGTGTAGCTGCCAATTGGAGCGTATGTGTCGTCGTACTCGATGCCGAAGCGCTGGCTGAATCCCTTCACCACAAGCCTGGCCTTGTACTTCTCCATGGTACCGTCAGGTTGCAGCTTCTTCTTCCGCAGCCACTTGACGCCGGCGATTTTGCGACCTTCGGGTAGGTCTGCCAACATCCAAGTGCCTTGCTCATCAAGACTCTCCATGTCCTCCTTCATAGCAGCCCACCATTCCTTGCCTTCATGTCTGGTCAACACGGCTGCTAGGTCAAAGATGACACCTCCCCAAGCGCCTTCCTCCTCCTCATCCTCGTCCGGGTACTCCACTTCGTCATCGCTGTCCGTGTCGCAGTCGTCCTCAGCAAGGTACGCCATGTCGTACGGGTTGTCTTCACCGTCCGCATCGTGGGTCGTCATGGCTGATGCGGGAAATCGTACGGGTGGCACCCCCTTGTTGGGCCTGCTGGAGCAGCGTGTGGGTGGTGGAATGGGCTGGATGGGGGGAACCGCAGGTGAAGGCTCATTCTCATGGGCCAATGGTGGCTGCTCATCCACTGCTACTTCTCCGTCTTCCTCATGATCAGCTGTATCGCCTCCGTCTTCAAGGGGACCATCCTCTGGTCCCACGGGCGTCGAATCAGCACTTGAGGAAGGACCAAGAGGTGGCGCGGCCATGGGTGCCTTACTGCCCGCATTGCCCACCGAGCGATCAAACGGTTGCTCGCCGCCTTGCATGGACGACACTAGGATCATGATGACGGTACGTGGTGGTGGCAGATTCTCCTCAGGGTCGTGGGGCTCAGGAGAGAGAGATGGGACTGAAGCAAAGGGTGGTGTGGGCTGGTCATTCCCAGCACCCACGTATGCACACCACTTCTGCCATCATTCAAGTGACATGTCCTCATCAAAACCGGCATCTCGGGTGATGACCATGCGCTTTGACTCAGCATCCACCATACGCCATCCTGTACTTTCCATGCTCATGCCCAAGTGCATGCCCCAACGAGTCATTCTTGCCAGCTTCCCCTCACGCTCATGCTCAGGAATGGGGTATTGCACCATGCACCCGAACACATGGACCATCGACACATCGGGATTGACTTTGAACACCACCAAATGAGGGGTCCCACTGTGGGGCAGGGTAGTCTGGTGCACATGGTTTACCACCCATAAGAAATGCTGGAAAGTGAAGTGCCACCACTGTGCTTTCACCCCCATGTGCCCCAACATCACACGCATGCCCTCGGTTACCGTACGGTTGCGGCGTTCAGCCACACCGTTCTGCTAGGGGGTGGAGGGGCAGGAAAGTTGATGAAGGATTCCCCGTTGCTTCAGCAGCAGCAAGAACTCATTCGACATGAACTCCCCTCCCTGGTCCGACCGCAACACCTTCTGTCAGAATCCCGCACTCCCGCCTCCTTGTCTCTGGCCTTCCCAGGTCTCTGCCCCCCCTCCCGCGCTCGCCTGCCCCGCCCTGCCTTCCTTGCGTCGAGGGGCGGCAGCGCGCCGCTCCTCACTCCTCCTCGTTTCCCCCGATGACTGCTCCCCTGCAGACTCTGACGTGTGGGGCCCAGCCCGCGTCAGTGGACAGGGCCGCGAGCGGTACTTTCTGCTGGTTGTTGACGACTACTCGCGTTACATCACGG
The DNA here is from genome assembly GCA_947470075.1 of Closterium sp. Yama58-4. NCBI lineage: Eukaryota > Viridiplantae > Streptophyta > Zygnematophyceae > Desmidiales > Closteriaceae > Closterium > Closterium sp. Yama58-4. The sequence continues at coordinate 307,023 of CANIUD010000700.1, forward strand.
TCTTCCCCTTGCGCAGCAAGGGGAAGTTCCCTGCTATTCTGATCCCTTGGATCTGAGCTGTTCGTCTCCAGCTCCGCGAGCGGTTCCGCACGGACTTTCCTATCCTGCGTCTGCACTCTGACAGAGGTGGTGAGTTCTCCTCCGACCTCTTGCGGGACTTTTGTCAGGGGGAGGGCATCCTCCAGTCGTTCACGCTTCCGGCCTCCCCGCAGCAGAATGGAATTGTTGAGCGTCGCATTGGCTAACTCATAGAGGTCGCTTGTACCTCCATGATCCATGCGGCTGCTCCCCATTTTCTGTGGCCGTTTGCGGTCCGGTACGCTGCACATCAGCTCAACCTCTGGCCCCGTGTCTCCTTGCTGGAGACCTTGCCCACCATGTGTTGGACGGGGGAGGCTGGCGATGCGTCTCGGTTCCGGTTCTGGGGCTCCCGTGCCTTTGTCCGTGATACCATTGCGGACAAGCTCTCCTCTCGCGCTGTTCCCTGCGTATTCCTTGGATTTCCCCCTGACGCGCCTGGCTGGCAGTTTTACCACCCCACCTCGCACCGTGTCTTTGCGTCTCAGGACGTCACCTTTGACGAGTCGGTTCCCTTCTACCGTCTCTTCCCCTACCGCACTGCCCCTCTTCCCCCCCCGCCGCTCTTCCTCACTCCAGGTCCCCCTCCGGTAGACCCCCTCCCCCCTCAGGGTCCTGCTCCTTCAGGTTTGTCACTGGTGACTCAGGTACAGCTGGGGGTGGTTCTGCTGGGGGTGGTCCTGCTCGGGGTGCTGAGCCTGAGCGTGCGGAGCCTGGGGGTGCTGAGCCAGAGCGTGCAGAGCCTGGGGGTGCTGAGCCTGAGCGTGCGGAGCCTGGGGGTGCGGAGCCTGGGGGTGTTGAGCCTGAGCGTGAAGAGCCTGGGGGTGCTGAGCCTGAGCATGCGGAGCCTGGAGGTGCGGAGCCTGGGGGTACTGAGCCTGGGGGTGCGGAGCCTGGGGGTGCTGAGCCTGAGTGTGCGGAGCCTGGGGGTGCTGAGCTTGGGGGTGCGGAGCCTGGGGGTGCTGAGTCTGGAGGTGCTGGGCCTAGGGGAATAGCGTCTCCACTACGGGAGCCTCTATCACCACAACAGCTGCATGAGTGGCTTGCTCGACGCTCCCGCCTTCAGATTGGTGCTGCTGGAGCTGGAGGCGCCGGAGCTGGAGGCTCTGGCACTGGTGCTGCTGGTCCTGGAGGTGCTCGTACTGGAGGTACTGGAGCTGCCGGGGCTGGTGGTGCTGCTGGTTAGTCCTAGAGGTGCTAGAGATCTTGCTGGATCTGGAGGTACTGGGGGTACTGGAGCTACTAGTCCTGGAGGTCCTACAGGTGCCTCGCCACCGCAGTCTAGTCGGCGAGAGCCTCTCTCACCACAGCAGCTGCGTGAGTGGCTTGCTCGACGCTCCCGCCTTCAAAGTGCCGCTACTGGAACTTGAGCTTCTGCTGCTGGTGGCGCTGGCGCTGGAGGCGCTGGAGCTGGAGGCACTGGCGCTGGAGGCGCTGGAGCTGGAGGTGCTGGAGCTGGAGACAGTGGCACTGGAGACGCTGGAGCTGGGGGTACTGGAGCCGGAGGCACTGGAGCTGGAGGTACTGGAGCTGGAGGCGCTGGAGCTGGAGGTACATGAGCCGGAGGCACTGGAGCTGGAGGCGCTGGCGCTGGAGGCGCTGGAGCTGGAGGTACTGGAGCTGGAGGCGCTGGAGCTGGAGACACTGGAGCTGGAGGCGCTGGAGCTGGAGGCGCTGGAGCTGGCACTACTAGAGCTGGAGGCGCTGGAGTTGGCACTACTGGAGCTGGCGGTGCTAGAGCTGGAGGTGCTGTAGCTGGAGGCCCTGTAGTCGATGGCATGTGGATTTTCAGGGTGAAGTGGCCGCCGGGTTCTCCGCCTGTCTTCAAGGCTCGTTACGTTGCACGAGGCTTCAGTCAGCGGGAGGGAGTTGACTTCTTCCAGACCTTCTCCCCTACCCCGAAGATGACCACTCTTCGGGTACTGTTGCACGTTGCCGCACAGCGTGACTACGAGCTTCACTCTCTTGACTTCAGCACAGCTTTCTTGCAGGGCAGCCTGCACGAGGAGATCTGGCTGCGCCGCCCACCTGGCTTCACTGGGTCGTTCCCTCCTGGTACCCAGTGGAGCCTCTGGCGGCCAGTCTACGGTCTCCGCCAGGCGCCTCGTGAGTGGCACGACACACTGAAGACGACACTTGCGGCTCTTGGGTTTGCTCCCTCCACTGCTGACCCGTCGCTGTTTCTTCGCACCGACACTTCTCTGCCGCCGTTCTACATCCTCGTGTATGTCGACGACTTGGTCTTTGCCACTGCTGACGCTGAGGCACTCGCCCTTGTGAAGTTGGAGCTGCAGAAGAGACACACGTGCACAGACCTGGGTGAGCTGTGCAGCTACCTTGGCTTGCAGATCACCCGGGACAGAGCACGCCGCACCATTACCCTGACTCAGTCACACATGGTGCAGCAGATCCTTCAGCGCTTCGGCTTCACGTACTCCTCGCCTCAGTCCACTCCTCTGTCTACACGTCACTCGCTCTCAGCTCCACCTTTGGACGAGTCCGTAGAGCCGAGTGGCCCGTATCCAGAGCTTGTGGGTTGCCTCATGTACCTGATGACCTGCACTCGACCTGACCTTGCGTACCCTCTTAGCATCCTAGCTCGCTACGTTGCACCTGGGAGACACCGGCGAGAGCACTAGGAGGCTGCTAAGAGGGTGCTGCGCTACTTGTGTAGTACATCAGGCATGGGGCTTGTGCTTGGAGGACGGGGTGACGTTGTCCTCACTGGACACTCAGACGCCTCTTGGGTTGACGACCTGGCTACACAGCAGTCGTCACAGGGTTACACCTTCAGCCTTGGTTCCGGCTCTGTCTCTTGGCGGTCCACTCGCTCTTCTTCTGTTCTCAGCTCTAGTTGTGAGGCTGAGATCTACGCCACAGCCATGGCTGTGCAGGAGCTTTGCTGGCTCACCTACCAGCTGACTAACTTGGGAGAGCAGCCTCGTTCTCCTCCAGTTCTGTACGGCGACAACAAGGCGGCCCTCGCCTTGTGTCAGGAGCACAGACTGGAGCACAGAACGAAGCACATCGCTCTGCGTTACTTTCTTGCTCGAGAGCTACAGCAGCGTGGCCAGCTTCGTCTTGCTTACGTGGACACGCGGGCCAACACAGCTGATATATTCACCAAGGCACTTCCGCCTGGTGATCATCAGCGTCACTGCACTGCTCTAGGCCTCGTGCCTACGTTCTCTCACTTGCTCAGTACATTTGCTAGGTTGTGATCACTGTACTGCTTGCTTTGTTTTATATAACTCTGCATGTGGACTGGCCTTGTGGCCCTTTGCTTGTGGTGAGAATGTGTGGTGACTTCGTGATCCACCCTGAGCTTGCTTTGCTTGTCTGTGACTACTTGTGCTCCCCCACCTTGCCTATGGGGGTGTGTCAAAACATTGTATTGTGTAGGCTGTAGTGGGGTAGCCTATATGGGGTACAACCCAGTTTAGGGTTAGTACTTGTACCAAACCCTGTCATAGTTCATTCATTCCTGCTGTTCATTCTGACACCTTCAGCGTCATCCCGGTCTGGCGTTCAGCTTTGGGAAGCCACTCCTTGAAGGGAAAGCGTGTCACTCTTCAGCTTCAACGTCTTCCCCCAGGTGTACCATGAGGCATGGTCCACGAAAAGGATGTAGTACCTGCTTTCATCCATGGTCGAGGTCTGAAATGGACCGCACACGTCAGTATGGACCAGCCCAAGAACCTGCTCCTCTCGCTCGTCATGCAGCAGAAATGTTCGGCGAGTGAGCTTTGCTTCATGGCAGGAGGTGCACGGCATATCCTCACCTCCTTTCTCTAAGTCCATACCGAACACGCCACCGCTCGTGGCTGTCCGCTTCACCGCATCAAAGTAGACGTGTCCAAGGCGAGCGTGCCACAGGTTGGGCGTTGCCTTGGAGGCCACCGCGTATGTCTCAAGGCTGGCCGCTCCATCCTTCGTTTCCGGCTTGCTTGACGCCACTTTAGCAACCGCCTTAGCCACGCCGTTGCATGTCACTGCAGCTACCGTGCCATTGCATGCCGCAGCAGCCACCGTGCCGTTGCATGCCGCTGTAGCCATCCTGCCGTTGCGTGCTGTTGCAGCTGTTGTGCCGTTGCTTGCTGGCCACGGTTTCAAGTCAAGGCAGAGAAGATGATGGCGATTGCATGCCATTGCAGCCACTTGACCCCCTGATGCGACGATGCGGGTGACACCTTCCTCGGTTTGCAGCTTTGCTCCCTTGTCCGTGAGCTGCCCTGAGGAGACTAAGTTGGCCTTCATTCCTGGCACAAAGAGGACATCATGCATGGTCACACACAAGCCGTTAGTGCCCTTGAGCAAAACCTCACCAACACTGGCGACTTCCTGCATGGAACCATCTAACCCTTTGACGGATTTCGTTGCAGATGGGTCACGGATCACCGTGAACCACTCCTTGCGCCCGGTCATGTGTTGGGAGCATCCCGAGTCAAGGAACCACAAGTCCTTGTCGTCGGCCAGGAACTTTGCAGCCGAACATGTAACGATGAGTGCCACGCCCTTCCCATCTCCTTCAGCTACGTTCGCGGCTACCATTGGCGTTGCATCCTTCTTCTAGTTGGGGCACTTGGCAGCCATGTGCCCCTCCTCATTGCAGTTGTAGCAGCGCCCCTTGAAGGGGCCTCGCTTCTTCTCCCGCTTGCCATCCTTCTTCTTGCCCGTTTGCTCCTTTCCCCCTTTCCTTCCTTTCCGTTGACCCCCGTTGTAGCCACGATGGTGTTGACAGCGCCCGAAAAAGCAGATGCATCATTGGTGATCTGCTTATAGCTTTGTTCGATGGAGAGAGTCTGCTCCTCCATCAACACCTCGCTGCACACACGTTCCATCATCATGTCAGTGCTGGAAATGTCAAGCTTGCGGCGAAGAAACCCGTACTCCGGTGGCAGGCCCTTCAGCACGTGGGCGGCAAACGTGGCCATGTTGACCTCCTGTCCAACGATCAGCAGCTCCGTTTGGATGGTGCGGGCCCTATTGCAGTAGGATTCCGTCGTCTCATCATTTCCCTTCCTGAGTAGGGCTAACTGGGTATGAAGTAGGAAAGCGTGGAGGACATCATGAGCTTGATAGGTAGACATGATATATGCCCATGCTAGCTGCCCGGCTTTCTCCTGCTGAGAGAAACCAGAGATGGACATTCGGATGGGTGGAGAAACACAGCGGTCCAGCACCATGAATGGAAACATTTGGCCCTTCGCGTACTGCCTTTGTTGCAAGGGGTTTTTTGGGGCCGGGCTTGGTGTTGTTCCGTTGCAAAACTGTCACAAATCAGCGCAATGGAGCTGAGGCCGGATGGTGCTGACCCATGCGGTGAGGTTGTGCCTTCCCTCCAGCAGCGATGTTACGGTGATATGCTCCACACCAAACTTGAATTGGCAGTAGCTTGTCCTGATCATTTCTATGTTGATGGTCATCGTAACAGCTCCTCCGCCAATGGTCGCGGCAATAGGAGCCTCGTTCTCAGCTGCTCCCCCACCAGATCCCCCTTGCTGGCCACCCACCGGTGGTTGCTCCGCCGCGCGCTCCCGGACCATGCGGAGTAGACGACCGTCCACAATAAGGTCGATCTCCTCATCATGCAAGTTAGGGTGGTGCTCACGAACGGACGCCTCCAGCTCCTGGCGGACATGTAGGCCCTTGGTGCTCGTTAACGATTCCATCAGCGGTCAAAACGAGCGGCAGCCACACCAACGTAGGAACGAAGTGACAGAATGACGGAATCAAGCTACTAGTTGGATCGACGCAGATAACGCAACTCAGATACCATGTAGAATCCCACTACTATAGTAGTTTGATAAAGCTAGAAAGCACGATTCCAACGCACAAAATATTGTAGGAAACGGTCCACTATAGCCAGAGATACACACAAACATAGCAGTGATAATGACTTGGTTAATTTGTGGTTTGTGCTCTCTGGTTTTATACTAGGACGCAATACAAAAACAAAGCACACAAGAAAGTGTCGACCGTGGTTGCGCGCTGGATTTCATCGACGCGAAATTCTGAGCCTTGAATTTCGTCGAGCGAATTCCATTGACCGAAATTCCATAGACGAGAATTTCCGTGACCATAAAACCGTCGACCACCGACTGTAACTCCCGTGCGAATTCCATAGACTTCGTTACTTCGTTGCCGAGTTTCAAACCGAACGCGACCCGAGACTGATTTCGTTAAACTGTCCCCAAACTGTCCTGAAACTGTCTCAAATCTGTCTTCAATGGACACTTTTAGGACACTTGAATCGAAAGTTCCCCAGTTCAAAACTCTCGTGCACCATAACGAACGCCGTCCTGAATCTATCCTGAGACACTTTCAGGACAGATTTGAAGGTCACGAGTTCGAATCCTAGCGGCGACAGTTTGTTGCTCATGGCAGCATTTCCTTTTAACGTGATGGTTTGGGTTTAGCTTTTGATAGAAACAAAGTGTAGGGGAGGGAGGGAGGCAGGGATGGAGCAATAAGCTTGATATTAGGTTCTCTATGTCGAAGATAAAAGGCCCCGCCCTCGCTTGGGCGAGTTCGACCATGCTTCGAGGAACACAATTGTGTGGAGCTGGCTTCGTTTCGTGGTCATCGACAACTTTGGTGACTATTATTTATGTGCAAAAGCCTCTTCGACTTCTATATGTGTTCGAAGAAGCATCTATCAACGAGACTAACCATGCTTCCAAGAGCACAACGGTGTGCGGCTAGTTTCGTTTCGTGGTCATTGGCAGCTTCGGGGACTATTATCTATGTGCATTAGCCTATCTATGTTCGACGAAGTGTCTGTCGATGAGACAAACTCGTCGATGCCGGATTGCTTTTGCTGGTCAGCGAAAGCGCCCGCCGACGAGGCGCTGATCGAAGGGAGTAACTCAGCAACGAAGAAGAGCTTCGCTGGTCGACGAAATGGTGAAAATTGGTGTTTTAATGAAACGCTGGTTGACATAATTGAGCTTTATGAATGGCATCGTTGTTCACAGCTTTTCTGGTTGACCAGAATTACTTGTCTCCAAAATTTGCAATGTGCTCAAATTTTGACCAATTGCGACGCATAAATTTTTGATAAATCGGAATCTCTCGGTGGGACATTGAATCAAAAACAGAAATTGAACCCGATACACGTTTTTACAACAATAAACATGTGCACAACTGTGTATGTTTGTAGAACATGAGCAACTACTTTGCTAGGTGAAAACACATTGCATTGTAGTTTCACCTGCCGTTGCTGACTCGATAAAGGCAATTGCGTGCCAAGAGGAACGCTCTATTCAAGGTTCACTCTTTTGCTATTTGGTTATCCTTGCTTGTACCATAATCTTGTTCAATCAATTTTCTGCTAGTGAAGCTATGCTTGAAATTTACCAAGGCAACCAACCACTTTGTCAAGAATCATTGCCAAAGCTCTGTCCGTGCGTCCCATGCTAGTCAACTCTCCCATAGAATAGCAATCTTCGCATGAGGCGGTGAGCGTGGACTCGCAAATTACCTTCAAAATAGTAGCCAACGTATCACTCACCTAAGTCATTGTTAGGCCGACAGCTTGTGTAGACCATGACGCCAACTCCGGCAGAGGTAGGCATGGTAGAGGATAGCCTGGAGGCACGGTTGGCTGATATTAGGAGACGCCATATGAATGGCGAGCACGGTGGAGCGAACTTGGAGGTGCTGCATGGTGGAGGTGCGAACTTGGGTGCGCGAGCATCCGACACCCCGTGCTGGAGTGGACGATGTGTCCACATCTCCTCGATAGGTACACAACGAACGCGATGTCGAAGAGCAGCTCGACGGCGGCGATGAGGACATGAGGATGATCAGAGGAGTGATCAGGGCCGCCGTTGACAAGGTCGGCGGAATAAATACACAAGTGCAATGGTTGACGATGGCCGCGGGCAGCTCGTACAGCAACGTCAACGGTCGACACCGCTCCCCGCAGAGAAGTGGAGTGAGGCTGGGCTCATTGACGCACGTGACGGCTGGCGAAATTGCACCAGCTAACAACTATTTTAAAAATTTGCTAGACAAGATCACAGTGCCTGTGCTGCTGGAAGGTCAACGTAACCTCATCACGTTGAGGGATTCGATCGACTCTCAGCCAGAGATTGCCGAACTTAAGTGTTTCGCCGATGGCACCGTGGAGACGCCTCGCGAGGCCAACGTTGAGCTGCGGGCAGAATTCCATGCGGCTTACATGCTTACCTTCATAATCATCTCGCGATGTTGATCGCCGATGGTGCAGATCGCCCTGAAGCTGTGCAGACTACTACTGGATGCCAACCACCAAGCGTGACAGCTCATCTTGTCGACGTACCAAGCAACCGACGACCTGTACATTGGCCAGCTAGAGGAGTGTCTGACTCACCTCTGGATGGGCGAGAAGGAGTCAACGACGGACTACTACAACCTTGCTCGACAGATCCTAGCTGACATGCGGATGACCGGTATTGAGTACTCAACGGCGTCCTACATTACGCACGTCGTCAAAGGTCAACTGAGCGGCTACAATCTCATGCGCCGGATGATGGCGATGCTTAGCGTACTTGAGTCTCTCAACAAGGAAACCCTTACAAGCCACATCATCAAGGATGAGGCTATGCAGGAGGCTGAACGACCCACGGAGCTCCTTCCACAGGCAAACTACACTGTCCTGATAAAGGACGGACGTCAACTGTTTAAGTGTGGAAAGTCGAGCGGAGGTGGTAGCGGAGGCGGGAAGTTGGCGAAGGACGACGACCGGTCGAAGTTGGCTCGGGACAACGGTCGAAGCGGAGGTGGTCGATGGCGGGAGTGCTAGATCTGCGGCGACCCCGACCACCTTTCCTTCGAGTGCCCCAACCGCAATGAGAGCGACGACGATGACAAGGGAGGCCGCGGGAAGTCTGACGGCGATCGTCGACATCAAGACAACAAGACGCGGAAGGAAAAGTCAACATGGAAGTCGACGCAGTCGACGAAGGATGCCGACTCCTCTGCAGACAAAGGTCGAGGCAACGGGGAGGAGTCGTGCTCGATGGTCGGCATCGTGGAATCGATCGTGTCACTGGCGTTGGAGGTCGGCGAGGACTTCAAGGCGGTCGCGGCCGCCGTGCAGGCAATTCTCCTTCCTTCCCTCCTCTTCCCCTCCCTTACCTGATTCCCCGACACTCCCCCTCTCTCTCCCTCCACGCTTCTCGCCCTTGTACCCGCACACGTCCTTCTCCCTTCCCTCCCTTCTCTCACTGAACCCTCACTTCCCTCCCTGCTTCTTCCATTTCTTCTCATTTCCTCCCTTCCCCCTCTTAGCCACTCTCCTCCTTCCCTCTCAGCCCCTCTCTTCCTTTTCCTCTCAGCCCCTCTCCTCACCCTGCTCACTTACACACCCTGCTCACTCTATACTCGCTCACGCTGTCCTCTGCGTAGGGTGGGTGTAGTGCTGGTGGGTGTTGTCCTGTTCTTCTCTTCTGTGTTCCTCCTTTCAACAGTTCCTCCCTTCCACTATTCCACTCTTTCTATTTTCATCCCTTCTTATGTTCCTCTTCTACTGTAATCATAAATCGAGAGGTCACGTTATCCTTTCCTCCCATCTCTTGTAGGCTGCTTGTCCTTCGTCATTATCTTGTATGCTTCCCTGCTGCTCATCCATCTCACATCTTATTTCCTGGTTTGTGTTCGTACAGGTCCGCTATGCGTTAGTGCCGGTGGTGTGGTGATCTGTTGGCTGGCAGTTTGATAGGACTATAATTACTGCCCATGCCATGTTTGGATGTTGGATGCTTTGTCATAATACAAACCCTGAGATGCGCAGCAGGGTCGTCGCTAGCATAATTTTTTTGTCTGTTTGCTGATATTCAGACGGTTTTTTAGGCTTTATCTGACTTCCCATAAATGTTTACTATTCTTATCTGATGGGAAAGGGATGAATTTTTATTTTATCTGATGAAACAGATATGGATTTCATGTTCATTTGATGCATCAGGAACACTTTCTGGTTTCGTCTGATACCTGATTCTTTTTTCCTTATGCGTGGTTTACACGTGCACAAGGCATGGGGGTGCGTTGGCCCTTGATTACCAGATTGCATGCACCATACATTTCGCGGCCCGACCTCCCACGTGTAGCCTTCGCCAACAACGCAAAATGATGCTCCTGCTGCAGGTACACATACATTGAATTTGCTGTACCAACGGTGGTATGCGTCACAAATTGCCTACGCAGGACCACTATTGTCGTACGTGGCTTGTCCCGTCGTCATGGATTGGTCAGTGTGTTGCAGCACACATCGTTCCACCTCCACAAACACGCAGTTTCGGTGCCTAAAGAAGGTTCAAGAAGCGCGTTGCGGTGGCACCACAAACAAGTGGTGCCACCCACTGTTTTCAATGCCATGCGCACTTCAGAGGGCCGTCCTTCATCTACGGTTGGAGTTGGGGCGTTGGGGTTTCAGAGGGCCCTCCTTCTTTAGGGTTCTCTATCATTTTCCAATTCTTTCCCATTATTCGTTCGCCCGTCTTCTCGCCATGGCGGACGAAGCGGACGGTGTCGAAACACCCAACCCACAGCCCCAAGCACCGATAACGGGCCTAGGTTTTTTACGACGATCCAAACCAGCCGCCATATTAGAGTCGTCCTCCCAAACGCGCGTTCCCGTAGCTTCTCCCCCAGCTCCCCGTGAAGTTACTCTTGTTTCTTAGCCCGATCTTAATGCTAGACGGGCTTACAGCAGCACACCACCCGTCTCCCCTAGTCCCTCTTCTAGGAATCCTGCGACTAAAGCAAGATCGCAAGCATCGCTTAGCGTATCTCGAAGTAATGCCGTCCCCCGTTTCCCCAAGGCAGGCCGATTCACCCAGAGCACCCTGCGGTTTGCTAAGACGCGGGTTCTACACGTTCGCATCGTTGCACGCCCCACCATGACGCCTAGAGTAGGAGTTTCATCAACCCCACCAGCAACTCATCCGACAGGTGATCCTGGCCCGTCAAGGAGTACCATCCATGTTCCTGATCCATACGCCCTGATGGATCAACTTCACGCACGATCGAAGGAGTATTGGAAGGGTAAATTCAAATGGTTGATCATCACGCAGTGGAAGGACGGGACTCCGAGCATGAAGTGCAGCATGTGCACGACACACTGAGGACGACGCTTGCGGCACTTGGGTTTGCTCCTTCGACAGCTGACCCGTCGCTGTTTCTGTGCACCGACACTTCGCTGCCGCCGTTCTACATCCTCGTGTACGTCGACGACTTGGTCTTTGCCACTGCTGACACTGAGGCTCTCGCCCTGGTGAAGTCGGAGCTGCAGAAGAGACACACGTGCGCAGTTACCTTGGCTTACAGATCACCCGGGACCGAGTACGCCGCACCATCAGACTGACTCAGTCACACTTGGTGCAGCAGGTCCTTCAGCGCTTCGGCTTCATCTGGTCCTCACCACAGTCCACTCCTCTGGCTACAGGTCACTCGCTCTCAGCTCCACCTTCGGACGAGTCCGTAGAGCCGAGTGGTCCTTACCCAGAGCTAGTGGGCTGCCTCATGTACCTGATGACCTGCACTCATCCTGACCTTGCGTACCCTCTTGGTCTTCTGGCTCGCTACGTGGCTCCTGGTTGGCACCGAAAGGTGCACATGGATGCTGCAAAGAGGGTACTGCGCTACTTGTGCAGTACATCGGGCATAGGGCTCGTGCTTGGAGGGCGGAGTCCAGTTGTCCTCACTGGGCACTCAGACGCTTCTTGGGTTGACGACCAGGCTACGCAGCGGTCGTCACAGGGTTACACCTTCAGCCTTGGCTCTGGCTCTGTTTCTTGGCGGTCTACTCGCTCCTCTTCTGTTCTCAGCTCCAGTTGTGAGGCTGAGATCTACGCTGCAGCCATGGCTGCACAGGAGTTACGCTGGCTTACCTACCTGCTGACTGACTTGGGAGAGAGGCCTCGTTCTCCTCCAGTTCTGTACGTCGACAACAAGGCCGCCATTGCCTTGTGTCAGGAGCACAGACTGGAGCACAGAATGAAGCACATCGCTCTGCGTTACTTCCTGGCTCAAGAGTTGCAGCAGCGTGGTCAGCTTCGTCTTGCTCACGTGGCCACTCAGGCCAACACTGCTGATATATTCACCAAGGCACTTCCGTCTGGTAACCATCCGCGTTTTTGTACTTTGTTGGGCCTTGTGCCTACGTTTCCACACTTGCTGTAGACTCTGCTTGTACTGTGATATATATATATATGCCTGCATGTTTGCTCTTGCTAGGTAGTGATCACTGTATTGTTGTTGTTGCATATATGTCTCTGCATGTGAACTGGCCTTGTGGCCCTTTGCTCATGCTCAGTGTGTGTGGTGACGTGATCCACCCTGAGCTTGCTTTGCTTTTCTTGACTGGTCTTGTGACCCCTTGTTCTCCCCCACTTTGCCTATGGGGGTGTGTCAAAATATATGCATCCTATATTTGTGTAGGCTGTAGTGGGGTAGCCAATATGGGGTACAACCCCTTTAGGGTTAGATACTTGTACCCAACTCTCATTCAATGCATTCATTCCTGCTTCTAGATTCTAACATGATGATGATGAGGGCGACGATGGCCTTGATGTCCGTGGTACTATGGCGCTGGATTCTTCTGACACAGAGTAGAGTAGAGTAGAGGAGAGTACTAACAATATGCATCAGTTCCCAGTCAGCTAGCTTGGATTGGAATACTAGTGTGTTGTATGTAGGAAAAGTTTCAATGATATAGTAATTACTGATTATAGACTTTCACCATATTTTCACTTGTATTTGTAATGGGTTTATTACAGCTTGATACGGTAGTACGAGACAAACTTAAACTGCACTGTTACAAATGTATCAGAAATGAAAACACCCTGCATCTGATACGTAAGGATTTTTATTGTTTTCCAAAATTTCTGATCAAGCAGACAAGGAAACCAAATCGTTCTGATGGATCAGACGGGCCCGGAGAGGACCCGTCTGGTGCATCAGGCCTGATCAGGCGCCCTCAGATACTAGGGAAGGGACAACCCTGCTGAGCAGCCATGCACATGACCACTACAAAAAAGTGCAACAAAGTTCACAGTTGATTATCGACACGAAGAAGACAGCTAGGGAAATGTAATGTTTTTTCCCCAATCTTGTCTGCTACACTGCATGCAACCTTGGCCTGTGGCGCTGGGAGCCTGGGACCTGTACACTGTGTGGTTGGAAATGGGGGTGACTGAAAGGGGGGACAGATTGAGCAGCGGAAAAGAGAGTGAACAGGAAGAAACAGAGCGAGCAGGGGGGAAGAGAGTGAGCAGGGGGAAACAAAGTGACTAGGGGGGAGAGAATGGGCAGGAGAAACAGAGTGAGCAGGGGGGAAGAGAATGAGCCGGAGAAACAGAGTGAGCACCTGGACATTAAGGATGCAAAGGTGAAAGGAACGAATGGGGAGGTGAAAGGGAGTTAGTTAGGCTGGGAGGCTAGTAGGGAGGGAGGAAGGAAGGAAGGGCGGAAGAGTTATTCTTTCGCATGGGAGGATGTGGGTACGGTGGAAGTGTACGGTGGAAGTGTATGGTGGAAGTGTACGGTGGAAGTGTACGGTGGAAGTGTACGGTGGAAGTGTACGGTGGAAGTGTACGGAGGGAGAATTGGAGAAGACGGTAAAGACGGGCAACAGGAGGGGTAGAGAAGGTGGCTGAGCCCCCTAGGGCGATTAGAGGGCGGTGGGAGGGGGGAAGAGGGGTATGGGAGGGAGATGGGAGGGGGGTGGGGGGAATGGGAGGGGGATGGGAGGGGGATGTGAGGGGGATGGGAGAGCGATGGGAGGACGATGGGAGGGGGATGGGAGGAGGATGGGAGGGCGATGGGAGGGGGATGGGAGGGGGATGGGAAGGGGATGGGAGGGGCATGGGAGGGGATGGGAGGGGATGGGAGGGGGATGAGAGGGGGATGTGAGGGGGAAGGGAGGGGGTTGGGAGGGGGATGGGAGGGCGACGGGAAGCGGATGGGAGGGGGATGGGGGGGGGGGGAGGGGGAGGGGGGCGATGGGAGGGGGATGGGAGGGGGATGTGAGGGGGATGGTAGGGCGATGGGAGGAGGATGGGAGGGGTATGGGAGGGGGATGGGAGGGTGATGGGAAGGGGATGGGAGGTGGATGGGAGGGCAATGGGAGGGCAATGGGAGGGAGGAAAAGGGGGATGGGAGGGGGATGGGAGGGGGATGAGAGGGCGATGGGAGGAGGATGGGAGGGGGATGGGACGGCGACGGGAGGGGGATGGGAGGGGGATGGGAGGGGGTTGTTAGGGGGATGTGAGGAGGATGGGAGGGCGATGGGAGGGGGATGGGAGGGGGATGGGGGGGGGATGGGAGGGCGATTGGGAGGGATATGGGAGGGGGATGGGAGGGCGATCGGAGGGAGATGGGAGGGGGATGGAAGGGCGATGGGAGGAGGATGGGAGGGGGATGGGAGGGCGATGGGAGGGGGATGGGACGAGGATGGGAGGGGGATGGGAGGGGGATAGGAGGGGGATGGGAGGGGGATGGGAGGGGTATGGGAGGGGGATGGGAGGGGGATGGGATTGGGATGGGAGGGCGATGGGAGGGGAATGGGAGGGGGACGGGAGGGGGGTGGGAGGGGGATGAGAGGGCGATGGGAGGGGGGTGGGAAGCGATGGGAGGGGGATGAGAGGGGGATGGGAGGGCGATGGGAGGGGGACGGGAGGGGGACGGGAGGGGGATGGGAGGGGGATGGGAGGGCGACGGGAGGGGGAAGCGAGGGCGACAGACCGTGGATGCGAAGTCGACGGACGAGATGGGTGATGGGTGGGGGATGGGAGGGGGATGGGAGGGGGATGGGAGGGCGATGGGACGAGGATGGGAGGGGGATGGGAGGAGGATAGGAGGGGGATGGGAGGGGGATGGGAGGGGGATGGTAGGGGGATGGGAGGGGGATAGGAGGGGGATGGGATGGGGATGGGATGGGAGGGCGATGGGAGGGGAATGGGAGGGGGACGGGAGGGGGGTGGGAGTGGGATGAGAGGGCGATGGGAGGGGGGGGGATGGGAAGCGATGGGAGGGGGATGAGAGGGGATGGGAGGGCGATGGGAGGGCGATGGGAGGGGGACGGGAGGGGGATGGGAGGGCGATGGGAGGGGGAAGCGAGGGCGACGGATGGGGGAAGCGATGGCGCCGGACGGTGGATGTGAAGTCGACGGACGGGGGGAAGCGAGGTCAACAACGCTCTAATTTCTCATCCTGTGCCGCACAGTATCTCCGTGCTTCACACTCGCATCAGCGCCACATTCTCTCCCTCGGACCTCGGATTCCTCTCAATTCCGGCCGCCACGTTTTTCTTCTCACATGTTATACCTAGCTATGTTAGTATGGATACTTAATTTCACGCTTTTCTCACCCTGCTTCAAGACTGCGCTTGTGGACTAGGGCGAAAAACTGAGTTGTGAGCTGCATGTGAGAGTGGTTGGGTTTTGTTTTGTCGTTACTGCTTGTTCAAGTTTCTTGAAGTTGAATATAGTAATTTGCAATACACTGGAGCATTCCGCCTTCGCCACCTGTCTCTGGAGAATTCTCCCCTCGTCAACCTTCGTGCAACCCTTTTCAAGTTCAGTATTTTTGAACTCTTGCCATTCTAGGCGCAGGCTTTAATTGAATCAATCAATAAAGCAGCTCATAAATAGGAGTGTTACTCACCTTGCAATAGAAAAAGGGGCACTGCTCCTTCGTATCAACACGACATGGGGAGAGGTCGCGATCGAGCCTGAAAAAATGATTGGATAAGCAAGCTTCATCAGGATACGACTAGAGGTTGAAATCACACTCACGGAAGGGAGAGGGAGCGAGTGAGAGCGGTTCAAAGTAACAAAGCAACACTGTGTTCATACTTGGTGGGTGTAAGCTAGAGACGTGGGATTGCGAGAGGGGAAGGGGAAGGATAGCAAGGCAAGCAAGGCAGCAATAGCGAGAGAGTGAAGGAGGTGCAAGGACGAGAGAGCGTGTTGACTGCGCACCTGATGCGTGTGAAGACAGAAATGCAACCCCAGCAGACAGATATATCCCATTCATTGGCTGGAGTCCTGAATATACCAAACGACACTCCTTCCACCTCCTCAGCTCGAGACGAGTCGTCGGCAAAGGGGAATCAGCTGCCTCATGGTGATTAGATTCTCCAGAACTTGAGCACCACTATAACCTCCTCTTCCGTCCCTCTCCTCATCAGCTCCTCTCCTACAAATCCCAACCCTCTCATCCTCTCCCCCACATCTCCAGGGTCATTCCCCGCCACAACAAGCAGGTAAAACACTCCTCTAGGGGACAACAGCTCTGCCGAAACCTCCAAAGCTCGGTCGATTACCTCTCTCCCGCGATCCCCTCCCGCCCAGGCTTGCGTGATTCCCGGGCGGTGCACTTCTTGGGGCGAAGTGGGGACGTATGGTGGGTTGAAGATGAGAATGTCTACTTGGCCTGCCATCCTCGGTATAAGGGCCGATCCGAGATCCGATAAAAGGACGTCCGCCGGGATGCTGTGGGCTGCTAGGGTTTGTCGGGTGATGTCAGCGGCATGGTGATTAATGTCCACTGCGAGAAATGCGGATTGAGAGGCAAGGGAAACGACAGCATTAGGAGCAGCAGCACCTCTGCCAGCATCCCTACCAGCAGCACCAGCACCATCAGCGCCGCCAGCACTACTAGCAGCACTGCTGCTGCTACCGATGACAGCGGGGGCAGAAGGAGCAGCAAGGGCGCGGAGGACGAGGGCCACTGATGCAAGGACGAAGCCGCTACCGGACCCCAGCTCGACAACCAGCGCAGGGAACGACGGATGGCCACAGGAGATGACGTGGCCATGTGGAGGGTGGGAGGACGTGGGCGGATGTGCGGATGGGGACGCGGGGGGTTTGTGCGAGATCGATGATGGAAGGGCTCGGTCGGATGACGGGCTGTTGTCGCTGGCGTAGGTTGCGAGCGACGGGTAGAACCGGGCGATGTCCGCGGCGATGGCATCGGCGAGGGTGAAGGAGTCGTCGCACGGCTCGTACACCTCGGGATGACGTGGCATGAGTCGCAGATCTGGCTGTGGCCAGCTCTCCCTTCTCTGGCGTCGTTGCTGCTGCTGTTGAGAGGTAGACATGACTGGCTGTATGTCGAATGACCTATCGCGAGCCGGTTGCCCCATATCCAAAGCTGTCATGCATTAAAGGGGGCTATAACTTATTGTATAGATCTGTGCAGGCTACTACACCACACTGAGTTGGGTTTCTAGTGGTTACTGACGAAATGTCGAGGTGCAATCACGCGCCGCACCACGGAAAACTTCCTTCCGTTTCTTGCGATACTTGATATCAATTAAAGTATTAAATCAAAGTCGCTGATTGAATGCTGACGCGGAACTGATTGCAGCACAGGAAGAGGTAGGCACAGGAGGAGGCAAGCAGCAATTTCGCTGGATCTAATGTGCGATATTTTTACCCTGGCGATGTCACGTTATCACCCTTCTCGAGGCTGGTGGTGAGTTGAGGGGAGGCAACTCTGGTAACCCTTCGCGCAACAAATCGGTTTGGTTCCCCAAGTTCGCTCATCCAATGCATAAAACAAACACAACCAGAAAAACTACATAACGTTGGGAGGAATATATTCCCGGATGATACACCTTATGCTCACCTCCTGCACGCGAAATTGCCTTGCACCGGATGGAAACCTTGCACCCGTGAATTTTGTGCCGTGAAGTTGCACCCGCGTTACAAGCACGTCGACCAATACGAACCACAGAAACTGAAGTTTGACTGACGAGACCAAAGTCAATTAGTCAGCGTTGAGTTACAAATGTTGTTTATAAGCCCTTTTTTCCCGATGCGAATTGACGAAATCTTCAAGCGAAGCAAGAATCACTTATAAGCCTAGTGGGTAAGGTGAGGTCGGGGGGCTCAATCGGGCATCGTGTGTATATGTTTTAGTAAGGCACCGAGGTTTTCGCTCGCCAGCTATCTGACAGGTAGAAACAGGTTTACGAATCACCGTTTTGTAGCATCCCGCTGACCTCAGGAAACCGAGAAAAGTACACATCATGCTCAACCCCTGCACGCGAATTTACCCTGCACCGCATGAAAATCCTGCACCCGTGTTTTTTTCCCCAGCCAGTTGCACCCACGTTACAAGCACCTCGCGCAAGTTGCAGCAATTCTGAACCAATAAGAACGAAGGGACCGAAGTCAAAATGAAGAGACTGAAGTCAAAATGTCAATGGAGTTACAATTACCTTATAAGCACCTGACGAATCCTTTTTTGCTAGCTGCGAACTGACGAAAACTTTGCGAATTAAGCAGAATCACTTACAAGCCCCCTTCACAAGGCAACCTCGGGTTAGTCAAACGAGCATCATGTGTGCTGATATAAACGAAGGATCAAAGTTCAGGAGGAGACAATAAAGTCTCTGTAGTGACCTTGTTGGATAACAATTGAAAGACAACAAGATGATTAAAAGGTGGAAGTACAAGGGATTAAATAGCAAACTAGCTAGCCATGTACTCTGAGGGGTACATTCCCTTATTTAACTGTATTGCATAACTATAGTAACCTCGACTATTGACATTCTCGACAGTTACCACATTGCAGCGAACAACTGTCGTGCAGTTACTGGCTGGTCAAGGGTCAAGACCGTTGACTACCCTCGACTGTTGTCCTTCGGGTAACCCTCGGCTTTCCGCATGCTCTATATGAGCTATTGCGGTACTGGTACAGTGCCCGGTTGGTTCTGCTAGCACCTGATGCGTTAGTGGGATACCTTCGGGAATGCTTAAAATGACCTTTCGGTTATTCCAACACTCCCCTTCATTCCTGAAGGTGGGCCACGTGGGATTTCTTGGTGATCCCGCAGAGGTTGGCGCAGTGTTGAAACTGCTGGCGTAGCAATTTTTTTGTCAGGAAATCAGCTGCCATGTCACCGGTTGGGCAGTACGTGAGTTTGACTCTCCCCTTGTCGATTTCGTCCTTGACGAAGAAGTAGCGAAGTGCGATGTGCTTCGTGCGGTTTACGAAACCGGGTTTGTTCGCGATCTTGATCGCGCTCTGATTGTCGCAGAGTAACGTGAAGTGCCCGTTCATCGTCACTTTCGCTTCTTGCAGGAGCTCCATTAGATACAGTCCTTCGCGAACAGCTGCATTGGTGGCGATGAACTCAGCTTCTGCTGACGAAAGAGCGATGAGTTCTTGCTTTTGAGAGTTCCAGGAGATGAGTCTCGGAGGTTGGAGTTGGAAGACAAATCCTGTGCGGGAGCGCCTGTTGTCAGTATCCCCTGCGTGGTCAGCATCTACGTAGCCATGAAGCTGCAGAGTAGCGGTGAGGTTGGCTTCGTAGGTATGGCCGACGTCAAGAGTTGAGATGAGGTACTGTAGTGCTCGGCGTAGATCCAGTAGATTCTCCCCTTAAGATCGCTTTAGGTACTGTGCGAGCTGGCTTGCGACGTAGGAGAGATCGGGCCGGCACGTGACGGCGGCAAACAGGAGACATCCTAGCTGCTGTTGGTAGAGCCGATGATCGTCGATGGAGAGGGGTGTGGTGTCCGGCTCATGATTAGGAGGAGGAGTGTGATAGGGAGTAGTGAGGTTGATTGTTGCGATGGCGAATCGCTTCGCGAGTGTTTCGGCTTACTTAGCGGCGGAAAGGTGAATGGAAGAGGCGGACTGAGTGATATTAAAGCTCGGGAATTGTGTGACGTTGTGGTTGATCGTCACTTCGAGCTTCTCCTTGATATCAGCTTTGAACTGGTCGAGCAGCTCCGTGTCATTGCCAGTGTAGAGGAGATCGACCACGTAGGCGACGAGGAGAATGAATTTGCCGCGCGATTCCCGGCGGTACATTCCGAGGTCATGTGGTAGCTGAATGAAACCGAGGTCAAGAAGAACGGAGTGGAGATACTGCTGCCACAGGCAAGGTGCCTGCTTAATCCCGTAAAGGGATTTCTGAAGGAGACACACGGCGCCATCGTTCTCTTTGAAGGCATGTGGCTGTTCGACGAAAATGATGGCGTCAACAGGGGCGTAAAGGAAAGCGCTGTCGACGTCGATTTGGCGGAGTGGCTGCTGTTTGACGGCTGCGAGGCAGATGAGTATGCGTACCGAGGTGTGACGTCCGACAGGTGCGTAGGTTAGGGTGAAGTCCACTAGGTGCGTTTGCTCGAAGCCGCGCACCACCCACCGCGCCTTGTATTTATCAATGGAGCCGTCAGCCAGGGTCTTGATGCGGAAGACCCACTTGCTGCTGAGAATTTTCCTCCCCTTTGCCGATGACCGAGGGACCAGCTTCCAGGTGCCACACTTCTTCAGCGACGCGACCTCTGCGGCCATGGCTTCTCTCCAGTTCTCGCTGTCGGGGCCAGACAAAGCTTGGCAAACAGTCGTTGGTTCCTTAGGAGAGTGGTGGTAAACAGCGACAGAGAGACCGAGAACGCGGAGGTCGGTTTCGTTGGTCTTTTCGTAGTGGAGGCGGTCGTAGTCGTGGAAGCTGGTAACTTCGACCACGTCGTCGTCACTTTCGTTGCCGAGGCGGAGGGTGTCTTGCGAGGTGTTGGGCTGTGGTAACTCTGCATCCGGGGATCGTCGCGCCTCACTGGTATAGTTGTGAGCTTCGCGAGTTGTATCATCCGGATCGAATTGGTGTACAGGGATGAAGGTTGGAGTTTGGAGCGGGCTTGTAAGGGGGATGTTGGTGTCAGTTTATATTCTTATACCTGCATGCAATTCTAGCTGTAGTGTAGATATTAACTTTATAGGTGGTGCACCACTTTGTTTACTATTTGTACCCCAAGTCCTATAGTGAACATCATCATTCTCCTCTCAACTCTCGACACTCTCTCCTTGGCACAAAACCACCTCGACTCCCTTGGGCCTAGGCTACTAAGCCTAGGCCCACTTAACCCAATTAACTACTTCCTTGTGCTACTATTCTTGAGATGGAATCAGAGCTGTTACGCCCTTGGCCTGTGGGCTACCACAAGCTTCCGCTGCTGCTGTTTAGTATGTCGCGCGCCCCGGGGCGCGCGACGGTTTTTTTCTTCCCGCCCCGCGCTCGGGGCGCGTGGCGGTTTTCTGCCCCGTCGAGCTGCCCCAGAGCCCCGCGATGCCGCCCCAGAGCCCCACGACGCAGCCCCTGAACCCCGCGACGCCGCCCCAGAGCCCCGCGATGCCGCCCCAGAGCCCCACGACGCAGCCCCTGAACCCAGCGACGCCGCCCCTGGACCCCGTGCAGCCGCCCCAGCCTCACCCGCGCCTGCCCTCGTGCGGTCGCCCTGCATCACCCGCGTCTGCCCTCGTGCAGCCGCCCCTGCATCAACCGCGCCTGCCCTCGTGCAGCCGCACCTGCTTCACCTGCGCCTGCCCTCGTGCAGCCGCCCCTGCTTCACCCGAGCCTGCACCCGTGTAGCCGCCCCGGCCTCACCCGCGTCTGCCCTCGTGCAGCCGCCCTGCATCACCCGCGTCTGCCCTCGTGCAGCCGCCCCTGCGTCGCCCGCGCCTGCCCTCGTGCAGCCGCTCCTGCCTCACCCGCGCCTGCCCTCGTGCAGCCGCCCTGCCTCACCCGCGTCTGCCCTCGTGCAGCCGCCCCTGAAACACCCGCGCCTGCCCTCGTGCAGCCGCCCCAGCCTCACCCGCGTCTGCCCTCGTGCAGCCGCCCTGCATCACCCGCGTCTGCCCTCGTGCAGCCGCCCCTGCGTCGGCCGCGCCTGCCTTCGAGCAGCCGCCCTGCATCACCCGCGTCTGCCCTCGTGCAGCCGCCCCTGCATCAACCGCGCCTGCCCTCGTGCAGCCGCACCTGCTTCACCTGCGCCTGCCCTCGTGCAGCCGCCCCTGCTTCACCCGAGCCTCCCCTCGTGCAGCCGCCCCTGCCCCACCCGCGTCTGCCCTCGTGCTGCCGCCCCTTCCTCGCCCGCGCCTGCCCTCGTGCGGCCGTGGGGGGGAGGGTCTTAGGGTGGCGAGTGTGGGGTGATGGGTGGTGTGTTGCCCTTCCCCTCCTCCTCCTTTCGTTCCCACTGCTGCAGCTGCCGCTGGGGGGGAGGGTGTGAGGGTGTGGGGGAGTCAGGGGAGTGGCATTGGGGTGGCGGTGTGAGACCAAACCAACCAGCCCCCGTCCCTCTGAGGGGGGAGGGGGGAGGAGATTAAAGGGGTGGCAGGAGTGCTTGCCCCTTTGCTGCTGTACTTTCTCTGTTGCCTTGTCTGCTGCTCTTGTTTTCTCAGTCTGTGGTGTACCCCTGCTGGTTGTGTTCTGCACTCAGCTATTCCTGTATGCAGGTATGGGGGGATGTCAGTTTATATTCTTATACCTGCATGCAATTCTAGCTGTAGTGTAGATATTAACTTTATAGGTGGTGCACCACTTTGTTTACTATTTGTACCCCAAGTCCTATAGTGAACATCATCATTCTCCTCTCAACTCTCGACACTCTCTCCTTGGCACAAAACCACCTCGACTCCCTTGGGCCTAGGCTACTAAGCCTAGGCCCACTTAACCCAATTAACTACTTCCTTGTGCTACTATTCTTGAGAGTTGGGTGCTGTATCCATCGGGGTGACATCGGTTGCGTCTGCATCTTCCGCCAGGTCAGCTTCGTCGTGTGACGTGGCGAAGCTGCGGTGTCCCTCAAAGACCCTCTCTGGCGCCTTGTCAGCTTCCCGGTGCTCCTTGAACAGTGGTAAGGTCAGCTTTTTGTAGAAGATGCAGTCACGTGATTTTGTCACTTCGTGTGTCGCGTAGTCCAGCACGATCCACGCCTTGTATTCTTTTTCAATTCCGAGGTGGATTCCCATCGTGCCCGATCAGAAAACTTTCCGGTCCTTGCAGTGTGGGGTCTGTACTGTACCATGCAGCCGAATACCCGGAGCAGACGCGTGTCCGCTTTTCTGCCCGTCCATGCCCTGTAGGGGGAGCTATTGTTCTCGAGGCTTCGGGAGGACAGCAAGTTGTGCAGCCGAACAGCGTGATTCATCGCAAACGGCCAATATTTGGTTGGGATGGCCGACTGCTTCATCAGGGCCCTCATCCGTGTAGCAAGGCTCCTGTTTGTCCGTTCTGCTACTCCTTGTTGCTCGTGAGCGTAGGGCAGGGACACCAGGTGCTCAATCCCCTTCTGCTTGAAGAGTTCCTTGAACTCCGTTGAGAAAAACTCCAGACCCCCGTCTGTTTGGTAGCTCTTCAGCTTCAGCCCGGATTGACGCTCAGCCCGCTTCATCCACGCCACGAAGCACTCGAAGGCAAGGGAGCGACAGTCGGTGTTAATGGCCCAGACGTAGCGCCTGCATGCATCGATGAAAGTAAGCGTATATTGTTCACCGTCGAGCCCTTCGTGCCTGAGGATCATGAAGTCGATGTAGACCTTGTCCAGTGGCTTGTATCGCTCGTATCCCGGAGGCCCGTATGCACGATAGCCGACAGTCTTTCGATAATATTTGTGCCGTGCTGATGCGTCGTCCTGCTCCTTTCCAAGGCCCGTGTCAGTGGCGGCGTCGGCGTCAGTTGCGAAGGCTCTCACAGAGTTTTGCTCCAGGAGGAAGCGCGGAATTCTGATGATGTCACCAATGTCTGCAGTATCGACCGGCTTCCCCATGACAAGTAGATGCGTTGACGGTGGCGGCTTTGATTTTAGCCAATCGTGGGCGGGGAGTCCCGTCATTGGAATCCGAAAGTAAATGTACTCAGCATCGATGACTTCAATTTCTTGTGGCCCTTGCTCTCGTATTGGCGGTTCCTCCGTAGGTTCTGGTACTTCCGCTGCTTCTCCCAAAAATCCGTAAGTTACTTCTTCTTCTGACTTCTCCGCTGTTGGCTCTGGTGTGTCAGGAGCGTATTGATCGGGAAGAGGAGGACCTCCCCAGCTGGTACCACGAGTTGCCCAGTATGGGTCGACCGCCGCCACTTCCGCGGGAGGAAGTCCCGTGGCTTCATCGTAGTTTCGCGGGCCCCATCCTTCTCCGGTTGAGGTTCCCCAGCCGTCGCCAGCGGCTTCTCCTCCTTGTGGAGCTATGTCGGCGCCCCATCCATTTGTGGCTGCTTCTTCTGGAGTTAAAATCTCTCCCCAAGGGCCAAGCGCAGGCTCGGGAGTGCCCCAACCCCTTCCAGTTGCCTTGCTTTCTCCGGTGGTTGGTGCTGCGGGTGCTGACGTGCCGCTGTCTTCTTCCATTGTGGCAGGTCCAGTTTCTGCAGGATTGAAGGTTGAAGCGGTTGGAACGGTGCGTAGGCGCAGGAGACCGTCGGAGGCAGGCCGTTCAAGGTCCATTTCCGTAGGGTGGGACCACGTCGGCGGTTCCGTGGGAGTTGTCTTCAACAGTAGCGTGCGGTCAGAATCGCCAGTGGTGCCTTGGGCTGAGAACTGCAGCACGAAGACTCCGTCATCGTCTATTGCCTTGCCGATGTAAGTGTTGTTGTAGAATAGCTCGAAAGTTTTGTCCCTGCGGTTGCTGCGAATGTCAACTCCGCACCGCATGAGTTGTGCCGAGGAGAGCAGGTTGTACTGCAGGTCTGGAGCGACGAGCACGTCTCCGATGTGAATGGTGAATTTCGTGTCATCGGCTTCAAGGTAAATTTCACCAATGTCGTATGCCTTCATTTTGCCGTTGTTGGCGACTGTGATTCCGCATGGTCGTCGCATGCGTCGTGAGTTGGTGATAAACGCCGAGGATCCCACCATGTGTTGTCCGCAGCAGCTGTCAAGGTACCAGGTGTTGATGCTCTCATGGCTCTGGCGCGCGATGTTGGCGATTCTTGGCGTGACAACACGGGTAAAGTCGCCGGTGTACGGTGAGAGAGCGAGGTATCTATTTGCGGAGATGCTGGGAGGAGATTCCGGTGGTGGAGGAGGCAACTCGAAATCAGGTGGGATGTTTGATGGACGATCGATCCAGTTGAAGATAGTTGGATCGTTGTCTGGACTGGGTGTAATAGGGTTGATCGGCGCGATAGGCGGGTATGCGACGTTGGCGAAGTATCGACCACCTTTGCGACGCGCCATGCAACTCATAATTGTCCCCTTGCCTTTGTCTTCCATTGTGATATGAGCAGGGGTCTGGGAGGTGCTGGTGACGGAGGGAGGTGATATGGTCGAGGTCCTGGTAGGAGGCGTCGATTGTGCCGAAGGTTGCTGACCGGAGGAGTTGCGCCTCTCGTCAGCGGCCTTTCGTTTGTAGCACTGATCGATGGAGTGGCCGGGCTTCTAGCAGTATTTGCAGAACATTCCCTTCTTTCCACGTTGCTCCCCTTGAGATCCTCCGGTGTAGAAGACTAACTTCTCCCGTTTGACATTCTTTTCACTGTACAGGTCAATCTCCTTTTGCTCGGAAAGGAGTGTGGCGCACACAGCAGACTCCTAAATCGTTGCTCGAGCGCGGAGCAGTGACTGGCATTGTCGCCAGTCGGGGCCGAGACCTGAGATGACCATTGAGATAAACATGTCGTCGGGGACGGTTCCGCCGCACTTTTTGACGTGATCGCGCAGATTGCGGCACCGGTTGACATACGGTCCCGCTTTCTCCCCTTGTTTCATTTTAACCGAAGTTAGCTGACTGAGCAAGCGACTCATTGTGACTGGATCTGTTGCCATGTATGAGTTGCGCAGGTGTTCCCAGGAAGCTTGCGCGACAGCCCACTCTGTCTTGTAAGGACGAATGCCGAGCTGTTCTTCGGGAGAGAGATTTCGAAGGAGAGCGGTGTACGCGAGGAGGGATTCGTGGTAGTATTGGTGCTTCTCTTGGACGGCTCCTTCGGAAGGAAAAGGTAAGCTTCCGTCGTAGTACATCCAGATTTGAGCGGTTGTTGCGAGAAGCTCAAATTCGAAGCTCCACGTGTAGAAATCCTTGCATGGGAATCGAGGTCTTCAGTTTTGAGGTTAGTACAAACTTGGTTTGCATGGAAGAAATTGCTTCTGACTGCACTCATTGTGGGTTGTCTTGTGCAGGAGCTGACCCTTGACGATTGTCAAAGGTGAAAGACCTCTCGGAGTTGACGCGTCGGTCTTCTCCAGGGAGAGGGAGTCCAGCAACTCCTCTTGCGTAGCTTGAGCCGTCGATGCTCATGGCTTGATGGCTCTCAAGAGCGTTGATGCGAGCTACTAATTGCTCGACGACAGCGGCGCTGACGGAGGTCACCGCTGATGGCGCATTAGTCGTTGCTGGTGGTGGGCCCGGTGAGTCTGCAGTGGTTTTCCCTTCGGGAGCCATGATGGTGCAGACCTTGTGTTGTATTGAGTGAGGTTATTAAAGGTTTGTTCTAAGTAGAACAAAGATTTAGCAGAACTTTTAATCCACTCTAGCTCTCATACCATGCTGATATATACGAAGGATCAAGTGAATAGGATAAGTCTGCTAAGTTCAGGAGGAGACAATAAAGTCTCTGTAGTGACCTTGTTGGATAATAATTGAAAGAGAACAAGATGACTAAAAGGTGGAAGTACAAGGGATTAAATAGCAAACTAGCTAGCCATGTACTCTGAGGGGTACATTCTCGTATTTAACTCTATTGCATAACTACAGTAACCTCGACTATTGCCATTCTCGACAGTTACCACATTGCAGCGAACAATTGTCGTGCGGTAACAACAAGGGTCACGACCGTTGACTACCCTCGACGGTTGACCTTCGGGTGACCCTCGACCTTCCGCATGCTCTATATGAGCTATTGCGGTACTGGTACAGTGCCCGGTTGGTTCTGCTAGCAGCTGATGCGTTAGTGGGATACCTTCGGGAATGCTTAAAATGACCTTTCGGTTATTCCAACAATGTGTAAAGCCAAAATAGAAAAAGCTGATCACAAGAGAAATCCGTGAAAACTGCAACAAGCAGACCCGGTATTGATGCAAAATTATTGGTTGCGTTCGCAGTCTCGGAGCATTTTTACTGTACACGGTTTACATTAGCAAACGGCTAAGGCAGCAACATCCCCGAAGTAGATGTCAGGCTGAGGGGGGGCGCGCCTCGGGTGCCTAGACGAGCCTCGACCTACTCCCCCAAAATGCCCGTGGCGAAATTGAAAATCTAGACCTGCCCCGACCAGCCTTTATGCAGTTTTATCTATTTCCAGATAGATAATTGGCGAAGGGTAACCACACCACCAAACGTTTCCCGGAGTGAACAGTTGACAAGGACGCTATTTACCACATCATTGAGCGTGAATAAAGGACGACTAACCGGTAGGTCGCCAACTGTCGACGTCAGCTACGCGAAAGTACAGACTTATTTAATTATTGGAAAATATATTAGTCTGTATCGTTGTTTTTATGCTTTAGTTTAGTTGCAATGTTGTTTAAGGGAATTCAATTAATACTGTATTGGTTTTTAGGGGGGGGAGGGGGGAAGGGGGGGGGGTGGGGGGAATGTTGCGAACAGAAGTGAGATCTGTTACGAATAGTGAAATATGACTGTGCACTCCTAACCGCAATAAATCGAAGCACACAGTATCGAGGCACGAACGCGAAAAGTCAGAGTTGACTCGAAGCAGGACAGACAGTAGGAGTGGATCTGGACCGTCGGAGCAGATGGCATCGGGCAGCTGCGGGCAGGGACAACTTTAGTATTTGGGCCCGTCTGACCGTAAGACCAACTTTTTTTGCTTTGTCTGATTATCAGATGAAAAAATAGCTGATGTCTGGCTTTTCAGATGAATTTCTCTCAGACGTTCTGTTTGATATATTTTAACTTACTCAAATTTCTTCCTTCTAAACGGGAAGCGAGATGCTCAATAGGCCAGTGAATGCACATGAACTGAGATGATTGTATGCTTCATCCAACGGTCCGAATTCCAACTTCGATATCGACGGCTTAGATTGCGCAGTCTGTTCACTTCGCGTTAGAAACCTTATAACACTTCTAAAAAAACATACGGAAAAAAGAAAATCATGTCTGAAATTTCAAATGAAAAATTCACCTTGTCTAGGCAATCAGATGAAAACATAAAAGTAGGTCTGAAACTCATACAATCAGACAATAAATTTATGATAAAAAAGACCCTCGCTGCAGGAATGAGGGAATTGGCGAGAACAGTACGTAACTGTTCGAGCCGCACGGTTAGATTTGAATTTGAATAAGGGAATGTACCCCTTAGAGTACATGGCTAGCTAGGTCGTTTTGTATTCCCCTTGTACTACTATTTATATGCTTGTATTTGCATGTTTTAATTTATCTCAAACATTTTACATTCACTCTGTTTTGAGGTTGTTCACTCTGTCTTATGTTGTCTCTCTTTTCATTCAGCTGTGTGCGAACCTTCCGCAGGTGATCCTAGGGTCGATCAACTTCTGATCGTAGCATGGTATGAGAGCGACTCGGGAATCCTTCGCACTGCCACCTCCGAAACTCTCAGCGAACGAAAGGTGGCGTCCGGCACACGATCGCGTGTAAGGATGGCCAGAAGATCTGGTGGTCAGACAAATCAGACGGCTGAAGGGCATTCCAGCCCGGCTGCGACAAACGAGGAAAATACAACGATTGGAACCGCCGTCCTCGCACAACTGCTTCAGCGACTCACCAGCCTGGAGCAAGGACTCCAAACATTGCGGAACGGCGACGCGGGAACATCCTCTCAACCGGCCTCGAATGGCCAGAACACCGCCCCGCATACCTTCTCCCTCGACACAAATGGCTCAACACCCAAGACTCCCCGTCCCAGCGAAGAAGCAATTCTCTCTGCGCAATCAAGGTTTCTCAGCATATAAAAAATAAAGACAAGTGTGTGCTTTGACGACAGAGATTTTTATTCCTGGAGCTTCGAGCTGGAGCTTCTGCTGCAGAATGCGCAGATATTCCACTATTTCGACGAGAGCTACGCGGAACCTGCCGAGGACACCACTGACGTTAGGACGCGCTACTACAACGATTCCCTGATGGCGTATAGCGTTCTCCTGCGGAACATGTCGCCGGCGGAGCAGTTGAGCATTCGCTCATACAAGACATCTGCCGCCCTAGCCCTCGACGCTTGGCGCCACCTGAACGGCGTGTATCAACCGAAAGATTCCGTTTCTTCGAGCCGCCTACTCCAGCAGCTAGTGGAGACAAAAATGGCCCCAGGGGAGAAGGCCAATAGCTACATCAATCGCTGTCGGAGCCTCCGCGATCAAATCGCGAAGTTGGGAAGCAACATATCGGAAGAAATCTTCGTGAAAATCGTGCTTCAAGGGCTCGGCCCAGAGTGGCGGCCCTGCAAGGCGCTTCTCCGACAGCAGGGGGTCATCTTGGAGGCCGCCCTTTGCGCCGCCCTTCTCGTCGAACAGAGGGATATGGATCAGCAGCGACCAGCGCCGCGACGAGACCGGGAACGCCTCGCCTTCTACGCCGACAACACTGAAGAGCGACGGCCGCGGCGCCTTTACTGCAAGATTTGCATAAACTTCGGGCACCCGGCAGATCCATGCAAGTCCCAATCTCGCCCTCGCAAAACCAATCCAAGCAACTGGTCCGGCCGATAAGACGCACGAAACGATTTGCGTCTAGCCCAGGGGTATCAACCCCCATCGCGCAACCTGAACCCAGCAGTTCAGCATCAGCAGCAGCAGCCGTCACCGCCTGCCCCAGTGCGCAACGTCATGGGGAATATGGCCATGACTGGCGAATCTCGTCGTCGCCGCGTGCGCTCACCGTCACCAGAGCCAGCACCTCACCCAATCGGGGTGTTCTCCAACAACAACCCGTTCAACACACGCCACGACTTTAGCGACGATGACGAACAGGACTGGAACCTTCCAGTCCCGCTGCTTGAAAGTCCCCCGCACATACCAGATACGCTGGCGGCGCCACTCGATTGGTTCTCGCGCGAGCAGTTTCTGAAGTTTGACACACCGCACATCGTCACGCCGCGTCTGGCGCTGCTCGCACGTGACGATCACAAGCGCTACAATACCTGGTACCTGGACAGATGCTGTGGCCAGCACATGGTGGGCGCCGAGCGTTTCATCTCCAACGCCGTCCCAACCCCCACAGTTACCTATGTCACCGTGGCGAACAACACTCGCCTGCGCGCAAGCGTGGAAGGCATCGTCGTGCTCAAGGCATGGGGAAGCCGCACCCACATCACCCTTAATGATGTGCTCATCGTCCTGAACTTGCGCTTCAACTTGCTCTCTGCCGCTCAACTCCTGGATTGCGGCGTCGAACTCAGCACGGATCGTGAAACGCGCGATATACTTCTGCACTACGCATCACCGACAACACCACGCAGGCAGATCGGAAGAGCGCACTCTGAAAATGGAGTGTATGTCCTTGATTTCGATATTCCCGACTGCAGCGGCGATTCGAGCTAATAGACCTCGTTCCATTGCGCTTCGAACACATTCACCGCAAAGATTGGAAACACCCTGACGGGAGGCCATGGGTGCCGCATCACCCTCACCCGCGCGAGCTGGCGCTACACGACCCTGACCCTGACGGCATCTGCAGGGACTGCCATACGCCCACAGCCTCAACAAGCGCAATTGCCTGCCGCGGCCTCGCCGCCATCGCGGAAGCTGAGCAACACACACCACCAGAAGAAGGGATGCCAAACTTGGAACTCGAAATCACAACGCGCGGCGTGTTCGGAACGGTCAAACATCCCCCTACAGGCTCAGCATCGCAACACCTTCAAGGCATGCTGCGCGGTACCAGTGTCGAGACCTTCGACGCGCGCGGAGTGGCGCGCATCTGCACAAGAGAGGACTTTCTGAAGGTTTACCCCCACTGGCGCGACCCCACGAAGACACTGACCGTGGAGGAAGAGGAAGATTTGGCGCGTCGCGAAGCAGAGGAGCTTCGTCGACAAAGTCTTGACGAGGCACGTGGGACATTCGCATGCGCTGCATGGGGCACCGAAGAGGAAGAAAGCGCCTCCAATGAAGGGGGGTGGGGAAGCGCTGGCGGATGGGGAACAAGCGATACTCGCGGACGGGGTAACACCGGTGGCACCTGGGCTACCGCTGGCAGAGGTTGGGGCGCCGCATCTGGCGGCGAAGGCAGCGGATGGGGCACTTCCGGCGGAAATTGGGGAACTTCCCGCCAGGAACAAAGGGGGGGAGAAGAAGCAGAGGTAGAACTCCTATTGTTCCTCTTGGTCGTCCCCCGCGCTGCCCTGCACCTGCGTTACCCCCACCAGACATCCAGCCGCACCGCGACCCCTGGGACACCATCGACTGGGGCAACACACCATCAACCCCGCGTCGCACCGTCTATGGACCTGCTCTCGAGCCACGCGAACCAACTTTCGTCCCTGGAATTATCCCTAGGACCAATATTCTCTTCTCCGTAATTCTCGACAGAGAATTGTCGGCGCTGATGATGACCACGGAAAACGACGAAGAAGAAGCAGCAGAAAAAGCAGCGCCGGAACCTGCCCCAGTACCTGACGAAGACCACGAAGCAGCACGCGCACGTTACATGCGTACCTCCAGATTCCGCGCCAGCGATGACCTCTGGCACCAGCGCCTCGGACATCCCTCGCGCGTGACAATAAAAAATTGCATCGAAGCTGGCATCTTCGCCCCTAGCGCACTCTTACGCCCTGGCGGCACCGAAGTAAGAAGCGCGACACACCCGCACAACTACACCGTTTGCCCTGAAGCTGCACTAAGTCACCAGCCGTTCCCGCTGCTCGAACCGGGATTCAACCGCTATCCCAAGCTGTACAAAGTGGACAGCGACTTCCTCAACGTGGGGCATTGCGGAGTGAATGACGAGCTGTATACGCTCACCTTCATCGACGCTGGGACGCGCTACGTGTGGGTCGTGAACGTAGAAGCGCGCAGCAGAGCGTACGAGGTGTTCCGTCTCTGGCTGGCGCATGCGTAGTAGAAATCTAGGGAGAAGCTAAAGATCTGGCAATCGGACGGCTCAGCGGAGTTCAGGAGCAAGGAGCTGCAAGATTACCTGGTGCAAAAGGGGATTGAGCACCATGTTTCCCTTCCTTACGCGCACCAGCAGCAAGGCGTAGCTGAGCGGACGAATCGCACAATCATGACAAAGGTGCGGGCGCTGATGAAGCAGTCCAAACTCCCGTCGATCTACTGGACCTACACGATGCACCACGCCTTGCGGCTGCACAACCTGCTGTCAACAACTGCCATCACCGGCAAATTGTTCCCGCACCTGAAGTGGACAGGGATGAAAGGGGATACGTATCGGGGTGCATGATGCAATATCGCCCGCCGACGTCAACTATCGGGAAGTTCACGAGCCGCACGCGCTGGGGAATCCACCTCGGCATCAGCCACGAGCACAAGGCGTGGATTATCTTGGACTTACTCAGCCAGAAGACAACCCACGCGCGTGACATGAACGCCTCTTCCTCGAGCAATTCCGCCACGACGAGCAGCTGAACGCGAATCGGGTTTACGCAAATAACGGGCACAGCTATGCAACACATGAGGACGAAACTGCCGCAGCGATCCTCGCGCTGGACACCAGAAGCGAGTTCGCAAGAGGAGATCGCCACAGTAGTGACGATGACGACGATGATTCCTCTGGGGGAAGAATGGGCGGAACAGGAGGAAGCGGCAGAGGCGCAGCGCCACCAGCACCACCTGAACCAGAGAGTGACGACGACGACGTGCAGGAGGTTGTCCCGCAGCATCGCCGCGACAGCACCGTCTCCGGACTGCAGCTTCTCGGGC
Source organism: Closterium sp. Yama58-4 (assembly GCA_947470075.1). NCBI lineage: Eukaryota > Viridiplantae > Streptophyta > Zygnematophyceae > Desmidiales > Closteriaceae > Closterium > Closterium sp. Yama58-4. The sequence continues at coordinate 339,665 of CANIUD010000700.1, forward strand.
TCCACATCGTGACCTCAACGGCGCCACGTGTCATCGAACCAAAAAATCCGCGCCGAGCTCTCACTGGACCACACAGCAAGTAATGCACAAGGCGATGGATGCGGAAATCAAGGCGCTTGAATCCCAAGACACCTGGGTGCTCGTCGACCACGCTGCAATCAAAGGAGCAAGGGTTCTTTCCGGAAAATGGGTCTTCTGTGTGAAGACCGCAATCGATCCAACGTTTGCGTCGGTCAGCCGTCACACCTCCATCGAATCCTGCTCGCCATCGCCGCTGCAAGGCACCTGCCACTGCGCCAAATCGACGTGAAGAACGCGTTCCTGTACGCGTTAGTAGATGCAGTCATCTAGGTGGAACAGCCGCACACGTACGAAGAAGGAGACTCGCAAGTATGTCAGCTACGCAAATCCCTTTACGGGATCAAGCAGGCACCAAGGCTCTTGCAGCAGTACCTGCACAACATTCTGCTCGAAATAGGCTTCAAACAGATGCCTCATGACCCTGGGATGTACCGCCGCGATTTCCACGGAGATTACATCCTGCTCACCGTCTATGTCAGTTTTTAGGACTCAACATCTCCTACGCGCCAGAGGCTATTCAACTCTCAGCGGCTTCAACATTTCACCTGTGCCGCTCTCCACTCCTTACCGCACTCCCGGACCGAACCACAAACCTGACAACAAAGCCCTATCCCCTGCCAGAATCCAAACTTACCAGTAGCAGCTGGGATGCCTGCTCTTCGCCTCCGTCACCTGCAGGCCCGACCTTTCCTACATCGCGAGCCAACTGGCTCAGTACTCTCGCAAACCAACGGCTGAGAACCTTCTAGATCTTAAGCGCACTCTACAGTTCTTCGTTTGAACACCTAAGATTGGGCTCTGTTACTCAACAGTGCCAACCCCAACCCTCAATCTTATTGGCTACGTGGACGCTGATTACGTGGTAGACCCCGACAATCGACGGTCCAGGACTGGGTTCTTGTTTTGCCTCGAGCCGACAGGACCAATTTCATGGAACTCGCAGAAACAAGAGCTGGTTGCCCTGTCATCGGCCGAAGCTGAGTTCATCGCCGCAACAGCAGTTGTTCGAGAGGGCCTCTATTTGTAGGAACTCCTACAAGAGGCAAAAATCCCAGCTTCGCCTACTTTTCGCCTGCACTGCGACAACAAGATCGCAATCCGCATCGCGAATAAGCCTGGATTTGTCAACCGCACCAAGCACATTGCGCTGCGGTATTTCTTCGTCAAGGACGAAGTGGACAAGGGGAAGGTGGACTTGACTTACTGCCCGACAGGTGACATGGCAGCTGACTTCCTGACGAAGCGACTGCCACGCCAGCAGTACCAGCACTGCTCCGAACTCAGCGGAGTAGTCAAGCAGGTCAAGTCGAGCTACGGCCAGGAGTGAAGGGGGGTGTTACGAATAGTGAAATATGATTGTGCACTCCAAACTGCAGCAAATCGAAGCACACAGTATCGAGGCATGAACGCAAAAAGTTATAGTGGACTCGAATCAGCACAGACACTTGGAGTAAAACTAGACCGTCGGAGCAGATGGCATCGGGCAGCTGCAGGAACGAGGGAATTGGCGGGAACAGTTTCGTAACTGTTCGAGTCGCACGGTTGGATTTGAGTTTGAATAAGGGAATGTACCCCTTAGAGTACATGGCTAGCTAGGTCGTTTCGTATTCCCCTTGTACTACTATGCATGTGCTTGTATCTGCATGTTTTAATTCATCTCAAATTCATCTCAAACTCAAGGGCCCTTGACCTCAAATCAGAGTGAATGTAAAATGATTGAGATGATTAAAACATGCCGATACAAGCATATAAATAGCAGTATGAGGGGATATTGATCGTCCTAGCTAGCCACGTACTCTAAGGGGTACATTCCCATATTCAAATTCAGACTTCAGCGTGCGGCGCGTACAGTTACGAAACTGTTCCCACGCTTTTCCCTGCAGCTGTCGATGCCATTTCATGCGGACTGTCCAGATCCTCTTCAACTGTTCGCGTCAGGGCCTGTGCTAGGATTTAGGGCACCCTGAGCCTTCAGGGCAACTTTAAAACTTTCTAAAAAGCTTGGATTTTCCAGGGCAAAAATTCCCTGGCCATCTTGAAATTTCAGGGCACCGGCAAAAATTCATCTGGATGTTTCAGGGCAAAAAAATACAAGACACTAGAGTGGAGGGGAAGGCACGAGAGGAGCAGGTTGTTCAGTGGTTTCACTAGAATTGGCTGAGTAAAAACTTTGGAGGGGGAGGGGTGGGGACAAAACTACTACTACACACACACCCCCCAGCCTCCTTCCCCCGAGGTGCCACTAGGCCGGCCTAGTGGCACTGCAGATATCGCGACGAATCGACGACTGCGCTGTTGAGCCGTCTCTTTTCCTGTTTCTGTCGTCGTTTCCCTTCACCCCCACTGCGCCTGCCATGCCAGTCTCACCCCTGACGCCATGAGAGCAGTTATTTTGGTGCCATTAAACTCTAACCCGTTTTCTGCTTACCTGTTTCCTCCTCCTCTCCTCCTTTCCACCCCCACCGCCAGTCCCACTCCCCAGATGCGATCAGAGCAGTGGTCCTGGTGCCAATGCATGAGCTAGCCCTGCAGATATCACGGGCACTGAAGCAGCTGGCAGCGGGAACAAAGCTCAGGGCGCGGCTGCTGACCAAAGCCACTACCAGCTTCCCCCTCCACTCCAGCGCAGTCGTCGATTCGTCGTAGACCGGCCGCCCGAGGTGCCACTAGGTACTCGCAGGAAACGACACAGTGAAGCTAGGTGGGCGGCGCAGCCAGATCTCCTCGTGAAGGCTGCCCTGCAAGAAAGCTATGGAGAAGTTGAGGGAGTGCAGCTCGTAGTCACGCTGTGCTGCAACGTGCAGCAACACCCGAAGAGTAGTCATCTTCGGGGTGGGCGCGAAGGTCTGAAAGAAGTCGACTCCCTTGTCACTGACTCAAGCCTCGAGCAACGTAATGCGCCTTGAAGACAGGCGGAGAACCCGGCGGCCGTTTCACCCTGAAAATCCACATGCCATCAACGATGTTCGCCCCAGGAGGGGGAACCTCGTCGACGTAGGTGCCTGTGGATTTCCAGGAAGCCATCTCCGCGTCCATGGCTGTCTGCCACTGAGAGGAGTACTCACCCGCGATCGCCTCAGCGTAAGTGCGCGGGTCTCCATTAGGGCAAAGCAGCATGGATGCGAGACAAGGTGAAATGGTCGCAAGACACTCAAGCTCAAACTGCCTGTCCTCAAGGACGTCCGTGCCAAGGGCACACTCACCCCCGACGGACGGAGGACAGTCAGACTCAGACTCAGTGACAAGACTCGCGACGTAGTCAAGACGACACGCAGCAGCAATGTTAGCAAGCTCAGCAACTAAGGCAGTCGCAACAACAGACTCAAAGGAAGGGTCAGTGACAACAGTAGCAAGGAGACGGGTGACAGCACGAGCAAGGTCGGACGCAGGGTCAGGAACGTCAGGAAGAGAGGACGCAGGAGGAGACGGTAGAGGGACACGTTGTGGAACAGAGGAAGGACGAAGTGTCATAGTGTGCTTGCCGGGGATAGGTGGTGTACGAGGACGACGAACACGACTGACAGTGCGAACAGGGAAGGCAGGACGAGACTCAAACGCACGACGCTCTGCTAGGGAGCCTGACTATGCAGGGTAAGGAGACGGAGCAAGCAGTGGAGAGCAAGGCATAACCACGGCTGTGACTTGTCAGACGGAGGACACAGGAGAGGCAGGGGAAGACCGGTGGAAGACGGAAGACTAAGAACCTGACGAAGCGCCGAGTCAGGTGGTGGCAGGGACGACTGCGGCTGCGGGAAGAAAAACGGTCGCCACAGCGCAGCACCCACAGTGCCAGAGCCTCCAGCTCCAGTGCCTCCAAAACCTCCAGCGCCAGCGGCTCCGGCACCTCCAGCGCCAGCGGCTCCAGCACCTCCAGCGCCTCCAGAAACTCCAACTCCAGTAGTACCTCCAGCACCAGCAACACCTCCAGCACCAGCAGTAGCAGCACCTCCAGCGCCTTCAGAACCTCCAGCACCAGCAGCACCTCCAGCACCAGCAGCACCTCCAGCACCAGCAGCTCCAACGCCTTTAGTACCTGCAGCAGTAGCACCTCTAGCGCCTCCAGTACCTCCAGCTCCAGTAGCACCTGTACCTCCAGCGCCTCCAGGACCTCCAGCTCCAATACCACCTCAAGCACCAGCAGCACCAGCACCTCCAGCGCCTCCAGTACCTCCAGCACCAGCAGCACCTCGAGCACCAGCAGAATCTCTAGAACCCTCACCCCCAATCTCAGCACCCCCAGAATTCGCACCTCCAGAGTCCTCACCCTCAGTGTCACCACCCCCAGTAGCACCAGTGTCCTCAGCGGCAGGCTGCAGAGGCGGCGAAGACGGTCGAAGCGAAAAAACAGGAGGGGTCTCCAAGCATGGAGAGCGACGAGTGGCCGCCGTGTCGTTAGCGGCAGGGTCACCCCCCTCACCCGGGCCAGAGGTGTTAGAGGAGACCACCAGAGGCTCAACCAAGGGGGGTGAGTCTACCCGAGACACACCTGAGGGAGCAGGACCCTGAGGGGGGAGGGGGTCTACCGGGGGGGTGACTGGTACCAGGAAGAGAGGCGCCAGGGGGACCGGGTGGGACGCGTGCGTGTAAGCCTGTAGAAACAGACAGACTCGTCAAAGGTGACGTCCTGAGAGGACAGGAGTCGACGAGAGGCAGGGTGGTAAAACTGCCAGGGCGGGGCGTCGGTGGGGAAGCCCAGGAAGGCGCAGCGGAGAGTGCAAGGAGAGAGCTTGTTCGCTATGGTATCAAGGACAAGGGAGAGCACTTGTGAGAGTACGACGGCTTATGCTGGCTTTGCTAGCTTGCCTGGACTTTATTATGTTATTACTAGCTTAGCTTTATTTTATCTTGCATGCTTTTGCTTTTTTCTTTAGTTATCATAGTTGTAGGCACCGAACTAGGTTGAGTGCACCGAATTCTAGGCTTTTCGGTTGCCACCGAATTGCCTTCTACCGAATTCGGAAAGGACCCGTTCGGGACGCTTCGCGACCCGCGGAACCTTCTAGTAACACCCGGGTTACTGCCTTTGTGTCGAGCCTATATATAGCCTCGCCTTGTACCCAGGTGGATCATTCAATAGAATCATCTTTCCTGAACCAGATCCTCACAGCACTCCTCAGACCCGAAACGCCGACGCATTGCCAACCTCCCCCGTTCAACGGAGTGTGGGCGAGGTCTCCGGCAAAGAGACACGGGGCCAGAGGTTGAGCTGATGCACAGCGTATCGGACCGCAAACGGCCACAGAAAATTGGGAGCAGTTGCATGGATCATGGAGGTGCGAGCAACCTCCATGATCAAGCCAATGTGACGCTCAGCAATCCCATTCTGCTGCGATGAGGCTGGAAGCGTGAACGACTTGACGATGCCCTCGTCTCGAGAGAACTCCGCAAGGAGGCCGGAAGAGAACTCACCGCCCCTGTCCGAGTGCAAACGCAGGACTGGAAGGTCCCGTCAAAACCGTGCGCGCAGCTGGTGACGAGTAGCGCGGATCCAGGGGATAAAAAAAAACCGCGGACATCCGCCTTGCTGCGCAAGGGGAAGACCGTGGTGTAGCGCGCGTGGTCTGACTTTGATCAGCTGTCCTTTGCTGCTCCCTCTCCTCCTCCACTTCCTCCTGCCCTTGCTCCGCCTCCCCTTCCTGCCCCCTCACCCCCCCCCTCAGCTGTCACCTCTTGCACTTCTCCTCCTACCTATTCCTCTTCGACTCCCATGCTCTCTCCCTCCCCACCTCTTTCTGCTCCCCTTCCTTCCGCTCCTACTCCCCCACCTTCTCCATGCCTCACCCACTCCATGACCTGTGCGACGTCCAATTTTCAACCCTCTGCTCTCTTTACTTGCCTCTCTCCCTCTCAGAACCTTGATCTTCTCGAAGATCGATTTGAGGACCTCTTCTGTGTTCATCCTATGTCACCTCTCCCCTGTGTCACCATTTGCGACTTCAGCAATTCTCCCATTCTTCTCCCCGCTGACACTACCGCTATTCCGACCCCTTAGTCCTATTCTGATGCAGTGCCTGGCTTTCATGCCACTGAGTGGATGGCTGCCATCATTGCTGAGTGTGAGGCATTCACCTGGACTTACACTTGCATTGACTATGTTCCCCCGCGTGGTGCCACTATTGTCAAGGGCAAATGGGTTTTTCGTGTAAAACAGTTGTCTGGGGAGCTCCCTGACTTCAAAGCCCGTCACTACGCCAAAGGCTTCACCCAACGTGAAGGCTGTCGTGAATCCTCCTCTATAGACACTCGGTCCTTACTTCCCCTTGAATAGCTGACTGTGTTTTTCTCTCCTTCCCTCTGCGTCTCGTACAGGTGACCTGGCTCATCCCTTCTTAGAGTACGTAATCACCTTGTCCTGCCCTTCTCCTTGTATCTCAGGCTTCCCTGCCCCCTCCCATGTCTGAGCGCTCATCTTAGCCGCTCGAGTCACGGGACCCAATGCCTGAGGCTTCCCTTGTCCCGCCTTAGCCACGTTGGTGATGTGCTCCTTAATGGTCTCCCCTTGAATATCTTCCAGCACCAGCACCCTCGAGCCTCGAACCTCCTTCACCTTCCAACGCTCAAATCCCACAGCTAAGACTAGCGTGTCACGCTTAGCTTTGCGCAGATACATCTCCTGTTCCGCCTCCACCTTGTCACCCTTCCCTCCCATCCCTGTTGCTTTACACTGCTGATACCGCCTCGCATCTCGCAGCTGTGCCACATGGAGATTATCTAGAGCAGCCGGGGTTAGCTCTTTCAGATACTTTGCCCGCTTCTGTGCCAATCCTGCTCACAGGTTCGGCTCATCTGCCTCAATGATTGTTGAGAGCAGCTTCGTTGCGTCGACAGGCAGCACAGGGTCTCTTTCGTTCAGCAGATGATATGGAGATAGATTCTTCAGTGCTGCCTGCTTTGCAAAACGGTACCCTGCCAGCACCCACCAGAGATCACGGTCCAAACTCCTCTTGTGTGTCTCATTGTAGGCCCGAAGTCCTTTCTTCAGGGTCTGTATGAGACTCTCAATCGGTCCATCCGATTGAGGGTGATACCTCAGAGTGACCCGAAGCGTGATACCCATCTCCTCTAGCAGCTCATCAAAGCACCCTTGGAACTCGGTCCCTTGATCAGTGAGTACCTCGCCACATGCCTCGTACCTTTTGAGAACTAGCTCCTCAAACGCATTGCTATCAGCGCGCCATTCTTGCTTGGTAATGCTCTCGCCTCCACCCATTTGCTCGTGTGCTCGACCATCACTAAAATGTACTCCTTCCCTCTCTTCGACAGTGGTAACTCTCCCGCAAGGTCCAGCGACCACCTGTAGCCCAGCCCTCTGATTGGTAGCGACTGGAGCTCATCCCTCTCCTTCTCTAACCTTGCTATATTTCTCTGGCATGCCTCGCAGCTGGCCACAAGACCTGCCACATCTTTCCCCATGCTAGCCCACCATTACATGGTGCTCAGGAGCTGCCGCCTTCTTGCTATGCCGGAGTGCCCAAGCTTTGCATATACTTTCCCCATAATCCTTCCTCTCTCTTGCGGCCACGGTACCACTCTCCAGCCTTCCTTTGTTCTCAGCTCCAGCTGCTCCTGAAACCACTTGTAATGCTGCTCCCTGGCCCTGGCTCTTTCACTTACTCCGTCTTCCGTTTGTCTTCCTTCCTAGTAGCTATTTGATTGAATCCCTGCTGCAGGTTAAAGGTAGTGATGATGATGGCGCCTTCGAAGCGGTCAAACATGTCCTCTGCAGTTGGCATTGGGTACCTGTGTAGGCTAGTAATCTTATTCAGCTCCTGAAAATCCCCGCACATTCTCTTTGCCAGCACTTTTCCCGTGATATCCTTCCTATCAGCTACTACTGTGGCCGCGGGGTAACTCGACTCTGATGGGCTGATAATCCCTTTAGCTAGTAACTCCTCACACTTCTCCTTGCAGATGGCTGCATCCTCCACATTCATCTGCCTCCTGCGTTGGTATGTAGGCAACTCTGTGGTGAGATTCAGCTCCAGCTCCCTCCGCTTGTATCTCCCCAGTTCTTGCAGGTTACATGCAAAAGTGCCCCTGTGCTGCTGCAGTACCTCCTTGATCGCTTCTACTGCTCGCTCCCCTATGTTAGCCCCTAACTCCCAGTCTTTGTCTAGCTCTGCTTCCTTGCCAGCTGGTGGTGTTGTAACGGTCTCCTTCCCCTCTGTCGGCTTACCGATAGCTGCGTATGCCGCCTGTTTGCTGCACCGTTCTTGCTCCTTTTCTACTTTTCCTCCTCTTCCAGCTGACCCCTTTTTCATCTCCCCAACTAACCACCTCAGCGAGTGCTGATCTATGGCCCTGCCCAAGGCAACCCTGCGCATCTCTTCTCCCACTCCTTCTGCAGCTATTGCCCCCGGCAGGTATCCCATGGCTAGTTCGGGTTCCAAGAGTGTCGGCTCTTCCCATTTCTTCTTGCTGTGGTCGTACACCATTCCTTTTCCTGGGATCCCTCCACCTCGACAAAACCTCGAGCCTTGGAGTAAGCCATTAAAGTCGGCCAAGCCCTCCATGCCTCCCCCACTCGGTTACACTGGTAATGTCGCGGATGGTCTGGCTTTACCACAGAGGCGGCTACTCTCCCAGGTTCCAAAATGTCTTCCACGATCCTGCTCTCGTCCCTCTCCACCCTTGCTAGTCTCGCTCTCTGTTTCCCCACTAGCGGAACGTTCTGCAAGTACTGTTGCACTCTATGGGAGCGTGCTCCCAGCCGCGCACCATCACAACTCACTCCCCTTCCCAGTTCTGCTTCCACTAATTTACGCACTGCCCAGTCCGGCTCCCGTGCGTCGCCCCTCATGTCCGCATGCTCCAGAATGTAAGCGTATTCTCCTCCTGCTTCTCTCGCCCACCTAATAATCGTTAGAAGTTTGGTCACCATCGCTGTACATTCATCCTGCATACCCTTCCCTTTCCCTGCTCGGGACGTACCCTGGCACTCCCATCCCGATACTAGCCGATCCACTTTTCCCCGGCTATGCACATCTTCCCTAGTGATCTGCCCCACATCCCATTTCTTGTTCGGCATAGCCTCCCGTAACACTTCCTTTGTCAGCTGCGCTTGGTACCACTGTTGTAACATCTGAGCGTGCTTCCAAGCCATCCTTCTCACGTCCGGATCTAGTTCCACATATACCCACTACTTCGCCTTCAGCCTGCCTCCAACGCTGCTGCTAAGCCCGCTCCAAGCCCTCCGAACAGCTCCATTAAGGTGACATTATACTGATCTAGTTCGGCGCTGACCTGACCCCTTCCGGAACTTCCACCCCGCATACTCTCCTTTCTCATGTCTTCTGCCCTCCAGGCCTTCTTGGATTCTGTCTTAACGAAGCGCACTGGCAGCTCACTCAACTCCTTTCCTTCCTCCCAAAAATCAGAGCGGTAGAGCACCTGCTCCTGCCAGGTGCAGAACGTTGTGCTATCTTAAACACCAGCTCCATTCCCAGCAGTATGTCATAGTCCTCCAATTCTGTTAACTCACAATGCACTCTAATCTTTGTCTCTCCCTTCTCCCCTGGCTGCAGAGTTGTCTCAATCGGTTCTCGGGTGCAGGGCATCCACTTGGGGGCCCCTCCTTCGACTGTCATGATCAGTATGCCTTTGCTCACGGTCTCCAGGTTACCTTGCGCCCGCAGTTGCTCCGTCAGCTTCCTCCCGATCAAGATGCTCTGTGCTCCTGTCGCAATGGCCTTCAGCCAATAGGGTTTAGGATTGTAGTCCCACAAGCTTCACCCGCCCAAACGCAACTACACGATACACAACCGCGAGATGTTGGCGATCGTGCACGCGTCCAAAGTGTGGCGATGCTACCTCACTAGAGCCGACGTGATAGTACGGACAGACCACCTATCACTACAATACCTCCGCGCCCAACCGAACCTCAATCCGCAACAGATTCGCTGGTTGGACTATTTGGATGCCAACTTCCACTACACCGTGACATACAAAAAAGGAGCATCCAACATCACCGACGCCCTCACCCGCCCCATTGCCCAACTTCACGCCATCCTACTCGCCCAAACCAACCCACTGTTAACAAGCCTATTCACCCACGGATATCGCAGCGACCTACTTTTCACAACAGGGAATTCGCGGCAGCTGACAGAAGCAAAAGGAGTGTATTACGTAAAATCCGGTACCAATCGCATTTGGGTACCAGCGTATTCACTACAGCGGGAATTACTACTGTAGGAGGCACACGACGGGGTTACCTCGGGTCACTTCGGGGTAGAAAAGACGCGATAGCAACTGCAGCGGTATTACTACTGGCCGGAGCTGTTTACCGATGTACAGCACCACGTGGGATCGTGACCCACATGTCAGGTGATGAAGAGCTCGCGCAAAAGAAAGGCGGGTCAGTTGCAGCCGATTCCACCGCCCAAGTGCGCCTGGCAGCAGGTTACTATGGATTTCGTCATAGGGTTACCTTCAAGCCCCCGGGGTAACGACGCAGTTATGGCTGTCGTTGATAGACTGACAAAAATGGCTCACTTTGCTGCATGCAGGAAATCGATCTCAGCCGAAGACACCAGTCGCCTGTTCATCGCGACCGTCGGTCGACTACACGAGATACCAGCCGCGATAATCAGCGACCGCGACACGAAGTTCACCAGCAACTTCTAGAAAAACCTCTAGGGGCAGTTCGGGACCCGGCTACAGTTCAGCTCGTCATACCACTCCGAGACCGACGATCACAAGGAGCGGACGAACCAGACCATGGAGCAGCTGATTCGTGCCACGTGCAACGACCCGACAAGATGGGATCACAGCTGCCGCTGATCAAGTTCGCCAACAACAACGCCACGTCAACAACAACGCAACAGTCCCTGTTCTACCTGAACTACGGGCAAAACCCTACAGTGCCCATGACGCCGAGCTCAAACAACCCAACGCCAACAGTTCGTCGAGATTCTGCAAGCTGCCGGGACGCGCAGAGCACACGCAATGAAAAAGGCGAGTATCATCGCTAAGAGGAATGCGCCGTCTAGTAACATACTAGCCAGGGATTATGTACATCTCGACACACGGAATTGAGACTGCCCGTCGTACCGAAACTTCGACCGCACTACTGTGAACCCTTCCAAATCAGCCACATGATTACCCCTGTTACCGCCCACCTACTGCTACCGTTAGACTGGTACATCAGCCCATCGTTCCACGTCAGCCTGCTCCACCCGTACATCCCCACAACAAGCCAACTGCCACGCCATCGCCCACCGTCAATGACTCGACCTGCATCGGAGCCGATCGTCGACCCCGAAAAAAATCTAAGCCATCGGATTCGCTACCCCGCGGGAATCAGGAGGATCGGGTTCCTCGTTCGCTGGAAGGACCGCATCCCGACCGAAGACAGCTAGGTGCCCCTGGCCAACATCGAAAACCGACCCGCCCTGCAAGTTTACCTGAGGAGCCGGGGTTTCCGCGATATACATGCACTCGCGTAGCAGAGAAGTTTTTTTCAGAGGGTGGGTAGTGCAAGGATTTTTTCGGCATTCTTTACTGCGTGCTTCAATACCGCGTACAGCAACAACCGTTGTTCGCCCTTTACTGCTAACGGGGCTTTGCCAACCTTCGCGTGCACTAGTTAGTTACCAAACCATGCACCGTTGGCCCGGCCGTGTCGGCCTACGCTTCGGGACTAGCCCGAACCTTGATGCCAGCATCGCACTAGCTATCTTGCACGCACCGCGTAACCGCTTGCATGTTTCGTATAAGTATTTTCTCAAGCCTTCGCTCATACTTTGTACTCGTTTGACGCCCTTGTGGAATTCTCTCTATTTAGATTCATTGCACTTGTAACAAAATTATAGGGTATATGAAAAACAATTGAAGGCTGCCACACGCCACTGGCAGAAGGCTTGTGGTGCTGGCGCGTGGATGAGTGCTGGCGTGTGGATGAGTGCTGGCGTGTGGATGAGTGCTGGCGTGTGGATGAGTGCTGGCGTGTGGATGAGTGCTGGCGTGTGGATGAGTGCTGGCGTGTGGATGAGTGCTGGCGTGTGGATGAGTGCTGGCGTGTGGATGAGTGCTGGCGTGTGGATGAGTGCTGGCGTGTGGATGAGTGCTGGCGTGTGGATGAGTGCTGGCGTGTGGATGAGTGCTGGCGTGTGGATGAGTGCTGGCGTGTGGATGAGTGCTGGCGTGTGGATGAGTGCTGGCGTGTGGATGAGTGCTGGCGTGTGGATGAGTGCTGGCGTGTGGATGAGTGCTGGCGTGTGGATGAGTGCTGGCGTGTGGATGAGTGCTGGCGTGTGGATGAGTGCTGGCGTGTGGATGAGTGCTGGCGTGTGGATGAGTGCTGGCGTGTGGATGAGTGCTGGCGTGTGGATGAGTGCTGGCGTGTGGATGAGTGCTGGCGTGTGGATGAGTGCTGGCGTGTGGATGAGTGCTGGCGTGTGGATGAGTGCTGGCGTGTGGATGAGTGCTGGCGTGTGGATGAGTGCTGGCGTGTGGATGAGTGCTGGCGTGTGGATGAGTGCTGGCGTGTGGATGAGTGCTGGCGTGTGGATGAGTGCTGGCGTGTGGATGAGTGCTGGCGTGTGGATGAGTGCTGGCGTGTGGATGAGTGCTGGCGTGTGGATGAGTGCTGGCGTGTGGATGAGTGCTGGCGTGTGGATGAGTGCTGGCGTGTGGATGAGTGCTGGCGTGTGGATGAGTGCTGGCGTGTGGATGAGTGCTGGCGTGTGGATGAGTGCTGGCGTGTGGATGAGTGCTGGCGTGTGGATGAGTGCTGGCGTGTGGATGAGTGCTGGCGTGTGGATGAGTGCTGGCGTGTGGATGAGTGCTGGCGTGTGGATGAGTGCTGGCGTGTGGATGAGTGCTGGCGTGTGGATGAGTGCTGGCGTGTGGATGAGTGCTGGCGTGTGGATGAGTGCTGGCGTGTGGATGAGTGCTGGCGTGTGGATGAGTGCTGGCGTGTGGATGAGTGCTGGCGTGTGGATGAGTGCTGGCGTGTGGATGAGTGCTGGCGTGTGGATGAGTGCTGGCGTGTGGATGAGTGCTGGCGTGTGGATGAGTGCTGGCGTGTGGATGAGTGCTGGCGTGTGGATGAGTGCTGGCGTGTGGATGAGTGCTGGCGTGTGGATGAGTGCTGGCGTGTGGATGAGTGCTGGCGTGTGGATGAGTGCTGGCGTGTGGATGAGTGCTGGCGTTTGGTTCAGCGGCGCACAATCATAGCAGAAACTGACTCGTTTGAACCCCCTTTCCCTACCTTGCCTGTGTGCTGGTGTGTGTGCCTCTTCGCCCCTGCGTGAAACAATCACGATTTCTGTGCAGACTTGTGTGCCAACGAAGACTGTGGAGAAGCTACCTGCACTGTTGATATAGACATGCCCGTGTGCGTGTGCAAGGACGGTTTTGTATTCGACGATGACCACAAGACGTGTGTGGTGGGTGAGTGCTAGTGTGTGGGTGAGTGCTAGTGTGTGGGTGAGTGCTAGTGTGTGGGTGAGTGCTAGTGTGTGGGTGAGTGCTAGTGTGTGGGTGAGTGCTAGTGTGTGGGTGAGTGCTAGTGTGTGGGTGAGTGCTAGTGTGTGGGTGAGTGCTAGTGTGTGGGTGAGTGCTAGTGTGTGGGTGAGTGCTAGTATGTGGTTGATTGGTGAGTGGTGTGTGGTCGAGTGCGCGCGTGTGGGGGAGTGCACAATCATAAGCAACATTTTCACCCATTTAACCTGCTCTCCCTGCGTCACCATTTAACCTGCTCTCCCTGCGTCACCATTTAACCTGCTCTCCCTGCGTCACCATTTAACCTGCTCTCCCTGCGTCACCATTTAACCTGCTCTCCCTGCGTCACCATTTAACCTGCTCTCCCTGCGTCACCATTTAACCTGCTCTCCCTGCGTCACCATTTAACCTGCTCTCCCTGCGTCACCATTTAACCTGCTCTCCCTGCGTCACCATTTAACCTGCTCTCCCTGCGTCACCATCGCTTCCTCTGCAGACCCGTGTGCCGGCAGCGGGGTGTGTGGGTTAGAGGGTTCCTGCACCACTCTCGGTCCTAGCGATTTTTTCTGCTATTGCGAGAATGGCCTTGCTATGGTGAGTGCTGCACTCGTGAGCAGTAGCTTCATTCCTTGACGCATCTCATCGTTTCAGTCCCACTGGTGAGCTTTAGGCACTACATTCCTTGAGGCATCTCATCGTCTCATCGTTACATTCCTTGAGACACTGAGAGGCGACGCTGAGAGGCAGGGCCGGAAACGTTCACCTCTCCTCACTCCTCCCGTGCCTTCCCCCCTGTCTGGTCTGCCCCCTTGCTCTCCTCTCCCCTGTCCTGCCTCCAACCCACCATCATCGTCACGCAACCTTCAACGGCCATGTTTTGGCATCGTCCGTCTCAACGGCCGGTCAGCCCCCTTGGCGCGGACGACAGTGGCGCTGCAGCAAGGAGGCTCCAGAAGCATTGTGCCCGCCACCTTCATGTCGCCGCTGCCGGCAGAGCAGGCCAGTGGCAGCAGTGCGTGCGGCAACCTGTATGTCACCATCGAAGGCACCGCCAAGATCACCGTCGTGTGGAATGCCTCCAACCCCACCTCGTCTGCCCGCGACGCCCCTAGCAACGCCATGTGCAAGAGCCTCTCGTTCTACGCCGAGTCGGGCTGCACCAAGAAGCTGGGCTTCACCATTGCGCGTCCTGCAAAGAAGGGTAGTTCCTACCCCGTCACCATCAAGTGAGTGTGCGTGATGTACAGGACTGGTGTGGTGTATTCCGGTGTGCTTGCAGCACATAGTACGGCGTTCTTCCATAACCAATCTTCAGTTGACCGCCGTGTCAGAGGTCCACTGGAGATCCCCGATTGATCCTAGGGAAGGGTTACAGGCACGTTGGCCTGGGGGGTTATGGGCGCACTCACCCGCTACACAAACAAGCCCTTTTATCCCAGTGGTTAGTGGCTGGGATTCTGACATGGTATCAGAGCGAAGGTCTCGGGTTCGATTCCCGGTGTGTGCACTTCGGGCATCCCAGTGCGGGGGGGTGTCAGAGGTCCACTGGAGATCCCCGATTGATCCTAGGGAAGGGTTACAGGCACGTTGGCCTGGGGGGTTATGGGCGCACTCACCCGCTACACAAACAAGCCCTTTTATCCCAGTGGTTAGTGGCTGTGATTCTGACACGCCGTAGTTGTAGCGTGAATGGAGCGAATGTCGAAACTTGCTCTCCTCTCCTTTCTATCCTTTGTTCCTCATCCTCCGTATCCTCACCTCTCCCTCTCTCAGGACTGTCAAAGGAATCAAATCGCTGCTATCAGTTGGATGCGAGATAAGTAAGTGAGAGCACATGCATGTAATACTTGGGTTGTTTTTACTTATCCTACTGAGTGTCACATGCACAGGAGAAATACCATAAGGGAGAGCGAGAACCACACCCACCTCGTTTTTTTCGTGATTCTTTTTTTCACCTCAAATAGTACATTGTCAAGTGTTTTTTTCGTTCCTGCCCCCTTGACTCTTCATGTCTGGATTGTTTGTCTCTATGTGGTTCCCACAACAGCCATGTGTGAGAATGACTGTGGAAGTGCACAGTGTGTTGTGAAGGAGGGCCAGCCACAGTGCCAGTGCCCCGAGGGCCTCGTGTTCAACGCCGCTAAGAAGCGCTGCCTCGACCCTTCTCTTGCTCCTCCTCGTAGGTGCCTTGTTGGCTGCTGCGTTTTTTCCAACTAGAAAGAATCAACTTGTCGTGTATCTGCCAGTGTGACGCTGGCTGCACGAAGAGGAGCGGGCCTCCACTGGCGGGCTCTGCACTGGCGGGCTCTAGCATTTTTCTGTATCATCTCACGTCTTACGCTGTTCCCTGCCCTTCATTTGCCCTCTCCTGTTGCCCTCCCATTTTCCCCCTCCTGTTGTCCTCCCATTTTCCTCCACCTGTTGCCCTCCCATTTTCCCCCTCCTGTTGCCCTCCCATTTTCCCCCTCCTGTTGCCCTCCCATATTCCCCCTCCTGTCCGTTTCCACCATGAAGGGGCGGGTGGTGGAAAAGTGAAGAACGGACGACCCTAGCTGGTTGGGCAGGGAGCAGGGGGGTGCAGGCTGGCTGGGGAGCGCCAGAGGGTCGGATTGGCGGGGGCTCATGGAGCAGAGGTGCGAGCAGCTGCATGGGGTTTCTCAGAGGCTAGGAACCTATTTGCCTGACGGTTGGCTGGTTCACTTCACTTAGCCTCTGGTATCAATAGAAATGGGATTACCAGTGTATGTGCTTGCTGGTACCGTATGTTGTACTATGGAATCCACTGTAGTTTTGTTCCCTGGAAAGATTGTTTGATTTGAAAATGTTACTGATATTTGTCTGCTACCCCGCATGTCTTGGCCTTTTTGGTCGTCTCTTGACCATTAGCTGCATAGGCTACAATGGTACAGTAGTAGTACGGTACTGAGTCTTAAAGTTGCTAAAAGTGGTCAGATCAGAATCAACATTTGCAGCTGTGACTAAACGAATGTACGAGTACAGTGAAGGTTTAGTACCCAGGTGGCATATCCAGGCTGTTCTCGTTAGAAAGCTACTGCAATCCTGCAATCCTCATTGGAGGCCTGCAATCCTCATTGGAGGCCTGCAATCCTCATTGGAGGCCTGCAATCCTGTAACCCTCATCAGGTGTCTACCTGCACTGCCACTCATCTTCGCCTGCCTCCTGTAACCCTCCCCCTCCCCCACTGTCTCTGTTTGGTGCTCTCCCCTGGTCCCTCGCCTTTCCCTTCAACCTTGCCACCTTTATCCTTCCCCTCCTTCCTCCCATCTCTATCCTCCTCTTCCTCCTCATCCTCCTCCTCCTACTCCTCTTCCTCATCCTCCTCATCCTCCTCTTCCTCCTCATCATCCTCATCCTCGTCCGCCCCTCCTCTCCCCCCTCTCCCCCACCCAGCACCATGATTTGGGTTGCGGAACAGAGGTGCTGCATCATCATCAGAATCAGAACCTTCTGAGTCGCTTCCGCTGTTGGCTGGGGTGAGAGATGCACAGGGGGGAGGAAAGGAGAGAAGGGAATGAAGCGACAGATGAAGGAGAAGGTGCGTGCGGTTATTTCCAGCTGGGAAGTTCAAATGAGGGGGGTACAACTTGTGAAGTGAAGGTGTATGGAACGAAATCTCCCAGTAACTTAGGGCGGGTCCAAAAAGTACGTACTCACAACAGTACCCTACCCAACCATTTTAAAGTTTCAATATACCGCTCTGGATTGTACCAATCCTTGTTCAACCGCATTCAGACAAACTCACCGGCGACGCTGTTACTGAACGAGAACTAGCACTCCTTACCTGGGAAAGGCACATCCATGCACCATGTGAAGGCACATCCATGCACCATGTGAAGGCACATCCATGCACCATGTGAAGGCACATCCATGCACCATGTGAAGGCACATCCATGCACCATGTGAAGGCACATCCATGCACCATGTGAAGGCACATCCATGCACCATGTGAAGGCACATCCATGCACCATGTGAAGGCACATCCATGCACCATGTGAAGGCACATCCATGCACCATGTGAAGGCACATCCATGCACCATGTGAAGGCACATCCATGCACCATGTGAAGGCACATCCATGCACCATGTGAAGGCACATCCATGCACCATGTGAAGGCACATCTGTGCATCACCTGGGGAAGGCACATCTGTGCATCACCTGGGGAAGGCACATCTGTGCATCACCTGGGGAAGGCACATCTGTGCCGGCATGTCTGGCCTGTGCGAGCTCCGCCTCCCTCTCCATCCACCTGTGCTGCGCCGCTATCACCTCCGCCCCGTCCGCACACGCCGCGTATGCCTCTAGCAGCTCACTGTGGGCAAGAGCAGGGGGGAGGGGGCAGGCATAGGGAAGGGGAAGGCACGCATAGGGGAGGGGCAGGCACGCATAGGGGAGGGGCAGGCACGCATAGGGGAGGGGCAGGCACGCATAGGGGAGGGGCAGGCACGCATAGGGGAGGGGCAGGCACGCATAGGGGAGGGGCAGGCACGCATAGGGGAGGGGCAGGCACGCATAGGGGAGGGGCAGGCACGCATAGGCGAGGGGCAGGCACGCATAGGGGAGGGGCAGGCACGCATAGGGGAGGGGCAGGCACGCATAGGGGAGGGGCAGGCACGCATAGGGGAGGGGCAGGCACGCATAGGGGAGGGGCAGGCACGCATAGGGGAGGGGCAGGCACGCATAGGGGAGGGGCAGGCACGCATAGGGGAGGGGCAGGCACGCATAGGGGAGGGGCAGGCACGCATAGGGGAGGGGCAGGCACGCATAGGGGAGGGGCAGGCACGCATAGGGGAGGGGCAGGCACGCATAGGGGAGGGGCAGGCACGCATAGGGGAGGGGCAGGCACGCATAGGGGAGGGGCAGGCACGCATAGGGGAGGGGCAGGCACGCATAGGGGAGGGGCAGGCACGCATAGGGGAGGGGCAGGCACGCATAGGGGAGGGGCAGGCACGCATAGGGGAGGGGCAGGCACGCATAGGGGAGGGGCAGGCACGCATAGGGGAGGGGCAGGCACGCATAGGGGAGGGGCAGGCACGCATAGGGGAGGGGCAGGCACGCATAGGGGAGGGGCAGGCACGCTTAGGGGAGGGGCAGGCACGCATAGGGGAGGGGCAGGCACGCATAGGGGAGGGGCAGGCACGCATAGGGGAGAGGCAGGCACGCATAAAGGAGGGGCAGGCACGCATAGGGGAGGGGCAGGCACGCATAGGGGAGGGGCAGGCACGCATAGGGGAGGGGCAGGCACGCATAGGGGAGGGGCAGGCACGCATAGGGGAGGGGCAGGCACGCATAGGGGAGGGGCAGGCACGCATAGGGGAGGGGCAGGCACGCATAGGGGAGGGGCAGGCACGCATAGGGGAGGGGCAGGCACGCATAGGGGAGGGGGTGGGAGGAGTACTCATGTGGCTGTCGCCTGCCACTCCGTCTGCACGCGCCGCTAATGCCTCCAGCAGCTCACTGCACATGAGCAATGAAAAGGGGCAGGGATGGCAGGGATGGCAGGGATGGTAGGGATGGCAGGCAGGCTCAGGGAGTAACGGAGGAATACTGATGTAGCTCTTGCACGCCTGCCCAAGGGAAGGGGGTGGTGGAGGCAAGGGAAGGGGGTGGTGGAGGCAAGGGAAGGGGGTGGTGGAGGCAAGGGAAGGGGGTGGTGGAGGCAAGGGAAGGGGTTGGTGGAGGCAAGGGAAGGGGGTGGTGGAGGCAAGGGAAGGGGGTGGTGGAGGCAAGGGAAGGGGGTGGTGGAGGCAAGGGAAGGGGGTGGTGGAGGCAAGGGAAGGGGGTGGTGGAGGCAAGGGAAGGGGGTGGTGGAGGCAAGGGAAGGGGGTGGTGGAGGCAAGGGAAGGGGTTGGTGGAGGCAAGGGAAGGGGGTGGTGGAGGCAAGGGAAGGGGGTGGTGGAGACAAGGGAAGGGGGTGGTGGAGACAAGGGAAGGGGGTGGTGGAGACAAGGGAAGGGGGTGGTGGAGACAGGAGGAATGGTGACGCTGGCGCCTTTGCCTCGTTTGCCCACGCCGCATATGCCGCCAGCAGCTCGCTGCAGGCAAAGGTGGGGAAGAGGTGGGAGGGGCATGCAGGCACAGGGTGGCGCAGGGTAGTGGTGGGTGGAGCAGTGCGAGGAGTACTCATGTGGCTGTGGCGCACCTGCCCTGCCCGCACCCGCTGCATATGCCTTCTGCACCTCGCTGCACTGGTGGTGGGGGAAGAGAGGGCAAGGGAGGAACGGTTGGGGGATTCATGCAAGCGATGGAGGGGAGTGAATGGGGGAAGAGAGAAGACAAGGAGGGATAATAGAGAAGACAAGGAGGGATAATAGAGGAGACAGGGAGAGTGCAGGGGGGAGGG
This sequence comes from Closterium sp. Yama58-4, assembly GCA_947470075.1. NCBI lineage: Eukaryota > Viridiplantae > Streptophyta > Zygnematophyceae > Desmidiales > Closteriaceae > Closterium > Closterium sp. Yama58-4. The sequence continues at coordinate 359,551 of CANIUD010000700.1, forward strand.
GGGGCAGGGGAATGAGCGCAGAGGCGGGGAAGTACGGGAGGAGATAATGAGTGAAACGAACAGCTCAAGGGAGGGGCGAGGGGGGAGGCGTGGAAGGTACGGAAAGCACAGGGAGAGGGGAAGGGTGGGCAGCGAAGGAGAGAAATGCGTGTCGAGAGAATGGGGGAGACGACTCGCCTGTTGAGGGAGAGGAAGGCGTGGCCCCACTTGAAGCGACTGAGCAGCTCCGATGCTGTTTGCTTGTCCCCACTGGTTGACCATGGGGGAGATGGATGGAGAGGGGGGGAGGTGCAAGGGGGGCATGCATTTAGAAACGACGGAAAAGGAATGTGATGGGGATGCATGACACGGACGAATGTGATGGGGATGCATGACACGGACATGAACTCATTAAACATACGTACACCAGCTTATTAACGAACCACAAACACGAACCCGCAGGCTCAGGTGTGGAGATCCACCATGACCTTTTTTGAGGCGCCTCAAAAGAATCCACCATGACCTTTTTTGAGGCGCCTCAAAAGAATCCACCATGACCATTTTTGAGGCGCCTCAAAAGAATCCACCATGACCATTTTTGAGGCGCCTCAAAAGAATCCACCATGACCATTTTTGAGGCGCCTCAAAAGAATCCACCATGACCATTTTTGAGGCGCCTTGAAAAAATCCACCATGACCATTTTTGAGGCGCCTCAAAAGAATCCACCATGACCATTTTTGAGGCGCCTCAAAAGAATCCACCATGACCATTTTTGAGGCGCCTCAAAAGAATCCACCATGACCATTTTTAAGGCGCCTCAAAAGAATCCACCATGACCATTTTTGAGGCGCCTCAAAAGAATCCACCATGACCATTTTTGAGGCGCCTCAAAAGAATCCACCATGACCATTTTTGAGGCGCCTCAAAAGAATCCACCATGACCATTTTTGAGGCGCCTCAAAAGAATCCACCATGACCATTTTTGAGGCGCCTCAAAAGAATCCACCATGAGTTGGTGTACGGTGTGCACCCCAATACAACCATGAAGAGCACCCATCATACAACCATGAAGAGCACCCATCATACAACCATGAAGAGCACCCATCATACAACCATGAAGAGAACCCATCATACCACGAGCACCCATCATACCACGAGCACCCATCATACCACGAGCACCCATCATACCACGAGCACCCATCATACAACGAGCACCCATCATACCACGAGCACCCATCATACAACGAGCACCCATCATACCACGAGCACCCATCATACAACGAGCACCCATCATACAACGAGCACCCATCATACCACGAGCACCCATCATACAACGAGCACCCATCATACCACGAGCACCCATCATACCACGAGCACCCATCATACCACGAGCACCCATCATACAATGAGCACCCATCATACAACGAGCACCCATCATACAACGAGCACCCATCATACAACGAGCACCCATCATACAACGAGCACCCATCATACCACGAGCACCCATCATACAACAAGCACCCATCATACCACGAGCACCCATCATACAACCATGAAGAGCACCCATCATACCACGAGCACCCATCATACAACCATGAAGAGCACCCATCATACAATGAGCACCCATCATACAACGAGCACCCATCATACAACGAGCACCCATCATACAACGAGCACCCATCATACAACGAGCACCCATCATACAACGAGCACCCATCATACAACGAGCACCCATCATACAACGAGCACCCATCATACAACGAGCACCCATCATACAACGAGCACCCATCATACAACGAGCACCCATCATACCTCGAGCACCCATCATACAACGAGCACCCATCATACAACGAGCACCCATCATACCACGAGCACCCATCATACCACGAGCACCCATCATACCACGAGCACCCATCATACCACGAGCACCCATCATACCACGAGCACCCATCATACAACGAGCACCCATCATACAACGAGCACCCATCATACCACGAGCACCCATCATACAACGAGCACCCATCATACCACGAGCACCCATCATACCACGAGCACCCATCATACAACGAGCACCCATCATACAACGAGCACCCATCATACAACGAGCACCCATCATACAACGAGCACCCATCATACAACGAGCACCCATCATACAACGAGCACCCATCATACCACGAGCACCCATCATACCACGAGCACCCATCATACAACGAGCACCCATCATACCACGAGCACCCATCATACAACGAGCACCCATCATACCACGAGCACCCATCATACCACGAGCACCCATCATACCACGAGCACCCATCATACCACGAGCACCCATCATACCACGAGCACCCATCATACCACGAGCACCCATCATACAACGAGCACCCATCATACAACGAGCACCCATCATACCTCGAGCACCCATCATACAACGAGCACCCATCATACAACGAGCACCCATCATACCACGAGCACCCATCATACAACGAGCACCCATCATACCACGAGCACCCATCATACCACGAGCACCCATCATACAACGAGCACCCATCATACCTCGAGCACCCATCATACAACGAGCACCCATCATACCACGAGCACCCATCATACAACGAGCACCCATCATACAACGAGCACCCATCATACAACGAGCACCCATCATACCACGAGCACCCATCATACAACGAGCACCCATCATACAACAAGCACCCATCATACAACGAGCACCCATCATACAACGAGCACCCATCATACAACGAGCACCCATCATACAACGAGCACCCATCATACCACGAGCACCCATCATACAACGAGCACCCATCATACAACGAGCACCCATCATACAACCATGAAGAGCACCCATCATACAACCATGAAGAGCACCCATCATACCACGAGCACCCATCATACAACCATGAAGAGCACCCATCATACAATGAGCACCCATCATACAACGAGCACCCATCATACAACGAGCACCCATCATACAACGAGCACCCATCATACAACGAGCACCCATCATACAACGAGCACCCATCATACAACGAGCACCCATCATACAACGAGCACCCATCATACAACGAGCACCCATCATACAACGAGCACCCATCATACAACGAGCACCCATCATACCTCGAGCACCCATCATACAACGAGCACCCATCATACAACGAGCACCCATCATACAACGAGCACCCATCATACCACGAGCACCCATCATACAACGAGCACCCATCATACAACGAGCACCCATCATACCACGAGCACCCATCATACCACGAGCACCCATCATACCACGAGCACCCATCATACCACGAGCACCCATCATACCACGAGCACCCATCATACCACGAGCACCCATCATACCACGAGCACCCATCATACCACGAGCACCCATCATACCACGAGCACCCATCATACCACGAGCACCCATCATACCACGAGCACCCATCATACCACGAGCACCCATCATACCACGAGCACCCATCATACCACGAGCACCCATCATACCACGAGCACCCATCATACCACGAGCACCCATCATACCTCGAGCACCCATCATACCACGAGCACCCATCATACCACGAGCACCCATCATACCACGAGCACCCATCATACCACGAGCACCCATCATACCACGAGCACCCATCATACCACGAGCACCCATCATACCACGAGCACCCATCATACCACGAGCACCCATCATACCACGAGCACCCATCATACAACGAGCACCCATCATACCTCGAGCACCCATCATACAAGGAGCACCCATCATACAACGAGCACCCATCATACAACGAGCACCCATCATACCACGAGCACCCATCATACCTCGAGCACCCATCATACAACGAGCACCCATCATACAACGAGCACCCATCATACAACGAGCACCCATCATACCACGAGCACCCATCATACCACGAGCACCCATCATACCACGAGCACCCATCATACCACGAGCACCCATCATACCACGAGCACCCATCATACCACGAGCACCCATCATACCTCGAGCACCCATCATACAACGAGCACCCATCATATCACGAGCACCCATCATACAACGAGCACCCATCATACAACGAGCACCCATCATACAACGAGCACCCATCATACCACGAGCACCCATCATACCACGAGCACCCATCATACCACGAGCACCCATCATACCACGAGCACCCATCATACCACGAGCACCCATCATACCACGAGCACCCATCATACCACGAGCACCCATCATACCACGAGCACCCATCATACCACGAGCACCCATCATACCACGAGCACCCATCATACCACGAGCACCCATCATACCACGAGCACCCATCATACCACGAGCACCCATCATACCACGAGCACCCATCATACCACGAGCACCCATCATACCACGAGCACCCATCATACCACGAGCACCCATCATACCACGAGCACCCATCATACCACGAGCACCCATCATACCACGAGCACCCATCATACCACGAGCACCCATCATACCACGAGCACCCATCATACCACGAGCACCCATCATACCACGAGCACCCATCATACCACGAGCACCCATCATACCACGAGCACCCATCATACCACGAGCACCCATCATACCACGAGCACCCATCATACCACGAGCACCCATCATACCACGAGCACCCATCATACCTCGAGCACCCATCATACCACAAGCACCCATCATACCACGAGCACCCATCATACAACGAGCACCCATCATACAACGAGCACCCATCATACCACGAGCACCCATCATACAACGAGCACCCATCATACAACGAGCACCCATCATACAACGAGCACCCATCATACAACGAGCACCCATCATACAACGAGCACCCATCATACCTCGAGCACCCATCATACAACGAGCACCCATCATACAACGAGCACCCATCATACCACGAGCACCCATCATACCACGAGCACCCATCATACCACGAGCACCCATCATACCACGAGCACCCATCATACCACGAGCACCCATCATACCACGAGCACCCATCATACCACGAGCACCCATCATACCACGAGCACCCATCATACCACGAGCACCCATCATACCACGAGCACCCATCATACCACGAGCACCCATCATACCACGAGCACCCATCATACCACGAGCACCCATCATACCACGAGCACCCATCATACCACGAGCACCCATCATACCACGAGCACCCATCATACCACGAGCACCCATCATACCACGAGCACCCATCATACAACGAGCACCCATCATACCTCGAGCACCCATCATACAACGAGCACCCATCATACCACGAGCACCCATCATACAACGAGCACCCATCATACAACGAGCACCCATCATACAACGAGCACCCATCATACAACGAGCACCCATCATACAACGAGCACCCATCATACCACGAGCACCCATCATACAACGAGCACCCATCATACAACGAGCACCCATCATACCACGAGCACCCATCATACCACGAGCACCCATCATACCACGAGCACCCATCATACCACGAGCACCCATCATACCACGAGCACCCATCATACCACGAGCACCCATCATACCACGAGCACCCATCATACCACGAGCACCCATCATACCACGAGCACCCATCATACCACGAGCACCCATCATACCACGAGCACCCATCATACCACGAGCACCCATCATACCACGAGCACCCATCATACCACGAGCACCCATCATACCACGAGCACCCATCATACCACGAGCACCCATCATACCACGAGCACCCATCATACCACGAGCACCCATCATACCACGAGCACCCATCATACCACGAGCACCCATCATACCACGAGCACCCATCATACCACGAGCACCCATCATACCTCGAGCACCCATCATACCACGAGCACCCATCATACCACGAGCACCCATCATACCACGAGCACCCATCATACCACGAGCACCCATCATACCACGAGCACCCATCATACCACGAGCACCCATCATACCACGAGCACCCATCATACCACGAGCACCCATCATACCACGAGCACCCATCATACCACGAGCACCCATCATACCACGAGCACCCATCATACCACGAGCACCCATCATACCACGAGCACCCATCATACCACGAGCACCCATCATACCACGAGCACCCATCATACCACGAGCACCCATCATACCACGAGCACCCATCATACCACGAGCACCCATCATACCTCGAGCACCCATCATACCACGAGCACCCATCATACCACAAGCACCCATCATACCACGAGCACCCATCATACCACGAGCACCCATCATACCACGAGCACCCATCATACCACGAGCACCCATCATACCACGAGCACCCATCATACCACGAGCACCCATCATACAACGAGCACCCATCATACCACGAGCACCCATCATACAACGAGCACCCATCATACCTCGAGCACCCATCATACAACGAGCACCCATCATACAACGAGCACCCATCATACAACGAGCACCCATCATACAACGAGCACCCATCATACCACGAGCACCCATCATACCACGAGCACCCATCATACAACGAGCACCCATCATACAACGAGCACCCATCATACCACGAGCACCCATCATACCACGAGCACCCATCATACCACGAGCACCCATCATACCACGAGCACCCATCATACCACGAGCACCCATCATACAACGAGCACCCATCATACAACGAGCACCCATCATACAACGAGCACCCATCATACCACGAGCACCCATCATACCACGAGCACCCATCATACCACGAGCACCCATCATACCACGAGCACCCATCATACCACGAGCACCCATCATACCACGAGCACCCATCATACCACGAGCACCCATCATACAACGAGCACCCATCATACAACGAGCACCCATCATACCTCGAGCACCCATCATACAACGAGCACCCATCATACCACGAGCACCCATCATACCACGAGCACCCATCATACAACGAGCACCCATCATACCTCGAGCACCCATCATACAACGAGCACCCATCATACCACGAGCACCCATCATACAACGAGCACCCATCATACCACGAGCACCCATCATACCACGAGCACCCATCATACCACGAGCACCCATCATACCACGAGCACCCATCATACAACGAGCACCCATCATACAACGAGCACCCATCATACCACGAGCACCCATCATACAACGAGCCCCCATCATACAACGAGCACCCATCATACCTCGAGCACCCATCATACAACGAGCACCCATCATACCACGAGCACCCATCATACAACGAGCACCCATCATACAACGAGCACCCATCATACAACGAGCACCCATCATACAACGAGCACCCATCATACCACGAGCACCCATCATACAACGAGCACCCATCATACCACGAGCACCCATCATACAACGAGCACCCATCATACCACGAGCACCCATCATACCACGAGCACCCATCATACCACGAGCACCCATCATACCACGAGCACCCATCATACCACGAGCACCCATCATACCACGAGCACCCATCATACCTCGAGCACCCATCATACAACGAGCACCCATCATATCACGAGCACCCATCATACCACGAGCACCCATCATACAACGAGCACCCATCATACAACGAGCACCCATCATACAACGAGCACCCATCATACCTCGAGCACCCATCATACCTCGAGCACCCATCATACCACGAGCACCCATCATACCACGAGCACCCATCATACCACGAGCACCCATCATACCACGAGCACCCATCATACCACGAGCACCCATCATACAACGAGCACCCATCATACAACGAGCACCCATCATACAACGAGCACCCATCATACAACGAGCACCCATCATACAACGAGCACCCATCATACCACGAGCACCCATCATACCACGAGCACCCATCATACCACGAGCACCCATCATACCACGAGCACCCATCATACCACGAGCACCCATCATACCACGAGCACCCATCATACCACGAGCACCCATCATACCACGAGCACCCATCATACCACGAGCACCCATCATACCACGAGCACCCATCATACCACGAGCACCCATCATACCACGAGCACCCATCATACCACGAGCACCCATCATACCACGAGCACCCATCATACCACGAGCACCCATCATACCACGAGCACCCATCATACCACGAGCACCCATCATACCACGAGCACCCATCATACCACGAGCACCCATCATACCACGAGCACCCATCATACCACAAGCACCCATCATACCACGAGCACCCATCATACCACGAGCACCCATCATACCACGAGCACCCATCATACCACGAGCACCCATCATACCACGAGCACCCATCATACCACGAGCACCCATCATACCACGAGCACCCATCATACCACGAGCACCCATCATACCACGAGCACCCATCATACCACGAGCACCCATCATACCACGAGCACCCATCATACCACGAGCACCCATCATACAACGAGCACCCATCATACAACGAGCACCCATCATACCTCGAGCACCCATCATACCTCGAGCACCCATCGTACCACGAGCACCCATCATACCACGAGCACCCATCATACCACGAGCACCCATCATACAACGAGCACCCATCATACCTCGAGCACCCATCATACCTCGAGCACCCATCATACCACGAGCACCCATCATACCACGAGCACCCATCATACCACGAGCACCCATCATACCACGAGCACCCATCATACCACGAGCACCCATCATACAACGAGCACCCATCATACAACGAGCACCCATCATACAACGAGCACCCATCATACAACGAGCACCCATCATACAACGAGCACCCATCATACCACGAGCACCCATCATACCACGAGCACCCATCATACCACGAGCACCCATCATACCACGAGCACCCATCATACCACGAGCACCCATCATACCACGAGCACCCATCATACCACGAGCACCCATCATACCACGAGCACCCATCATACCACGAGCACCCATCATACCACGAGCACCCATCATACCACGAGCACCCATCATACCACGAGCACCCATCATACCACGAGCACCCATCATACCACGAGCACCCATCATACCACGAGCACCCATCATACCACGAGCACCCATCATACAACGAGCACCCATCATACCACGAGCACCCATCATACCACGAGCACCCATCATACCACGAGCACCCATCATACCACGAGCACCCATCATACCACGAGCACCCATCATACCTCGAGCACCCATCATACCACGAGCACCCATCATACCACGAGCACCCATCATACCACGAGCACCCATCATACCACGAGCACCCATCATACCACGAGCACCCATCATACCACGAGCACCCATCATACCACGAGCACCCATCATACCACGAGCACCCATCATACCACGAGCACCCATCATACCACGAGCACCCATCATACCACGAGCACCCATCATACCACGAGCACCCATCATACCACGAGCACCCATCATACCACGAGCACCCATCATACCACAAGCACCCATCATACCACGAGCACCCATCATACCACGAGCACCCATCATACCACGAGCACCCATCATACCACGAGCACCCATCATACCACCAGCACCCATCATACCTCGAGCACCCATCATACCACGAGCACCCATCATACCACGAGCACCCATCATACCACGAGCACCCATCATACCACGAGCACCCATCATACCACGAGCACCCATCATACCACGAGCACCCATCATACCACGAGCACCCATCATACAACGAGCACCCATCATACAACGAGCACCCATCATACAACGAGCACCCATCATACAACGAGCACCCATCATACCTCGAGCACCCATCATACAACGAGCACCCATCATACAACGAGCACCCATCATACAACGAGCACCCATCATACAACGAGCACCCATCATACCTCGAGCACCCATCATACCACGAGCACCCATCATACCACGAGCACCCATCATACCACGAGCACCCATCATACCACGAGCACCCATCATACCACGAGCACCCATCATACCACGAGCACCCATCATACCACGAGCACCCATCATACCACGAGCACCCATCATACCACGAGCACCCATCATACCACGAGCACCCATCATACCACGAGCACCCATCATACCACGAGCACCCATCATACCTCGAGCACCCATCATACCACGAGCACCCATCATACCACGAGCACCCATCATACCACGAGCACCCATCATACCACGAGCACCCATCATACCACGAGCACCCATCATACCACGAGCACCCATCATACCACGAGCACCCATCATACCACGAGCACCCATCATACCACGAGCACCCATCATACAACGAGCACCCATCATACCTCGAGCACCCATCATACAACGAGCACCCATCATACAACGAGCACCCATCATACAACGAGCACCCATCATACAACGAGCACCCATCATACCTCGAGCACCCATCATACAACGAGCACCCATCATACAACGAGCACCCATCATACAACGAGCACCCATCATACCACGAGCACCCATCATACCACGAGCACCCATCATACCACGAGCACCCATCATACCACGAGCACCCATCATACCACGAGCACCCATCATACCACGAGCACCCATCATACCACAAGCACCCATCATACCACGAGCACCCATCATACCACGAGCACCCATCATACCACGAGCACCCATCATACCACGAGCACCCATCATACCACGAGCACCCATCATACCACGAGCACCCATCATACCACGAGCACCCATCATACCTCGAGCACCCATCATACCTCGAGCACCCATCATACCACGAGCACCCATCATACCACGAGCACCCATCATACCACGAGCACCCATCATACCACGAGCACCCATCATACCACGAGCACCCATCATACCACGAGCACCCATCATACCACGAGCACCCATCATACCACGAGCACCCATCATACCACGAGCACCCATCATACCACGAGCACCCATCATACCACGAGCACCCATCATACCACGAGCACCCATCATACCACGAGCACCCATCATACCACGAGCACCCATCATACCACGAGCACCCATCATACCACGAGCACCCATCATACCACGAGCACCCATCATACCACGAGCACCCATCATACCACGAGCACCCATCATACCACGAGCACCCATCATACCACGAGCACCCATCATACCACGAGCACCCATCATACCACGAGCACCCATCATACCACGAGCACCCATCATACCACGAGCACCCATCATACCACGAGCACCCATCATACCACGAGCACCCATCATACCACGAGCACCCATCATACCACGAGCACCCATCATACCACGAGCACCCATCATACCACGAGCACCCATCATACCACGAGCACCCATCATACCACGAGCACCCATCATACCACGAGCACCCATCATACCACGAGCACCCATCATACCACGAGCACCCATCATACCACGAGCACCCATCATACCACGAGCACCCATCATACCACGAGCACCCATCATACCACGAGCACCCATCATACCACGAGCACCCATCATACCACGAGCACCCATCATACCACGAGCACCCATCATACCACGAGCACCCATCATACCACGAGCACCCATCATACCACGAGCACCCATCATACCACGAGCACCCATCATACCACGAGCACCCATCATACCACGAGCACCCATCATACCACGAGCACCCATCATACCACGAGCACCCATCATACCACGAGCACCCATCATACCACGAGCACCCATCATACCACGAGCACCCATCATACCACGAGCACCCATCATACCACGAGCACCCATCATACCACGAGCACCCATCATACCACGAGCACCCATCATACCACGAGCACCCATCATACCACGAGCACCCATCATACCACGAGCACCCATCATACCACGAGCACCCATCATACCACGAGCACCCATCATACCACGAGCACCCATCATACCACGAGCACCCATCATACCACGAGCACCCATCATACCACGAGCACCCATCATACCACGAGCACCCATCATACCACGAGCACCCATCATACCACGAGCACCCATCATACCACGAGCACCCATCATACCGAGCACCCATCATACGAGCACCCATCATACAACGAGCACCCATCATACAACGAGCACCCATCATACAACGAGCACCCATCATACCGAGCACCCATCATACCACGAGCACCCATCATACCACGAGCACCCATCATACCACGAGCACCCATCATACCACGAGCACCCATCATACCACGAGCACCCATCATACCACGAGCACCCATCATACCACGAGCACCCATCATACCACGAGCACCCATCATACCACGAGCACCCATCATACCACGAGCACCCATCATACCACGAGCACCCATCATACCACGAGCACCCATCATACCACGAGCACCCATCATACCACGAGCACCCATCATACCACGAGCACCCATCATACCACGAGCACCCATCATACCACGAGCACCCATCATACCACGAGCACCCATCATACCACGAGCACCCATCATACCACGAGCACCCATCATACCACGAGCACCCATCATACCACGAGCACCCATCATACCACGAGCACCCATCATACCACGAGCACCCATCATACCGAGCACCCATCATACAACGAGCACCCATCATACAACGAGCACCCATCATACAACGAGCACCCATCATACAACGAGCACCCATCATACAACGAGCACCCATCATACAACGAGCACCCATCATACAACGAGCACCCATCATACAACGAGCACCCATCATACAACGAGCACCCATCATACCACGAGCACCCATCATACCACGAGCACCCATCATACCACGAGCACCCATCATACCACGAGCACCCATCATACCACGAGCACCCATCATACCACGAGCACCCATCATACCACGAGCACCCATCATACCACGAGCACCCATCATACCACGAGCACCCATCATACCACGAGCACCCATCATACCACGAGCACCCATCATACCACGAGCACCCATCATACCTCGAGCACCCATCATACCTCGAGCACCCATCATACCACGAGCACCCATCATACCACGAGCACCCATCATACCACGAGCACCCATCATACCACGAGCACCCATCATACCACGAGCACCCATCATACCACGAGCACCCATCATACCACGAGCACCCATCATACCACGAGCACCCATCATACCACGAGCACCCATCATACCACGAGCACCCATCATACCACGAGCACCCATCATACCACGAGCACCCATCATACCACGAGCACCCATCATACCACGAGCACCCATCATACCACGAGCACCCATCATACCACGAGCACCCATCATACCACGAGCACCCATCATACCACGAGCACCCATCATACCACGAGCACCCATCATACCACGAGCACCCATCATACCACGAGCACCCATCATACCACGAGCACCCATCATACCACGAGCACCCATCATACCACGAGCACCCATCATACCACGAGCACCCATCATACCACGAGCACCCATCATACCACGAGCACCCATCATACCACGAGCACCCATCATACCACGAGCACCCATCATACCACGAGCACCCATCATACCACGAGCACCCATCATACCACGAGCACCCATCATACCACGAGCACCCATCATACCACGAGCACCCATCATACCACGAGCACCCATCATACCACGAGCACCCATCATACCACGAGCACCCATCATACCACGAGCACCCATCATACCACGAGCACCCATCATACCACGAGCACCCATCATACCACGAGCACCCATCATACCACGAGCACCCATCATACCACGAGCACCCATCATACCACGAGCACCCATCATACCACGAGCACCCATCATACCACGAGCACCCATCATACCACGAGCACCCATCATACCACGAGCACCCATCATACAACGAGCACCCATCATACCACGAGCACCCATCATACCACGAGCACCCATCATACCACGAGCACCCATCATACCACGAGCACCCATCATACCACGAGCACCCATCATACCACGAGCACCCATCATACCACGAGCACCCATCATACCACGAGCACCCATCATACCACGAGCACCCATCATACCACGAGCACCCATCATACCACGAGCACCCATCATACCACGAGCACCCATCATACCACGAGCACCCATCATACCACGAGCACCCATCATACCACGAGCACCCATCATACCACGAGCACCCATCATACCACGAGCACCCATCATACCACGAGCACCCATCATACCACGAGCACCCATCATACCACGAGCACCCATCATACCACGAGCACCCATCATACCACGAGCACCCATCATACCACGAGCACCCATCATACCACGAGCACCCATCATACCACGAGCACCCATCATACCGAGCACCCATCATACCTCGAGCACCCATCATACAACGAGCACCCATCATACAACGAGCACCCATCATACAACGAGCACCCATCATACCACGAGCACCCATCATACAACGAGCACCCATCATACAACGAGCACCCATCATACAACGAGCACCCATCATACAACGAGCACCCATCATACCACGAGCACCCATCATACCACGAGCACCCATCATACCACGAGCACCCATCATACCACGAGCACCCATCATACCACGAGCACCCATCATACCACGAGCACCCATCATACCACGAGCACCCATCATACCACGAGCACCCATCATACCACGAGCACCCATCATACCACGAGCACCCATCATACCACGAGCACCCATCATACAACGAGCACCCATCATACCACGAGCACCCATCATACCACGAGCACCCATCATACCACGAGCACCCATCATACCACGAGCACCCATCATACCACGAGCACCCATCATACCACGAGCACCCATCATACCACGAGCACCCATCATACCACGAGCACCCATCATACCACGAGCACCCATCATACCACGAGCACCCATCATACCACGAGCACCCATCATACCACGAGCACCCATCATACCACGAGCACCCATCATACCACGAGCACCCATCATACCACGAGCACCCATCATACCACGAGCACCCATCATACCACGAGCACCCATCATACCACGAGCACCCATCATACCACGAGCACCCATCATACCACGAGCACCCATCATACCACGAGCACCCATCATACCACGAGCACCCATCATACCACGAGCACCCATCATACCACGAGCACCCATCATACCTCGAGCACCCATCATACCACGAGCACCCATCATACCACGAGCACCCATCATACCACGAGCACCCATCATACCACGAGCACCCATCATACCACGAGCACCCATCATACCACGAGCACCCATCATACCACGAGCACCCATCATACCACGAGCACCCATCATACCACGAGCACCCATCATACCACGAGCACCCATCATACCACGAGCACCCATCATACCACGAGCACCCATCATACCACGAGCACCCATCATACCACGAGCACCCATCATACCACGAGCACCCATCATACCACGAGCACCCATCATACCACGAGCACCCATCATACCACGAGCACCCATCATACCACGAGCACCCATCATACCACGAGCACCCATCATACCACGAGCACCCATCATACCACGAGCACCCATCATACCACGAGCACCCATCATACCACGAGCACCCATCATACCACGAGCACCCATCATACCACGAGCACCCATCATACCACGAGCACCCATCATACCACGAGCACCCATCATACCACGAGCACCCATCATACCTCGAGCACCCATCATACAACGAGCACCCATCATATCACGAGCACCCATCATACAACGAGCACCCATCATACAACGAGCACCCATCATACAACGAGCACCCATCATACAACGAGCACCCATCATACCTCGAGCACCCATCATACCTCGAGCACCCATCATACCACGAGCACCCATCATACCACGAGCACCCATCATACCACGAGCACCCATCATACCACGAGCACCCATCATACCACGAGCACCCATCATACCACGAGCACCCATCATACCACGAGCACCCATCATACCACGAGCACCCATCATACAACGAGCACCCATCATACAACGAGCACCCATCATACCACGAGCACCCATCATACAACGAGCACCCATCATACCTCGAGCACCCATCATACAACGAGCACCCATCATACCACGAGCACCCATCATACAACGAGCACCCATCATACAACGAGCACCCATCATACCACGAGCACCCATCATACCACGAGCACCCATCATACCACGAGCACCCATCATACCACGAGCACCCATCATACCACGAGCACCCATCATACCACGAGCACCCATCATACCACGAGCACCCATCATACAACGAGCACCCATCATACCACGAGCACCCATCATACCACGAGCACCACCATGTGTGCGTTGGCCCACCATCGGCCATGTGAGCATCCCCCTGGACCCACTGTGTGCGGTGGTGTGCGGTGTGGTACGGTACACCCACCAGATGTAGAGTGCAGCAGCCATGGCCTCAACGCACGACAGCTGGCAGGGCTTGCCGTAGTTGACTGGGTTGGCCGCCACCAGCCACGGCACTGCACCACGGGAGGGTGGGAGGTGCGCGAGCAATGGGAGTGAACAGCAGGCGCAGATGAACGCAAGGCGAGGGCGAGAGGCAAGGGGAGTGAGAGCAAGGGGAGTGAGAGCAAGGGGAGTGAGAGGCAAGGGGAGTGAGAGCAAGGGGAGTGAGAGCAAGGGGAGTGAGAGCAAGGGGAGTGAGAGCAAGGGGAGTGAGAGCAAGGGGAGTGAGAGGCAAGCGGAGTGAGAGCAAGGGGAGTGAGAGCAAGGGGAGTGAGAGCAAGGGGAGTGAGAGCAAGGGGAGTGAGAGCAAGGGGAGTGAGAGTCAAGGGGAGTGAGAGCAAGGGGAGTGAGAGGCAAGGGGAGTGAGAGCAAGGGGAGTGAGAGCAAGGGGAGTGAGAGCAAGGGAAGTGAGAGGCAAGGGGAGTGAGAGGCAAGGGGAGTGAGAGCAAGGGGAGTGAGAGCAAGGGGAGTGAGAGGCAAGGGGAGTGAGAGGCAAGGGGAGTGAGGGGCAAGGGGAGTGAGAGCAAGGGGAGTGAGAGCAAGGGGAGTGAGAGCAAGGGGAGTGAGAGCAAGGGGAGTGAGAGCAAGGGGAGTGAGAGGCAAGGGGAGTGAGAGCAAGGGGAGTGAGAGCAAGGGGAGTGAGAGCAAGGGGAGTGAGAGCAAGGGGAGTGAGAGGCAAGGGGAGTGAGAGCAAGGGGAGTGAGAGCAAGGGGAGTGAGAGCAAGGGGATGTGAGAAAGAAGAATTGTTGCACTGAATAATGAGCCAAAAGGCTCTTTAGTACAAGCAATGAGCAAGAGAGAGATAAGAGGGAAGCTTACCCTATTGGCCAATAAGTTGGCCAATGGGTGAGTTTGCTTGTGGCCCAAGCAACCACAAAATGTGTGTTGGTTGGGATTGGTTAAGGTAAGGACCAATCCCCACCAACCACAAAATGTGGTTGGAGGGTACACTAACCAACCCCCCAATTTATAAGACTGCTGCACATCTAAGTCTAGCCTATGCATGTTGTATAAAATATGGAATTACAACACAACCCCCCAACATGCATAAGGCTACCGAGAAGGTTATAATCAAGAAGTGGAGACCAACTTTGGAGGAGTAAGGCCAAGGAGACGAATCAGTGAAGAGTGAGCCGCATGCGGAAGAGCTTTCGTGA
This sequence comes from Closterium sp. Yama58-4, assembly GCA_947470075.1. Taxonomy (NCBI): domain Eukaryota; kingdom Viridiplantae; phylum Streptophyta; class Zygnematophyceae; order Desmidiales; family Closteriaceae; genus Closterium; species Closterium sp. Yama58-4. Next base: position 377,194 of record CANIUD010000700.1, read on the forward strand.
AGATGTCGGCAAGGTTGGCTGCGGAGTCAACCTTATCGAGCCGAAGGTGCCCAGCCTGAACAAGATCGCGAATGAAGAAATGACGGAGCTCAATGTGCTTGGAGCGCCCGTGAAACACAGCATCCTTCGTGAGGTGAATGGTGCTGGCGTTGTCACACCAAATGGTGGGACAGCGCTGGGGGGCACCAAGCTCCTCAAGAAGGAAGGAGAGCCAGCGAGCCTCTTGTGCAGCCATGGTGGCGGCATACAACTCGGCTTCGCAGGACGAGAGGGCGATAGCCGAGGAGCGCGTGGAACGCCAGCTAATGAGGCCGCTGCCTAGAGAGAAGCCATAGCCCTGAGAGGAGCGACGATCTGGTCGGGAATCAGCCCAGGAGGAGTCACTGTAGCCGCTGAGGAGAGGTGGGGAAGGGCCGCCAAGGGTAAGGACATAGTCCTTGGTGCCACGAAGGTACCGGAGGACGCGCTTGGCAGCCTGCCAGTGCTCGTCCGTATGCTTGCCAGCGCCAACAAACCGAGCGAGGACGCTGATGGGGTAGGCAAGGTCAGGGCGAGTGGAGACCATGGCGTACATGAGGGAGCCAATGAGCTCGGGATAAGGATGGGAGGACGATGAGGGGGAGGTGGGTGGAGAGAGGTGGTGCCCGACAGAAAGAGGTGTAGGTTGGGCGCCGCCGCGGGCCATGTCAAACCGCTCTAAGACCTGCTGCAAGTAATGACCCTGGGAGAGTGAGATGGTGCGGGCGGAGCGGTCACGGGTGATGGTCATGCCCAGGTAATGCTGCAGTTCTCCCAAGTCTTTGCACTTGAGACGGCTACCCAACTCAGCCTTAACACGTTCCAACTCTCCAAGGTCGGCAGTGAGTAGGATCATGTCATCGACATACACAAGGATGTAAAATGGGGAGGGGGAGGTGCGGAGGAAGAGGCTGGCGTCAGAGCGGGAGGTGCGGAACCCAAGTTCAGCAAGGGTGGCGGCAAGTTTAGCATGCCACTCCCTCGGGGCCTGTCGGAGCCCATACACAGGTCGACGCAGCTGCCAGACAGAGTCTGCTGGGAAGGGGAGGTGAAAGCCGGCTGGACGCTCCATGTAGATAAGCTCGCGGAGGACGCCTTGCAGGAAGGCGTTAGAAACGTCCATCGAGTGGATCTCCATATTGAGGCGAGCGGCGAGGTCGAGCACGGCGCGAACAGTAGCAGGCTTGGCAGTGGGGGAGAAGGTATCGAAGAAGTCAAAACCATACCGCTGCGTGAACCCCTTGGCGCAGTAACGAGCCTTATAGACGGGCGGCTCCCCTGGTAGCTGCTTGACGCGAAACACCCACTTGCCTTTCACCACGTTCGTAGGGGCGGGAGGGCGAGGCACATCAACAAAAGAGGAGTTGCCGATAAAAGCCTCCAGCTCCTTGATGATGGCGGCGAGCCATAGTGGAGCGTCAGGGCACGCCATCGCCTCCTCATACGTGGTAGGAACGAAAATGGAGGGAGCAGAGGAGAAGGCGAAGACAGGTGTGCCGGAAAGGTCGAACGTGATGGGTAGAAGCGAGGGGTTATAAAGGTGGAGGTCAAGGAACTCCTCATGGGAGTCCTCAGAGAGGGAGGTGTGGAAGGCGCGGATGACTGCTGGTGCCGCTGCTGGTGCCGCTGCTGGTGCCGCTGCTGGTGCCGCTGCTGGTGCTGCTGGTGCCGCTGCTGGTGCCGCTGCTGCGTCCGCCGCCGCTGCTCCTGCCGCTGCCGCCGCTGCTGGTCCCGCTGCTGCTGCCGCTGCTGGTCCCGCTGCTGCTGCCGCTGCTGGTCCCGCTGCTGCTGCCGCTGCTGGTCCCGCTGCGGGGTCCGCTGCTGGGGCCGCTGCTTGTGCCGCTGCTGGTGCCGCTGCTGGTGCCGCTGCTGGAGAGGAGGTGGCTGAGGAGGCTGTTGCATGAGGGGCTTGATGCAAAACAGCCTGGAAGAAGTGACGAAGGAGGGGGGAGAGAGGGGGGAGGGTAGAGGTAGAGAGGGTAACGGGAGGTGGTGCACCAAGGATGCTGCCACGTGACCTGGTGTGGGGATACCGGGTGAGTATAGTGCGGGGAGGGGAAGGATGGGTCAGTGGCGAGGGAGAGGAAGGGGGGGAAGGGGGGCACTAGGAGAGGAGTGAGCGGGGGAGACAGGAGAAGACAAAGGGTCCGGGTCAAAGATGTCACCAGACGAGGGAGGGGTACCGTGGGACTGGGACGGCGGAGGGGGGGAGGGTGGGAGGATGGGGGGAGGAGGGAGTAGTGGGGGAGGGGTGGTGTCAGACCAGACAAGGGGACGGGTGAGAGGGGGGAGTGGGTCAGTAGATGGAGGGGAGGAGTAGTAGGGAGTGGACTCGTCAAAGACCACAGCCCTGCTGCGGATTAGACGACCGGATGGGGGGTGGAGGAAAAGGTAGTCGGGGGAGGAGGGATTATGACCAAGGAAGATGCAAGGAAGGGTACGAGGGGCAAGCTTTCCCATGGATCGGGAGCGCTCAGAGGGGTGAATAAGGACATGTGCCTTAGAGCCCCAGACACGAAGTGATGAGGCATCAGGCTTGTCCTTCGTCCAAAGCTCAGTGGGGGTGATGGAGGGGAGAAGGGGGTGAGGGTAAAGGTTAGTAAGGAGGGCGGCATGAAGGAGGGCGTAGCCCCACAGAGAAGGGGGGCATGAGGCGTGGACAAGCAGACACCGGGCTGTTTTGGTGATCTCTCGAACACGACTCTCAGCCACACCGTTCTGCTGTGGGGAGTGAGGGAGGGTGTAAGTCTGAAGGATGCCACGAGACTGACAATAGGAGGAGACTTGGTTGTTAAGGAACTCACCACCTCCATCAGAGTGAAGGCGGCGAACAGGGCGCCCAAAATGGGTGTTTGCCCGCTCGAGCCAGGCGATGATCGCAGCCGGGGCATCCGCCTTTGTCCGAAGAAGAGAGACGGACGAGTACCGACTGTGATCATCAACAAGCACAAGAAGGTAGCGATGGCCCTGGCGAGTGGGAGAGGGATTAGGGCCCCATAGGTCCATGTGAACAAGATCAAGTGGCTGCGCAGCAGCGGAGGGGGAGCTCCGGTGCGGCTGCTGCTTGAGCTTGCTCTGAACGCAGACGGTGCAGGGGGGTGCAGGGGATTTGGGGAGGGGAGGGAGGGAGGAGGGGAGACCGTGGAGGAGACCGGAGGAGACAGATGAGCGGAGAGTAGCGAAGTTGGGGTGGCCTAGCCTGTGATGGAGGAGGATGGTGGGGTGGGAGAGGGAGCGACAGGAACAGTCAGAGTCAGGAGGGCGGGGTGGGAGGGGTGGGTTAGTGGGAGGGAGGGGAGGGGGAGGGGGAAGGAGGGGGGGGGAGGCAACTTGGAAGGTGAGGGGGCGGGGAACCCGAAGGGTGTACAGACGGGAGCGGGGACAATAGGGAATACGGGCGAGAAAACGACCTGTGGAGGTTTGGTATAGGTCACAATGGTTAGCACCACCTGGGATGAGAGTGGTGATCATGGCTTGTTGGAGGGACCTTTGGGAGAAGAGGTTAGTGCGAAGGGAGGGAATGTGGAGTCCGGTGACAGTACCTGAGGGAAAGAGAGGACAGGGAAGGGTGGAGGTGTTGTGACAGGGGATGGAAAAGCTGCTATCAGCGCCGAGGAGGGAGGTTGGTGTGGGGAGAGGGCGCAGTGTACCAGCGTCACGAAGGACAGTGTCAGTGGCTCCACTGTCCAGAACGAAGTCAATGGTGGAGGAAGGTGAGGCAGAGTACTGGAACGACGTTTCATTAGCAGAAGAAGGGTACATGGGAGATGCAACAGATTCAGGTTGACCTAATAAACCAACAAAACCAGAGGAAGGGAAAGCGGTCGCACTGCCACCTGCAGACGGCGCCGGGGATGCACCCGAGAGATGGGCTGCAGAGGCAGCACTCCCAGCAGTCCAGGCAGGAAAGGGCTGCTGCTGGGATACCGGAGGAGGAGGGAGGAGGGGCAGTTGCGGCTGGAGGTCTAGCTGCTGCTGGAGTTGCTGGAGCTGCTGCTGGAGCTGAGATAGGAGAAGCTGCTGCCCATACTGCTGTGACCCCTGCTGCTGATTCCCAAGCTGCTGCTGCTGTTGCTGCTGCTGGTGCTGCTGCTGGGGAGGGGCGAGGGCCTGGTGGGCGTGGGTGGAGGAGGAAGGTTCATAGAGGGGAGAGGAACGGACCTCAAGGGGAGTGGGGCGAGGGTTGAGGGCGGACCAGCGAGGAGGGGTGCCGGTGTTGCCACGGGCAAACCACTCATCACTGAGTGCCTTGAAGCACGTCTCAGTGGCATGGGTGGTTTGGCCGCAGCGCTGTCCCTGAGTGGGACCGTAGCGAGGCAGGTACTGACAGGGAGGAAAGGCAGCTGCGGCACCACGACCTGTACCTCCGCTACCAGCACCACCGCGTCCTGCCCACCACCACGCCCACCCCCACGCACACCACCACGGCCACCCCGGCTGCTGCGCGATTGGGCTGCTGCGGCTGTGGAGGAAGAGTGGCGAAGGATCTCAGCTTCGGTGGTGATAATCCACTGAGCGACTTCAGCAGGGGTGTGGTGCTTGGAGATAAGCTGCATGTACGCAAGCTTGTGAGCGTCGAAGGCAGGTGTCAGGCCCTCAAGAAGGTGGCAGCAAATGACAGCATCTGGGTACACCACATCAAGTGCTGCAAGGCGTCGAGCGAGATCTAGGACGCGGCGAGTGAAGGCAGCTGCGCCGGAGGTTGAATCCATAGAGAGAGTTCCGAATTCTTTGATAAGAGCGTAGAGGGTGGCGACGTCTTGACGGTCGAAAAGGTCGACGAGTGATCGCCACAGGTGGGAGGAGGAGGTGGGTGAGAGCTCGCGTTTGAGGGAGGAGGGAATGGTGGCGAGAAGAATGGCAAGAGCGCCTCGGTCAGCAACTCGCCAGGCAGTGATTTTGGTGGTGTAGTCGGCAAGTTGTGCAGCGTAGGTGTTGAGGTCCTCCTGGTACTTGTTGTGGAGGGCAGCAGCAGCATCATATGTGCGCTTGTCCTCTTCGTAACGCAGTTGCTGGCGTAGGTGCTCTTGGAGAGCGGTGCGGTATGTGCGAATGGCGGTTTCCGAGCTCTGTGGGTCGTTTATATTCGGCGCGAAGGTGGGAGGGTCACCCGGGGGGATAGGCTCGGCCCCAGGAGTGGTGGGGGCGACGGGCTGAAGACCGGTGTCTTCCTGGAATACAATCGATCGAAGGTTGTAGCCGCTGACTATGATAGAGGAGAGAAGCACCTCGACTGAGTGAGCGTAAGAGTGCCAATTAGCAGCAGAGTTGTCAGCAAGTAGCTCAAGTGCGTCAACTGTAGCGAGATCGGCAGAGGAGTCGGATGATGATGCCATAGGGACGAGGTCGAGGAGAGGGAAGAGGAGGAGGCAGGTAATGTGCTGGTCTCGCTGCCGCTGCTGGTCCCACTGCTGCTGCCGCTGCTGGTCCCGCTGCTGCTGCCGCTGCTGGTCCCGCTGCTGCTGCCGCTGCTGGTCCCGCTGCTGCTGCCGCTGCTGGTCCCGCTGCTGCTGCCGCTGCTGGTCCCGCTGCTGCTGCCGCTGCTGGTCCCGCTGCTGCTGCCGCTGCTGGTCCCGCTGCTGCTGCCGCTGCTGGTCCCGCTGCTGCTGCCGCTGCTGGTCCCGCTGCTGCTGCCGCTGCTGGTCCCGCTGCTGCTGCCGCTGCTGGTCCCGCTGCTGCTGGGTAGAACAGGAGGAGGACGAACGGGGGAGGGGGGGGGAGGAGGGAGGGAGGAGAGGGGGAGGAGAGGGGGGCGGGGGGGCGCGGTGTGGTTGGAGGGCGGGAGGACGACGACGACGAACAGGCTTGCGGCGAACGCGTTGGGCGAGGAGGTGCGATGCGGAGGCGCTGGACGAGGAGGCCTGCTGCGGACGCGCGCGACAGGCAGAGTCGCCGCGGATGCACGCAACAAAGGAGCCCGTGCGGCGAGCAGGTCGCAGCCGTCGGTGAGCAGATCGCGACCGTCGGCGAGCAGATTGCGGCCGTCAACGAGCAGATCGACGCCGTCGACGAGCAGATCGGGGACGTCGACGAGTGAATCGCGGCCGTCAGCGAGCAAACCGCGGCCGCCGAGCAGGTTGCGGCCGTCGGCGAGCAGATCTGAGCCGTCGACGAGCAGATCTGGGCCGTCGACGAGTAGAACGCGGCCGTCGAGCAGAACGCGGCCGTTGACGAGGAAATTGCGGCCGTTGAAGAGGAAATCGTGGCCGTCGCAAAGGTAGGTCGCGGAGAGGGCAAATACGGTCCGCGGGAGGGCGGATCTGGTCCGCAGGAGGGCGGATCTGGTCCGCAGGAGGGCGGATCTGGTCCGCGGGAGGGCGGATCTGGTCCGCGGGAGGGCGGATCTGGTCCGCGGGAGGGCGGATCTGGTCCGCGGGAGGGCGGATCTGGTCCGCGGGAGGGCGGATCTGGTCCGCGGGAGGGCGGATCTGGTCCGCGGGAGGGCGGATCTGGTCCGCGGGAGGGCGGATCTGGTCCGCGGGAGGGCGGATCTGGTCCGCGGGAGGGCGGATCTGGTCCGCGGGAGGGCGGATCTGGTCCGCGGGAGGGCGGATCTGGTCCGCGGGAGGGCGGATCTGGTCCGCGGGAGGGCGGATCTGGTCCGCAGGAGGGCGGATCTGGTCCGCGGGAGGGCGGATCTGGTCTGCGGGAAGGCGGATCTGGTCCGCAGGAGGGCGGATCTGGTCCGCGGGAGGGCGGATCTGGTCCGCAGGAGAAAGGATAGCGCCTAAGACGTGAAGCGGGAGGTAGCGCTTAAGGAAACACAGGGAGGGAGGCCATTATTGGCCGGGTAGGAAGAGAGGTACATGTTAGGACGGTCCTAAGGATCTTGGTAGGGCGTGAGCCATAAGCTCTGAATACCATGTGAGAAAGAAGAATTGTTGCACTGAATAATGAGCCAAAAGGCTCTTTAGTACAAGCAATGAGCAAGAGAGAGATAAGAGGGAAGCTTACCCTATTGGCCAATAAGTTGGCCAATGGGTGAGTTTGCTTGTGGCCCAAGCAACCACAAAATGTGTGTTGGTTGGGATTGGTTAAGGTAAGGACCAATCCCCACCAACCACAAAATGTGGTTGGAGGGTACACTAACCAACCCCCCAATTTATAAGACTGCTGCACATCTAAGTCTAGCCTATGCATGTTGTATAAAATATGGAATTACAACAGGGGAGTGAGAGCAAGGGGAGTGAGAGGCAAGGGGAGTGAGAGCAAGGGGAGTGAGAGCAAGGGGAGTGAGAGGCAAGGGGAGTGAGAGCAAGGGGAGTGAGAGCAAGGGGAGTGAGAGCAAGGGGAGTGAGAGCAAGGGGAGTGAGAGCAAGGGGAGTGAGAGCAAGGGGAGTGAGAGGCAAGGGGAGTGAGAGGCAAGCGGAGTGAGAGCAAGGGGAGTGAGAGCAAGGGGAGTGAGAGCAAGGGGAGTGAGAGCAAGGGGAGTGAGAGCAAGGGGAGTGAGAGGCAAGGGGAGTGAGAGCAAGGGGAGTGAGAGCAAGGGGAGTGAGAGGCAAGGGGAGTGAGAGCAAGGGGAGTGAGAGCAAGGGGAGTGAGAGCAAGGGGAGTGAGAGGCAAGGGGAGTGAGAGCAAGGGGAGTGAGAGGCAAGGGGAGTGAGAGCAAGGGGAGTGAGAGCAAGGGGAGTGAGAGCAAGGGGAGTGAGAGCAAGGGGAGTGAGAGGCAAGGGGAGTGAGAGCAAGGGGAGTGAGAGCAAGGGGAGTGAGAGGCAAGGGGAGTGAGAGCAAGGGGAGTGAGAGCAAGGGGAGTGAGAGCAAGGGGAGTGAGAGGCAAGGGGAGTGAGAGCAAGGGGAGTGAGAGGCAAGGGGAGTGAGAGCAAGGGGAGTGAGAGCAAGGGGAGTGAGAGCAAGGGGAGTGAGAGCAAGGGGAGTGAGAGGCAAGGGGAGTGAGAGGCAAGGGGAATGAGAGCAAGGGGAGTGAGAGCAAGAGGAGTGAGAGCAAGGGAGTGAGAGCAAGGGGAGTGAGAGCAAGGGGAGTGAGAGCAAGGGGAGTGAGAGCAAGGGGAGTGAGAGGCAAGGGGAGTGAGAGCAAGGGGAGTGAGAGAAAGGCAGATGATTTCAAGAGGAGTAAGAGGAGCAAACAGCAACCAACACTATATGCTTTAAACACAAACTGATGCCGCATGTGGACTTGACACCACGGCACCTACTTGGCTATCTTCAGGGACTCACACAGCCTGGCAGCACCGACTCACAGAGCCTGGCAGCGCCCACCCACACAGCCTGGCAGCACCGACTCACAGAGCCTGGCAGCGCCCACTCACAGAGCCTGGCAGCACCGACTCACAGAGCCTGGGAGCACCGACTCACAGAGCCTGGGAGCACCGACTCACAGAGCCTGGGAGCACCGACTCACAGAGCCTGGGAGCGGGGGACTTGAGGGCAGCGAAGGGCACGTCAGCGAGGCGAGCCCAGGAGCAGTCCACCACGGCCAGACCCTTGGCTGCCAGCAGCGGCGCGTCTGCTCTTGACACCGCCCTCTGCCCCGTTGGACTGCGGGAGGAGAGGCGAGCAGGGAGAGGGGAGGCGAGGAAGGGGGGAGGCGAGGAAGGGGGGAGGAGGGATGGGATGGACTATTTGAGGCATGGAGGGAGGAGGAGGGATGGACACAATCGAGCCAAGGAGCAGCACAATATGGCCAGCCCCTTGCCTGGCATAAGCAGGCGGAGAGGGGGGAGGCACAGGAGAGGTGGAGTGGAGAGCACAGGAGAGGTGGAGTGGAGAGCACAGGAGCGACCCATCACAGCCAGCTGTTGGCACGAGTGTGGCAGCACGGCAGTACGGCAGGAGGAGGACATGGCTATGAGCTGGTGGCTATGAGCTGGTGGCTATGAGCTGGTGGCTATGAGCTGGTGGCTATGAGCTGGTGGCTATGAGCTGGTGGCTATGAGCTGGTGGCTATGAGCTGGTGGCTATGAGCTGGTGGCTATGAGCTGGTGGCTATGAGCTGGTGGCTATGAGCTGGCGGCTATGAGCTGGTGGCTATGAGCTGGTGGCTATAAGCTGGTGGCTATGAGCTGGTGGCTATGAGCTGGTGGCTATGAGCTGGTGGCTATAAGCTGGTGGCTATGAGCTGGTGGCTATGAGCTGGTGGCCATGTGGGCTGTTGGAGTGGATGGTGGAGGCGGAGCGGTGAGAGTGAGGCAAGAGGACTGAAGCATGAGGGGAGCACTGTGAGGCATGAGGGGAACACTGTGAGGCATGAGGGGAGCACTGTGAGGCATGAGGGGAGCACTGTGAGGCGTGTGGCAAGGCTGAGATGAGATCAGCACAGCCAGGCTCTAACCCACCAGTGCAGCATCCCCCCCACCAGCGCAGCATCCCCCCCACCAGTGGTGCCCACATGTCATGAACGAGTGTCAGGCGGCTCAGACACATGTGCATCTACTCCCTTCCCTGTATTCCCTTCCCTTCCTTCCCCAAGCCTCTACTGCTCTCGCCTCCTTCATCCCGCCCTTGTCCGCACCACCCATACCTTCACCCTCCCTCCTCCTCCCCCACTTCCACCCGCTCCTCACTCCCTCCCTGGAACCCTCGCCTCACCTCACCTCACCTCACCTCACCTCACCTCACCTCACCTCACCTCACCTCACCTCACCTCACCTCACCTCGCACATGCTGTTGACCTGCACTGCACTGCACTGGCCGCACATCTAAGCCAGATGAGCCCAAGCTCTAGGCGAACAGCTAAAGCACACGCCCTTCACCCCTCAATAAATTCCCTGAGGCACACGCCCCCATCCACCTGAAGAAAATGCCCCTTCACCTCTCAACTCCCCACCTGAGGCACATGCCCACCTGAGCAGACGCCCACCTGAGGCAGATGCCCACCTGATGCAGATGCCCACCTGAGGCAGACGCCCACCTGAGGCAGATGCCCACCTGAGGCAGATGCCCACCTGAGGCAGATGCCCACCTGAGGCAGATGCCTGCGAAGCGCTGCTGCACACGCATCTCGCGAATGAGCCTCAGCCGCAGCAGCTTGCGCCCCGTGCAGCGCTTGCTGTCGCACTGCCCAAAGTCCTGCGGGTGGGCGTGCAGTGCAGTGCAGTGCAGTGCAGTGCAGTGCAGTGCAGTGCAGTGCAGTGCAGTGCAGGGGGGAGTTGAGAGTTGAGAGTGAGGATGAGGATGAGTAGAGGGCACGGCAGGCGCCTATGGGCCTTTCTGTAGTGTATATACAAACAGTACAGACGCTCCCACCTCGCCATGTAGCGCTTTCTGTTGCACTGCCTAAACAGGGTCACTTGGTTAGAGATAAAAAGGAATAGAATAAGGCGGCCTTTGAGGGGGGTGGCATTGGTCTTCCAGGGAAGGTGAGCTTAACCCAGCAGCCTGTTTACTGCTGCTTGGCTGCTGTAGCAACAGCAGCAGCAGCAGCAGCAGCAGCAACCAGATGCTTTACCCACATTTCCCACAGCTCACCAATCGAGGACCTTGTGAATATGAATTCCAGCAGGCAGCGTAATGAGCCGACTATAACATCCAGGCAGCTCAGCTCACCCACATGGCGAGGTCCATGGGCGGCTTGTACGGCCTGGCGTCCCCAGATGGTTGCGATGCGAGTTCTGTGCGAGTCGGGCGGGCGAACAGTGGGACGGGAGGGATGAGCGTGACGGACGAAATATATGATTCGATGCTTTGTCTGGAAATTTGAATAAAACGCAAAGAGGGACGGACGGAGGGAAGCAAGGAGGGGAGGGAAGGGCAAGCCATGGCATATTCTTCCGCCGGATGTGAGTGGGGTGGTGAGTGGGGTGGTGAGTGGGGTGGTGAGTGGGTGAAATCGATAGGTGGAGCAGCAGTGGGGCACGGAGGGAACATCATGGAAGACATGCGCTGGGCGCTCACTGATACCCAGAAGGAAAGGGAAGGAGGAGCGAGGGAGGTGAACTGGAGAAGGAGAGTTTCAAAGGATTTGGAATCAGTCGCGCAGGATAAGGGCAAACCACAGCATGGGCGAGCATAAGTCTCACCGTCCTGCTCCTCCGCCCTCCTGCCCCTCCTCGGGCTTCCTGCCTCCTCGGCTGCACTGCCGCCCGCCCTGTGGTCGCTGCCGCGGAAAGGAAGAGGGGAAAGGAGAGGGCGATGGGGATTGTGTGGAGGGGGGGGAGGAGACTGAAAGGAAAGAGGGGGGAGCAACGAATGGCTGCGCGACAAAACACCCGAGGGCTACTCCTAACGCCGCAGAGGGCGCACCCGAACCTGTCGGCGAGCGTGAACCTTTCGGCGCACCCGTGCCTGTGTGCGCGTAAATCGACTCAACCGCTACCTGTGCCTGCCTCGCGCCCATCGCTGCCGTCCCCCTCGTTACCTGGATCCGCACGACCGCCGGCCCCCACCGTCTCTTCTTCCCCGCCCCATCGCCCCCGCGTGAGCCGCCGCGCAGAATAACGCGCAGTTAACTACTCGATCGTTGAGAACTGCTCGATCGCCGTCGGAATTTTGAACTGTGGTCAGTCACAGAAAGCCGAAGCTGGGGAAGGACGTGATTCCAAACCTACTATAGTTTGTCGTCGTGACAGGTTATGAATGAACGGTTTCCAAAATTTATGCTGCATGCTGGTAGCGAACCTTATTGTGAAGAGTTTCGCTTCTTCTTGTACGGTCGAAGCCTGTTTGAGCCCCCCGACCTTGCCTTACTCTCACGGCGTACAATTGATTCTTGCATTTCGCAAATGTTCCTAGCAAAAAAGGGCTTATAAAAAGATTGTAACTCACCGTTGACTGTTTGATCTCGATCTCTTCAATTTGACTTCGGTTTCTCTAGTTTGTATTGGTCCTGTTACAATCCCAAATGGGACTTAGCCACGGATCGGCTCAGGGTTGTTCACAGGTGATGTTGCAGCGGAAGTGTTGACCTCAGATCAGAGTGAATGTAAAATGACTGAGATGATAATAACATGCATACATCGAGTTTATATAGAAGCATACAGGGAATACAAAAAGTCCTAGACTAGCCATGTACTCTAAGGGGTACATTCCCTTATTGCAACGAAGTTCAAACCATGGCGAAGGAACATGTTTTGAACCTGTTCCCGCTCTTTCCACTTCAAATGTTAACTGCCTGCATCGGTCTTGATCTGACGGTTGCTGGCGTCGCTTCGACTCTTCTGACGCCTCGACTTCGTACTCGGTAGAGTCGGCTCTTGCAGCATACAGGAATGTCTTCTCATTAAATTTCATATCGTATCACTCCCCTTCATTCCTGGGCGCGCAGAGGGTTGACTCCCTTGACTACTCCGGTGAGGTCGGAGCAGTGTTTGAACTGCTGACGTGGTAGTCGCTTGGTGAAGAAGTCGGTTGCCATCTTAGTAGAAGGGCAATATGTGAGATCAACCTTGCCCTAGTCAATTTCGTCCTTGACAAAGAAGTATCGGAGTGCAATGTGCTTCGTGCGGTTTACGAATCCCGGCTTGTTTGCGATTTTTATGGCGCTCTGGTTGTCGCAGTGAAGGCGAAAGGTAGGCGAAGTTGGGATTTTCGCTTCCTGCAGCACCTCCTGCGGGTACAGACCTTCGCGAACTGTTGCTGTCGCAGCGATGTAATCTGCTTCAGCTGATGACAGGGCAACTAGTTCCTGCTTCTGTGAGTTCTAGGAAATTGGTCCAATTGGCTCCAAGCAGAAGACGAAGCCGGTTCGTGATCGTTGAGGTTGAAGGAGGTTGTCGTCAGCGTGGAGTAGGAGAGTCCGATGTCAGGCGTGGAGATGAAGTACTGCAGGGCGCGCTCCAAGTCCAGCTGGTTCTCGGCTATTGGCTTACGGGAGTATTGTGCCAATTGGCTGGCGATGTACGAGAGGTCGGGTCGGCATGTGACACAGGCGAACAGCAGGCACCCCAGTTGCTGCTGGTACAGTTGGAGTCCTGCGGGCGACACAGGTTGGATATCCGGTTTGTAGCTAGCGCTAGGGTTGCAGTAAGGAGTGGGGAGTGGCGCAGGAGAAATGTTGAAGCGTTTCGCCAGCTGCTCTGCGTACTTTGAGGCTGACAGATGAATTGCTTCTGGCGCGTAGGTGATGTTCAGGCCCAAAAACTGTGTGACGTTGTGGTTGATGGTGATGTCCACGTGCTGCGCCAGGTTCTCCTTGAACTGGTTAAGGAGTTTGTTGCAGGTGCCGGTGTAAAGCAGGTCCTCAACGTAGACGGTCAGAAGGATGTAATCGCCGTTGAAGTGGAGGCGGTACATTCCCGGGTCGTGCGGCAGCTGCCTGAAGCCGATTTCTAGGAGGATTTTGTGCAGGTGCTGCTGCCAGAGACGCGACGCTTGTTTTATCCCGTTGAGGGATTTCTTCAGTTGACATACCCTAAGGTCTCCTTCCCCATAGGTGTGTGGTTCTTCCACAAAGATGGTTGCATCCACCAGTGCGTACAAAAACGCGTTCTTGACGTCGATCCGTCGTAGTGGTAGGTGCTTGGCGGCAGCAATGGCGAGTAGAATCCTGACGGAGGTATGACGACTGACGGGAGAGAAGGTTTGGTCGAAATCAATGCCGTGGCGCTGGTCGTACCCGCTTACGACCCAACGTACTTTGAAGCGCTCGATGGTACCGTCAGCGTTGGTTTTCAGGTGAAAACCCCATTTTCCGCTTAGCACCCTCCTCCCCTTCACTGCTGCACGATCGACGAGGTGTGACGCGATTCCAGTGCCTTCAGCTTTGCGTCCATAGTGGCATGCCACTCCTTAGCGTGAGGGCCGGTTAGGGCCTGGCGTGGATTCTTGGGCTCGAGGGCGCGCGTGAGAGTAGTGACAGACGTGTGAAGGCTGACAAGTTGTAGGCCGGACACGTTGGTGGTGTCCGCGGTGTCTGTGATGGGGACTTCCACCACGTCGTCATTGTCGCTTTCGTGGCGAGGTGAGGAAGGTCTTGCCTCAGGTTGGCGCCGTGATGGTCATGGCGCGGGGGTATCGTCGCTGTCGTCATCGTCGTCGCCGTCGCGCGGGCGAGGCGGGACGCTGGGATGTTCGTCGGCGGGGTTGCGGTCAAGTGCTGATGTTGCTACCTCGTCTTCTGTAGATGCAAAGCTGTGGCCACTGTTGGCGTAGGCGCGGGCGACGTTGCGGCGTTCGTCCTCGATCCACTGCTGCAAGGCGCGACGTTCGTAGAAGAGGATGTCGCGAGCAGGGACGATTTGGTTGGTGGTAATGTCGAGAATGAGCCAGCCTTGATACTCGTGACTGGGTCCCAAGTGGACTCCCCAGCGTGCGCGTTGAGTGAATTTGTCAATGGTGGCCGAAGTCGGTCGATACTGCACCATATATCCCGTAACCCTCAGCATGGAGGTATCTCCCCTTGAGTCGGTCCATTTCATGTGCGGGAAGAGGTTGCCCCTGTTGGCCGTGGTGGAGAGGAGGTTGTGCAGGCGCACCGCGTGGTTCATGGCATATGGCCAATACTCCTTAGGTAGGCCGGACTGATTCATGAGGGCGCGCACTTTCGTCATGAGAGTGCAGTTGACCGTCTCAGCGATGCCTTGCTGTGGTGAGCCTAGGAGAGAGAGATCTGATGCTTGATCCCCTTCTCTGCGACAACACTTTCCAATTTGTGGCTCTGAAACTCCTAAGCGCCGTCAGTCTGCCAGATTTTCAGTTTCTTTCCCAATTGTCATTGCGCGTGTGCAAGCCAGATGCGGAAGATCTCAGGAGCTTTGGACCGGACGTCGACGTTGGCGATCCAGATGTAGCGTGACTACGCGTCCACGAAGGTGAGTGTGTATCGTTTGCCGTTTATGCCGTCGAAGATGAACATGATGAAATCGCTGTAGACTTTCTGCAGCTTTTTGTAACGGTTGGTGCTTGGCTCCAGGGAGGGGTAGGCTTGGTGTGTGAGAGCTGCAGTGGGGCAAACGGTGCAGGTAGTTGGGTGTGTTGTGCTGAGAGGTTCCGTGCCGTCGGGGCGCAGCAGTGCTCCTGGCAGGAAAACTTGAGTGCGGAGGCAGTTGTTGAATGTCTGGCGCAAGTTGTTGCCGAGTCGCTGGTTCCAGAGGTCTTCGTCTGCGCGAATTCTTGAGGTGCGCATGTATCGGACGTGATGCTCTGCTGCTTCTGCTTCTAACTCGTGAGGGATCAGGAGTACTGGTCCTTCTTCTTCTCCTGGTTCTGCTTCGTTGTCCGCCTCCTCTGCTTCTGCTTCTGCTTCTGCTACTAGCTCCTCTCTTGCAGGTGTCGTTGTAAGGTAGAACGCGAGGAAGTTGCGGTCACGGATGATGTTGAGCGGGGTTCTGGTGCCCTCAATGAAGTGGGCAAATGGGTCCAGTCGGGAGATTGGTCCAAACGAGTCACTGAGCGGAGTTGTTGGCACGTTCCTCCCCTCAATCTCCGACCGAGGATCCTCCCAACGATAAGATGAGCTGGGTTGTGATGGGAGTTGGCGGGGACGGCGACCGAGTGGGATGGCGACTCGTGGGGCAGGTTGCTCAGCTGTTATTTCTTTTTCAGCTTCCTCTATCTCTTCTCGGGTAAGCTCGCCTTCGGTGAGTTGGCGGTGCTCTGGTTCTCCCCATCCATGAGCGATGCCAGATGCTCCAGTGGCAGATCCCCATGTTGCGCCTATGGTGCCGCCTTTGTCATCGTGTCCCCAGCCACCATGTCGTGCAGATTCTTTGTCCCATCCTGTCGCAATGCGCTCCTTGTACAGTTGTTCCCTTCTTTCAGCTACTGCCTTTTCTTCTTCCTTGACGTTGGGTTCTTCAGGTTTATCGGGGTCTTTCCACGACGTGTCGATGTGGCGGTAAACCTCTCGGGGATAAGGGCGAGGTCGATTTTCTTCATCGAAGGTTCCGGTGGTGGAGTCTACCTGAGGCAGGCGTGGGTCGTTCCTCCTGCTGTATTCCAAGGGTTTCTTCTCCTGTGCCGAGGGTTTCTGCTCCTGTTCCGAGTAGTTGAAACAGCCAGCTCCATTTCCGTCATACCTTCGGTTTCTGCCTCGACGCTTTCTGCCTCCTGGATTGCCGCAAGGTCTCGCTCCACTTCCTGTGTTCGGCTTGCTGTGGGTGTGAAACAGGTTGTGCAGAGTCCGTCGGGGCCGACTTGGTGCAGATTTATCTCACGAGGGTGAGGACTGCGGCGGATCCACGGCCGTCCGTCCGGATGCTGCCATGACTCTTTTTCCATGAACGGGAAGTCCAGGGGGACGAGGTCAACAAGCCGTCTGATGAGGTTTGGCAGTTGGGGATGTCGAAGTCCAGCACGTAAACGCTGTCCATCGATCGGGCTCTGCCAAGGTATTTGTGCGACTCGGGGGGAGCATTCGGGGGAGCGTAGGTCAGGATGAGGTCGCGTGTATACGGGTCTGTGGCGAGCATGACTCCGCAGTCTCTGAGTTGACCTGCCGATAGTAGGTTGAAGCGGAGATCTGGTACGAAGAGCACGCTGTTGAACGAGATGTGCGTGTTGCTGTCTCGGGCTTGTAGTACCACGATGCCTTGCGTGCGTGTTCGCAATTGCTCGTTGTTGGCTACAGTGACGTAGGTGGTAGGGGCGCGGCTGATGTTGGAGATGTACCTGACGGATCCCACCATGTGTTGGCCGCAGCAGCTATACAGGTACCATGTGTTGTGATGAGTGGAATTCAGGTGGCGATAGTTGGACCGGGATTTGCATCGGTCCGTTGAGTGTCCCAAGTTTTTGCAGATTTTGGAATAGTGGCACCTTGGTTGTCGTCGCTCTTCACGGTTGTCTGCGTAGAAGGCGAGGCGCTCTCGGCGCGGCGCGGAGCTTGTCCTGCTCGAATCCATGTCCTGCTGTTCAGTCAGGAGGGCGGCGCATAGCGCGGCTTCGGAGACGATTCCTTGTTGTCGGAGTAGCGCTTTGCAGGGCTTCCACTCAGGCCCGAGTCCTTGGAGGATGATGTTGACGAAGATCTCCTCCGAAATGGTGCTTCCATGCTTCGTGATCTGATCACGGATATTCCGACAGCGGTTGATGTATGTATTCGCTTTCTCCCTGTGTCCCATCTTGGTCTCCATGAGTTGCTGCAGGAGCCTGCTGGAGGTGACTGAGTCCTTCGGCTGATATACCTCAACGAGGTTTTTTTTTTTTTTTTTTTTTTTTTTTTTTTTTAGGCCGAATGAGGTGCTCTCTTTGTAGGAGCGAATGCCGAGTTGTTCCGCAGGCGTCATGTTGCGTAGCAGCACACTATACGCCATGAGGGACTCGTTGTAGTACTGAGCCTGGGCGTCTTTGGTGTCTTCCACCGGTTTGGGATAGGAGCCGTCGAAGTAGTGGTAGATCTACGTTGTTTGTAGGAGGAGCTTCAGCTCAAAACTCCATGTGTAAAAATCTTTGCCGTCAAATACGGTAGCAGTCTTAATTTTTTAAACGCTGAGAAATTGTGCTTGCGCTGAGTTGATGACTTCATCACTTGGACAGGGGGCAGTTGTTGTTGATTTGTCTGTGTTGAGGGAGAAGGTGTGCGCTGCGGTATCATGGATTTTCGCAACCGGTTGACCAGGTTGAGCTGGTTGGGAAGAGGTTCCCGCGTCGCCTTTACGCAGTTCTTGGAGTTCTTTCTCTATGGTTGATAGTCGCGAGAATAATTGCTCGAGTGCAGCAGTGCTGATCGTGGTTGTCACCTCATTTGCCGCAGCCGGGTCGGTTTGTCCTTCAGCCGTCAGATTTGTTTGGCATCCGGATCCTCTGGCCATCTTAGACTTCGATCGTGTGCCGCTCGCCAGATCTAGGTTCGGCGAATTTCACGGATGTGACGTTGCGAAGAATTCCTGAGTAGCTCTCATACCATGTTACGATCCCAAATGGGACTTAGCCAGGGATCGGCTCAGGGTTGTTTACAGGTGATGTTGTAGCGGAAGTGTTGACCTCAGGTCAGAGTGAATGTAAAATGACTGAGATGATGAATGACATGCATACATCGAGTTTATATAGAAGTATACAGGGAATACAAAAAGTCATAGACTAGCCATGTGCTCAAGGAGTAGATTCCCTTATTGCAACGAAGTTCAAACCGTGCGGCGCGGGAACCTGTTTTGAACCTGTTCCCGCTCTTTCCACTTCAAAAGTTAATTGCCTGCATCGGTCTTGATCTGACGGTTGCTGGCGTCGCTTCGACTCTTCTGACGCCTCGACTTCGTACTCGGTAGAGTCGGCTCCTGCAGCATACAGGAATGCCTTCTCATTGAATTTCATATCGTAACAGGCTCAAATACACGGGTGCAAGGTTTCCATCCAGTGCAAGTCAAATTCGCGTGCAAGGGGTGAGCATCGACTGTACTCAATGCTATCTTGTTCAGGGTTGAGGGGACCTCTTTAAAGCGTGGTGGAGATAAGGGCGAGTCAGGTAGTGTTTGGTCCTTAGCAATTGCGTCGAAATCACCAGCACTGATCACGTCACTCAGTTTCTTTGTCTCAACATCTCTTACGCCGCTCACGTCATCCATCTCTCTCCTACAAAGAACGCTGAAACACTCTCTACAAAATTCAACATGAAGTCGACGAACATCTCAACCCCTTACCGCACTCAGAACAACCCCAACAATCCCAACGCCGCCCCTCTCAACCCAACTGGACATCACCTGTACCAGAAACAACTCGGTTGCCTCCTCTTCGCTCAAGTGACGTGCAGGCCTGACTTGTCCTACATCTCGAGCCAGCTCGCTCAGTACGCCAAGCGGCCTGAAGGGGAGCATATGTTGGACCTGCAGCGCGCTCTCCAGTTCTTCATCTTCACACCGCACATTGGACTCACCTACTCTACCCTCACAACCCGCTCGTTCAGCCTCGTCGGCTATGTGGACGCAGATCACACCACCGACCTTCCAAATCGGTCGTCCCGAACGGGTTTTCTCTTCCGCCTCGAGCCCACCGGACCGATTTCCTAGAATTCCCAGAAGCAAGAAATGGTGGCGCTCTCCTCCGCTGAAGCCGAGTTCATCGCCACCACATCAGCTGTTCGCGAATGACTCTACCTCCAAGAACTGCTCCAGGAGGCGAAAATTGCACATCCGCAAGATTCACTGCGATAACCAAAGCGCGATCAAAATCGCAAACAAACTTGACTTCGTCAACTGCACCAAGCACATCTCACTCCGCTACTTCTTCGTCAATGACAAAGTTGACAAAGGCAAAGTCATCTTGACTTACTGCCCCACCGGTAACATGGCAGCTGACTTCCTCACCAAGAAATTACCATGTCAAGAGTACGAGCACTGTGCAAACATCTGCGGCATAACCAAGCGTGTCAAGACTTCGATTCTCCAAGAATGAAGGGGAGTATTACGATATGGAATTATTGAATTACATTCCTACAGTAACAAACTTTTACCGCGAAGATAACTGAAGCAAGAACGAAGACTGAAGCGACATAAACAGTTATCAGAGACAGTTGCAAGCAGGAAGAATTTGAAGTGCAAAGCGCGGGAAAGCTTTCAAACAGTTACCGTGGCGCATACCGTTACCAAAGCACACAGTTGGTTTCTTAGATCTAGATTAGTCCTAAGGGGAATGTACCCCTTCAGAGTATATGGCTAGCTAGGACATTTCGTATTCCACTGTATTCCTGTATAAACCCCTATACCACATCGTATTAGTCACTTATGTCAAGATTCAAATCTCCTCCTTTCGACAGAGTCCATACCCGACATCACCGACAAATCTTCCAGTACTACACTACGTGAGATCAACCTAAGACGATCCTATAATGGCCATTTCAGATTGTAACACACCACAAATACGTATGCTAGATCGAAACTGGTCAGCCAGAGCCATAAGTAACAAACTACGATTCGCCCAATGTGTCGTAAAGCACCTCGTTGTTTTTGCGAGCGGAAAAAAAGGGACACGTGAGCTGCTCGTGCCACTGTTACACGAGAGTGTGGTTATGGTGGTGATAAGTAATATATGAAGTGCAGTGCATTCCTGACATAGCAAGTGAAACATGTACTAGCAAGTACGATGCGAAGAGTCAGACCCACGCGAAACGTCGTGTACAGTTGAGAGTATCTGGACTCTCAGCAGCAGAAGCATTAGGCAGCTGCAGAATGAAGGATTTGGCGGGAACAGGTCCGTTTCCGAAACCAATTCCCGTGCCGCACGGTTGAATTTTGATGCAATAAGGGGATGTACCCCTTAGAAATGCGTTGCTAATAAGGGCGTTTCGTGCTCCTCTTGTCTTGCTACTTAAACCTACATGCGGTAGGCTTTGGTTATGATCACTTCAGTCATTTTATATTCACTTTGATCTGAGGGCAATTTCCGTTGCATTAACTCTATGTGAACAATTTTAGGTGATCCTGGCAAGATCAAACTTCTGATCGTAACATGGTATGAGAGTGACTCAAGAATTCTTCATACTGCCACCTCCAAAAATCTCGGCGAACTAAGGTGGCGTCCGGCGCACGCTCACGTGTAAGGATCGGAAGGTCAGACAAATCTTACGGCTGAAGCTGAACCGAATTTGGTTGCAAACTCTGAGGCGACGATAACGATCAGCTCCATCGCACTTGAACAATAGCTTCAGTGATTACCAACTCCGGAGCAATGTCTCGAGACATTGCAGAATGACGACGCGGGAACCTCCTCCCAACTGTCTCAACAAGCCACGACTGGCCGTGAAACCGTCCCCCAAACTTACTCCTCACCACAAATGCTTCAACACCCAAAGTCCCACGCCCAAGTGAAAACACAATTCTCTGTGTTAATGGGAGTTGGGTGTTGACCCCGCCCTCGCTTGTGCGAAGCTGACCTCATGGTCGGGTGCGCGGGAGGTGCATCCGACCGTCTGCTCTGAGAGCAACGCGTGCAGGTCGGGCGACTGCTGCGATGTCGCCGTCGAAGGGAAGCCGGCTGCCTAGTTCGACGGGGCAGGTCGACGAACGTGGTCTCGACCTGCAAGGACTGTCACGGAGCCATCGACGATGGGAGTTCGACGACTGTAGCTGATCTGGGTGGTCAACGGAGGGGTTTGTCGACCAAGGTGGTCTTCGACGGGAGCAATGGTCGACGAGGGAGGTTGTCGACCAGCGTGTTGGGTGGTCGACCTGGTCGACCAAATAACTTGTTCGACTAAGTTCCACGGGGGCGCGCAAGTGTCGTCCAGGCTACGATGGCGAAGTCGACTTCGGGCTGGTATCCCGAGATCGACGTGGAGCCTTTGGCGCAAATGTCGGCACGCGGCCAACTCGGCACCTTCGCGACGGTGCACGTTGTGCTCGACCGACGCCACGCATTTGCGAAGTAGTTGCGCACATGCGCTATTGTCACCTGCAGTTGCAACGCTGGCAAGCCACATTGGTGCAGCGTTGGCAATTCGCGGACTTGCTCTATTGGCAGGCCGCTCTTCTACAACGTTGGCGCGATGCCTCTACGCAACGCTGGCAGACTGTCGATCGTGCTGCACCGGCGGTCAACCAGCTTGGCTGCTAGTTTGCTAGGCACTGATGTAGTCATTCTTGCCATGGCTTGTTCAATCATTCTGCAATGCAAATTTCCCTAGCAATACTCTTGCCAAATTGCTCTGTGAAAGCACAAGTGTCAGAGAACACTAAGGAACGGTACGATGACTCTAGGACCCGTGCCCTCCCGTAGTCCAGCTCCTATTGTAGAGTGAATCTCCGCATGGTGCGGTGAGCGTGGAACGGCCCGCAGCTTACCTTTACATAGTTTTCGACCGATCTCTTACCTAAGTCGTTCGTAAGCTGGCAGCCCGTGTGAACGATGAAGCCTACCTTACCAGAGGCCAGTGGGGTAGAGGATACGTTAGAGACATGGCTTGCTGATGCGAGGAGGCGCCTCACGGCTGGCAAGTTCGAGTAGATGCTCCCCTTGGACGTGGTTATCCTGGGAATCCATGCACAATGGGTGACAGAATACCCTTTCCGACCTCATACTCCTCAAGTTGTGCGAAACAAAGGCGGTGTCGGCGGGATGGTCGACAACGGTGACCATGTCGACGGCAGCGAGGGCACAGAGAAGCGAGGAGTGATCAGATCCGTCGATGGTTGCGTCGACGGGAATCAAGCGCAAGTGCGGCGGTCAACAGCGGCCGCACGCAGCTCGCACGTCGATGTCGACGGGCGACGTCGCTCACCTCCGTGAAGCAGTGGGAGGGCCAAGTTGACGACACACGTGATGGCGAACAAGATCATACCAGAGGCTACTTCAAGTTCTTGCCGGACAAGATCGTCGTGTCGGTGTTGCTGCAAGGTCGACACGATCTCATCACGTGGAGATAGAGCATTGAGCCTCAGTTGGAGATCGCCAGGCTTAAGTGCTTTGCCGATAGCGACGTGCCAGTACCGGATGAGGACGATGTCGAGCTGCGCCGGGAGTTCCGTTCCGCTCACCTGCTGACCTTCATGGTCATCTTGAGGTGGTGAAGCCATGTCGATTTCGGCTGGAAATTAGCCACCAAGCGTGGCGGTTCATCCTGTCGACCTATCAGGCGACGGATGACCTGTACATTGGTCAGCTGGAGGAGCAGCTGACACACTTCAGGATGGGCGAGTTGGAGTTGACGACGGACTACTACAACCGAGCTCGACGGATCCTCGCTGACATGCAAATGGCGGGCGTCGACTACTCGACGGCGTCCTACATCACGCACGTTGTCAAAGGCCTGCCGAGCGGCTACAACCTAATGCGCCGGATGTTGGTGATGCCCGGCATGCGGGAGTCACTCGACGATGACACCGTCACCAGCCACATCATCAAGGATGAGGCGATGCACGAGGCAAAGAGGCCCACGCTCCTTCCGCAGGCAAATTACGTAGCCCTGACGAAGCAGGGAAGTCGACACGGGCAGCGTGGGAAGTTGGGCAGAGGTGCGAAGTCGACGAAGGACGTCGACGAGAAGAAGTCCGCTTGGGACAGTGGTTAAAACGACGGTGGTTGACGGTGGGAGTGCTGGGTCTGTGGCGACCCCGACCACCTCTCCTTCGAGTGTCCCGACCGTGACGACAACGACGAGGACAACAACGAGGGAGGCCGCTGACGGTTGGCCAATCGTCGCCCATGTCGAGACGAGAAGCCGCGTAGGGAGAAGCAGACGTCGTTGACGAAGGACGTCGACTCCTTCAGCGGCAAGGGCTGAGGCGATGGGAAGGATTCATACTCGATGGTCGGCTTAGTGGAGCCGACACTTTTGCGTGTGCCAGAAGCCGGGGAGGACTTCAAGGTGGTCGCGGCCACCGTGCAAGCGAATCCAACGGCGATGTTGCTCGATAGCGGCTACAAACACCACCTTATGGGGACGAAGGAGGTATTCGTCGACATGGTGCCGAGCGGCGATGTGAAGCATGTACACGGCTTCAACGGGGCTCTGCAGATCGTCGAGGGCCGAGGCACCGTCGCTCTGCAAGGGGAGGCCAGGAAGCAGATCCTCATCCCCGACGTGCTCTATATTCCAGGCGTGTAGGCCAACCCGCTGTTAGCTGGCCAGCTGCAGGAGAGTGGCGTGAAGCTTCAAGACGACGGCGACGAGATGTTGCACGTGTCGAGTGCCGGCGAAGTACTCGGTCGAGCACGCTATGCTGGCCGCTTCCTCTGCACCGACCTTCGCCCCTGCTCGACGAAGCCGTCATCAAAGTCAACTGAGGTGGTGGCCCTGCAAACGATCGCTTCCGTGATGAAGTCGACGCCAGACAGATGCCACGCGAGGCTTGCGCATGTTGGCGTCGACACGATCAAGAGCTCGACGAAGAATGAAGTCGTCACCGGCTTTGACATCAAGCCGTCGACCGGGGCTGACCTATCATATGCCTCGTGCGTCGACAGGAAGCTGGCACGCCGGACCTTCCCCGACAAGGGTTCGGATACAGAAGAGGCGTTGCACATCGGCTTGTGCGGGCCATTTCCCCTGCTGCTCTCCTACCATATGCAATCACCACGTGTGAGAATAAGTTTCAATGCCCAACTCAAAATCACAAAACCAATCACCTTGTTTTGCAATAGAGACACGGAAGCGTGCTGGGATTTGACTGGGTTTGACGAAAGGCAACCAAATCTGGCTCAATTAAATCTAGCAATTGTTCATCGTGTTGCCAACTGTCCATCCTCCCCTTCCAAATATACCCAGCTACTTGGACACTTTGCGTCCAACTTTTCCATATAAAAAACACAGAGTTGTGTTGTCAAAGACTCTGAGGCCTCTCGAATAAGTTTACTCAAATCCATGCCAAATCTGGCCTTGAAACCGCGTGTTAAATGCGTCACGTATGACACGTGTGCATTAGGAAGCACCTAGCAACAGGCCCTTAGCACAGTCGTGCTTCACAGTCCATGCCGGGGTGTTCAACTCTGTAAAGACACGCAACAGCTTCTTCAATGACAAGGAGCACCTTTCTGCACTCTCAGATTCCACAAATGCAAAAGGTTGATGGTGTGACCTTACACAATTTTATTGTGACAACCATCCACAATCAAAATAAGTATTGCATTTAGCATGGTAGATCTCGCAACAATCGTTATAACTGATGGTGAAAAAAACTGCCCGCCACGCTTGCTAAGGGAAATTATAGTTTCAAAACTATTAGCCACTCATAGTCTATGAGAGAGGACAGTATAACTGACGGAAATTATAGTAAGCGTACATGGCCAATGTCCCGATCTACTTGAAAGATATACGACAATAAGTTGAGAACATATATACAATTTCCAGGGGCACAGTGTACTTGGACGGCGTCCTCGTCTACTCGAAGGCATATAGCGACGTTGAGTATCTACGATGCATTTTCAAAATTCTTCGACCGGCATGCTATAAATTGCGAAGAGACACTCTATACAGGGAGCTGAGCTACGGGGAAGGCACGGGTCTTAAAAGTGATCGTAGCGTTCATCTGTGTGTTCTCTCTACTTGCTCATTCACGCAAAGAATCGGCAAGAGTTTCATTAGAGAATGTTCGCAACAATGAGAGCAACAACATTGACAAAGTTGACTAGATCAGAAGCAAGTATGTCTAGCATGCAAGCAAGTCGACTTCCAACGCAGCATGGTCGACCACGTTCCAGTGCTGCAAAGTCTGCACTGCTCCAGCGCTGCAAAAAGACGGTTTGCCAACACTGCAAGTCGACGGCGTGCCAACGCTGCAGCAAGGCGGCTGTCCAGCATTGCACCCGCATATGGCAGCAGCGCACCTACTTCGCAGATGCTCGTAGTCGGTTGGCGCGACGTGCAGCATCACGTGCATGGCGCAGGTGCCAGGTCGACCACGTGCCGTTGACTGTGTCTGATCAGCCACGTCGGCCTCGCGATACCACTCCGAGGTCGGCTTCTCCAGATTTACCTGGGCGACAGTCGCACACCCCCGCAGAACCTCATCGCCCTGGGTACTTGGTCGACAAGGACACCACCAGGTCGGCGTCGACTTGTTCGGTAAATGTCGACCGACAGTCGCACGTGCTCCTCGACCACCCAAGTCGACCACCACCAGCCACTTCACCGAGTCGGCCACTCCCCATGTCGACCAACTTCAGGTCGACCAGACTGGTTGTTCGCCGACTGCACCAAGTCCGCTCCCAAAGTCGGCGCCCCCTAGGTCGGCGCCCAAATCTGGTCGACGAGCCCCGTCGTTGACCACCAGTCAAAGTCGGCCGCCGGCTTCCCTTGGTCAGCAGCTTCGCGGTGGCCCCGTGCAGATTGACCAATCTAGTCAACCAGCTCGCCCAAGTCAGCGTCGCCCACTACAGTCGGTCCGCTGCACTTTCCGTACACCCATGTGAGGACAGAGCCAACATCCAAGTCACGTTGACATATATAACTATCCGAGAGCGAGTTCTCACTGAAGAAGGTCCAATTTCTTTAACATATGGTGAGCGCGTTAAGAGTTCATGTGGACCAAAAGAATATTGAAGCACTGCAAAGGTGGAAGATCCTTGAAAATATATACAAGTTTCAGCAGTTCCATGTATTTACATCAGTTTTGTCCCAAACTAAGCCATGATTGTTTATTTCGTCAGCAGGTGTGGTTTTATTCTGTTAGATGAGTTAACGTATCTTAATAATTTTACGCCTCTCCTATGGATACTCGCACTTGGGGGCTTTTGTTAGTAGGCTATTTACAACTAAAACGTTGAAGGTTGTTTCGATCTAATGTATGCGTTATGTTCTATTAGGGTTGTACACGCGTATGTCATCTAGATGCACAATAACACAACTATCGAACAATGGGTGCGAGGTTTTGTTCATGGTTATTTGGAAGGTTGCTAGAGTGTTCGTAAATGAAAAACGCATCAAAGGGTATATGAATAAACCGTAGCAGTGCAATGAGTTGTTTCCTTACCGTGGGTTGGGTTGATGCGGATCCGATTGTAAGACTTGGCTATTCAAAGATGGTCGATTAGATTTTTACTTGGGGAACCTGGGTAACAGAACTTGATGGCAACCCTGTTTGGTGCGTAGTAGTTAATACATATGCAAAGCCCTCCATTTTTTGTGTGAGCCATATAAATGCGGCCAACGGTGACAAACTCGAGCGAAAAAAAACCATATCGAGCATGTAATTACACAATGTGGTAATGCGGTCGCAGAGGTGGAAGTCCGTTATCTGGAAAAATTTCCAGGTATCGTTTCATGATTTCTACCAAATCCTCACATACGTTAATATATTGTTTCCGTAAATTGCTTGATTTCCAAGCTACCTCGACTTTCCAGACGTCAATTGCAAATGCAGCACGTTTTATTGTTATTGCGCTCTCGCATGAACCGACTAAGACACGGGTGAGCTCCAACGAAATAAATTGATGTTGTTACCTTTGCCTCACACGGTGCAGTTACTCCGGTCAATCCGATGGCTGTATCGTTGCAGCCAATCGCGCCTGAGTAAAATGTCAGACCAATCGGTCACGTAAATTCTAACTTGCAACTCGGTTCACGTGTTCCCATATAGCCAGTAGCATGTCGTCGACGAGTCTTGCTTCTATCTCAGGTAAGTATCTGTTTCATGGAAGTTGTTTTCTTTAGCAGTTGCGGTGCTGACTAGGCTATGGCGTGCTCCGCCTTCAACAATATTTTTTGCTAAGTCACTGTGGATTTTATCTCTCAATAGCATAGGGATGTCTACTCTGTTTGATCGAGTATGGTAGATTGCAAAAATTGACGCAGTCACTTTATGAGGGTCGGTTGGGTTGGGCGAGCCGCGAGTCTTGTCAATAAAGGGCACCTATTGCACTTACTTCTAGCGTTTCACTGCTTCCCAATCTCCATGCGCTATTCTGCTCACATATTTTGCTTTTCCTCTGGACATTCATGTTTGCAATGCCTAGGCTGGTTGCACGTGAAGCAACATCATTGAAATGGTATGACAACAGCATTCGAAGCTACAACACGCATCGTAGTGTGCTCAGTCGCACTTTGAGTCCATTGTGTCAAAACTATATCTATATGTTATTAGACTCTAGTGGGGTTAGCTGTAGGGGGTATAACTTTCTAGGGTTTCCTATTTGTAATCACATCTTGCTGGTTGAACCCATTCCTGTTGCATACATTCTTAACATGGTATCCAAGGCTATGTTAAATCCTAGTGCCGTACCTACTCCCTACTACTGTACCTAGGTTTGCTCTGCCCTGCACTGCTTCTCACGGTTCCGCACTGCCCCACGCTGCCCCTTGCGCGCCGCCCTGTGCGCTCTGTTCGTACTACCCCCTGCGAGCCCTTTCCGCTGCCCCGAGTGATGTCTTCCCGCTGCCTCGTGTGCGCCCCCTGTGCCGCCCCTTCGCGCTGCCCTGCATGCGCCGCCGCACCGCGCGCTGCCTTCGCGTTGCCCTGCGCGTGCCCCGCGCCACCCCTTCGCGCTGACCCGCGTGCACTGCCGACGCTCCTTCGCTTTGCCCCGTGCTGTCCCTTCGCACTGCCCCGCGTGCGCCCTCGCCGCTGCTTCGGCCATTACAACAGCCACCACTGCAGCTACAGCAGTTGTCGCCGCTGCCACTGCGGCTGCCGCCGTCGCTACCGCTACAGCCACTACAGCAACACCTGCCGCAGCCGCTACAGCCGCCGCGGCCGCTCCTATCGCTGCCGCTACAGTTGCTACAACCGGCCGCGGCTATCGCTGCCGCTACAGTCACTACAGCCGCTGCAGCTGCCGCCGCTCAAGCCACTACCGTTACAGCTGCCAGAGCCGCTACAACCACTACAGCTGCCACCGCCACTAGAGCTGCCCCTGCCACTGCAGCCGCCCCCGCCGCAGCCGCTGCCGCTGAAGCCACTACCGCCGCCGCTACAACCACTGCAGCTGCCACTACAGCTGTCACTGCCGCTAAAGCTGCCCCTTGCCACTGCAGCCGCCTTTGCCGTAGCTACCGCCCCTGCAGCTACAGCCGCTACTGCTCCCAGAGCAACTGCCGTCGTTGCCGCTACAGCCACACCTGCTTCCGCTGTCGCTACAGCCGCCATCTGTGAGCCGCCCGTTCACAGCATCGTAGTTGCTACTACCCTTGTGCCACTGTCGCCCTTGCACCGCTGATGCTAAGCCCGACTGCCTACCATGGCAATGCCTACTGTACTTACCTTTGACCACGAGGGCTGCCTGATCGAGTTTGAGTCCTGGCTTTTAGTCCTTTACTTACCTGGTGCACGTTACCGAGGATGATGCCTCGCTTTTTTAGCACATGTCAGTATCCCTTTCTGCCCCCGCCTCAGGCTACTCACCCTTGTTATAGCGCTACAGAGGCTCAGCGACATCTGTTTAAGACTGACCGTGTTGCCCAAAGTGGTTAGCACGCGGCGCCATTGCTCAGCTTGCAGTCAGCTCCCACCTCCCACCCGACCGGCGGCCCCACTTTCGTCAGCTAAAAATGGCCAAAGCACTATATGACGCTGTAGTTAAGTGCTACTTCTCCCCCTCTTCTACCACACTAGGTCGTCTTCTTTTGCTGTTTCTCTTTCCTAAGTTGTCTGAGTTCCACACTATCGCTGACCTTACCACCTACGCTCTCCTGACATTCCCGACCGTGCTGCTCTCGAGCAAGACTTTCTGGCTGAGAACCACCATCCCCCCCCCTCCCCTCTCCCCTCATGTACATCACTCTCTACTTCCTCACGACCCGCCTCCCTGACTCTCTCTGCGTCGTTCAAGACCACTTCCTCTCCCTAGACCCCTCTGAGCCTACCCTTGCCTCCTTTAAGACCTGTCTCCTTGAGGCCAAGACCATTGTCCAAACTGTAGCTGGCTCGTGTGGTACTTTCGGCACCTTGTTCTTTGAGGGGTGCTTCCTTTCCCTCCTAGCGAATGCTGTTGCCTCTGCTGCTGCTACTGACTTCCTTGGAGCTAAGGAGGTCGGTGCTACATGTGCCCTGAGCAGGAGGCACCGTGGTAGGGGTGGGCGTATGAGGGGTGGGGGTGGTGGGGGTGGTGGAGGGGGCGCTAGCGGTGGCTGTGGCAGGGGTGGGGGTGGTGGAGGTGGCGGTGGAGGTGGCGGGGTTGGTGGAGGCAGTGTGGGTGGTGAGGGTGGTGGAGGGGATGTGGGTGGCGGTCGGGGTGGAGCTAGCGGGGGTGGAGGCTCGGGCACTACCTGAGGAGCTGCGTCGGGTGGTGCAGCCGGTGGAGGTGGAGGTTCTGGGGGTGGGCAGCAGTATTAGCAGCCATGTTGGCCAAAGACTCTCTCGCCGCAGTATCTTCATGAGTCGGTTGCTCAACGCGGCGGCCCCATGGGCGGAAATTGCTGCCAGTACCACCGACGCACGGGCCGGCCTGGCAAGGTCTGCGGCAAGCTGGGGCACACTGAGACTCGCTGATTCTCCGTCTCGACGATACCTTTCGTGCAAGTTTTGGTGAGCAGGCCAAGATTCCTTACTGATGTAGATGTATGTTGTTGTGATTGAGACCAGATCTCTACTGACATGTATGCGATGTATTCTGCTGGTGCTAGTGCTGAGGGTGACTGCTATTCTTGTGTCCCTATCTCTGGAAGTTTAGGGGATGCTGGTGTAGATGCTTGTGAGACAGCTAGCACAGGTGCGGTTCCTGCGGAGGTGTTGCTCACCTTCACGCTTGACTCAGGAGCGTCTAGGTGCTTCTTCCGCAACTACACCACAGTCACACCACTCACTTGCAGTGCAAGAGAGACGTCCGTGTTGTTTTGATCCATTTGATCTGCGCTGTTTGTGGCCAGCTGAGCGCACGGCCGCCAGGACCTCCCGGTGCTCCGACTGCACTCTGACCATGGAGGTGAGTTTTCCTCTGGTCTCCTTGAGGATTTCTATCATGATGAGGGCATCGCCCAGTCTTTCACGCTTTCGGCCTTTCCATAGCAGAATGGGATCGCTGAACACCGCATTGGCTTGAACATGGAGGTTGCTCGCACTTCCATGATCCATGCGACTGCTCCCAATTTCTTGTTGCCTTTCGCAATCTGATACGCCGCGCATCAGCTCAACGTTTGGCCTAGTTTCTCCCAGCCAGAGACCTCGCCTATCCTACTCTGGACGGGGGAGGTTGGCGATGCGTCGGCGTTTTGAGTCTGGAGTTTGTTTGCCGCTGTCCACGATTATACCGCGGGCAATTTCTCTCTTTGCACTATTCGCTGCGTCAACCCTGACGACGCGCCCAACTTGCAATTTTACCACCCAGGCACGCGCCGCGTCCTGTCCTCCCGTCACATTACATTTGATGAGTGGGATTGCTACTATTGTCTCTTCCCCCAC
Source organism: Closterium sp. Yama58-4 (assembly GCA_947470075.1). NCBI lineage: Eukaryota > Viridiplantae > Streptophyta > Zygnematophyceae > Desmidiales > Closteriaceae > Closterium > Closterium sp. Yama58-4. The sequence continues at coordinate 407,805 of CANIUD010000700.1, forward strand.
TGCAGTGCCCTGGTGCCCCCGTCGCCCCTCTTCCTGGTCCCAGATTACCCCCCAGTAGACCCCCTCCCCCCCTCGTGCTCTGCTCCCTCACACCAAACCCCTTAGTTGAGCCTTTGAAGGTCTCTTTAGACCCCCCCTAGCCCGGTTGAGGGGGATGACCCTGCTGCTGATGACACGGCGGTCTCTCGCCGCTCACCGCGCTTGGAGACTCCTCCTAGTTTTCCGCCTCGGTTGTCTTTACTGGCTCTGCGGTCTATCGTGTGGACTCTGGTATGGCTGGGGGTGGTGACGCTGGGGGTGCGGGCTCTGGGGATGCTAGTTCTGGGGGTGCTGGTTCTGGGGGTGCTGGCTCTAGGGGTGTTGATATTGAGGGTGTTGATATATCGTCTCTTCCCTCCCTGCAGTCTCAGGGGGTGCTGAGCATTCTCGTGGTGTTGGAATCGAGGGTACTACTTCTGGAGGATCTATGGGTGCGTTGCAGCCTCTTCAACGACGACCCTTGTTCCGAGAGCAACAGCAGTCAACGTAGCCACCTCCTGGGTTCATTGATGAAGGTTCTGAGGGTGCTCGAGATGGAGGTACTGGAGCTGGAGGTGGTGAAGGTTCTCGTGTTGGAGGTACTGAGGCTGAACGTATTGGAGATTCTGGAGCTGGAGGTGCTAGAACTGGAGGTGCTAGAGGTTCTGGAGTTGGAGGTGGTAAAGATTCTGGAGTTGGAGGCGCTCCTGGTACAAAACTGGAGGAGGTAGTTCTGGAGGTGCTGTGGCGACCATTGTTTTGGGAGGAGCCGCAGTCGTCGCTGCCTCCCCCTGGCTTGGCACTTCACCAGGTTCTCTGTCTTCTGCCTCACCGGTTGCTCGTCGTGCTCCAATTGTTCCCAGTCACCTCACTATGGCACTCCGTCCTTCTTTTGTTGCACAGTCTCCTAACCTGCCGTCTCCTCTAGCGTCCACTCTTCCTGACGTTCCTGACCTTGTGTCTAACCTTGCTCGTGCTGCTAGTCCGACTATCACTCAATTTTTAGCTACACTTGTCACCGACCCTACTTTTTAGTCTGCTGCTACATGTGCCTTAATTACTCAGCTTGTTGACTTAGTTTCCACGTGTCGCCTTGACTTCCTTGTGCGTCTTGTTTTTTACTCTGAGTCTGACTGTCCTCCATTCGTCAAGGGTGAGCTTGCCCTTGGCCGTGACGTCATTGAGGACAGATAGTTTGAGCTGGAGTGCCTCGCGGCTGCTGTACCTCTTCTTGCTGCCATGCTGCTTGCCCCTGAGGGAGATCCGGATGCACCAGACATCCCGACTCCGCGCTCTTACGCAGAGGCGATCACGGTATAGTACTCCTCTCAGTGGTAGACAGCCATGGACGCAGAGATGGCATCGTGGGAGTCTACAAGCACCTACGTCGACGCACTTCTTCTTCTTGGGACGAACATAGTTGATGGCATGTGGATTTCTAATGTGAAGCAGCCGCCAGGTTCCCCACCTGTCTTCAAGGCGCGTTACGTTGCACGAGGCTTCAGTCAGCGTCAGGGGGTCGACTACGTCCAGACCTTCTCCCCCACCCCAAAGATGACCACTCTTTGGGTGCTGCTGCATGTTGCAGCACACCGTGACTACGAGCTGCACTCACTTAACTTCTCCTCAACTTTCTTGCAAGATAGCCTCCACAAGGAAATCTGGATTCGTCGCCCACTTTGCTAGACTGGGTCGTTTCCTGATGGTACCAAGTGGAGCCTCTAGCGGTCAGTCTGTGGTCTCCTTCACACACATTGAGGACGACACTTGTGAATCTTGGCTTTGCTCCTTCGACCGCTGACCCGTCGATGTTTCTGAGCACTGACCATTCTCTGCGGCCATTCAACATCCTTGTCTATGTCCACGACTTGGTTTCTACGACTGCTAAAACTGAGGCACCGGCCCTTGTGAAGGCAGAGCTGCAGAAGAGACACTCCTTGACCAACCTGGGAGAGCTATGGGGCTATGTTGGCTTGCAGATCACCCGTGACAGAGCAGCGCGCACCATCACTTTGACTCAGTCACACATGGTGCAGCATGTCCTTCAGACACCCATTCCACTCTTTTGACTACGGGCCACTCGCTCTCAGCTCCACCTTCGGATGAGTCCGTAGAGCCGAGTGGTGGCATCCAGATCTTGTGGGTTGGCTCATGTACGTGATGACGTGCACTCAGCCTGACCTTTTGACACTCTCGGTGTCCTGGCACACTATGTTGCGCCCGGGAGTCCCCACCCGGAGCACTACTCTTGGCTGCTACCAAGGTACTGCACTACTTGACCAGTACATCAGGCATGGGGCTTGTGCTTGGAGGACGGGGCCGAGTTGTGCTCACAAGGCACTTAGACGCTTTGTGGGCTGACGACCAGATGACCCACAGGTCTTCACAGCGCTACACTTTCAGTCTCAGCAATGGCTCTGTTTCATGGAGGTCAACTCGCTCATTTTCTGTCCTTAGCTCCAGCTGTGAGGCCGAGATATATGAGGGGCCTATGGCTGCGCAGGAGTTACGCTGGCTGACCTAAATCCTGATTGACTTGGGTGAGCGGAATTGTTCTCCTCCAGTTTTGTACGTCGACAACAAGGCCATGATTGCCTTGTGTCGGGAGCGGAGACTAGAGCACATCTTCGTGTTTCTTACGTGGCCGCAGAGGCCAACACTGCTGATATCTTCACCAAGGCCCTTGGGTCTGGTGATCATCAGCGTTTCTGCACTGCTCTAGGCCTTGTGCCTACTTTGCCTAACTTGCTTGTCTATTGACTTTGTCGTGTACTTTTATGCATAATATATATGTATCTATATACATATACTTGCAAGTTTACTATTGCTAGGTTGTGGTCATTGTACTACTTTTTCTACTAAAACACTGCATGTGAACTGGCCTTGTGGCTGCTTCCTTTTGCTCAGACTGTGTGGTGATCTTAAGATCCACCTCAAGCTTTGTTTTGTTTCTTCTCTTAACTGGTCTTTTGGCCATTTGCTTTTCTTGCTATCCCCCACTTTGCTTTTAGGGGTGTGTCAAAACTATATTTATGTATTGTTAGGATGTAGTGTGGCTAGCCGTAGGGGGTAGAACTTTCTAGGGTTTCCTATTTGTTCTCCCATCTTGTTAGTTGAGCCCATTCCCGTTGCGTACATACTCAACACATTGTCCCTAGTTAATATAGGACCACAACCTTAGTCATTGCAGGAGATCCTATTTCTCCGTCATTGCCATGGTGACATTGAAGTCGCCATGTGATTCAAGCTGGAGTGCTTGTGGTGCTTATTGGAGTAGGTTAGTGCTTGCTCTAGTATGTATCATGGATTTTTTTTCGCCATGTTTAGAGCAAGTTACGCTTTAGGGTTCAGTTTAGGTTCATTTCATAGTTTCTAGCATAAACTGAACACGCCCTAAGTTTAATTAGGGCTTCCAACTTCTTTCTTCAATTGTACCTCGACACTTTTCCTAGTACAACTTCTCTCGCTACCTTCTGTCTCGTTAGCCATGGCTACCATATTCTCAACCTTAACATGGTATCAGAGCCCAATCCTTGGTGTTTTATCCTTTTTCATATCTCTTAGTGTGATTTAGGCCTTAAGCACTCAGCGTGCTACTTATTTACCATTTAAATTTTATGTTTTTATCCTTCATCACTTCAAATTTCCCCTTTTCTTAAGTCCCGAACCCTCCTGCCTATCATCCTCAGCCTCTCCGCTTCGTCGCGCGCGTCATCCCCTAGTCACGCACGCCGTTCCATTGTCATGCGCCCCCTGCCCCGCCTCGCTGCGCACTCCCTACCCCGCCTTGTCGCGCGCCCTCACCCCCGTCTCGTCGTGCGCCTCCTGCCCCACCTCGACGCGCGCCCTGCCTGTCGTCGACGCGCATGCCCTGCCCGTCGTCGATGCGCGTGTCCCGCCCGCCGTCGTCGCGCGCGCGTGTTCTGCCCACCGCCATCGCTCTCCCTCCAGCCCAGCCTTACCTCCTCGTGGGCGCCTTCCCCTCCCCTCGCCATCACTCTCCCTCCCGCCCAGCCTTACCTCCTCGTGGGCGCCTTCCCCTCCCCTCGCAATCGCTCTCCCTCCCGCCCAGCCTTACCTCCTCGTGGGCGCCTTCCCCTCCCCTCGTGGTGCGCCTCCTTCTGCCGCTTTTGCGCCACCTTCTCTTTCTCCGCTCACCCCATCCGCCTCTTCACCCTCCTCCTCCTCTCTTATCTCCTTCCTCCCCTTCGTGCCTCTCCTCCCTTCCTCCACCTCCTTCCCCTCCGCATCTGCTGCAACTCGTTGCTCGTTACTGGTTGCCACTTAGTGATTGTGCTCCTACCTCCTCCTCACACTCTGCTCCTTCACTCTCCTCCTCCTCTTCTCTCTCCCTCTATTTCCCCCACCTTCTCACCTCTTCCTTCGCCTCTCTTCTCTCCCTATCTGCTGCAGCTGGTAGCTGACTATGTCTCGTCTCAAATCTTCTTCCACACATTTCCTCGTCCTCTTATTACTCCCCTCAGCGGCGCAGCAGCAGGCCACTCTGCCGTTATCCCTCCTCCTCTTATTTCTCCCCTCAGCGGCGCAGCAGCAGACTACTCCGCCATTATCGCTCCTCCTCTTATTTCTCCCCTCAGCGGTACAGCAGCACACTATTCTGCCGTTATCACCCCTCCTCTTATTTCTCCCCTCAACGGCGCAGCAGCAAACTACTCCGCCATTATCCCTTCTCTTATTTCTCCCCTGAACGGCACAACAGCAGATTACTCTGCTGTTATCCCTCCTCCTCGCATTTCTCCCCTCAGCAGCGCAGCAGGAGACTACTCCGCCATTATCCCTCCTCTTATTTCTCCCCTCAGCGGTGCAACAGCAGACTACTCCTCCGGTATCCCTCCTCTTGTTTCTCCCCTCAGCGGCTCAGCAGCAGACTACTCCGCCAATATTCCTCCACTTCTAATTTCTCCCCTCAACAGCTCAGCAGCTGACTACACCCCTATTCCTCCTGCTCATGTGTCTCCCACCAATGGCTCAGCAGCGGACTACCTCGTCCCTATTCCTCCTCCTCTTTTGTCTCCTCACATCTGCTCCATTGCCATCCCCTCCCCCTGATGGCGCCTATTCTCGCCCTTCCCTCTCTTCCTCTGCGCTTCCGCCCTCATACTCCTTTGACTGTACCTCCTCTCCTACCCTTGCCTTCCCTACCCTCCGCTTCCTTTGCTGTCCCTTCCTCCCCTTGCACCAACTCTCCTACTTGCCGCTGGACCCCTCCCCTTCTCCACCCCTCTGCTTGGATTCCGCTAACCCATCTGCGTCGCCGCCCTTCTGCCCAAGACGTTCCTGCCGCTGTGACCTCTAGTATTGGTTCTCTGGCCTCTGTTTCAGTGTAACCATGCCATCTTAGGATAGCATCCTTGGTGCTTCTCCTCTTATGGACCCTCACTTTGTTGTCCCATTTTCTCAACTTCAAAGCACTGCTTCTCACTCTCCGAGCCCTACGGCTGTTGCTCTCTCACTTCCTCGCACCTTGGAGTTTGTCCTTGACAGTGCTGCTACTGATTCTGTCTTTTGTGATGTCATTGTCCTTCGTTATTTTCCTCGTCCCCTCTCTATTCATGGGGCTGGGGGAACCATGACCATGATCTGCACTGACACCTCCTCTCTTCCCTGTCTGCCTCTCCCTCTGGCACTGTTACTGGCCCTTATGTTCCATCCTGCCGTCATACCATCCCTCTCTACCCTCCAACGCCTAGGTGTGCGGGCACTCTTCCCCGAAGGTCAACTCGATTGTGATCTTAATTACCACGACCGGCACCTTGCCTGTTTCACCCTTTCTCCAATCTCTCGCCTCTACACCCTCCATGCCCCCATGCCCTCATCTGTCCATCACACTTCCTCTTCTTCTGCCCCTCCCATCTCCTCTTGCGACTGTCGCTCTCTCACCCAACCTACCCTTCTTCTCCATCATCGTCTTGGCCTGGCCACCCCAATTTCCCTCTCTTTTGCAGCATGGTTAATTCGTAACTGCTTCATGATCTCCCCTCCAATTTGGTACCACCTAGGTGTTGATTTGGTACCACCTAGGTGTTCATTTGGTGCAGTAGCCTCCTAGCAGTTACCGGGAAGGCAGTGAGAAGTGCAACGCTCTACTCGTAGCTACAACAGGACGAACATCAGGTAGTCACTGTTTCTTACAAGGCTAGTTGCGGTAGATGCATAGTTCGGTTGTGAACAGCACGTAGGAGCTTATCAACAGACGAAGAATAGCAAGTGCCATTTGGGCGGTCCACCCGCATTCCATCAGCTTCTCTGCTCCGCTTCTCAAACATCTCCCAAGCTCACGACCATGCAGCCTCCCCTCTAGCTACATCCCATTCACATCACACTGTACCAACATGTTATCCTCCCTGCGCCACTGCCCCCTGCACTGTGGCACTGTTATCCACCTCACACCACTGCTATCTGTGCTGCGCTGCTTGATTCTGTGCGGCTCACAGCAGGCGAGTCTCCACACCCTCCTCTGCCAGATGGGTCTTCACCGACTCTATTGTCACCTGTGGGAAACACACGTGCACATGCAGAGACACAGACAAATGGGCACACAGACAAATGGGCACACAGACATATGGGCACACAGACACATGGGCACACAGACACATGGGCACACAGACAAATGGGCACACAGACAAATGGGCACACAGACAAATGGGCACACAGACAAATGGCCACACAGACAAATGGGCACACAGACACATGGGCACACAGACAAATGGGCACTCAGACAAATGGGCACACAGACAAATGGGCACACAGACAAATGGGCACACAGACAAATGGGCACACAGACAAATGGGCACACAGACAAATGGGCACACAGACACATGGGCACACAGACAAATGGGCACTCAGACAAATGGGCACACAGACAAATGGGCACACAGACAAATGGGCACACAGACACATGGGCACACAGACACATGGGCACACAGACACATGGGCACACAGACACATGGGCACACAGACAAATGGGCACTCAGACAAATGGGCACACAGACACATGGGCACACAGACAAATTGGCACACAGACAAATGGGCACACAGACAAATGGGCACACAGACAAATGGGCACACAGACAAATGGGCACAGAGACACATGGGCACACAGACAAATGGGCACACAGACAAATGGGCACACAGACAAATGGGCACACAGACAAATGGGCACACAGACACAGACACAGACAAATGGGCACACAGACAAATGGGCACACAGACAAATGGGCACACAGACAAATGGGCACACAGACAAATGGGCACACAGACAAATGGGCACACAGACAAATGGGCACACAGACAAATGGGCACACAGACAAATGGGCACACAGACACATGGGCACACAGACAAATGGGCACACAGACACATGGGCACACAGACACATGGGCACACAGACAGATGGGCACACAGACAAATGGGCACACAGACAAATGGGCACACAGACAAATGGGCACACAGACAAATGGTCACACAGACAAATGGGCACACAGACACATGGGCACACAGACACATGGGCACACAGACACATGGGCACACAGACAAATGGGCACTCAGACAAATGGGCACACAGACACATGGGCACACAGACAAATGGGCACACAGACACATGGGCACACAGACAAATGGGCACACAGACAAACGGGCGCACAGACAAATGGGCACACAGACACATGGGCACACAGACAAATGGGCACACAGACAAATGGGCACACAGACAAATGGGCACACAGACACATGGGCACACAGACAAATGGGCACACAGACAAATGGGCACACAGACACATGGGCACACAGACACATGGGCACACAGACAAATGGGCACACAGACAAATGGGCACACAGACAAATGGGCACACAGACAAATGGGCACACAGACACATGGGCACACAGACAAATGGGCACACAGACACATGGGCACACAGACAAATGGGCACACAGACAAATGGGCACACAGACAAATGGGCACACAGACAAATGGGCACACAGACACATGGGCACACAGACACATGGGCACACAGACAAATGGGCACACAGACAAATGGGCACACAGACAAATGGGCACACAGACAAATGGGCACACAGACACATGGGCACACAGACACATGGGCACACAGACACATGGGCACACAGACAAATGGGCACTCAGACAAATGGGCACACAGACACATGGGCACACAGACAAATGGGCACACAGACAAATGGGCACACAGACAAATGGGCACACAGACACACGGGCGCACAGACAAATGGGCACACAGACACATGGGCACACAGACACATGGGCACACAGACAAATGGGCACTCAGACAAATGGGCACACAGACACATGGGCACACAGACAAATGGGCACACAGACACACGGGCGCACAGACAAATGGGCACACAGACACATGGGCACACAGACACATGGGCACACAGACAAATGGGCACTCAGACAAATGGGCACACAGACACATGGGCACACAGACAAATGGGCACACAGACAAATGGGCACACAGACACATGGGCACACAGACACATCGGCACACAGACAAATGGGCACACAGACAAATGGGCACACAGACAAATGGGCACACAGACACATGGGCACACAGACACATGGGCACACAGACACATGGGCACACAGACAAATGGGCACTCAGACAAATGAGCACACAGACACATGGGCACACAGACAAATGGGCACACAGACAAATGGGCACACAGACAAATGGGCACACAGACAAATGGGCACACAGACACATGGGCACACAGACAAATGGGCACACAGACAAATGGGCACACAGACAAATGGGCACACAGACACATGGGCACACAGACAAATGGGCACACAGACACATGGGCACACAGACAAATGGGCACACAGACAAATGGGCACACAGACACATGGGCACACAGACAAATGGGCACACAGACAAATGGGCACACAGACAAATGGGCACACAGACACATGGGCACACAGACACATAGGCAGGCACATGTGCACACAAATGGACAACCCCACAGACGGACACGTGCAAGCATGCACACAAACGCAAGGACGCGTACATACACACATGTTGGAAGCAAATAGGGCACATGGACAGAGAATCAAGAGCACACCCACCGCACTCCCAGGATGGCTAGCCCTTCCCTAAGGAAAATGCGGCACTCCACATGCACCAAACGAGACCCTCACCTCGTTGCGGTGAAAGATGCTGGCAGCCACAGCAGCAGAGGCGCCTTGACAGTGCTAGCGCTGACACACCTACACAGTGCCCTTTCAGTTGAAACCGTCAAATAAACGCCCTTCCTCCGGTTGACCGTGCTGCCATGGCATCAGCTAAGCTCCCTTGAATCCCCTCACCTCGTTGCGGTGGAAGATGCCGGCAGCCAGCGCAGCGGAGGCGCCAGTGTGAGCAAAGACCTGCGAGAAGTGCTCTGGGATGCCCGCCCCGCTGCTGGCGATGACGGGGATGGTCACAGCAGAGGAGACCAAATCCACCAGATCCAAGTCGAACCCTTGGCCCTGGCCTGTGACAGGGAGAAGCAAGGGAAGGGAGTAGCCAAGGCGCCAGTGTGAGCAAAGACCTGCGAGAAGTGCTCTGGGATGCCCGCCCCGCTGCTGGCGATGGCGGGGATGCTCACTGCTGAAGACAGCAGCCCCACCAGGTCCAAGCTGATTCTCTGGGCCTGACCTGACCTGCTGGGGGGGAGGGGGAAGAGAAGGGGGGAGGGGGAAGAGAAGGCGGGAGGGGGAAGAGAAGGGGGGAGGGGGAAGAGAAGGGGGGAGGGGGAAGAGAAGGGGGGAGGGGGAAGAGAAGGGGGGAGGGAGAAGAGAAGGGGGGAGGGGAAGAGAAGGGGGGAGGGGGAAGAGAAGGGGGGAGGGGCTGAGAAGGCTAAGTTGGAATATACGCTCAGACCCTAAAGCGTACAGCATTCATACACTAGCATGTATACGCAAAACGCTATACGCTAGCTAATACGCTATACGCAGTCAGAATGTTTTAGGGGCTGCCCGGAAAAAAACTCGTGTGTATATAGAAAGATGCGGAATCTCCTGCTGAGCATTCCGCCGAAGTCGGAATGCGATTCGACGGTATAGGGAAGCGGGAATGTGCCTTTGAAGATTGCAGGAGTTCAAAATTGAACATTCGTTTAGTACCGCATTGAAACCCATCTCATCTACGAACTCCAACCCAACCTCTCAAAAATGTCCCCCAACAAACCCCACTCACACTATTTACCAGGCAGCAAAACTCCACTGGTCATTCTAGTTTACATTCCCGCTTGCGATCCTTCCGATTCCTACTAGCGATAGTGTCTACTCCACATCCCACCCCAATCGCTGTTCAGACTTAGTAAAATCCTACGAAAGTCTTAGCGAGAACAGGGAATACCTCCCCGATGTCGATGACTGCGTTTTTTACCCTGCCCGGGAAAGTTTTTTTCCTGCCCAAAAAAGTGTATCCTCGATCAGACCCCTCCAGCGTATAGCGTGCAAACGCTAGCGTATATACGAAACACGTATATATGCTAGACGCGTATATTCCAACCTAGTGAGAAGGGGGGAGGGGCTGAGAAGGGGGGAGGGGCTGAGAAGGAATTACGTGGAGGGAATGAGTTCAAGTCCAGCTCTGGCGATAACCGGGATGCTCACTGCTGAGGACAGCCGACCCACCAGGTGGAGATCAAAGGCACTGCCTGGGTGAGACACATGGACACCCTATGCCTTACTATTGTCATCCCAGCTGCTCCACCGCCTGCACCAGCCACGTGAACACCCTACCTACCTAGCCCTCCTCAGTATGGGTATGTCTGTGACGCCCTTCTCATCATCCCATCCCATGGCACTGACCATCGCAGTCGATGCAGTTGAGCAGAATCTCCCCCGCCCCCAGCTGCTCCACGGCCTGAGCCAGCTCGAACGCCCCTATGGGCCGCCCCTCCCTGCCTCCGCTCACCTGCAGCAGCATAGGTCATAACGGTCAGAGGGAAAGACAGCATGGTGAAAATCACCCTGTCCCACAATCACATGGCTATCACATGAGCGCCCTTGCTATACATGCACCCACACAGACAATGCGTAGCACCAGTGCAACCTTACAGACGCACACGTACGTGTGATACACACACACACACACACACACACACACACACACACGTGACAGCATCACTCCTCCCCTCTCACCGTGCACTGATACCATGCGTACTCCTCCCCGTTGGGGCCTGCATCAGGGGAAAGGAAAGACAGGAGGCCACAAGGCACAAGGCACAGGAGGAGGAAGGTTGAGTGGCAAGGTGAGCATAAGAGAGATGAGATCGTCTGTGAGAAGCAGTGAGTCGTGGGGCTCAGATGACACAACACATGCAGACCAGCATGTCCGTTTCAACCAAAGACTTGTGGCAAAAAAGGAGCAGAGGGGGCAGAGCCGGCATGCAGTGCAGTGCACCTGGCGTTGATGCCTTGACGCATTTGAAAGGCACGTCGTCTGGCGAGGTCACGTACACCCTCTTAGGGTCTATGCTCACCACCACGGCCTGTTGGGATGGCAGAGAGGCAGAGAGGGGGAGAGGAAGCAACTGAGAAAAGCAGGATGAGTGGTGAGGTGACATACAGCCTCTTGGGATGTATGCTCGCCAGCACCGCCTGTGGGGGCAGAAGATAGAGAGGGGGAGAGGCCACGAGAAGACATGGCCCAGGTGAGGGGAGAGGGAGGGGGGAGAGGGAGAAGATGGCATGAGTGCAGTGGGGAAGAAAAAGGGGGAGAAATTCTCCACGCTAAAAGGGGGAGAAATCCTCCACGCTAAAAGGGGGAGAAATTCTCCACGCTAAAGGACAAGTGATGGAAACGGGCCATGCAGATTATTGACCTGCAGATTGACTTTGACCTGCAGATTGACTTTGACCTGCAGATTGACTTAGACCTGCAAATTGACTTTGACCTGCAGATTGACTTAGACCTGCAAATTGACTTTGACCTGCAGATTGACTTAGACCTGCAAATTGACTTTGACCTGCAGATTGACTTAGACCTGCAAATTGACTTTGACCTGCAGATAATTTCTGAGCATGCATCTGGATTGATAGGCATTGTGGCGTCACCTGGTTGCCATACACGTAGGAGATCTGCTCTATCCCCGTCTTGCCTGTCTTCTCCTGAACTTGCCGCAACGCACACAGTGAGAGCAACACGGGCAGTGAGGAATGCACACAGGGAGGGGTAGGGGTGGATGGAAGAGCCCGTGGCAGGCATGCAGGAGTGGCAGGCATGCAGGAGTGGCAGGCATGCAGGAGTGGCAGGCATGCAGGAGTGGCAGGCATGCAGGAGTGGCAGGCATGCAGGAGTGGCAGGCATGCAGGAGTGGCAGGCATGCAGGAGTGGCAGGCATGCAGGAGTGGCAGGCATGCAGGAGTGGCAGGCATGCAGGAGTGGCAGGCATGCAGGAGTGGCAGGCATGCAGGAGTGGCAGGCATGCAGGAGTGGCAGGCATGCAGGAGTGGCAGGCATGCAGGAGTGGCAGGCATGCAGGAGTGGCAGGCATGCAGGAGTGGCAGGCATGCAGGAGTGGCAGGCATGCAGGAGTGGCAGGCATGCAGGAGTGGCAGGCATGCAGGAGTGGCAGGCATGCAGGAGTGGCAGGCATGCAGGAGTGGCAGGCATGCAGGAGTGGCAGGCATGCAGGAGTGGCAGGCATGCAGGAGTGGCAGGCATGCAGGAGTGGCAGGCATGCAGGAGTGGCAGGCATGCAGGAGTGGCAGGCATGCAGGAGTGGCAGGCATGCAGGAGTGGCAGGCATGCAGGAGTGGCAGGCATGCAGGAGTGGCAGGCATGCAGGAGTGGCAGGCATGCAGGAGTGGCAGGCATGCAGGAGTGGCAGGCATGCAGGAGTGGCAGGCATGCAGGAGTGGCAGGCATGCAGGAGTGGCAGGCATGCAGGAGTGGCAGGCATGCAGGAGTGGCAGGCATGCAGGAGTGGCAGGCATGCAGGAGTGGCAGGCATGCAGGAGTGGCAGGCATGCAGGAGTGGCAGGCATGCAGGAGTGGCAGGCATGCAGGAGTGGCAGGCATGCAGGAGTGGCAGGCATGCAGGAGTGGCAGGCATGCAGGAGTGGCAGGCATGCAGGAGTGGCAGGCATGCAGGAGTGGCAGGCATGCAGGAGTGGCAGGCATGCAGGAGTGGCAGGCATGCAGGAGTGGCAGGCATGCAGGAGTGGCAGGCATGCAGGAGTGGCAGGCATGCAGGAGTGGCAGGCATGCAGGAGTGGCAGGCATGCAGGAGTGGCAGGCATGCAGGAGTGGCAGGCATGCAGGAGTGGCAGGCATGCAGGAGTGGCAGGCATGCAGGAGTGGCAGGCATGCAGGAGTGGCAGGCATGCAGGAGTGGCAGGCATGCAGGAGTGGCAGGCATGCAGGAGTGGCAGGCATGCAGGAGTGGCAGGCATGCAGGAGTGGCAGGCATGCAGGAGTGGCAGGCATGCAGGAGTGGCAGGCATGCAGGAGTGGCAGGCATGCAGGAGTGGCAGGCATGCAGGAGTGGCAGGCATGCAGGAGTGGCAGGCATGCAGGAGTGGCAGGCATGCAGGAGTGGCAGGCATGCAGGAGTGGCAGGCATGCAGGAGTGGCAGGCATGCAGGAGTGGCAGGCATGCAGGAGTGGCAGGCATGCAGGAGTGGCAGGCATGCAGGAGTGGCAGGCATGCAGGAGTGGCAGGCATGCAGGAGTGGCAGGCATGCAGGAGTGGCAGGCATGCAGGAGTGGCAGGCATGCAGGAGTGGCAGGCATGCAGGAGTGGCAGGCATGCAGGAGTGGCAGGCATGCAGGAGTGGCAGGCATGCAGGAGTGGCAGGCATGCAGGAGTGGCAGGCATGCAGGAGTGGCAGGCATGCAGGAGTGGCAGGCATGCAGGAGTGGCAGGCATGCAGGAGTGGCAGGCATGCAGGAGTGGCAGGCATGCAGGAGTGGCAGGCATGCAGGAGTGGCAGGCATGCAGGAGTGGCAGGCATGCAGGAGTGGCAGGCATGCAGGAGTGGCAGGCATGCAGGAGTGGCAGGCATGCAGGAGTGGCAGGCATGCAGGAGTGGCAGGCATGCAGGAGTGGCAGGCATGCAGGAGTGGCAGGCATGCAGGAGTGGCAGGCATGCAGGAGTGGCAGGCATGCAGGAGTGGCAGGCATGCAGGAGTGGCAGGCATGCAGGAGTGGCAGGCATGCAGGAGTGGCAGGCATGCAGGAGTGGCAGGCATGCAGGAGTGGCAGGCATGCAGGAGTGGCAGGCATGCAGGAGTGGCAGGCATGCAGGAGTGGCAGGCATGCAGGAGTGGCAGGCATGCAGGAGTGGCAGGCATGCAGGAGTGGCAGGCATGCAGGAGTGGCAGGCATGCAGGAGTGGCAGGCATGCAGGAGTGGCAGGCATGCAGGAGTGGCAGGCATGCAGGAGTGGCAGGCATGCAGGAGTGGCAGGCATGCAGGAGTGGCAGGCATGCAGGAGTGGCAGGCATGCAGGAGTGGCAGGCATGCAGGAGTGGCAGGCATGCAGGAGTGCGCACAGTGAAGGGGCAGAAGAAATTATTGTTCTTGAGAATTCTCAAACACAATCCACGGTGAAGGAAGGGGCAGAAGAAATTATTGTTCTTGAGAATTCTCAAACACAATCCACGGTGAAGGATGGGGCAGAAGAAATTACTGTTCTTGAGAATTCTCAAACACAATCCATGGTGAAGGAAGGGGCAGAAGAAATTATTGTTCTTGAGAATTCTCAAACACAATCCATGGTGAAGGAAGGGGCAGAAGAAATTATTGTTCTTGAGAATTCTCAAACACAATCCACGGTGAAGGAAGGGGCAGAAGAAATTATTGTTCTTGAGAATTCTCAAACACAATCCACGGTGAAGGAAGGGGCAGAAGAAATGCAGAGAGAGGAGGATGTGGGGGAGGGGTGTGGGCGGACGGAAGTGCAGCCGGGGGGGAAGTGCAGCCGGGGGGGAAGTGCAGCCGGGGGGGAAGTGCAGCCGGGGGGGAAGTGCAGCCGGGGGGGAAGTGCAGCCGGGGGGAAAGTGCAGCTGGGGGGGAAGTGCAGCTGGGGGGGAAGTGCAGCTGGGGGGGAAGTGCAGCCGGGGGGGAAGTGCAGCCGGGGGGGAAGTGCAGGCGGGGGGGAAGTGCAGCTGGGGGGGAAGGGAAGGTATGGAGACAGCCAGCAAGCAGGCAAGGAGCAGCAGTGACGCACCACTCACGCACACTTCCTGGCGAGCAAGCAAGGAGGACAGCAGTCGCCCCAGTAACGAGCAGGGAGGGCAGCAGTCGCCCCAGTAACGAGCAGGGAGGGCAGCAGTCGCCCCAGTAACGAGCAGGGAGGGCGGCACGAGTGACTCACCCCGAGTGACTCACCCTCGTGGCGAGCAGCACCTCTGCAGGCAGCATCGCCTCACTGCCAGCATCGCCTCACTGCCAGCATCGCCTCACTGCCAGCATCGCCTCACTGCCAGCATCGCCTCACTGCCAGCATCGCCTCACTGCCAGCATCGCCTCACTGCCGTGCCGAGTGACACCTTGTCCGCCCCCACTCATGTGGGGCCGCAGCGCAGGCATGGTGGCACGGCAAGAGAGGACCAAGGAGGGCGAGGAGTGCGAGTGACTCACCCTCGTGGCGAGCAGCACCTCTGCAGGCAGCATCGCCTCACTGCCAGCATCGCCTCACTGCCAGCATCGCCTCACTGCCAGCATCGCCTCACTGCCGTGCCGAGTGACACCTTGTCCGCCCCCACTCATGTGGGGCCGCAGCGCAGGCATGGTGGCACGGCAAGAGAGGACCAAGGAGGGCGAGGAGTGCGAGTGACTCACCCCGGAAGCCAGCAGCTCCTCCGCTGCATAGACCGCCTCACTGCCGATGGACACCTTGTCTGCGCCTGACCGGAAATACTCCGCTGCCACCTCCAACGCTGAGTATGGCCTGCCAGGACGCGTGGGCAGAGGGGCGGGAGTGCAGGGGGAGAGGGTGAAGGCGCGCGGACCTTGTCCGCCCCCAACCAGTATCCAGCAGTCAATCAACACCCTGTTGCTGCCAGACTGAGAACACCACTCCACACCGCCCCACCTGCCACCGCTCCACTCCCCACCTGCCATGGCCCCACCGCACCGCCCACCCACAGCCATGGCCCCACCGCCCACCCACAGCCACAACCCCACGACCCAAGTGCCATCCCACTGCCCACCTGCCATCAGCAGCACCACCACGAGCATCAGTGTCCCACCTGTCCCACGGCCCACCTGCCATTGGCGTCCGTGAAGTCTCTGATGCCGCCTCCCACTGTGAGCGGCACAAACACCCTCTCCGATGCGCGCTTCATCACCTGTGGAGGGTTGCAGGGGGAGGTGGGGGAGATGAAGGATGGGGAGAACATGGGAAAGGGGAGGCGGTGAAGCCTCTGATGCCGCCTCCCACTGTGAGCGGCACAAACACAACACACGCTTTGACGCCCGCTTCATCACCTGGGGTGGCGTGGGAGAGGAGGGAGGATGGGAGGAGGGAGGATGGGAGGAGGGAGGATGGGAGGAGGGAGGATGGGAGGAGGGAGGATGGGAGGAGAAGGAAGGGGGGAGAGCATGAATGGAGAGAGCATGTGGGGAGCATGTGGGGAGCATGTGGGGAGCATGGGCGATGGGGGCGAAGGAAGGAGAGAGAGAAGAGAGGAAGTGGCTTACCCCCTCCCTGAGTGGCGTACCCCCTCCCTGAGTGTCGTTCCCCGTGCCCTCTCAACTCCAGCACGGCCAACAGGCATGCACACAGCAACTCGGAGCGCGCGCGCGCACACACACACACACACACACGCGCGCGCGCACACAGACACACACACACACACACACACACACACACACACACACGCACACACACACGCACACGCAAGCCCTCCCTTGACAGTGACCTCCAGCATGGGAAGGTCGGCCTTGACACTGACTGACCTCCAGCATGGGCAGGTCGGCCTTGACACTGACTGACCTCCAGCATGGGCAGGTCGCCGAGGGGGAAGTCCCTGAAGCCCGTGATGTTGAGAAACGCCACCTCGTCCGCGCCCTCCCTGAAGTAGCGCGCCGCCAGCTCCACTGGCTTGCCAAGGTTGCGCACCTGAGGGGGGTGGGACGGGGGAGAAGCGGGGGGTGAGGGGTGCGGGTGCGGGGGAGTAAGGGAATGCAGGGCGCAGGACTCCCTCAAGTAGAGCGCGCCAGGTCCACTGGCTTGCCCAGGTTGCGCACCTGGTGGGGGGAAAAGCAGTGGTTGAGAGTGGGGTTGGGGTGTGTGGGGGGAGGGTACAAGAGTGAGGGAGTAAGGGACTGGACTGCAGGGGGCTGGGCTGGGCTTGTTCGCCCCCACCTTGTCCGCCCCCACCTTGTCCGCCCCCACCTTGTCCGCCCCCACCTTGTTCGCCCCCTCGTTGTTGAGAAGGTTTTCATTCATACTGGTGGCCCTTGCTCACTCATCACCCCTAGTCTAGTGGTGACCAACACACACCAGTGTGACATGCCAACACACACCAGTGTGACATGCCAACACACACCAGTGTGACATGCCAGTACCCTCGCCTTGCCTCATCACCCTCCCTTTACTCCCCCTCCCTCTTACCTCCCGTTCGTGGCCCTACGCTCGTACGCTGTACTGGTGGCCCTTGGTCATCACCAGCTGCCATTAGCACGCACACATGGCCATGCTACCACCTTCCACCATCCCCACAACAACACCCTCCTCGCGCCCATTTATTCACCTCCCTCTCATCGCCCTGCTCCCGCACGTCGTACTGGTCGCCCTGGGTCAACACCAGGTTCCCATTAGCTCACACACGACCGACTGCATACGCACCCTCGCCCCATCACCTTCCCCCCAATCTTCCCCCTCACCTCCCTCTCATCGCCCTAAGCACCTCGCCCCATCACCTTCCCCCCAATCTTCCCGCTCACCTCCCTCTCATCGCCCTGCTCCCGCACGTCGTACTGGTCGCCCTTGGTCACCACCAGGTCCCCCCGGTCGTTAGCACGCACATCCAAGCACGCGATCACGCGCTTCGCCAGCTGTGTTGCACGAGGGCCCCTCAGGGGCTTGTTGCATGCCTCCTCCACCTCCTGGTGGGGTTGGGAGGGGTGAGGTCGAGTGCGGTGAGGAGGAGTGCGGCAAGGTGTTGGTCCCCCTTGGTGACCACCAGAACCAGGTCACCCCGGTCATTGGCGCGCACATCCAAACACGCAATCACGCGCTTGACTAGATGCGTGGCTCGACGGCCCCTCAGCGGCTGGCTGCATGCTGCCTCTACCTCCTGGTGGGGGTGGGAGGGGTGGGATGGAGTGTGGTGAGGAGGAGTGTGTCATTGGCGCGCACATCCAAACACGCAATCACGCGCTTGCCTAGCTGCGTGGCTCGCGGGCCCCTCAGCGGCTGGCTGCACGCCTCTTCCACCTCCTGGTGAGGGTGGAAGGGGTGGGATGCGGTGGGGTGGAGTAGGGTGTGATGCAAGGGAATATGGCATGCGGCAAGGTTCTGTGGGCGGCCCTTGGTGACCACGAGGTCCCCCCAGTGACCACTGGGACATTGGCGCGCAAATTAAACGCGCAACCTAACCACGCGCTTCGCCAGCTGTGTTGCGAGAGGGCCCCTCAGGGCGTTGCTGCATGCGTCTACCCCCTCCTAGCCTGGCGTGACAAAACGTGGTGTGAGAGTGAGGTGGAAGGGGTGTCATAGAACACGTGAGATGGAAGGGGTGTCATAGAACACGTGAGGTGGAAGGGGTGTCATAGAACACGTGAGGTGGAAGGGGTGTCATAGAACACGTGAGGTGGAAGGGGTGTCATAGAACACGTGAGGTGGAAGGGGTGTCATAGAACACGTGAGGTGGAAGGGGTGTCATAGAACACGTGAACGAATGTGGCATGGAACACAACACGGCACCGAATATGTGGAATAAATTAGCATTAAACACGTGATGGCAACACAAGGCATGTCTCAGTCTTTGCCCCTCAGTGGCTTGCTGCACTGCACTGCACTGCACTGCACTGCACTGCACTGCACTGCACTGCACTGCACTGCACTGCACTGCACTGCACTGCACTGCACTGCACTGCACTGCACTGCACTGTCGCCACCTCCAACCCCCCAGATGACGTGGAGTGAGGGGGAGAGATGGCGTGGTGTGTGATGCAGATGAATGTGGCATACTGCCCGTGCCAGGCCATGCTGTGCTCACATCAATGATCAACCCATGCTGTGCTCACATCAACCCATGCTGTGCTCACATCAACCCATGCTGTGCTCGCATCAACCCATGCTGTGCTCACATCAACCCATGCTGTGCTCACATCAACCCATGCTGTGCTCACATCAAGCCATACCATACCAATGTGACGATACAAGTGCAATGAGGCGCATGAAGGCCCACGGAGTAAGCAGGAGGAGAAAAATGATTCAAGTAGAGACAGACCGCCAGCTTAGCGAGGAGCGATTAAATTCCACCAGCGCAAGCAATCAGAGAGGGCAGAGAGGGCAGGGAGGGCGGGGAGGGCAGGGAGGGCAGGGAGGGCAGGGAGGGCAGGGAGGGCAGGGAGGGCAGGGAGGAGAGTGAGGGTGGAGAGAGGGTACCCACGTTGGCCTGCTGGCTCCTGTTGGGGCCGAGGAAGCGACGCAGGATGTCCAAGCCCACCACTGGCGGGGGTATGGGGGACAAGGATGAGGGACGGGGATGAGGGGAAGGGGATGAGGGACGGGGATGAGGGGAAGGGGATGAGGGGAAGGGGATGAGGGGAAGGGGATGAGGGGAAGGGGATGAGGGGAAGGGGATGAGGGGAAGGGGATGAGGGGAAGGGGATGAGGGGAAGGGGATGAGGGGAAGGGGATGAGATGAGGGGAAGGGGATGAGGGGAAGGGGATGAGGGGAAGGGGATGAGGGAAAGGGGATGAGGGGAAGGTGATGAGGGGCGTGTCAGGAAGGGACATCGGGAGCAGGGAGGGCGCATGCACGCACACAGGGTGTGGGTAGGGGTATGAGTAGTGTGTAAGCATAGGGTTGGTTCTTGGGATGAGATGTGGGCGAGTTAGGAGGCGCAAGAATGCAAGCGGAACGGAATGCAGCAGGGAGAACGATGCCGTGCTAACTGCAATCACCGTACTTCCACTACTTCCCCCCCCCTGCCTTGACTGCCTCACCCCTCCCCACATCTCACCGCCTGACTTCGGAGGGTGGAACTGCACAGCTTGCACGTTGCCCCTCCTCACCCTCTCACTCACTGCACTGCACGTTGACCTGCACTCTGCTCGCCGCTCTTCCCGCCCTCCACTCTCCTCACCACTCACTCACCGCCCGACTTCTCCGGGTGGAATTGCACGGCCTGCACGTTGCCCTTCCGCACTGCCGCCACGTACGGCTCGCCATAGTTGGCCGTCGCCAGCACCCACTCGCTGTTCCCAGGGGTCTGGGGGTGGGAAGAAAGGCAGGGGGAGGGGGGAGGGAGGAGCGGGAGGGAGGGTTATATGCATGGATGGTACAACACATATGGTACGTGGAAGGTACTACCACTGCGGACATACGGCTGCCCATAGTTGGCCGTCGCCAGCACCCACTCGCTGTTGTCAGGGGTCTGGGGGGTAAGCCACGTGAGAGGGGGATGGGAGAGGAGGCGGAGGGGGCGAAGGGGGCGGAGGGGGCGGAGGGGGCGGAGGGGGGGTTACATGTACGGTGAGGTGAGTGCCATGGCCGCCCGTACGGCTTTTCTCTGCTGTCGCCAGCCCAGCCCAGCACCCAATCGCTGTTCTCAGGGATCTGGGGGGAAGGGAGTGGAGAGGGGTGCAATGGGGTGTATGGCGGTGAGGGGGAGGGGAGGGAGTGGAACCCAACTGTCTTAGGCTAACTAGGCTGGGGTGACGCGCAGCTTTCATGTGGGGAAAGGAGGGAGGGGGTCAACTTTGGGCATTCTCACAAGTGAAACGACAAGCATGCGCTAGGCGGGGCTGAACTGAAACACTGCCTGCCCGCATGTGGGGAGAGAGGATGCTTAGCGTAGCGAGCCGTTAGCCTAACTGCAGTGCAGTGCGACCCTAAACACCCCTCCTCCTACACACCACAGCACAGTCCCTGGCCGGGCCCTCGCTCAGCCGCACCCGAGGAGTTTCTATTCTAGGCTTCGCTGCAGCGCACCTGAGTGGCTCGGTACGAGTGCACAAAGTACACGTGGCGCCCATTCACGCCATTCAGAATGGACGGCTCGGATTGCACGATCTGCAGCCCGTTCCACCCGATCTGCGGCACGGTGAGCCCCTTGGATGCATCGAATCGGGACACAGTGCCCGGGATGATGCCCAATCCCTCCACTGTAAGGGGGGAGGAGGAGAGGAGGAGAGGAGAAGGGGGGAGACGGGGAGAGGAGAGGGTTAAGGCGCTTGGATGCATCGAATGGGGACACGGTGCCCGGGATGATGGCCAGCCCTTCCATGGGGAGAAGGGAAGGGGTGCGCCAGGTAGGCGAGGAAGGGGGGAGAGAGAGGGGGGTAGGGGAAGGGGAGAGAGAGAGGGGTAGGGGAAGGGGAGAGAGAGAGGGGGGGAGGGGAAGGGGGATCCTTGAGGAACGGGGCCGGAGAGGTGGCGAGTGGGAGAAGGGAAAAGGGGAGGAGGCGAGTAGGAGGAGGAGGAGGAGGAGGAGGAGGAGGAGGAGGAGGAGGAGGAGGAGGAGGAGGAGGAGGAGGAGGAGGAGGAGGAGGAGGAGGAGGAGGAGGAGGAGGAGGAGGAGGAAGAGGAGGAGGAGGAAGAGGAGGAGGAGGAGGAGGAAGAGGAGGAGGAAGAGGAGGAGGAGGGGAGAGGGCGAGGAAGGGGAGAAGGGGGGTGCGTGAGTGCAGGAGGTGAGGTGAGGTGAGGTGAGGTGAGGTGAGGTGAGGTGAGGTGAGGTGAGGTGCAGAATGATATAGCGCAAGGGGCATGGCAGGGGTGGCATGGCAGGGGTGGCATGGCAGGGGTGGCATGGGCACAGCAGGAACAACAACATGCGCTACCTACCGACCTACCTACCTACCTACCTACCTACCTACCTACCTACCTACCTACCTACCTACCTACCTACCTACCTACCTACCTACCTACCTACCGACCTACCTACCTACCTACCTACCTACCTACCTACCTACCTACCTACCTACCTACCTACCTACCTACCTACCTACCTACTTACCTGCCTGCCTGCCTACCTACCTACCATTGCTTCAATCGTCTCCTGTCCCCTCGTCCCCTCTCCCTAACACAGCAGCTGCAGTGCCACGCACATGGGGCAACGTTTGAGTCGACTCTACAGTCAGCACCACACACATGGGTCTGTACGTTCACTGTTTCTTTGGGCGCCACTAAAGTGCTCTTCCCCTGCCCACTCGTCCCCTCTCCCCTCACGTCACACAGCAGCTGCAGCGCCACGCAACGCACATCGGGCTGTGGCTTCACTCTTCGTACCTTTTGTCTTCCCCTACGTACCACCCGTCTTCCCCTACGTACCACCCGTCTTCCCCTACGTACCACCCGTCTTCCCCTACGTACCACCCGTCTTCCCCTACGTACCACCCGTCTTCCCCTACGTACCACCCGTCTTCCCCTACGTACCACCCGTCTTCCCCTACGTACCACCCGTCTTCCCCTACGTACCACCCGTCTTCCCCTACGTACCACCCGTCTTCCCCTACGTACCACCCGTCTTCCCCTACGTACCACCCGTCTTCCCCTACGTACCACCCGTCTTCCCCTACGTACCACCCGTCTTCCCCTACGTACCACCCGTCTTCCCCTACGTACCACCCGTCTTCCCCTACGTACCACCCGTCTTCCCCTACGTACCACCCGTCTTCCCCTACGTACCACCCGTCTTCCCCTACCACCCGTCTTCCCCTACGTACCACCCGTCTTCCCCTACGTACCACCCGTCTTCCCCTACGTACCACCCGTCTTCCCCTACGTACCACCCGTCTTCCCCTACGTACCACCCGTCTTCCCCTACGTACCACCCGTCTTCCCCTACGTACCACCCGTCTTCCCCTACGTACCACCCGTCTTCCCCTACGTACCACCCGTCTTCCCCTACGTACCACCCATCTTCCCCTACGTACCACCCATCTTCCCCTACGTACCTCCCGTCTTCCCCTACGTACCTCCCGTCTTCCCCTACGTACCTCCCGTCTTCCCCTACGTACCTCCCATCTTCCCCTACGTACCTCCCGTCTTCCCCTACGTACCTCCCATCTTCCCCTACGTACCTCCCATCTTCCCCTACGTACCTCCCGTCTTCCCCTACGTACCTCCCGTCTTCCCCTACGTACCTCCCATCTTCCCCTACGTACCTCCCATCTTCCCCTACGTACCTCCCATCTTCCCCTACGTACCTCCCGTCTTCCCCTACGTACCTCCCATCTTCCCCTACGTACCTCCCATCTTCCCCTACGTACCTCCCGTCTTCCCCTACGTACCACCCGTCTTCCCCTACGTACCACCCGTCTTCCCCTACGTACCACCCGTCTTCCCCTACGTACCACCCGTCTTCCCCTACGTACCACCCGTCTTCCCCTACGTACCACCCGTCTTCCCCTACGTACCACCCGTCTTCCCCTACGTACCACCCGTCTTCCCCTACGTACCACCCAGCTTCCCCTACGTACCTCCCATCTTCCCCTACGTACCTCCCGTCTTCCCCTACGTACCTCCCATCTTCCCCTACGTACCTCCCGTCTTCCCCTACGTACCTCCCGTCTTCCCCTACGTACCTCCCGTCTTCCCCTACGTACCTCCCATCTTCCCCTACGTACCTCCCATCTTCCCCTACGTACCTCCCGTCTTCCCCTACGTACCTCCCGTCTTCCCCTACGTACCTCCCATCTTCCCCTACGTACCTCCCATCTTCCCCTACGTACCTCCCATCTTCCCCTACGTACCTCCCGTCTTCCCCTACGTACCTCCCATCTTCCCCTACGTACCTCCCATCTTCCCCTACGTACCTCCCGTCTTCCCCTACGTACCTCCCGTCTTCCCCTACGTACCTCCCATCTTCCCCTACGTACCTCCCATCTTCCCCTACGTACCTCCCATCTTCCCCTACGTACCTCCCGTCTTCCCCTACGTACCTCCCATCTTCCCCTACGTACCTCCCGTCTTCCCCTACGTACCTCCCATCTTCCCCTACGTACCTCCCATCTTCCCCTACGTACCTCCCATCTTCCCTACGTACCTCCCATCTTCCCCTACGTACCTCCCGTCTTCCCCTACGTACCTCCCATCTTCCCCTACGTACCTCCCATCTTCCCCTACGTACCTCCCGTCTTCCCCTACGTACCTCCCATCTTCCCCTACGTACCTCCCGTCTTCCCCTACGTACCTCCCATCTTCCCCTACGTACCTCCCATCTTCCCCTACGTACCTCCCATCTTCCCCTACGTACCTCCCATCTTCCCCTACGTACCTCCCGTCTTCCCCTACGTACCTCCCATCTTCCCCTACGTACCTCCCGTCTTCCCCTACGTACCTCCCATCTTCCCCTACGTACCTCCCATCTTCCCCTACGTACCTCCCATCTTCCCCTACGTACCTCCCATCTTCCCCTACGTACCTCCCGTCTTCCCCTACGTACCTCCCATCTTCCCCTACGTACCTCCCATATTCCCCTACGTACCTCCCATCTTCCCCTACGTACCTCCCATCTTCCCCTACGTACCTCCCGTCTTCCCCTACGTACCTCCCATCTTCCCCTACGTACCTCCCGTCTTCCCCTACGTACCTCCCATCTTCCCCTACGTACCTCCCATCTTCCCCTACGTACCTCCCATCTTCCCCTACGTACCTCCCGTCTTCCCCTACGTACCTCCCATCTTCCCCTACGTACCTCCCATCTTCCCCTACGTACCTCCCATCTTCCCCTACGTACCTCCCATCTTCCCCTACGTACCTCCCATCTTCCCCTACGTACCTCCCATCTTCCCCTACGTACCTCCCCTCCCATTGCGCCAATCTTCTCCCCTTCCCCTCCCCCCCCACAACGCAGCAGCTGGAGCGCTGCGCACATGAGGCTGTGGCTTCCCTCTTCTCACTACCCATCCCCCGCTGGTTACCCGTTCCCCATCCCCCATGCCACCACCATCCGTCAGCCATTCCCCATCCCCCATGCCACCACCATCCGTCACGCATTCCCCATCCCCCATGCCCCCACCATCCGTCAGCCATTCCCCATCCCCCATGCCACCACCATCCGTCACGCATTCCCCATCCCCCATGCCCCCACCATCCGTCAGCCATTCCCCCACTCCACCGACTTACTCACCATCGCCAAACTCCTGGCTGCCGTCGAACAGCAGCTGCAGGCCCAGGCAGATGCCCAGGAAGGGGCGATTCCACAGCTGATAGCAGTTAGTTACCTACCTACCCATCCTCCATGCACCCAATACCCCCCGCCCATCCGCCATGCACCCAATACCCCCCGCCCATCCGCCATGCACCCAATACCCCCCGCCCATCCGCCATGCACCCAATACCCCCCGCCCCCATGCCCTCTCACTCACCATCGCCGAACTCCTGGCTGCCGTCGAAGAGCAACTGCAGGCCCAGGCAGATGCCCAGGAAGGGGCGGTCCAACGCCACGTACTGGCGGATGGCGTCTGCCAGGCTGGCATGGAAGACGGGAGTGTATACGACGGATGTAGACGAGGTAGGGAAGAGAAGAGGTGGGGAAGAGAAGAGGTAGGGAAGAGAAGAGGTGGGGAAGAGAAGAGGTAGGGAAGAGAAGAGGTGGGGAAGAGAAGAGGTAGGGAAGAGAAGAGGTGGGGAAGAGAAGAGGTAGGGAAGAGAAGAGGTGGGGAAGAGAAGAGGTAGGGAAGAGAAGAGGTGGGGAAGAGAAGAGGTGGGGAAGAGAAGAGGTGGGGAAGAGAAGAGGTGGGGAAGAGAAGAGGTAGGGAAGAGAAGAGGTGGGGAAGAGAAGAGGTGGGGAAGAGAAGAGGTGGGGAAGAGAAGAGGTGGGGAAGAGAAGAGGTGGGAAGAGAAGAGGTGGGGAAGAGAAGAGGTGGGGAAGAGAAGAGGTGGGGAAGAGAAGAGGTGGGGAAGAGAAGAGGTGGGGAAGAGAAGAGGTGGGGAAGAGAAGAGGTGGGGAAGAGAAGAGGTGGGGAAGAGAAGAGGTGGGGAAGAGAAGAGGTGGGGAAGAGAAGAGGTGGGGAAGAGAAGAGGTGGGGAAGAGAAGAGGTGGGGAAGAGAAGAGGTGGGGAAGAGAAGAGGTGGGGAAGAGAAGAGGTGGGGAAGAGAAGAGGTGGGGAAGAGAAGAGGTGGGGAAGAGAAGAGGTGGGGAAGAGAAGAGGTGGGGAAGGGGATGGAAAGAGGGAGAAGGGCACAGGCAGATGCCCAGGAAGGGGCGGTCCAACGCCACATACTGGCGAATGGCGTCTGCGAGCCTGGCATGCGAATGGTGGACCGTACTGGTGGATGACATGACATGGCATGGGCCAACCCCCATGCCATGTCATCAATCCAACCCCATGCCATGTCATCAACCCAACCCCATGCCATGTCATCAACCCACCCCCATGCCATGTCATCAACCCACCCCCATGCCACGTCATCAACCCACCCCATGCCATGTAATCAACCCAACCCCATGCCACGTCATCACCCCAGGCCCATGCCATCACTCCCCTTACCCTCTCTCATTCAGCACGCCCATGGCGGCCCTGAACGCGCCCACACGCCTGCCCAGTTTCCCCTTCATGCATGGCTTAAGTAACCTGTAAGAAACCCATCACCCCTTACCCTGTAAGAGACCCATCACCCCTTACCCTGTAAGAGACCCATCACCCCTTACCCTGTAAGAGACCCATCACCCCTTACCCTGTAAGAGACCCATCACCCCTTACCCTGTAAGAGACCCATCACCCCTTACCCTGTAAGAGACCCATCACCCCTTACCCTGTAAGAGACCCATCACCCCTTACCCTGTAAGAGACCCATCACCCCTTACCCTGTAAGAGACCCATCACCCCTTACCCTGTAAGAGACCCATCACCCCTTACCCTGTAAGAGACCCATCACCCCTTACCCTGTAAGAGACCCATCACCCCTTACCCTGTAAGAGACCCATCACCCCTTACCCTGTAAGAGACCCATCACCCCTTACCCTGTAAGAGACCCATCACCCCTTACCCTGTAAGAGACCCATCACCCCTTACCCTGTAAGAGACCCATCACCCCTTACCCTGTAAGAGACCCATCACCCCTTACCCTGTAAGAGACCCATCACCCCTTACCCTGTAAGAGACCCATCACCCCTTACCCTGTAAGAGACCCATCACCCCTTACCCTGTAAGAGACCCATCACCCCTTACCCTGTAAGAGACCCATCACCCCTTACCCTGTAAGAGACCCATCACCCCTTACCCTGTAAGAGACCCATCACCCCTTACCCTGTAAGAGACCCATCACCCCTTACCCTGTAAGAGACCCATCACCCCTTACCCTGTAAGAGACCCATCACCCCTTACCCTGTAAGAGACCCATCACCCCTTACCCTGTAAGAGACCCATCACCCCTTACCCTGTAAGAGACCCATCACCCCTTACCCTGTAAGAGACCCATCACCCCTTACCCTGTAAGAGACCCATCACCCCTTACCCTGTAAGAGACCCATCACCCCTTACCCTGTAAGAGACCCATCACCCCTTACCCTGTAAGAGACCCATCACCCCTTACCCTGTAAGAGACCCATCACCCCTTACCCTGTAAGAGACCCATCACCCCTTACCCTGTAAGAGACCCATCACCCCTTACCCTGTAAGAGACCCATCACCCCTTACCCTGTAAGAGACCCATCACCCCTTACCCTGTAAGAGACCCATCACCCCTTACCCTGTAAGAGACCCATCACCCCTTACCCTGTAAGAGACCCATCACCCCTTACCCTGTAAGAGACCCATCACCCCTTACCCTGTAAGAGACCCATCACCCCTTACCCTGTAAGAGACCCATCACCCCTTACCCTGTAAGAGACCCATCACCCCTTACCCTGTAAGAGACCCATCACCCCTTACCCTGTAAGAGACCCATCACCCCTTACCCTGTAAGAGACCCATCACCCCTTACCCTGTAAGAGACCCATCACCCCTTACCCTGTAAGAGACCCATCACCCCTTACCCTGTAAGAGACCCATCACCCCTTACCCTGTAAGAGACCCATCACCCCTTACCCTGTAAGAGACCCATCACCCCTTACCCTGTAAGAGACCCATCACCCCTTACCCTGTAAGAGACCCATCACCCCTTACCCTGTAAGAGACCCATCACCCCTTACCCTGTAAGAGACCCATCACCCCTTACCCTGTAAGAGACCCATCACCCCTTACCCTGTAAGAGACCCATCACCCCTTACCCTGTAAGAGACCCATCACCCCTTACCCTGTAAGAGACCCATCACCCCTTACCCTGTAAGAGACCCATCACCCCTTACCCTGTAAGAGACCCATCACCCCTTACCCTGTAAGAGACCCATCACCCCTTACCCTGTAAGAGACCCATCACCCCTTACCCTGTAAGAGACCCATCACCCCTTACCCTGTAAGAGACCCATCACCCCTTACCCTGTAAGAGACCCATCACCCCTTACCCTGTAAGAGACCCATCACCCCTTACCCTGTAAGAGACCCATCACCCCTTACCCTGTAAGAGACCCATCACCCCTTACCCTGTAAGAGACCCATCACCCCTTACCCTGTAAGAGACCCATCACCCCTTACCCTGTAAGAGACCCATCACCCCTTACCCTGTAAGAGACCCATCACCCCTTACCCTGTAAGAGACCCATCACCCCTTACCCTGTAAGAGACCCATCACCCCTTACCCTGTAAGAGACCCATCACCCCTTACCCTGTAAGAGACCCATCACCCCTTACCCTGTAAGAGACCCATCACCCCTTACCCTGTAAGAGACCCATCACCCCTTACCCTGTAAGAGACCCATCACCCCTTACCCTGTAAGAGACCCATCACCCCTTACCCTGTAAGAGACCCATCACCCCTTACCCTGTAAGAGACCCATCACCCCTTACCCTGTAAGAGACCCATCACCCCTTACCCTGTAAGAGACCCATCACCGCTTACCCTCGCTCATTCAGCACGTCCATGGCCGCCCTGAACGCGCCCACGCCCGGGAAGATGAGCTTCTTGGCTGCCAGGATGTCCTCTGGGTCGCTCACCTGGTGGAGCGGAGGGGGTAGGAAGGGGGAGAAGGTGGCGGATGAGAGGGGTGAGCGCACGGTGAAGGAGGGGAATGGGAAAAGGATGGAGGAAGAGGGAAGGCGTGCGTGAGCTTCTTTGCTGTTAGCATGTCCTCTGGCTCGCTCACCTGGGAGGAGGGGGGGAGGGGGGAAGGGGGGGGAGGGGGGGTGAAGGGAACAGGCGGATGTAGGGGGTAGGATGTGAGAGGGGGAAAGACGAAGGGGATGGGTGGGTGGGAAACGGATGGAGGATGGGAAGAGGAGATGGGAAGAGGAGATGGACTTTCATTGCAAGGATGCCCTCTGGCTCGCTCACCTGGGGGGAGGGAACGGGGGAGGAAGGGGGAAAGAGGCGAGTGGGAGCGGAGGGGTGAGAAGGGGGACAAGCGGGGAAGAAGAAACGGATGGGTAGGTGGAAGAAGGGTGGAGAGCGGAAGGAGGGTGGAAGGAGGGTGGAAGGAGGGTGGAAGGAGGGTGGAAGGAGGGTGGAAGGAGGGTGGAAGGAGGGTGGAAGGAGGGTGGAAAGAGGGTTGAAGGAGGTGAGGAAAAGCTGATCTTCCTTGTCACTAAGATGTATTCCGGCTCGTTCGCCTGGGGGGGAGAGGGAGGATTCGCGAGGAGAGGCGGGAAAGGTAGGCGGGGAAAAAAGCGGGAGGATGGGTGGGTGAGGGGAGGGCGGAGGTATGGGGGAGGTGAGGGATGCGCGGGAATGAGACGGTCGGATTAGTCGGTCAGAGCTGCCGGAATGAGTGATTTTGGGCCCACCCACCCTACTGCCGTCATCCCACCCTACGGCCGTCATCCCACCCTACGGCCGTCATCCCACTCGCAGAATCTCAAGACCCCAAGAGTAGAACCCTCTGCACGTAAGGGCATTCCATTCTCGCCACTCACGTCGTTGATCTCGTAACCCAACAGGCGAATGGCGTTTCGCACGCTTCGCACGTTTCCCGCGCCGTAGTCCAGCAGGGTTACCACATTGTCGCCGTCGCCACTCGAATCGCCCGCCGCTGCTGCTGTCTCTCAGCCAATCAGGCGGGGCAAACAGCCAGGAACGCAAGGGAGATCGAGGCGGGTATAAGGCAGGGAGGAGGCGGAAGGAAAGACGAAAACTGTGACAAGCACGGCGGGAAGAAGCGACCGAAGCGGATGAACAGCCGTTCACTTCTATTCCTGCCATACTCTCGCCCAAGCTGACAGCGCACATGCCTCGAGAGCCTAACCATCCGCGCGCGTACGCGCTAAGCCGCACAACGATCACGGAAACCGTTCGCTCCTCTTTGTACCTCTAACGGCCAGCGACTTGCGCTGCCGCGCCGCTATCCGGCCGTGAGCGGCTGCAGAAAAGCGACTAGGGGAAATGAAGGCGGGGGATGCTAGCGGAGAGGACGCGGGGACGGCCACCCGCGTTACGCGCGCAGGCTGCGCGAGGAGGCCCGCCATGGCTGGCACTGCGATCGCGCTGCGTCGCCGCGGAAGCGGAACGGGCGGAAGCGGAACGCCGGACGCGGAACGCTCGGAAGCCCAGCAGTTCTCAGGTGAGCGCGGATCGCACGCAGCTGATTCGTGCGGAAGGCTCCTAGGCGACTAATAATGGGATCGGTGCAGTCGCGTCCCGACACAGGTACTAAAACGGTCTGATTCTGATGCTGGCCGAATGCAAGCTGTATGCCGTGCTGTACCTAAGCTCTACTTCGATGTTGCCGATAGTAGTGACGCTGGCCAATCAGTGGCGGCGGAAACACCAACGCGGGTGTGCCGCATGGCACAGGGTTTTACGAATTCGCCGTACCGAAAATCCATCAGCATTCTGCATCAAATTTTGTTTCCAGTAAAAGACATGCTACAAAAAAAAAAAAAAAAAGAATTTATCACTCTTACCATATCCTATTATATACAAACGCGTGACGTCAGCACATGCCGCCCCGCCCGCCCTGGCACAGAGGGAATTGGGGCAAATCGAAAAACCCGCGAAATCCCTCCGGGCCCCCGAAAAATCCCGGCTGACCAGGCCGAAAAACCCTCCAAATCCCGCGGTTTCAATGTCGTATAGTTATGACAATATATATGTCAGCCGTAACAGTGGAAATTGGGGGACATTTATCGAGCACTGTTCGACGGACATTGGCCAATGGCCGTCGAGCTCCGTGCACCCCCGACAACTCTGGTTACACCGGCAGCATGTCGCCTACACGGTCGCGCTGACGGTCGACGGTTGCGAAACACGTTTCGCAGCCGGCCGACGGTCGCAACCGACGGCGACGTCCACTGCCGTCGACCTGTCGCCTCGTTGGTGGAGCGAACTGTCGCTGTCGGATGGGCGACTGGTTACGTCAGTCGCAATCAAACGGTCACGTCAACATGTGACGGCCACGTGAAATGTCACGGTAAGAGCATCTACACGACTCTGAACAACAGCCCAACCACGGTATAAACCTCCAACGAGAATTGTAGCATCACATAGTTTTCAATAGGCCTAGGTTTTGGGAGGGATGGTAGCTTACGGTTTACTGTGATGGAGACCGATCCGTCGGCGACAGCGCCCCCTTCGACGAGCCGAGTTATACCGGTCGTGACAGGGACCACCTCGACGTCGAGACCCATACCGGTAGTGCAACAGCCGGTTGTTACGGACCAGCGTTCGACGGGCAATGCGGTCACTGTCGAAGTGATTGGTGCACAGACCGAATTCCCTTCGACAGGACAATCCATCCCTGTTGTGGTAGAACCCATCACGACAATCCCTCCATCCATTGCACGTGAGGCACCAACTCACCGTGCACCATCGTCGACAGCCAATCGCTCGACAGAACCTTTGGCTGGTGCACCGACCTCGACAGGTGGGCGACGTAGGAGAGCGAGGGTTGTTCTGCCTGAGGTACGACAACCACCCCCAGCCGGCACATCCGCAGCTCGAGCTACGCCAGCCGCTCCTCGGCGCACTTCGACGAGACCAAGCAGAGAGGACTTAGCCAGGAACGTCCCTGAAGCGACGGACGATGAGGATGTTCGGACGGGAGAACAGCAGCAGGCGGACGATGTCGAACCGCCGGACCCTCTGCGGCCTGCCGCGGCAAATATATCAGAGGAGGATGCCGTGCACATTCTCGGCGACCAACAGGGCGCCGCCAATCCGTACTTGGCGACGGGAACAATAGAGAGCAGGATTCTCCGTTGTGAGGTTCCGTTGCTGGGAGTTGACCACGATTCCACACGGCCGAACTATGTCTCTGGATGCATGCACTACAAAGCTTGGGCCTGTTTAACTCTAGCGACCGGAAGAAACAACGGAGTTCCTGAAGAGGAGCAGGTGATCCACGAGGACGAGATCGGTAGGGAGATCGGCGACGATATGGGGCCGAGATGGAGGGAGGCGCTCCGTAACGAGGAGCACCTGCACGGGCCGAAAATTACGAAATGGCGCTTGCGCGCTTACGTCGAATACATGTCGACAGAAACAGACGCACAGGCAGCATCCTTGGATACAGGCCGGACCAGAGTCGCGGGAAAGAAGCCGAAAAAATGCACCCCTCCGATGATGCTGGCGCGCCTTACTGCGCTGACGTGCTTCTGCAAAGTACAGGCCATACTCTTCGACGAGCCACTAACGAAACCCTTGGACGACATCACCGAGGCTCGGCAGCTTCTTGCGGTCAAGCTGCGACAGCTGCACGACTTTCAGTTCGAGTAAGTAGGCTGCCATACACCGGTGACTGAAACTTCCCACTCCCGTTCTCACCCATCAATCGCTGTATCTCCCCATTCAATGCAGGCAGTGCGTCGATCCACACAGGGGCTCGCTCGACGATGTTTACACGGAGGAGCAGTTTCGCATTCTCGTTTCAGACATCCTGCCGTGCTGGGCCAAGGAGTACTTTCGGGGGTTGATGGGTCACCCCAGCCAGTCGCTGTGGAGGGCCTTGGCCGTGAGGGTGATGATCCTGATGGCGCATCACATGCTGGGCAGGGGGGTAAGCATCCGCGAGATCCGCTACTGCAATATGTTCACTCACGTCCTTCCGCCCATCACGAACAGCAAGGGGGAATCGTCGATCCACGTCCTCGTGGTCGCCTATCGCAACTCGAAGACCATCAAGGACAACAAGCTCGGCCACCTGTACTTGACTCGACACATGGACTTCCGGCAGTGCGGCTTCGGAGCAGTGTTCATGTGGATACACTTCCTATTCGACCTTGTGCCGCTCCAATACGGGAACGATAAGATCGTGCCCCCCTTGGATTTCAGCAACCCGGAAAACTGGTCGAAGAAGCACCTGTTCCTCGCCCTCTTCGACAATGACAAGACCGAGTTGCCGTACGCAACTCATGCGAAATGGGTGCTCTGGGCGATGAAAAGCGCGGAGTGGATCCTGTCGAAAGTGTCAGAATGAACGGACTGGAGAGATCAGTACAAACAGAGAGATCAGTACAAATAGCAAACCCTAGAATTGTGTACCCCATATAGACTAACCCACTGTAGCCTAACAAACGCAACATATATAATGTTTGACACACCCCCATAGGCAAAGTGGGGGAGACCTAGGGGTCACAAGACCAGTCAAGGCAAAGCAAGGCAACAACAAGCTCAGGGTGGATCTCGAGGATTCCACACAAATTCCGAGCACAAGCTAGTGGTCACAAGACCAGTTCACATGCAGGTTTATAACAGAGCCAGAGATACAGTGATCACAACCTAGCAAGAGTAAACATGCAGGTATAGATATATATAGTGATCACAGTACAAGTAAAGTCAAGAGGTAAGCAAGTGAGGTCCAGTAGGCACAAGGCCTAGTAGAGTGCAGAAGCGCTGATGGTCACGAGGCTGAAGCGCCTTGGTGAACACATCAGCAGTGTTGGCCTTAGTGGCCACGTAGCGAATACAAAGCTGACCGCGCTGCTGCAGCTCACGAGCAAGGAAGTACCGCAGGGCGATGTGCTTCGTTCCGTGCTCCAGTCTGTGCTCCTCACACAAGGCAATGGCAGCCTTGTTGTCGACGTACAGTACTGGAGGAGAACGAGGCCGCTCTCCGAGGTCGGTCAGCAGGTAGGTCAGCCAGCGTAGCTCCTGGGCAGCCATGGCTGTAGCGTAGATCTCAGCCTCGCAACTGGAGCCGAGAACAGAAGAAGAGCGTGTAGAGCGCCAAGAAACTGAGCCAGAGCCAAGGCTGAAGGTGTAACCCTAAGACGACCGCTGAGTGGCCTGGTCGTCTGCCCAAGAAGCGTCTGAGTGCCCTGTGAGAACAACTCGGTCTCGCCCTCCAAGCACAAGCCCCATGCCCGACGTACTGCACAAGTAGCGCAACACCCTCTTAGCGGCATCCATGTGCTCCTTCCTGTGACGGCCAGGAGCGACATAGCGTGCAAGGATGCTAAGAGGGTATGCAAGGTCAGGTCGAGTGCAGGTCATCAGGTACATGAGGCAGCCCACAAGCTCTGGATACGGGCCACTCGGCTCTACGGACTCATCCGAAGGTAGAGCTGAGAGCGAGTGACCGGTAGGCAGAGGAGTGGACTGAGGCGAGGAGTACGTGAAGCCAAAGCGCTGGAGAACCTGCTGCACCATGTGTGACTGAGTCAAGGTAATGGTGCGCCGTGCTCTGTCCCGGGTGATCCGCAAGCCAAGATAGCTTGTCAGCTCACCCAGGTCTGTGCACGTGTGTCTCCTCTGCAGCTCCGACTTCACGTAGGCGAGTCCTGCAGTGTCAGCAGTGGCAAAGACCAAGTCGTCGATGTACACGAGGATGTAGAACGGCGGCAGCGAAGTGTCGGTGCGCAGGAACAGCGACGGGTCAGCTGTAGAAGGCGCGAACCCAAGAGCCGCAAGTGTAGTCCTCAGTGTGTTGTGCCACTCACGCGGAGCCTGGCGGAGACCGTAGACCGGCCGCTGAAGCCTCCACTGGGTACCAGGAGGAAACGACCCAGTGGAGGTCACGCACATCTTTCGAAGGTCTGCGGCACAGATCCTCGCCGACAAAACTGTGAACTTGACAACATCGCGCAGCTGGGTCAATGGGACATGAACGAGATGCGCAGGTCATACGTCACAGGCATCCCGCGCGGGGCCATCCAGCTGCAGGCGGGGTTCATGACGGAACCGGGTGACTATTACATCGGAAGATCGAAAAGCGAAGTACCTGAAGGCCATCGAGAAGCACATCTTTCCGAAGGCGGAGCAGTGGCTCCAAGAGGTATGGATGCGTCGAGCGCCTAGCGTGATCATCGCCCGCAAGTTTCGCACGTCTTTCTCTCAATGTCACCACGTTTGTTTCTTGTTCAGGCGATGGAATGGAACAACGAGCAGGACAAGGAGCATATGTTCTTCGCAGCGAAAAGTTTCTTGAAGGCCCTGCAAGCCGCCCGTATGCCCATCGCAGAGGATCTTGCGATGTACTACGTCCATTGTGACGACCATCCCTTCGACGGTGTGACTGTTTGTGACTGCGAGCGTCATCCGTACGCACAGATGTCGGATTTGTGCAAGGACATGGACTTCCAAAAATGGGCGCTTGACGTGTACATGCTCGACAAGTACGGCATCGAGATGCGGACCAACCCGACCATGTAGAGAGCATCGGTAAGATGGCCCTTCCACATCTTGATCTGAAGTGCTTGCATCAGCCCATTCACCGATCACCGTCTTGTGTGCAGGACGCATCCTTCCAACTCAACACCAAGCACGTCATCACGCAACTTCGGGCGGAGGTTAACTTACACAAGGAGGAGGGAGGGAAAAAAGAAATCAAGATCAAACACCTCGAGCAGAAGGTCGAGTCATTGGAGCCGGAGTAGGGCGCGATGCAAGCGGCGTTGGAGGCGAAGGACGAGGCTCTCGCGCGACTGCAGAAAGCGTTCGACGCACTTAAAATTACCGCGGCGACAAGCGCGGCTGCGAACGTGGGGGATAACGAGAGCGTGCCGCAGACGGCGACCGAAGAAACGACCCCGCCAACACAGCAAGCCCCACAAACAACACCCACTTGACAAAGCGTGGGCAGCCAGCTCGACCAAGCATTGTTCGACGCTGTGGTGTGGCCGTGGTGCAATTGCGAGACCGTGCGGCAGGCGTGGTCCTACTGGGACGGGCCAAGCCCGCTGAACAACGGACACAGTCTTCAACACGCTTACAGGAGGGGCTTCGCCATCAAGTTCAGCAAGTTCACTCCGACTCCTCCCCCCGTTCCCCCTGAAGAGGAGGCCAGGCCAAAAGAAAAGCCTCCGTCCCGAAAAGCTGTCGAGTCGAAATTGCGGAAAATGGAAGTTGTCATGAGGGCCGTCGAGACGTTCAGGCTCGACGACAGCAGCGCGGCTACGTCGACGGTCATTGAGAAGCTTGACTCGATTGTCACGAAGCACTCGATCAACATGCTGGCGGAAGGGCTCGTTCTCAAGGAGGATTCGGGCAAGCAGCTCACGAAGAAGCGGAAAGTCGAGACAGCAGAAGAAAACCGCAAGGACAAAGATCGCCTCAGGATCACGCGGGAGCTAATTCGCGTCGAACTCCGAACCACGGAATGGGCCGAGAAAGTGTTCAAGGACAAATGGACGGAGTTTATGAAGGCAATGGGCGAGGGCCCTAGTTCGACAAGCAACCGTGACGAGGGGGGAAACTAGAGGGGAAACTACAGTAGGATTTTCTTTCAGACTTTGCATGCCATGTTGAGCATTATCGAATAGTTGAACTACTTTAACATGTCGAATACGGAAAGTCAAGAATTATGCAGCAGGTACAGCCTGTCGATCAAACTCTGGAAACAACAAACACAACTGTCGAGAGATACAAGCACCCCCTCGCGCCCGCCTATACTACTCCCCTTGCCCGCCCGTTTCCTTCTCCGTAGCATCCTCGTCGCCCAGCTTCGCCTTGCTCTTTTCTTCTGGCATTGTTAGGCTGCCATAGCCCGCGTCCTCCAGCAAGCGGGCAGCCGCTCGACAGCAGCACCATTGCGTGCAGGCCTGTGCGGCCACGCGAACCATCTGCAACAGGACAGGGTCCGTCGAGCCAAGACCTTCGATAGCCAATGAATACAGCTGATCGGGCCACTGCTTCGCCGGGTACGTCTTGCCGACGTGCAAAAGTATGGACACGAGCGCGGCCATAGCAGCCACACAAGCCTTGGTCGCAGTCTCCAGGGCGAAGAGAGCAGCGTTTGCGGCAGCTAGGGCATCCTTCTTAATATCCTCCCTCGACAACTTCCTGCACGCCGCCCACAAGCTCGCCAGAGTTGCACCGATGGCCATCATGTGTGGTGTCGCCGCCATGCCCTTAGGAGCCGGATAAATCAGGTTCCCGTGCTTCAGGCCCAGCGTCGCGACCTTACCAATCGCCGCGCACAGCGCGATTCCCCAGTCGGTTCCAGCTCGAACTTCCTTATTTGCCGTCGCCAACAGCGACTGGAAACTGCACATCGCAACAAACGCGTAAGCCAGGAGGCCAGAATCCGACCGATAGAGAATTCACCGCCAAACAGCATGTGTTCGACAAAACACACCAACAACAGAAATTCGACACAAATGTCAAAGAACAGGAATTCGACAAAACTCACTCGTCGAAACAACATTCCCCTTGTTCTTGCGCCACGCTCCAAACGCCGGTTGGCATTTTCGCAGCCGCATCGAGATAGACCTTCCACTCCTGCTCGTCCTGCGCCGTAAATGCTTCGTACTCGGTGAGGACTATGTCGGGGAAGTACACGCGCCAGCAGATGGCCGTACAAAACTTTTGGTCATTCTCCGTTTCAAAGTGTCCCAAGAACCGCTTCCTCCCGCCGACGGTCTGCTCGGAAACCGGCTTCCCCTTCCGCAACCCGAAACCCTGTCCTTTGAAGGGAGCTTTGCAGCCCCTTGTCTTGCCTTGGTCGTCCGGGGGAGGAGGTGGGGTGTAACCCATCACCTTGGCCTTCTTCGACTTTTCCTGTCGAGCAGCAACGACAATAGCGGTCTTCTCGACAGGCGCCTGACCAGGGACGCTGGCCATCTCCACGACGTCAAGGCTCTCTGTCGCATGTGCAGAGCGCTTCGACGACTTCGTCGCAGCAGGCTTCTTCTTCGACGTCGAAGGGGAGCCCGGATCGCTAAGGCAAACGTTGCCTAGAGCCGGAGCAACGACGACAGGAGCAACTGGAGGGGTTGAGGACGACGCCCAATTTCCCACATGCTCGACAGCTCGGCCAGCAGCACCGCTCTGCGCAGCTGATGCCCCCTTAGTCTTCGACATCAACCCAGCGGTTGCCTCTCCCGCTCCTTTCCCCGCACCGCCGCCGGACGGGGTAGGGGCACCTCGCTTTCCAAGGGCTATGTTCCCGGTCGAGGCGACGTGCTCGTTCGGGGCACCACTTTTCTCCCCCGCAACCACTCCTTTCCCACCCATTTTTCCCAGGCCCTGCAGGATGTCCCGCATCGAAGCGAACGCATCAGGTGGAGGGATAGGAGCCGCTAAAGAGGTCATAGGGAGGGGCGACTGGTCGAGAACGATGACCTCGTTATCCTCGACGGGCTTGGCGACGGGATGACGGCCACGCGCCGGTGGGGATGCAACCGGGCTGCCGACATTTCCTCCCACCGAAGAAGATGGAGGAACCGACCGCTCGTGACAACGAGGCTCAGCGCCGCTGCGAACCCCTGCCACACCCTCCTGACGCGACCTCGTCGACGGGCCCGCCGATCGCTGGAAACCTCTCGCCATCGCTTCGGTGAGGACTTCCAGTCGCCCAGCTTCGCCTTCTTGGTATCCTTCCCTCACAATGTCCTTCAGCTCCTTCATGGTCTCAGGTGGGAGGTTAGTGTAAAACATGTCCTCCTTAATGGCTTTCTCGAAACCCTTCAGCACCGCTGCAACCAGCCGCTCCTCGACCTGCTTGAGCTGCTTCTCAACGGCGTCCTCGCTCGCTTTTGTGATGGCGGCTGCCACCCCCTCGATGATCTTCCCGGTCATCTCGTCGATCTTCGCCCGCGCCCCTTCCAACAGTATCCTCTCCGCCGTGACACCCTTCACAGCCTCGGCGCAGTGCGACAGTGTGCTCTTCGACGACTCCGAAATCGTATTCCAGGCCGTCCGAAAATCCGCAGCAAGCGTGTTGAATACTCCAGCTTGCTCAGTGTGTTTCGCAAACACGTCGGCGACGAGCTGCTTCTGCGACGCCTCGACTTTCTCAACCCTCTGCAGAAGCTCGACGACCTGGCCTCCGGGTGCAACAATCGCCGTCGATTGGCCCGCCGTCGAAGGCCCCCCGGTCGAAGGGCCCGCCTGTCCGCTGCCACTGGCCGTGCGGTGTCTCCTTGTTACCGTGGCCTGTCGCTCATCTCCTCGACGATACTCCTCAGTAGCCTCCCCGCCCTCCTGCTCCTGCCCTCCCGCCCCACCCACCCGCGCAGCCGCAACCCTAGACTCCTGCTGCTGCACTACTGCCCCACCCTCCTGCGCAGCCGCCACGCCCTTTTGCTGCTGCCCTCCTGCCCCGTCCTCCTGCGCAGCCGCCTCGCCCACCTGCTGCTGCCCTCCGACCCCACCCTCCTGCGCAGCCGCTCCGCCCACCTGCTCCTCGACAGCCTTTTTTTCCCCCGTCGCCTGCTGCTCGATACGCTTCACCCGCTCGTCCACCCGCTCCCCGAGCGCCACTCCGTGCTCCCCCGTACGCTCCGTGCTATGTCCGGCGCCCTCGCCGTCCTCCTCGTCCGACTCATCGCTCGAGCTCGAGCCGGAGCTCGATCCCGATCCCGAGTCCTCGTCCGTGTTCGCATCGCCGCCCCGGCCGCTCGCCCCGTGCTGAGCCTGCCTCGATGTATCCTCCTTGATGTCCTCCTCCTCCTCCTCGACGCTGTACTCAACAACGACGCGTGCCGACTCCTCGCCTCCTCCCTCGTGGTCGGCACCCCCTCCCGCACCTGCTCCCTCCGCAACCTGGACGATCTTTCTCGAAAACAGCTTGGCCATGAACACCGGAAGCGCACCCGGGCCAGGGTTCGTTCTCCCGAGAGGCACGAGATTGCCCTTTCGAGGCTGCTCGATGAAGGCGTTCCATTTCGACAGAATCCGGTGCACCCCATGCACGACACGAGCTGCCGCGCCGTTTTCATAGGGGCTCGACAAGGGCGTCGTCGTCTGCGACGGGTGAAAACATACGTAAGCGTCAGATCACATGCTCGACGAAAACACTGGGGGTCTAAGGAGAGCTTACCAGCAGATCGAAATCCTCGTTCAACTCCAGACGAAGGTCGATCAGTTTCAACACTTCTTGGTCGTGCAAGGTCGGAGCCTGGTGGGTCATCGCGTACTCGGCGCGAAGCTGCTCCTTCATCCACCTGCGACGCAACAGAGAGAAGAGTAAGATTGTCGAGAACAGCAGCTCGACAGCAGGGCGGCAAAGCTGTCACTCACACGAAAACTTCTTGCGCCAGAGAAGATTGGTGGTTCATATCGGGAAACTTGTCTTTCGAATCGAAGTGCATCATTCGAGTTCGACTGCCACGGTGCCTCGCAGCCAGCAGATCGTCGGGGTGCGATACCACAAACAGGCTCGAGTGGGAGAACGGAGCCACACTCATTCTGCATGCAGAGCCAATGCACGTGAGAATGGGTTCAGGGCGAAAGACGGAGCACGCAAGGACGGGATAGTGTCGAACTCACGGTGTCCGCAGCAGAACGAAAACCACATGCTTGCCGAGGAGGCCGTCGAGGTGGTTGCTCGCAAAAGCGACTGGGGTGGGACGGGCCAACTCTTCACGCGCACGCGCCGGAGTCAGGATCGACACCTTGGGGAGCTGCTCGACGGACAGCAGCTCATGACAGAACAGGCTGCACGGAAAGCTAAGGCAACGTCAGCGACAGGTAAACCGAAACATGGCAAACCGAAATTGCTCGACAGGACACGTACACGACGCCCGCGACCATCATGCTCTCGTCGAGCTCCCCTTTCGGCGCCTCGCGAATCGCATCCAGCTGGTCCTCGTACACCTCCACCTCGACCCCGCCTGCACTTAGGATGACGCCGCGTCGAACCGTCGGCTCGTTCATGACGGGTACGGAGGCGGGGCCCGTAGCCATGTCAGTCCTAGCAACGGAGAGGGCGGGCGCGCAGGGAATTTGGGAACTAGCAGGGACTAGGAAGTAGGGAAGTGAAGTAAAAATCGGAAACAGCAACAAAATGAGACCGCACGCAGGGTATTAGCTGTTTGCCGTCCCTCCCACCGCGACGGACGAGGGGGGTTCAAGGGCCAGGAGGCAGGGCGCGTTCCGAGACGCGGGAGGAGGAGCCCTTCGCGGAGACCGGCGGGGCCCTATTGGCCTCGACGTGAAACCTGGTTGTTGGTTGCATGGGGTGGGGCGCCTTGCATGCAGCCGAAACGCCCCTTTCAAGGCTCGGGAGGGGGCCTTCGACACGTCACCAAGATCGAGCGGCTTGAACGAAACGGGCCCGTCGAGGGGTAGAGCAGTGGAGCGCGGTGCAGACGGGCGTCGGTTCCGTCTGGCCGGCGAAATTTCGCGGACTGGTTCCGTCGGCGATGCGTCGCTCGGCGAGGTATGGCTGGGTTACCGGACGGAACCCGTCCACGAACCGAGCGAGGGGTTGGGCTCGGTTGGGTGGGGACCACTGCCAGCTCGAGGGCGCGGGTTGCTGGCGTCATGCGCAGCTGGCGCCAGCTGGGGGTGCCCGTTTCCGGGCGGGAGGGGGGGGTGGCTCCCGCCCCTCGCGTGCCCCGCTAGGCGACTGCGGGAAAACGAAAATCCCTCAGAGGAAAACCCGCAGGGGCGAACGGGGGTTCCCGGAGGGATTCGGGCATCCCCTATCCACAGCCCTGAACTGTCCATCTTATGATTGGAGCAGACAATGCATGGGGTGCTCTAATCCGCATGGAAACCAGTTACAACTGGCTCTCATGACAACATATGCCTAAAAAACCTACACCATGCATAACATCATGCATTTACGCGCTCCCAGATAAAATGTGCACTCATTTGCTCTTACCGGAAACTCAACCAGCTGGTAATCTGAGCAGACATCGTCTGTTTGTGCCATGTGATGGGCGCCGTAAACGGCCCGACGTCACTCGCCTCCTGCACCTCAGGCAGGGCCGGCTTCCACATCAAGGCACGCCGCTCTTCCTTGCCGGCCGTAACCGTGGACCAGTTGAAAAGGCATACTTCATTCAACGCCTCCACCCTCCTCCGAAACGCTTGCACTGTCGTGTCAAACTATATTATGTAGGCTGTAGTGGGGTAGCCCACATGGGGTACAACCCAATTAGGGTTTACTACTTGTACTCCTGCATGCTGCTAGTTCACTCATTCCTGCTGCTAGATTCTAACATG
Organism: Closterium sp. Yama58-4; assembly: GCA_947470075.1. NCBI lineage: Eukaryota > Viridiplantae > Streptophyta > Zygnematophyceae > Desmidiales > Closteriaceae > Closterium > Closterium sp. Yama58-4. The sequence goes on from CANIUD010000700.1 coordinate 450,360, forward strand.
GTTTCAGAGCACTAGGTCCGTAGGACCGTTTTTTTTTTTCGGGCCCACCTACCGTTGCGGTTACCGCGCTACCCCACGTACCTGCCTGCCTTGCCTTGCCTTGCCTTGTGACGTGCTGCGCTGCGCGCGCCGTCCTGCAGCCCTAGCGCTGCCTCCTGCTGCCCTAGGCCAGCGCGCTGCCCCTGCAGGCCCGTAAGGCCCGCGCGCCGCCTCTGCAGCCTCGTAAGGCCCGCGCGCCGCCCCTGCAGGCCCGTCAGGCCCGCTAGCCGCCCCTCGCGCCACGCCCGCTGCCCGCGCGTCGCTCTGCAGCCCCGCGCGTCGCGTCCGCTGCCCGCGCGTCGCGCTGCAGCCCCGCGCGTCGCGTGTGCTGCCCGCGCGTCGCGCTGCAGCCTTGCTCGCCGCGGCTGCCATCCCCGCGTAGCCCGCTGCGGCTTCGCGCGCCGCGCCCGCAGCTCGCGTAGCGCGCTGCAGCCCCGCGCGTCGCGTCCGCTGCCCGCGCGTCGCGCTGCAGCCCCGCGCGTCGCGTCCGCTGCCCGCGCGTCGCGCTGCAGCCCCGCGCGCCGCGGCTACCGTCCCCGCGCACCGCGGCTGCCCCTGCTTGACTGCCGCCGTCGCCCCTACAGCAGCTGCCGCGGAGCCTCCTGCTGCGGTCGCGGTCCCGCCCTGCAGCAGCTGCCGCGAAGGCTTCTACCACCATCGCCGCCCCGCCCTACAGCAGCTGCCACGGAGCCTGCCCTGCAGCAGCCTCGGCCCCGCCTTGCAGCAACTGTCGCGGACCTGCCCTACCGCCGACGCAACCCTGCTCTGCCGCAGCTGTCGCGGCCCCGCCGTCGCCGCCGTCGTGCGCCTGCCCTTCCCGCCACTGGTGAGCACCTGCCTGCCTGCCTGCCTGCCGCGCCTGCCCTGCCCGCGCTGCTACTGCTGCTACTGCTGCTCCTTTTGTTACTACTGCTAGACTGCTGCTGCTGCTGCTGCTGCTGCTGCTACTCCTGCTACTGCTACTACTGGCGGTGGCCAGATGCAGCTCCAGCGACGTTCACGTGAGTCTTTCATGCCCCATAAGCTTCGTGAGTGGTACGCTAGTTGGGGTTGTGGCGGTAGCCGTCGTAGCTGTCGCCCTGGAGCTGGTCAGTTGGGAGCGTCTGGCAGTGGCCAGCTGCAGCTGCAGCGGCGTCCACGCGAGACACTTACGTCCCAGCAGCTTCACGAGTGGTACGCTCAGAGTAGAGGGTCGTGGAGTACCGCTCGCTGCCCGTACGTCATTCGCACAGGTGATCGGGCTGGTTAGACTTGCGGGACGCTTGGTCACACACAGTCCCGCTGCTTCGCCCGTCTGAGCGACACCTGGCGTACCGAGTTTGGCAACGAGGCTGAGCTCCCCACCTGGCTGGAGCTGCTTAGGCAGAGGGTAGATATCTTTGCTCTTGACTATGATGCTATTCTCACTGCCATGTATGCATTGCCTACTAGTACTGACGGTGCCTGTTACCTGTGCGTACCGCCTGACCCAGGTATAGACCCTGCTGCTCTAGGTGCTGGTGAGGCAATTGCTCTAGGTGCTCGTGCGTCTTCTGCTCTAGGTGCTGGTGAGGCTGCTGCTCTAGGTGCTAGTGCGTCTCCTGCTCTAGGTGTTGGTGAGTCTGCTCTCTCTGGTACTGCGCCTGCTGCGGTCTTGCACACCTTCACCCTTGACTCAGGAGCTTCCCGCTCCTTAGTCGGCCAGTTGTCGTCTCCTTGGCGGACCCCTCTGGGGGTCTAGTCCTTGCCCACTACTCCACGGTTCTGCCGTGTCCGGCCGCCCCGTCTGGCTCGCTGTCAGGTCTCTACCTCCCCTCGTTCTCTACGAACTTGGTGAGTGGAGCTGACCTCCAGGATGGCGGGGTTGACCAGTTCACTCCTGCGAGTCAGCGAGTGACTCACTGTACGTGTGCTCGGACGGGCCGACACCTGGCCACGTTTACCCGTGCGCCTGGCTCGAGTCTGTACACACTGACCACTGAGTCCCCTCAGGTAGCTGCGTCTGCGTTTGCGTCAGGTCAGCTAGCGGCCCCCTGCTCGTGTCGCGCTTTGTCGCACCAGACCCTCCTTTGGCACCACCGCCTTGGTCACCCCTCGGTGCAGCGCCTTCGTAGCATGCACCGCCGTGTCCTTGTCTCTGGTCTTCCCAGGGTTCTCCCTCCCCTCCCACCCTCGCCTGCGCCTCCCTGTCTTCCCTGTGTCGAGGGGCGGCAGCACGCCGCTCCTCACTCCTCCTCGTTTCCCCCAACGACTGCTCCCCTGCAGACCCTGCACATGGACGTGTGGGGCCCAGCCCGCGTCACTGGACAGGGACACGAGCGGTACTTTCTACTGGTTGTCGACGACTACTCGCGTTACACCACGGTCTTCCCCTTGCGCACCAAGGGTGAGGTCCCTGATGTTTTGATCCCTTGGATCCGCGCTGCCCGTCTCCAGCTCCGCGAGCGGTTCGGGGTGAAGTTTCCCGTCCTGCGTCTGCACTCTGACAGAGGCGGGGAGTTTTCCTCCGACCTTCTGCAGAGCTTTTGTCGTGGGGAGGGCATTCGCCAGACGTTCACGCTTCCGGCCTCTCCGCAACAGAATGGGGTTGCTGAGCGCCGCATTGGCTTGGTCATGGAGGTCGCTCGTACCTCCATGGTCCATGCGGCTGCCCCCCATTTTCTGTGGCCGTTTGCGGTCCGCTACGCCGCCCATCAGCTCAACCTCTGGCCCCGTGTCTCCTTGCCGGAGACCTCGCCCACACTACTGTGGACGGGGGAGGTTGGCGATGCGTCGGTGTTCCGGGTCTGGGGTTCTCGTGCCTTTGTCCGCGATACCACCGCGGACAAGCTCTCCGCCCGCGCTGTTCCTTGTGTCTTCCTTGGCTTTGTCCCTGACGCGCCTGGTTGGCAGTTTTACCACCCCACCTCGCGCCGTGTCTTCCCCTCTCAGGACGTCACGTTCGACGAGTCGGTTCCCTTTTACCGTCTCTTCCCCTACCGCACTGCCCCTCTTCCCCCCCCGCCGCTCTTCCTCGCTCCAGGTGCTCCCCAGGTAGACCCCCTCCCCGCTCCCGGTCCTGCTCCTTCAGGTGTGTCTCAGGTAGACCCTCCTCCCTTGACTGCGCCGGTTGAGGTCACTGGTGACTCAGGTCCTGCTGAGGGTGGTCCTGCTCGGGGTGCTACTTCTGGGGGTGCTGAGCCTGGGGGTGCTGAGCCTGGGGGTGCTGAGCCTGGGGGTGTGGAGCCTGGGGGTGCTGAGCCTGGGGTTGCGGAGCCTGAGGGTGCGGAGCCTGGAGGTGCTGAGCCTGAGTGTGAGGAGTCTGGGGGTGCTGAGCTTGGGGGTACTGAGTCTAGGGGTGCTGCACCTGGGGGCGCTGAGGCGTCTGGTGAGCAGTCTCCCTGGAGCGGCCGTCTCCGTAGTCGCTCCGCTGGTGTCTCGCCGCTGCACTCTCGTCGTCTACTCCCTCTCTCCCCACAGCAGCTGCGTGAGTGGTACGCTGGCCGTCAGGGTCGCGCTGCTGGAGCTAGGGGCCCTGCTGCTGGAGGCGCTGGAGCTTGTGACTCTGCTACTGGAGTTGTTTCTGCTGGAGGTTCTGGAGCTGCCGGTGCTGACGCTGGAGGTTCTGGAGCTGCTGGAGCTACTGAGGGTGCTGGCACTGGAGGTTCTGGAGCTGCTGGAGGTGCTGGCACTGCTGGCGCTAGAACTGTAGGTTCTGGAGCTGCTGAGGGTGCTGGCACTGGAGGTTCTGGAGCTGCTGGAGGTGCTGGCGCTGGTGGCGCTGGAGCTGGAGGTTCTGGAGCTGCTACGGGTGCTGGCGCTGGAGGTTCTGGAGCTGCTGCGGGTGCTGGCGCTGAGGGTTCTGAGTCTGCTGTTGCGCGTTCTCTTTGGAGTAGCCGCCTTCGTCCGCGTGTGCCTCTCACGTCACAGCAGCTCCACGACTGGTACGGTCGCCGTCAGGGTCGCGCTTCTGGAGCTCGGAGTTCTGCCGCTGGAGGTGCTGCTGCTGACGTTGCTGGAGCTGGGAGTGGTACTGGTCCTTTGTCTACTGGAGGTGCTGGTCCCGAAGGTGCTCGTACTGGAGGCCCTGGAGCTGCTGGGGCTGGAGGTGCTGAGCCTGCGGGTGCTACTGCTGGAGACACTGAGGCTGGAGACCCTAGGACTGGAGGTGCTGGTTCTGGTGGTGCTGGTCCTGGAGGTGCTGGCGCTGGGAGTTCTGGAGCTGCTGGAGGCAATGGAGCTGCTGGTGCTGGTGGCACTGCACCCCCGCGACTGTTCTTCGCTCCACCGTCTCCGTCGTCTCAGCCACCGCCTGACACTGTACTTCGTCAGGTTCTCAGCCTCCCGTCTTCTACTGGTCTTTCGTTACAGCCTGGCTCACCGCTGCCTGCTCCTTCCCCTTACACTGAGCAGGCAGGAGGTCTTGCTGAGCGTCGTGAGCCTGCGTCGCGTCCTGTCTCGCCTGTTCGTTCTGGTCGTACCAGTCGTCGTGTTCCTCGTCCGCGTTCGCCGGCTGTCCCCAGCGCGCACCTCGTCGTCCGTCGTCCTTTCTCTGCTCCGCAGTCTGTTCCTCTGCCGTCTCCTCCTGCGTCCTCTCTGCCTGACGTTGCGGACCCTGAGTCTGACCGCTTTCTTACTGAGCACCCTACAGTTACGTGTCTGTTAGCCACTGTTGTCACTGACCCGTCGTTTGAGTCTGCTGCTGCGTCTGCCTTGGTCGCTGAGCTTGTCGACTTTGCTGCTGCCTGTCGTCTAGACTACGCTGCCAGTCTAGTTGCTGAGTCTGCGTCTGTCTGTCCTCCGTCCGTTGGGGGTGAGTGTGCTCTTGGCACGGACGTTCTTGAGGACAGACAGGAGGACCTTGAGTGTCTTGCGGCCGCTGCGCCTCATCTCGTGGCCATGCTGCTTGCCCCTGAGGGAGACCCGGATGCTCTAGACATCCCGACTCCGCGCTCTTACGCTGAGGCGATCGCGGGCCCCTACTCCTCTCAGTGGTAGGCAGCCATGGACGCAGAGATGGCATCCTGGAAGTCCACACGCACCTACGTCGATGAGGTTCCCCCTCCAGGGGCGAACATCGTTGACGGGATGTGGATTTTCAGGGTGAAGCGGCCGCCAGGTTCTCCGCCTGTCTTCAAGGCTCGTTACGTTGCTCGAGGCTTCAGTCAGCGAGAGGGAGTCGACTTCTTCCATACCTTCTCCCCCACCCCGAAGATGACCACACTTCGGGTGCTGCTGCACATTGCCGCTCAGCGTGACTACGAGCTTCACTCACTGGACTTCAGCACATCCTTCTTACAGGGCAGCCTGCACGAGGAGATCTGGCTGCGCCGCCCACCTGGCTTCACTGGGTCGTTCCCGCCTGGTACCCAGTGGAGCCTCCGGCGGCCAGTCTACGGTCTCCGCCAGGCGCCTCGTAAGTGGCACGACACACTGAGGACTACACTTGCGGCTCTTGGGTTTGCTCCTTCGACTGCTGACCCGTCGCTGTTTTTGCGCACCGACACTTCGCTGCCGCCGTTCTACATCCTAGTGTACGTCGACGACTTGGTCTTTGCCACTGCTGACACTGAGGCTCTCGCCCTGGTGAAGTCGGAGCTGCAGAAGAGACACACGTGCACAGACCTGGGTGAGTTGCGCAGCTACCTTGGCTTGCAGATCACCCGGGACAGAGCACGCCACACCATCACCTTGACTCAGTCACACATGGTGCAGCAGGTCCTTCAGCGCTTCGGCTTCACCTGGTCCTCGCCATAGTCCACTCCTCTTGCTACAGGTCACTCGCTCTCAGCTCCACCTTCGGACGAGTCCGTAGAGCCGAGTGGTCCTTACCCAGAGTTAGTGGGCTGCCTCATGTACCTGATGACCTGCACTCGTCCTGACCTTGCGTACCCTCTTGGCCTTCTGGCCCGCTACGTGGCTCCTGGTCGACACCGAAAGGTGCACTGGGATGCTGCGAAGAGGGTACTGCGCTACTTGTGCAGTACATCGAGCATGGGGCTCGTGCTTGGAGGGCGGAGAGACGTGGTTCTCACTGGGCACTCGGACGCTTCTTGGGTTGACGACCAGGCTACACAGCGGTCGTCACAGGGTTACACTTTCAGCCTTGGCTCCGGTTCTGTTTCTTGGCGTTCTACTCGCTCGTCTTCTGTTCTCAGCTCCAGTTGTGAGGCTGAGATCTACGCCACAGCCATGGCTGCACAGGAGTTACGCTGGCTCACTTACCTGCTGACTGACCTGGGAGAGCGGCCTCGTTCTCCTCCAGTGTTGTACGTCGACAACAAGGCCGCCATTGCCTTGTGCCAAGAGCACAGACTGGAGCATAGAACGAAGCACATCGCTCTGCGTTACTTCCTGGCTCGAGAGTTGCAACAGCGGGGTCAGGTTCGCCTTGCTCACGTGGCCACCCGGGCCAACACTGCTGATATATTCACCAAGGCGCTTTCGTCTGGTGATCATCAGCGCTTTTGTACCCTGTTAGGCCTTGTGCCTACGTTTCCACACTTGCTGTAGACTCTGCTTGTACTGTGATATATATATATATATATATATATATACCTGCATGTTTGCTCTTGCTAGGTAGAGATCACTGTGCTGTTCTTGTTGCATATATACTTCTGCATGTGAACTGGCCTTGTGGCCCTTTGCTTGTGCTCAGAGTGTGTGGTGACGTTGTGATCCATCCTGAGCTTGCTTTGCTTCTCTAGACTGGTCTTGTGACCCCTTGCTCTCCCCCACTTTGCCTATGGGGGTGTGTGAACACTATAGTTTGTAGGCTGTAGTGGGGTAGCCCACATGGGGTACAACCCAATTAGGGTTTAGTACTTGTACTCCTGCATGCTGCTTAGTACACTCATTCATGTTGCTAGATTCTAACATGTCGCCTTCCTGTGCTCCTGTTGTTGTTAACTCAGCTAGCTGGTAATGCGAGCTGATAGGGTTTGTTTTTGTCGTGTGGCCAGCGCCGCACACGTGTCAAGATAACAAGCAGGAATGAGTGCATTGAATGAGTTCTCGGTACAAGTACTAACCCTAACATTGGGTTGTACCCCATATGGGCTACACTATAGCCTACACATAACTAGAACAGATATAGTTTGACACACCCCCATAGGCAAAGTGGGGGAGAACAAGGGGTCACAAGACCAGTCAAGAAAAGCAAAGCAAGCTCAGGGTGGATCACAACGTCACCACACACTCCGAGCACAAGCAAAGGGCCACAAGGCCAGTTCACATGCAGAGGTATATATGCAACAACAACAGTACAGTGATGACTACCTAGCAAGAGCAAGCATGCAGGTATATATATAAATCACAGTACAAGCAAAGTCACGAAGTGAGCAAGTGAGACGTGTTGGGCTGAGAAAAGCCCTTAGGATCTTTTACAGGACTAAACTCTTGGTAGGAATGATGTAATAGCGGAAGCGTTTAATGAAGATTGTTGAACCACCTTGCGCTGGTATGTGAGGGCAAAGTAGATTGATTAAAGCAAGGATATACAGGGCCTTTTATAAGAGTACAGAGAATACAGGGAGATATGACTAATAACCGTTTTACTGTTGCTGTTGCGGGCAGCTGTTCAATAATGAATCAGCTGTTTGTCCTTGCTGTCGCACTGTACTTTGTCGAGTCAAAGGTCGCGTGACCTTTGACCTTCGCGTAACCTCCAGCGGTTACCATTTCTTGTCAACCTCCGATGGTTGACTCGCCGTTGCTGCGCTGTTGCTTGCTCCGTTTGTGTTTACTGTTTCGACACGACAGAGGCGCTTAAATCATTTGTTTCCAACAAGACGAAACAGGCACAAGGCTTAGCATAGTACAGAAGCGCTAATGATCACCAGACGGAAGTGCCTTGGTGAATATATCAGCAGTGTTGGCCCGGGTGGCCACGTAAGCAACACGAAGCTGACCACGCTGCTGCAACTCTCGAGCAAGGAAGTAACGCAGAGCGATGTGCTTCGTTATGTGCTCCAGTCTGTGCTCCTGACACAAGGTAATAGCAGCCTTGTTGTCGACGTACAGAACTGGAGGAGAACGAGGCCGCTCTCCCAAGTCGGTCAGCAGGTAGGTGAGCTAGCGTAACTCCTGTGCAGCCATGGCTGTGGCGTAGATCTCAGCCTCACAACTGGAGCTGAGAACAAAAGACGAGCGGGTAGACCGCCAAGAAACAGAGCCACAGCCAAGGCTGAAAGTGTAACCCTGTGACGACCGCTGAGTAGCCAGGTCGTCAACCCAAGACGCGTCCGAGTGTCCAGTGAGGACAACCTCACCCCGTCCTCCAAGCACGAGCCCCATGCCCAATGTACTGCACAAGTAGCGCAGTACCCTCTTAGCAGCCTCCCAGTGCTCTCGCCGGTGTCTCCCAGGCGCAACGTAGCGAGCCAGGATGCTAAGGGGGTACGCAAGGTCAGGTCGAGTGTAGGTCATCAGCCACATGAGGCAGCCCACAAGCTCTGGATACGGGCCACTCGGCTCTACGGACTCATTCGAAGGCAGAGTTGAGAGCGAGTGACCGGTAGCCATAGGAGTGGACTGTGGCGAGGACCAAGTGAAGCCGAAGCGCTGAAGGACCTGCTGCACCATGTGTAACTGAGTCAGGGTGATGGTGCGCCGTGCTCTATCCCGGGTGATCTGCAAGCCAAGGTAGCTGCGCAACTCACCCAGGTCTGTGCACGTGTGTCTCTTCTGCAGCTCCGACTTCACAAGGGCGAGTGCCTCAGTGTCAGCAGTGGCAAAGACCAAGTCGTTGATGTACACAAGGATGTAGAACGACGGCAGCGAAGTGTCGGTGCGCAGAAACAGCTAGGGGTCAGCAGTGGAGGGAGCAAACCCAAGAGCCGCAAGTGTCGTCTTCAGTGTGTCGTGCCACTCACGAGGCACCTGGCGGAGACCGTAGACTGGCCGCCGGAGGCTCCACTGGGTACCAGGAGGGAACGACCCAGTGAAGCCAGGTGGGCGGCGCAGCCAGATCTCCTCGTGCAGGCTGCCCTGTAAGAAGGTTGTGCTGAAGTCAAGAGAGTGAAGCTCGTAGTCACGCTGAGCGGCAACGTGCAGCAGCACCCGAAGAGTGGTCATCTTCGGGGTAGGGGAGAAGGTCTGGAAGAAGTCAACTCCCTCTCGCTGACTGAAGCCTCGAGCAACGTAGCAAGCCTTGAAGACAGGCGGAGAACCTGGCGGCCGCTTCACCCTGAAAATCCACATGCCATCGACGATGTTCGCCCCGGGAGGGGGAACCTCATCGACGTAAGTGCCTGTGGACTTCCAGGATGCCATCTCTGTGTCCATGGCTGCCTGCCACTAAGAGGAGTACTCACCCGCGATCGCCTCAGCGTAAGAGCGCGGGGTCGGGATGTCTAGAGCATCCGGGTCTCCCTCAGGGGCAAGCAGCATGGCCACGAGATGAGGCGCAGTGGCTGCAAGACACTCAAGGTCCTCGTGCCTGTCCTCAAGGACGTCCGTGCCAAGAGCACACTCACCCCCGACGGACGGAGGACAGATAGACTCAGACTCAGCAACAAGGCTAGCAGCGTAGTCTAGACGACAGGCAGCAACAAAGTCAACAAGCTCAGCGACTAAGGCAGACACAGCAGTAGACTCAAACGACGGGTCAGTAACAACAGTGGCTAGCAGACGCGTGACAGTAGGGTGAGCAGCACGAATCATGTCAGACTCAGGGTCCGAAACGTGCGGAAGAGAGGACTCAGGAGGAGACGGCAGGGGAACACGCTGTGGAACAGAGGAAGGACGAAGTGCCATAGTGTGCGTGCCAGGGACAGGAGGCGGACGCTCACGAGGAACACGACGACTAGTGCGACTAGTGCGAGCAGGCGAGGTAGGACGAGACGCAGGCTCACGACGCTCTGTAAGCGAGTCTGTCTGCTCAGTGTAAGGAGGAGGAGCAGGCAGTGGGGAGCCTGGCTGTAACGGGAGGCCAGTAGAAGACGGGAGGCTAAGAACCTGGCGAAGCACGGAGTCGGGCGGTGGCAGAGACGACGGTGACGGCGGAGCGAAAAACAGTCGCGGCTGTGCAGTGCCACCAGCACCAGTAGCTCCAGCGCCTACAGCAGCTCCAGAACCTCCAGCGCCTGCGTCTCCAACGCCAGCACCACCAGCTCCAGCACCACCAGCAGCAGCACCCCCAGAACCGGCACCTCCAGCTCCAGGGTCTCCAGCCCCAGTACCTCCAGCAGCAGCACCCCCAGAACCGGCACCTCCAGCCCCAGGGTCTCCAGCCCCAGTACCTCCAGCAGCAGCACCCCCAGAACCGGCACCTCCAGCTCCAGGGTCTCCAACGACAGGGTCGATGACACCGGCTCTAGTGCCTCTAGCTCCGGCACCTCCAGCAGCAGCGTTGCTAGCTCCAGCTGCGCGACTCCGAAGGCGGGTGCGCGAAGCAAGCCACTCGCGCAGCTGCTGCGGCGAGAGAGGTGACCGCTGCAACACGGCACCAGGAGGACCTCCAGCAGACTCAGTACCCCTAGGCTCAGCACCAGCAGACTCGGAACCCCCTGCGCCAATACCTCCAGGGCCAGCACCTCCAGCACCACTGTCTCCAGCTCCAGTGCCTCGAACACTAACAACACCAGTAGCAGTACCCCCAGAACTAGCACCACCAGCACCAGCAGCACCACCAGTCCCGGCAGCTCCAGTACCTCCGGTACGAGCACCTCCAGAACCAGAAACACCAGGATTCCTAGCGCCGGGGCCTCCAACTCCAGGGGCGACAGCACCAGCTCCAGGGCCTCCAGCCCCAGTACCTCCAGCAGTAGCACCCCCAGAACCGGCACCTCCAGCTCCGAGGCCTCCATCTCTAGGGTCGACAGCACTAGCTCCAGGGCCTCCAGCTCCAGTAGCACCACCAATTCGGCAGCTCCTGTACCTCCAGTACGAGCACCTCCAGAACCAGAAACACCAGCACTCCCAGCGCCTCCACGACGAGCAGCACCAGCAGCTCCAACCGCAGCACCTCGAGCAGCCGTACCTCCAGCAGCAGGACCTCCAGCTCCAGCAACACGACTCCTCAGGCGGGTACGCCACGCAAGCCACTCTCGTAGCTGCTGTGGTGAGAGAGGTCCCCGCCGGGAAACGAGACCCGAAGGAACGCCAGCTGGCTCAGCACCCCCCGACCCGGCACCCTCCAGCTCAGCACCCTCAGGCTCCGCACTCGTAGGCTCAGCACCCCCAGGCTCCACACCCCCCAGCACCTCACGCACAGGCTCAGCACCCCCAGACGCAGCACCCCGAGTAGCACCACCCCCAGCAGCACCAGAGTCAACAGTAACCGGCTGCAGAGGCGGCGAAGACGGTCGCGGCGGGAAACCCGAAGGGGTCTCCAAGTGTGGTGTGCGGCGGTAGGCCGCCGGGGCGTCAGCAGCAACGTCACCCCCCTCAGCTGGGCCAGAGGTGTCAGAAGTGACCTCCAAAGGCTCAGCCAAGGGGAGTGGGTCTACCTGAGACACACCTGAAGGAGCAGGACCCTGAGGGGGGAGGGGGTCTACCGGAGGGGGACCTGGAGCGAGGAAAACCGGTGGGGGAGGGAGAGGGGCAGTACGGTAGGGGAAGAGACGGTAGAAAGGAACCGACTCGTCAAAGGTGACGTCCTGAGAGGGGAAGACACGGCACGAGGTGGGGTGGTAAAACTGCCAGCCAGGCGCGTCAGGGACAAAGCCAAGGAAGACACAGGGAATGGTGCGGGAGGAGAGCTTGTCCGCGGACGTATCGCGGACAAGGGCACGAGCACCCCAGACTCGGAAACGCGATGCATCGCCAACCTCTCCCGTCCAACGCAGTGTGGGCGAGGTGTCCGGCAAGGAGACACGGGGCCAGAGGTTGAGCTAACGCGAGGCGTACCGAACCGCAAACGACCACAGAAAATGGGGAGCCGCCGCATGGATCAAGGAGGTACGAGCGATCTCCATGACCAAGCCAATGCGGCGCTCAGCAACCCCATTTTGCTGCGGTGAGCATGGAAGCGTGAACGATTGCTCGATGCCCTCCCCCTGTCAGAAGGCTCGCAAGAGGTTGGAGGTGAACTCACCACCTCTGTCAGAGTGCAGACGCAGGACAGGAAAGTCCGTCAGTACGGAACTTCCGGCGGAGCTGGAGACGAACTGCTCGGATCCAAGGGATCAGGACAGCAGGGACCTCACCCTTGGTGCGCAAGGGGAAGACAGTGGTCTAACGCGAGTAGTCGTCGACAACTAGCAGAAAGTACCGCTCACCGCCCTGTCCACGAACGCGGGCTGGGCCCCACACGTCCAGGTGGAGGGTCTGCAGGGGAGCCTCTGTCGGGGGAAACGAGGAGGAGTGAGGAGCGGCGCGCTGCCGCCCCTCGACGCAAGGAAGGCAGGGCAGCGCAGGCGACGCAGGGAGGGTAGGGAGAGACCTGGGAAGACCAGACACAAGGAGGCGACGGTGCATGCCACGTAGACGTGGCAAGGAGGGGTGACCCAGACGGTGGTGCCAGAGAAGAGTCTGGTGTGACAGGGAGCGACACTCACAAGGGGAGGCTACCAGACCTGATGCAGAAACTTGACTGACAACAGCGACCTGAGGAGACACAGTCGTCAGTGTGTAAAGACTCGACCCTGGCCGACGAGTGAACGTGGCCAGGTGACGGCCAGTCCTGGAGCACGTACAGATCGCCACATGCTGTCCTCCAGGGGTAAAGGTGTCAACCCACTGGTCCTGGAGAACTGCGTTGCTCACCAAGTTCGTAGAGAACGAGGGGAGGTGAAAACCTGACAGTGAGCCAGACGGAACCGCCGGGCACGGAAGCACAGTGGTGGACCGTGCAAGGACTGGGCCCCCTGAGGGGTCAGCCAGAGACTTTGCAATAGGTGCAGGGAGTGGTGTGAGGGCTGTACTGTCACGAAAGAAACTACGGGAAGCACCTGAGTCAAGCGTGAAGGTGTGCAAGGCCTCAGCAGGCGCAGTACCTGAGAGAGCAGACTCACTAGCACCTAAGGCAGCAGCCTCACTAGCACCTAGAGCAGCAGCCTCTATACCGGGGTCGTGCTGCACACACATGTAACAGTCACCCTCAGCACCACTAGGCAAAGCATACATGGCAGTCAGGATGGCGTCATAGTCTAACGCAAAGACATCAACGCCCGACCTAAGCAGCTCAATCCAGTGGGGGAGCTCAGCCTCGTCGCCAAACTCTGCGTGCCAGGCGTCACTCAAATAGGAGAAGCAGCACGACTACGCGTGACCAGGTGTCCCACAGGTCTGACCAGCCCGACGACCTGTGCGAATGACGTACGGGCAGCGAGCAGTACGCGGAGACCCCCCACGCTGGTAAAACCACTCACGAAGCTGCTGGGGCGTAAGTGTCGGACGTCGCAGTAGCTGCATCTGGCCACCGCCAGAAACTCCGCACCGAACAGCTCCACAGTGACTGCTACGACGGCCGCCACCACTCCCACTGCGGCCACCACCGCCGTCACCACTCCCTCCGCTACTACGAAGTGATGTCATAGCGTGCAAGCTAGGAGGAGCGCGACCTCCAGGGCAGTACGGAGTGAAGGCAGTAGCACGAGTAGCAGCGGCAGCAGTAAGAGCAGAAGAGCGGTTCGGTGAGGCTAGGCTGTAGCACCTCCAGCACTCCTAGCAGCACCTCCACCATCAGCAGCAGTAGCACGAGCAGAAGGGCGGATCAGGTTGGGCAGGGCGGCTCGAGCTGGGCGGCGCGGGTAGTAGGGCGCGCGCTGTGCAGGGTAGCACGGCGCGACGCGCGGGCTGCAGAAGGGAACGACGCGCGGGGCAGTAGAGCGCGACACTCGGGCTGCCGTATGGCGCGACGCGCGGGCTGCAGCAGGGCGCGACGCGCAAGGCAGCAGAGCGCGATGCGCGGGGCAGCAGAGCGCGACGTGCGGGCTGCCGTAAGGCGCGACGAGCGGGCTGCAGCAGGGCGCGACGCGCGGGGCAGCAGAGCGCGACGCGCGGGCTGCCGTAGGGCGCGACGCGCGGGCTGCAGCAGGGCGCGACGCGCGGGGCAGCAGAGGCGCGACGTGATGGGCTGCCTTAGGGCGCGACGCGCAGGGCAGGGCGTGCGCGGGGCAGCACGGCGCAGGGCAGGGCCGGGCGTGCGTGGGGCAACGCGACGCGGGGCAGGGCAGGGCGTGCGCGGGGCAGCGCGACGCGGGGCAGGGCAGGGCGTGCGCGGGGCAGCGCGACGCGGGGCAGGGCATACACGGGAAGTGTGACGCAAGGCAAGGCAGGGCAGGGCGTGCGCGGGCGGCGCGACGCAGGGTAGTGGGGTAACACGGTAACCGCAGGCGATTGCTAAGTATGGTGGGCCCGAAAAAAAAAAAAAAAAAAAACGGTCCTACTGACCTACTGCTCTGAAACCATGTCAAGATAACAAGCAAGAATGAGTGCATTAAATGAGTTCTGGGTACAAGTACTAACCCTAACTTTGGGTTGTACCCCATATGGGCTACCCCACTATAGCCTACACATAACTAGCACATATATTGTTTGACAACACGACCCGACGCCACTCGCCTCATGCACGTCAGGCAGGTCCGGCTTCCACATCACGTCATGACGCTCCTCCTTGCCCGCCGTGGCAGTGTACCAGTTGAAGAGGCACTCCCCACTCAGCACCTCCATTCCACCCTCCACCTAAACGTCTGCACCACCGCCTGCCACTCCAAGTCCTCCTTTGCTGCTGCGCCCCCTGCTACTGCCCCCGCCATGGCTGTTGATGCTGCACCATGTGTGCTCTATGTGCCATATGACGCCATGCCCTGGGTCCTGCCCTCCATGCCTTCACCCACGGCGCGTCAGGGCCTGGCAAGGCGGGAGAAGGCGGGAGGGGGCCTAACACGTTCACAACTCAATAGTCATGGCAACTGGCGCCTCTGATTTGGGCAATCTTGGCAATAGCAAGTGCACGGATGCCCTTGGGACCTGCTCAATGCTCACGTGATTGCATATGGGATAGGCTGTTATATATGCAATAGCTATTGCCATTCAACTTTTAGGGAATACTATCAGTGGATTGGATGTGTGTATTCTTAGCAACATTTTTTTCCAAAACTGGTTGCACTGAACTGGTGACACGTATTCTGAACTGGTTACATTGACCTCGTCTCGAATCTTTCAGGATCATTATATTGTTGACGAATGCTTCTAGTCCAGCCCAATGTTTCATACTCACTAGAAGCCAATTCTAGCTTGAACAATATATGCAGCTAAACGTTATGCTCTTCCTCAACCAAGTAGCACCCTTCACCGTGCATGCCGAGATGGTGTGCGCATTTGTGAAGCGGCTGAAAGGAGGTGTGATGGGTTAAGAGGAGGTGTGACGTGATTGAGAACGGTTAAGACCTGGCAGCGAAGGTGCTCCCCTTGACACCACAGCCCTGACCTGGTCCGCTGCTTTCAGTGCTTTGCAGCCAACACCACGCTTTGTACCTGCTATTGTTACACCTGGCTGAGGTTGAGACGGTGTGTGCTGGTGTGGAGCGGTTGAGAGGGGTTGTGCAGGCAGATTGGACGGTCCGGCTGCTTGCGAGTGGGGTGCCTGCTGCCACTACTGCTCGTGCTGCTGTTGTAGTTGCTAGAGGTGTTGTTCACTCTACTGTTACTACTGTTTGTGCTGCTGCTGATCAAGAAGAAAGACAAGGCGGAAGGGCATAGAGGCGAGAGAGAAATAAAACCGGAGATAAGAAAAGAAGTAATATTGAAGGTGGAGGGGAACACTAATCAAATCAATCTAAACGCAATGACGGGAATGAGAATTATCAAAAGCTGCACTTCTAAGTGACGGCAACAGTAAAGGCTACGTGTATTCGCACACGGCGAGCTTCGTTCACCCAACACACAATGTGCACTCACCACACAACATGCACTCAACACACAATGTGCAGTCACCACACGATGTGCACTCACCTCACAATGTGCACTCACCACACAATGTGCACTCAATACACAATGTGCACTCAACACACACTAAGCTCTAACCACACAATGTGCACTCAACACACAATGTGCACTCAACACACAATGTCCATTCAACACACAATGTGCACTCAATACACAATATGCATTCACCACATTGTGGTGCGCATGCGTATGGAACTACAGCATCAGCAGCTGTGCAATTGCCGCATCATTGTTGACTCACCGTGTGCATGTGGAATTGTAGCAGCAGCTGGGCGCGCAGCCGTAGAGCGCTAGCGCGTAGAGGAGAGGTGGGGGGGTAACATATCATACGAACAGCAAGTATGAGTGGGATATGAGTGCTATTGGAGGCACAGTGAGGTGGTGGTGTGGGATGCCCATTGCACGGCCATCAAGATGACCATTGCACGTCCCTCGAGATGCCTATTGCACATCTCTCAAGATCCATTGCATGGCCCTTGAGATGAGCGACATGTTGCCACACGTGGAAGGGAGAGGAGAGCTACACACATGATGGGGGATGGGGCGTGGGAGATGGTGGGGAGGGGTCATGCAAGGAGCACAAAGAGCGATGCGTAGAGGACATGGTGCTGTGCTATGTTTCTGCCTTGGCATACACAGAGAGGAACTTCCTTGACCCGCCCCTAGCTCACTCCATCCTTCTCTCCTGATATCTCATTCCTCCACTGCTACCTCACTCCTCCTTTGCTAGCTCACACCTCACCTGCCAGCTCATTCACCTGCCATCTCACTTGCCTAGCCTCCCAGCCTTGCCTATTCGATGTGACCTACGAGAAACTGCGCGTGCAGAACTGGAGGTGGGTAGGAGGGATGGGGAGCAGGAGGGAACAAAAGGAGGGGAGCGCGCAGAAGAGGAGTGCGAAAGAGGGGGGGCACATACGTGGGGAAGGGTCAAGGGAGAAGGCCGGAGAGGATCGCAAGGGCGAGGGGGAGAAGCGGGAAGCATGGTGTGGTTGGGATGAGTCTACGCGGGGATGGACGGAGGGCTGGGCCATGGAGGGCTAATAGGAGCAGGGCAATGCGTGCTCAGTCGCACGATGGCGACACACCTCGTCGCATCATTCTGTCCATGCGATGCACCTCTTTACATCGACACCTCATCGCATAGCCCTGTCCCGGCGACGCAACTCTTCCTGATGACTAGTGGCAACATCGCCACCACCTCTTATCAATACACTGCGCCCGTCCCGCCGGGTACGATTCCCCCGCCGCGCCTTCCTCCTTCACTTCCGTCAAAGGATACACCAACGCAGCGGTGCGCTGCATTACCACGTGCTGCACCTAGCCTGCTGCGGCACGGCGAGTGAGGCGGCTTGACGTACGTGCAGCAAAACGAGCGCGGCGCGCCTTAGAGATTGTGGGACGAGCTGAGGCAGGCCGACAGTCAGCATGGTTTTCGCTGCCATGGGGATGCGGAGAGCACCCATCATTTCAGGAATCAGTGGCAAGGAGGCGCCGCGACTAAGCAAGGAAGAATAGACGCGCATTGGGTACATACTCGATACAATCAATCATGCATAACAATTTTAAATTCCTTTTGCCTTCCTTTCTTTGCTAAATAACATCCTTCATAAGAGCTCACCTTATTCAATCTCTAGTGTGGTTCGTTCCCTTGCACCGCTTTGAACCGTGAACAAATACTTATGAACCTCCAAGTAAACCACCCTTCAAAGAAATTCGCTCATAGAAACTCGACAAGCTGCGAAGTGCAGTGCACTCACGTGCCATCTCCTAGAGGGACATATTTCTGTCTTCTTTTCCATGCCATAAGTCGACACCCCCGGCTTCCCATTTCGTGTTGCACGCTTCCTTTCGAGCACCGACCATCCGCCGCAGAGCCTCGAGGCGCCTCACAAGCAAGCTCGGCTGGCGCGTGTTGCGATGCCGTGACGTGGCGTCACGTCACCTCTCATGATCGCCATGGACGCGACGGGAGCGGCGGAGTCGGCAACGGCGATGGCGGCATGGCGCAGCGAGGTGGCACGGCAGCTGGCGGATCGAACCGCGCTAGAGCATGCCAATGGGCTCGCAACACTCGACGCGCTGCTCGCTGGTACGCGCTGTCCGCTCTTCTCCCGCCCGTTCTCCCTCCGCCTGCCTCAAACAGCCAAACATATAGCAATTATAGGTTGAAAGCTATTTTATTTTCTAGGAGGGTGCATTCCCGAAGGTTCGGATTAGTGCTTGTTTTAGAGTATAAATATGCCTTGTACTCACCTATAGTGCAACATTTTGAGTGAGAATTCGATCCTATGACAGTGACGAGCTGCAAATAGGGTGACAAGCAATGCCCTTCGGCAGTTGGTGGCGAGTTGTCTAGATGCTGCTGGCGGCTATAAGTCTAGTTGATGACGTCGCCTATCTGGTGGCTAGTTGTTGCTGGCAGCTATCTGGCTAGCTGTTGATGCCGTCGATCTGGCAGTGAGCTGCTGCAGCCAGCTGGCTGCGCACTTCGGCAGCTTCTCTAGCTGCTAGTGTGGCTGTGTGCAGGGTGTCGCGCCGACGGCGGGCAGTGGCGCATCTCCCTCATAACCCCCCAGAGCAGCGGCGCCTCTCCGTCACAACCCTCCAGAGCAGCGGCGTTCCATGTGCAATGGTATGCACAAGGTAGCATCCAACCAACCGACGGTGTGTGGATGATGGAGGCGAGCTGCATGTGACGCTGCTGCTTGTTGCTGCCGCCCTGGAGCATTTCTGCTGCCTTGGGCGAGTCACTCTTTGTATCCACGTCTATAGCTAAGTCTCCTCTCCGCAGCCCTGTCCTCTCCTCCCTTTCTCCTTCGCTATCCTCATCTGTCTCTTTTGCTCTTGAAAAATATCATGGTGCATTTGTCTCTTAGCGCATGGTGGTGGTGTTCCATGGTGCTATGGCAGCATAGCTCATGTAGAGTGCACTGTAGTGGGAGTGGTGGGATAGAGTAGTGGAGAGGGAGTGCATTGGCTGTCCCCCCTCGTTGGCTCAGCTTGCCATGGATCACTGTCGCCATGCGCCTTCCCCGTTCCCCCTCTCCCATTACTTGATTCTTGATGTTATACATATGCGCATCTACGTTATGCTTGCTGCTTCATTTATTCTCAGTTCGTTGACTGCCCTCTGTTCGAGTCCAATCTCCTCGCATCTCCTCCCCCTTCCGTCCTCTGGTCTCAGGGCAAATGGAGTGCCGGCGGTAGAGCAGCAGAGCAGTGGATGCAGTAGCTCGGCTTCGTCAACACCAGTCAACAGCAGCCAGCCTCAGTCAGCCTAAGTCCATGCCAGTCACTACCAGTCCTCAGCACCCACACCCGTGACCTCATTGTGGTATGGTATGCATCCCTTTACCCGCACCTGCACTCTTTTTCGCTCCACCATGTGATTCCCCCCATTCTTTCTTTCTTTCACTCCTCCATTTCACTTCGTCCGCTCTCTCCTTTTCTTCTGTCTATTGCTGCTGGCTGCTCTTTCCGCTGCATAGCCTGATTGTTTTTTGTGGTGCACTCACTGCGTGTGGACTCATGTGGTGTAGAGGGCGTGGTGGCTCCATTGCTGCACGGACCCTGCTGCTCCAAGGGGAGGCAGCAGAAGGAGGATGCGCATGGACGGGCAGTGGGACGACGAATGGCCGGCACTCACTCCGTGTCGTGCTGATCACTGCTCACCTCTGCATGCGCTTGTGCGCGGAGAGGAGGTCGGGGGCAATGGGAACTGGAGGATCAGGGAAGTGCTCCCTCCTTGCCTCCTTAATTTTCTTTACTTGGCACGTCGTTTTCATGTTGTTGCGGTTGTACTGCCTTTGTGTCCTCGTACATTTTTCCTCGTCCCTTGTCCTTCTGTCTTTGCATTCTGGCTTCTTGATTTCTCCACGACCTTTCAAAGCCCCACCCAACAACTCGCTGTCACTTTTGAATTGTCTCCTTTTTGCTTGCAGAGAAACACACTAAGCAGCACCACCATTCGTGTGCGGCTACCTACAGAGTGGGTCGTTCTGTTTGCGGCCGTGTGCACTAGACATCAACCAACCAATGGCACTCCATGCTCATCTGATGGTGGGGAGCTGCGAGAGACGCTGCTGCTTGCTACTGTCGCCCGGGAGGATTTGTGCTCCTTTGGATGACCGCGCCCTACGCACATCCGCATTCCCCACTATTTCTGCTTCCACCTTTCCTATCATCATCCCGGATCCTTTCCTTCCACCTATCTCTCTGTCCCTGTCGTGCTCCATCCCCTTGGCCTCTCGCTCTCACCGTCCCCCTCCTCAATTCCTGCCACTCCCCCATTTCCCCATTCCCCCTCTCCCCCGTTCCCCCATTCGCCCCCAAGAGTGGCGGGCGGCAGTGACAGCGCGTCAAGGCGCATGGAGACAGTGAGCGCGCACCTGCTCGCCATGCAGGCGCGGGGGGGCGCGGGGGCGGAAGGATAAGTGGCAGGGAGCACAGGGCGTAGGGTGCAGGGGTCAGAGGAAGGGGGGCGGTGCAAGTGGGGGTGGCGGAAGTGGCAGCAATGGTAGCAGCGTGGGTGGCAAGTGGAGTGCGCAGCATGGGGGTTTCCTGGGCGTCGAGGTATGCTGGGCTAGGCTTGGCTAGGCTAGGCTGGACTGGGCTGGGCTCGGTTGGGCTGGGCTGGGCTGGGCTGGGCTGGGCTGGGGATGGGATGGGGTCGTGACTCGCTCGCTGTAGGGTGTGGGCAGGCGAGGGGAGAATGAAAGCTGATAGGGTGCGATGCGAGGTGCATGCTCTGCACAGCCCCATGGCAGCACAACAAGCTTGCCCCAACCTGCTTCTCTCACTTGCACCAGCCCCGCACGCATGGCAGGTGCAGCTGCAACGTTTGAGCAGAGTGCTGGGCGCACAGGGGGAGCAACGTGTGCAACCTGGCAGCGACCTTAGTTGCAAAAGACGCGTCTCGCGTCTAAGACAGGTGCGTCCAGACGCAGCGTCTTGGACGCAGGATGCTTCATGTGGGCCTGGGAGACGCTACAAAAGACGCATGCCCGGGCAGGGCAAAAAAAACCCCTGGGCAGCCATAAATTTTGTTTTAGGGCATGGGAAGAGAGAGGGGGGGGGGAAGGGTGGGGGGGCAACGTTGCACACATGCAAGGCATAATTTTCCCCAACAACATTTTCCCCCCCCAATAATCAAGATCAATGTAAGTCACACATGTCACAAGGTCACATTTAATCCAATCACTCAGCAACAAGCATACTACTACTGCATCAAGGCAACCAATCACTCATCCTCATCCTCCTCGCTCTCCTTCTTCTCCTCCTCCTCCTCCATGTCTTCCTCGTGCTCGTACTCATCGACGCACAAGTCATCCTCGTCCACCTCCACCTCCCCATCCCCCTCCAACTTGCACCCCTCGCGAAAGGGAAGGGTGG
This sequence comes from Closterium sp. Yama58-4, assembly GCA_947470075.1. Taxonomy (NCBI): domain Eukaryota; kingdom Viridiplantae; phylum Streptophyta; class Zygnematophyceae; order Desmidiales; family Closteriaceae; genus Closterium; species Closterium sp. Yama58-4. The sequence goes on from CANIUD010000700.1 coordinate 471,645, forward strand.
GAATGTTCCCCTCAACTACCCCCACCTTCCTTACTTCCCCACTTTGCCCTGCACCAGCCGCACCCCTGTGGTGGCTGTGCACAACATTCCAGTTGTGCGCAACGAACACAAGGTCGCGCACCTTCTCCGATCCCAGTCTGTTCCTTCGCGCCGTGTGCACGCCATCCCACACAGCCCATCCCCGCTCGCAAGGCCAGCCAGGTCGGCGTACTCCCAGCCCTTCAACTTCCACCACGTCACCAATGTCCCCCTTCCCGTCCTTCAGCTCCGCACGCCCCTCTATCGCCTCTTCTGTCCCAAAGCACCCATCGCCCTCAATATACGCCATCATCCCCTCATGCAGGGCCTTCATCGTTCCCTTTGTGCCGCCGGCGTTCTTCCAGTACTTCTCGACGAAGGCCCTCGAGCGTGACAGCCAAGCCTTCATCACCCTGGTGCACTCAATATCCTTGAGGTATATCCCCTCATCTTGGTTGAATGGGTTCAGAATCCGGCCTACCACATGAAGGGGGCACGCCAAACTCTCGTCCCAATGCCACCTCAAATGCTCCTGCACCCCCTCCTTATCCGCCGTTTTGAGCCGACAATCCGCGCTCTCCAACAGTGCCAACAACTCCTCTGTCAGCTGAAGCATGATGTCGTACAACGCCCCCATCACCCCCTTCGCCGCCCCATCCGTCCTCCTCATCACCTTGTACGCCAGCTCTATCATGTATCCACCTTCTTCCACCACTCCACCTTCTTTCCAATCTGCTGATTCCTCCCCTTCTCCTCCCAGTCCTTGTGCACCACCATCTGCATCAGCTGGAGCCGAATCTGGCGCAGAAGAGACAATGCGATTTACTACGTCACAAAGTGCGTACCCGTCGGTCGCAGCGGCTACAGCGACTTCTCGCCGTGCAGCTCGGGACTCCGCAGGAAGGCACGCGTCCACTGGTGGATGCGCAGGAACGAGATCATGTTGTTCGCAACTGTAACGACCTCCTGCGCCCAATCCATCTTGCCGATGTCCTCCATCTGCAAGTCGAGCACACGAGTATCGCAGGGTACGATCTTGATGTGCGGGTACTTCTTGAGTAGCAACTTGCCGGTGGACACGTAGTTGCAAAGCGCGACGACGTGCTCCGGCCCAACCTTCTCGATGATCGGCTGCAGGATGCAAACGATAAACGCCCCACTCTTTGTCCCTGCCTTACAATCGACCGCCTCTTGGAAAACCGCACCACTGGTGTTGATGCAGATGATGTTCATCTGCGCACGCCCGATCTTGTCCGTCATCATGTCGCTGGCGATTGTCACGCCCGTCTCCTTCCAAGTCTTCGTAATGGGCGCAAATCCCTTCTCAATCCGCTGCTTGCACTCCAACAGCCCAGCGCCTCCAACATAGCTATTATTGGTGGAGAAGTAGCTGCTTCCGGCGACGGCGACGGCTCGCAGCATGTTGAAGAAGAGGGGGTGCTCGCACTGAAGCTCCGCCGTGCGTGTCCCCGTGAAGTAGAAGCAAATTGCCTCGTGGGCCACACGATTCACCAAGATCCCCCCCCCCTTGCCATACCAGTCCTCCATCCGTCCGCGCTTAGTCTTCGGTCCCGCTCCGCCTTGGTCGCTCACTGCAGTGAGCGCTGTATCCGTCGCCCTCTCCTTCTCCTTGCGCACCGTAAGTTTGGACTCCTTCATGTCGTGAATTCCATCAGACATGCGCTTTGAGCCTTTGCGCAAACAATCCCGGCCTCGCGCCGAACGTTCGGGTCGTTCCATACGGTGAGATGCTGGGTGCACCGGCTATTACTAAAGGCAAACGTTTTCTCACACCAAAGGCACTCCACTTGCTTCCCCTTTTTAGCCGGATCGTGGAAGGTCCAATAATGCTTTTAAATAAGGTGAGAGGGGTTTCGTGATTTCGTCTCCACCCCATCCATAGTGAACCGCGAGGGGGGGGAAGACTTGCCGACGGCATTATCATCTTTAGATGCGGTGGAGTTCGAAGGATTGGTGGAGGAAGCCATAACAAAGGAGCGCTAAGTAGCTAAAATCACTAGGGTTGGTAAATTGAGGGAGCACAAATAGGCTCTTTGCAACTCTAGATGGGCTTGGTGGTGGGCCACAGTGGTTGGGTGCTGTAGAGTGGTTGTGAGGGTTTAGGTTTCGAATTTTGCATGGAGGGGTTAAAAATGTGTGAGGTGGCTGTTTTTAATGGTCGATTTGGGGGGGTTGGACTAGCCGTGCACTGCAGGGGATGAGGGCGCTGAGCAGGGGAGTGGGAAAGGGAAAGGTGTGGCGTTGTTTTGCAGCGGAGCGAGGGAGGCTTTGCTGAGGCATGTGGATGATGTGAGTCAAGTGGGGAGGGATGATGAGGAGCCACGAGTCAGGTGTGGAGGGATGATGAGGAGCCGCGAGTCAGGTGGGGAGGGATGATGAGGAGCCACGAGTCAGATGGGGAGGAGTAGGGGGTGGGTGTGAGATGAGAGTCGAAGGAGGTTGAGAGTCATGTGGTTAGGTGTGAGTGGGGACGAGTAAGTGCGTGGGAGGGCGAGAGGGGTGGTGGAGAGGAAGGTGAGACTCATGCTTGTACCATTGTACTGACTTGATGATGGCGGTAGGGTGGGAGGGAGGCAGGCGGGCACGTGGGCAGGCGGGCGGGCGGGTAGGCAGTCGGGCTGGTGGGAAGGGGGGAATGCACGCATGCTTACATGTGGGCATGCGGGCACAGTAGTGGCAAGCTGTGAAGTGTACAGCTGAATCCAATCCTCTGCTACCTCAGCCAGCACTGCTCCAGTCCAGCACTGCCTGTGCGCTCCACGCCTTGCCACGTGCCTGCCTCCCTGTGCCTCATGCCTCACATTTCCCACTCTTCTTCAACATCTTCCCTCTCGCGCCCGCTTTCTCCTCACCCCCCCGCTTCCCTGACCAGGCGTGGGGGCGCAGTCTGCGCTCGTTGCAGCGCCTACTAGATGGGCTGAGGGAGCGGAGGGTGGGGGGGAGAGGCGCAGGGGGAGAGGTGGAGGAGAGAGGGTAGGGGGGCCAGTTTTGGCTCGCAATGGGGCAGATGCAGTGGAAGGGGGACAGAAGGGGAGGAAGAGGGGGGGACGGAGTGGGAGGAGGTGGTGGAGGTGGTGGGGGAGATGAGTGAGGGCACGGTGGAGGTCGGAGAGAGCGGGGTTTGCCGATTCGCCAAACGAGCGCAACAGGTGGGTGGCTGATATGACCGACGCCAGGAAAGGGAATCCCCCTTCTACCGCAGGGTTGGTGATGCCGAGGCCTCCTAGTGACGCGGGCAGAGCGGCCTGGTGCCAGATCCGGTCCCTGGGAATCGACGTGTGGGCGGTGGAGAGGTAGGTGTGGAACAGCTCTTCCCCCTAAGCGGACCACTCCCCCAACGGCAGAGCCTCGAGCGGCGTTGATCTGACTAGGAATGAGGCGCGACGACTCACACAGCGGGTGAGCAATAGCAGGCATAGCTGGGGGTCCATCTGAGAGAGGTGCATGAGTGGTTCGGCTGCTGCTGAAAGACGTCGCGCACGCTTGCTGCGCACCCGGAGGGGGGCCCAATGGGGCTGCCCAAGACGCGGATCCCGTCATTGGAGATTGGCATGCCGGGGGGCAGGGCAGCGGGGTCCACTGCGGTGGCAGGCCACACTTGACACTTCGCCGGGTTCTGAGCCAAGCCAAGGCTATGGAGGGCTTCCGTGAAGTGAGTGAAAGCCTCCGAGCAGTTGTCATGCTGCCTACCAGTGTGATATCATTCACGTACAAGAGAATGACCACCTACGGGTGAGCCGCTGCTGTCGCGACGAGGCAACGGTGGATGCTAGCCACGTATAGCAGGGGCCCCAGCGGGTCCCTGAGGAGAACGCCACGCGCGCCCTGGAGAGGATCGGTTTCGAAGTCGTAGTCAAGGAAGAGCGAAGAGGAGCAGCCATATGTTAGGCAGACAAGAGGCACCAGGAAGTCGAGTGTGGTGCCTTTTAGTCCCTCGAAAATTGCCGCGCATTCCACCGCGTTGAATGCATTGGCCATATCAATCCGCAGGGCCATTGCTCCTAGGTACTCCTCAAGGTAAGTGCGCGGTATGTATCACTGCTTCTATGCCTCCGGCAATTGTTACTCCGAATTTAAGCGGGGTGAAGTGTTTGCGCGCCCTCGGAGCAGCTAAGGACAGGGTCGCCTTGGCGACGATTGCAGACATTCGCCTACTGCTATCGGCCTCGTTCCTCCCTAAGGTTTCGAGAAGGCAATTAAACGAGACGCTGTGAGGAGATCCGCCACCTTTGCATTCAGTTTTCCAGCCAGCGTCGTGTTGGTGAGTGCGTGCAGCTGGAGGAATGCGTCTGAGTTCCCAAGGGCCGCGTCTCTCAGGTGCTCAAGGGTAGTTCCAGAAGAACCGGTCCTCACTCCGTTTGGGCATCTGGCTACAACGAGAAACATGAGGAGCTTCCAACAAGTTGACGAGTGAGTTTTGGCCAGGTGAAGTTGTGAACTGTCAAAATGAGGAAATGGATGATGCATTGATGTTGGTTGGGGTACATATAGCTAACCCTAAGTTTTGTACCCCCTAAGACAATCCTCACTATAGGCTACAACAATTGACACACCCCCATAGTTTAAGTGAGGGGTGTCTAGCAGAACCAAAAGAGTACGGTCACAAGACCAGTCCAAGAAACAAAGCTCAGGGTGGATCACAACGTCACCACACACTCTGAGCACAAACACCAGTGGCCACAAGGCCAGTCCAAGAACTCACAAGATATACAGCAAATGTACAAGCAAGACAAACAGTCAACTCAAGTCTACACAAGACGAGAACCAGTGTCAACAAGGCCTAACTGCACACAACACCTCTGGTGGTCACAAGGCGGAAGCGCCTTGGTGAAGATGTCTGCAGTGTTGGCCTCGGACTCCACAAACTCGAAGCGAGCCTGTCCACGTCTCTGCAACTCTCGCAGAAGAAAGTACCTGACGTGAATGTGCTTCACTCTGCTCTCCAGTCGCGGCTCTCGACAAAGGAGAATCGACGCCTTGTTGTCAGTGAACAAGGTCGGTGCAGAGCTCGGCCGCTCACCAAGGTCGGCAAGCAAGAACGTCAACCAACGCAGCTCCTGTGCCGCCATGGCACCAGCGTAGATCTCAGCCTCAGCTGTAGAGGTCGAGACCGAAGAGGAGCGCGTGGACCGCCAAGAAACAGCTCCAGAACCCAGGCTGAAACAGTACCCCTGAGTAGACCTGTGAGTCTCAGTGTCGTCAGCGTAAGAAGAGTCATAGTGACCAGTAAGTACGACAGACTGCTGCCCTCCAAGAACCAGCCCCACGCCTGATGTCGTCGCTAGGTACTTCGCCACCCTCACAACTGCTGTCCAGTAAACAGGGCGGTGTCTCTCTGGCGCAACAAAGCGCGCCAGGACACTGAGAGGGAAGGCGAGGTCCGAGCGAGTACAAGTCATCAGGTACATGAGGCAACCCACAAGCTCTGCGTAGGGACCACTAGGCTCAAACGGCTCGTCAGGAAAGGGTCCAGTGAGTCTGTGGTCAACAGCAAGAGGTGTGCGCTGTACTGTGGAGTGCTGAAGCCCGAACCGCTGAAGGACCTGCTGCACCATGTGTGACTGTGAAAGTGTAATGGTGCAAGCAGCTCTGTCCCTGGTGATCTGCAGTGACGCAGGCCAAGGTAGTGGCGCAGCTCACCAAGGTCAGTGCAGGTGTGTCTCTTCTGCAGTTCGGACTTCACGTCTGCCAAAGCAACCCTGTCAGCAGTGGCGAAAACGAGGTCGTCGACGTAGACCAGAACAAAGAACGGTGTGGAGCCGCGACGAACGAACAGCGACGGGTCGGCAGAAGACGGCTGGAACCCAAGGTCAGAGAGGGTAGAACGCAGAGTGTCGTGCCACTCACGAGGGGCCTGGCGAAGACCGTAGACAGGTCGCCTCAGCCTCCACTGGGTCCCAGGAGGGAAGGTGCCAGTGAAGGCAGAGGGACGACGCAGCCAGACCTCCTCGTGAAGACTGCCCTGAAGGAAAGCAGTGGAGAAGTCGAGAGAGTGTAACTCGTAGTCTCTCTGTGCTGCTACGTGTAGTAACACCCGAAGAGTGGTCATCTTTGGGGTAGGCGCGAAGGTCTGAAAGAAGTCAACCCCCTCGCGCTGACTGAAACCTCTAGCCACGTAACGCGCCTTGAAGACCGGGGGAGATCCCGGCGGCCGCTTCACCCTGTAGATCCACATGCCGTCGACTACGTTCGCCCCAGGAGGGGGAACCTCATCGACGTAGGTGCCTGTGGATCTGTAGGAGGCCATCTCTGCGTCCATGGCAACTCTCCACTGAGAGGCCCAAGGCCCTGACACTGCCTCAGCGTAAGTGCGAGGAGTCGGAATGTCAAGGGCGTCTGGGTCACCCTCAGGGGCGAGGAGCATGGCACAGAGATGAGGGGAAGCGGCTGCCAGGAACTCTAGCTCAAACTGCCTATCCTCTAGGGCGTCACAGCCAAGGGCAGACACACCCCCGACGGCCAGAGGACTGGAAGGAGGAGCAGCCACAAGACCGGTGGCGAAGTCAAGGCGGCGGGTAGAGGCAAAGTCAGTGACTGCGGCAGTAAGAGCGGACACAGAGGACACAGAGGCACGAGGGTGAGTAACAAGCGAGGCGAGAACACGAGAGAGAACAGGACGGTACGTGCGGTAGTAGTCAGTGACAGGAGTAGAGAGAGACGCAGTGAGAGCCGACTCAGGAGGAGACGGAAGCACAGACGGAGACGGACGAGGTGGACTAGAACGAATTAAGGTAGTACAAAGGTCAGTGAAGGGAACAAGAGACGAGGGACGAGCACGAGGGGAGCGACGAGAGGCCCAAGTCTGAGAAGGAGGAGGGGACAACGAAGACTGAGAACGAGGGAAAACAGCGGGAGAGGGGTCAGGAGGAGGAAGCGGAGGACCAGAGACGGGAGGAGAGGGGGAGGAGGAAGGAGAGCGAGAGGGGAGACCAAGGGTCCGAAGACCCGAGACAGGAGGAGGAGGCGGCTGCTGCTGCTGCTGCTGCTACTGCTGCTGCTGCTGCAGCTGCTGCTGCTGCTGCTGCTGCTCCTGCTCCTCCAACCGCTGCAACTCTCGCTCCTCTCGCTCCAACTCCAGCTGCTCCTCACGAGCCTGGAACCTGGTCGGGTAGGGGTGGGGGGTAGTAGTAGTGTCCGGGGCAGCGGCAGCCCCAGAGTCCACCTCCGAAGCACCAGGCGCACCACCCCCAGAGTCAGCACCAACACCAGCTCCAGACCCAGACGCACCAGAAACCGAAGGGGTCTCACCCTCACCCCCAGACACAGCACCCCCAGACCCCGCACGACCAGCACCAGCTCCCGGAAGACGAGAGTCCTCTGCAACCCGCGGCTCAGCTCCAACTCCAGCACCCCCAGAACCAGAAACCGGTACAGGAACTGTCTCAGTACCAACCTCTCTAGAGTGAGAACCTGCAGGACGCAGCGAGGAAGACTGTGGGGAGGGAGGCTGTACCGGAGGGGCTACCGAAGGGGGAGGGGTAGCCTGGGACACACCGGACGGGGCTGGACCAGGGGGGGAGGCTGTACCGGGGGAGCAGGAGGGGGAGCGGCGGTCAGGAAGAGAGGGGGGGGAGGGACCGGGAGACCAGGGTGGTAAAAGGTGAAGTCAGAGGAGTCCTCAGGGAAACCAAGGAAGACACAAGGAACGGCGCGAGGCGAGAGCTTGTCCGCGGAGGTGTCGCGGACAAGAGCCAAGCACCCCCAGACACGAAACCTCGACGCAACACCAGGGGACCCGGTCCAAAGGCCGGTCGGAGAAGCCTCTGGCCGAGAGACGCATGGCCAGAGGTTCAGCTGGTGCGCGGCGTACCTGACTGCGTATGGCCACAGGAAATGGGGGGCACGGGCGTGAGTCAGGGAGGTGCGGGCGATCTCCATGACCAAGCCTATGCGGCGCTCAGCAACCCCATTCTGCTGTGGGGACTCCGGAAGCGTCCAGGACTGACGAATGCCCTGCTCGCGACAGAATCCAGCAAGAATGCCGGAGCGAAACTCACCCCCGCGGTCGGAGTGAAGACAGCTGACACGACGACCACGAGTGTCCTGCGTGGTAAGCAACCACCTGATCAGTGTAGAAGTCACCTCAGACTTCTTCGCCAGGGGAAACACTGTGGTGTAGCGGGAGTAGTCGTCAACGACCACCAGAAAGAAACGCTCACGCTCAGGGCCCTGACGAGAGGCAGGGCCCCAGACGTCCAAGTGGAGCGTCTCAAAAGGCTCGGTGGCCGGACGAAGGGAGGAGGAGTGAGGGGTGGCGCGCAGCCGACCCTCGACGCAGGGACCGCACGGCGGCGCAAGCGAAGGCGGCAGCGACGGCAAGACACGCGGGAGGCCTAAGACAAGACGCTGACGAGACATAGCGCGCAGACGAGGAAGGGACGGGTGCCCCATCCGGTGGTGCCACAGGACGGTGGGGTGGGCAAGGGACCGGCAGGAGCACGACGCAGCGACTGGACCAGACGTAGGAACCTGACCAGACACAGCTACCTGGGGGGAAGGAGCAACCTGGTGAGACGCGGGGACTCGAGCGGAGGGCGGTACAAGGGCTGGGGGCAGTAGGAGCGGCTGCTGCTGCGGCTGCTGCTGCGGCTGCTGCGGCGGCTGCTGCTGCTGCTGCGGCTGCTGCTGCGCCAGCGGGCCAGTGTGAAGAGTGTAGAGACCGGAGCCCGGCTCAGCAGTAAAGGTGGCCAGCGGCTGGTAAGAGTCTCCGTCAACACACACCGCAGTCTCTCCGCTAAACCACACACCCACGTGCTGACTCACGAGGGGTCGCACGCCCACCAAGTTCCGGGAGAACGAGGGGACGTGAAACCCAGTGAGAAACCCGGAGGGAGCAGCAGGACACGGCAAGGTGGTAGTGTGACGCGCAATGACTGGTCCCGAGGTGGGATCAGCCAGCGCCACAGAGACAGGCGCAGGAAGTGGTGTAAGTGTCGTGCTGTCACGAAAGAAGCAGTGCGAGGCTCCAGAGTCCAGCGTGAACGACAGCGAAGTGTCCTCCGAGGTAGGCGCTGGACTAGAGTCTACACAAGAACCTACACTAGCAACAGGCAACTGAGCAAGGCTAGCACCTAAGCTAACAACACCAGAGTAAACAGAGTCAGAAGCACTAGAGTCAACAACAGCATACATAGCATGAGGAGTTCCAATCAGATCTGCTAACTGCTCAGCAGACATGCCCCACAGAGCGGAGCCGTAACGCTGAACAAGAGGAAGCCAGTCAGGGGCAGGACCGCCAACCCCGTAGACCAAACGAACCGTGTCAGTGAGCTGAGCAAAACACTGACCAGGGGGGTGAAAGCGGCCACAAGGGTGGCCTCGGCGAGGACCTGTCAGAACCTGATAGGTGCAGGGAGGGTAAGCAGCACCGCGCTGGGGCTGAGGCTGCTGGGAGGAGAGGGGCTGCTGCTGCTGCTGAAGCTGCTGCTGAAGCTGCTGCTGACGCTGGGCCTGGTACCACGCCGCTGCTCCACCCACCGGGGCCGGCAGTACGGGAGGCGACTGACGAACTCGGGCGTCGCCACCACCAGCAGGCGCAGTAGAGTCACCTGTCGCTGCACGAGACGTCTCTCCAGGTCCTGCACTCCCACCACCGCCAGTCGCAACGCCACCTCCACCACCTCCGCCTCCACCACCACCACCACCAGAACCGCCCTTCTTGCCACCCCTACCGCGGGACCGCGACGCAGTCGTAACAGCAGCTGCAGTCGCGTCAGTAGCGGCAGTGGCGAGAGAGGCAGTAAAGGTGGGTAACTGCGGGACTGTGCACCCGTGGAAGAGTGGGGGGGGCACAGCACCAGAGGCAGCGGCTACCGAGCGAAGGTTGCTCTCGACGTCCTTGAGCGCAGACTCAAGGACCTCGACGGTGAGCTCACTAGGGTGCTTCAGCAGAAGCGCGTCACGAACGGAGGCAAGGCGGTCAGGGAGGCTAGTGGCGATGAAATAGATAGTAATCGCCATAGGGGGAGGAAGCAGTGCAAGCTGTGCCTCAGTGCAAGCAGCGCGGTAACTAGCGTCGAGCGAGCGGAGGTGAGCGATCAAGTCAGCAGAGCGCTCAAAAGACGCTAGGTCAGGAAACAGGAACGGGAGGAAAAGGCGGCCAAGAGAGACAGTAGCGGGAGTAGAGTAGCGGGCCTTAATCGCAGTGAGGTACTCAGCAGCGGTGCGAACCTGAGTGAAGTGAACCTCCTCAGACTCAGGGAGGAGGCTGCTGAGCGCGATGCAGGCCGCAGCGTCACGCGACGTCCAAGCCGTCTGGTCAGCTCGCTGGGTGGCAAAGTGAGCTCTAGCGGCGTCGTCAGGGGCAGGTCCTAAAGGCGTAGGGTCGGGGGGCGCAGGGAGGGCACCAGTAGCGTGCGCCCAGAGGGTCTCGCCTGCCTGGACCTGACTCTCTAACAGACGGCGAGCGCGAAGAAGCCAGACGGAAAAATCAAGAGGTCTACCGTCAGCGTCGAAACGAAGTACACGCTGAGTCGCCATAGCGGAAACGAACGCAACAGTGTCGGTAGGAGACAGCAGTAGGCGAGTGGGAGACTAGGGTTAAGCAGTACCCTTGGACAACGGAAGCGAACGACGGACTAAGCAGCGGGCACTATGGGCTCTTCGTTTGTCGAGGGACTCAAACTCCCCTCCCTTTCGGAGATAAAAGCAGGGTCACCCGCTAAGCCATTCCCAATATCGTCACCAAATGCCTCTCCTCCCTCCCTAGCTCTTTGCCGAAGGTTCCGCTGTGCTGCTCTTGCGAAGCTACTTGCACCTCTTTCCTGCGTCGTGGAGCCTCGCCCGCGTCCGCGGCGACTGCTACCTCGTCCCACGCGAATTCCCTGCGGTGCTGTCCCTCCCACTGCTCCTGTGCACCTTGTGTGTGGTGTGACGGCCCCAAGGCTCTCCCTTTGACGGCGCGCTGGCGTCGGAGGCTCTGGTGTAGGGCGTAATGGACCCAACCGCATGTCACGATCGCGCGCACAAGAGTACAGCGGAGAGCGCGCAGCCGGAGCAGGAGCCTGCCGATCCTCGTCCGCGTGTCGCTGCACGCCCAACCGCAAATGAGCCCGTCCGTCGCTTCAATTGCTGGCTATCTCTTCCTCTTCGGGGAGTCCCGCACCCCTTTTCGCCGGAGTACCCGTGGGCGCCTGCTCGGGTTGTGTCAAACCACCTTGCTGGCCAGCCGCATCGGGAGCGCGGACGTTCGCCGCACCGTCAGCCTCCGCGGCGGCCATCTCCTCACCGCGGTTCTCCAGAGCCGCGCGAATCTCCTTGATATAGGGCGGCGATCAGCGGTCTCCTGCACGACGATCTCCTCCGCATCACTCCCTTTAGCGCTAGTCCCTTCGGCGTCAGCCTGCTGGACGAGGGGCTTCTGACTGGCATTCGCCGCGAGCAAGGTCCCCTGTGCGTCGTTCCCCGCGGCAGTCGCCTGCGAGAGCCGTCCCCACAGCGTCCTCAGTCGGCGGGATTGGCAGGTCGCCGCGCAAGGCGGAATGGCTGGGGGCATGGCGGGTCCGGGCGCGGGCAGGGTTCTGCTATTGATCGGGTGGTGAACCTCATGGCGGAGGCTGTGAAACAAGCATAAGCGGGGGGGAACGGGTCGCGCATGCACGGCTATTTGCCAGCGGAGGGCTTGAGGCCATTCCGTCCCCCCCCGCCAGGTTCCCATCCATTTGGGCGCGCCTTTGGTCAAGTGGCGGAGTTTCCACATCGCAAAGCGCTGACTCTCCCTCCTTCCCGAAGCACGGGGAGAGATCACATGCTGAGCATGTGCCGGATGTTGAATCCTGCAAAGGCGTGCGAGGGGGTTGCGAGCCTGCAGATATTGGTGTATGAGGCCACGCATAACACTCCGAGCAGTTACGCTCAAGGGCCCCGAGGATCCTGCGTTTCTTGGGCAGAAGCTCTCGTCCAGCTCGTGGCGCTTGTGTTGGAAGCGCCCGCCCGGGTAGCGCCCTTAGCTCGTACTTTCCCCCGCCACGTACTTGATCTTGTTAGGGCTGCTCACGACGGGACCCCAGTAGACACCCTTTACGCGTCGGCGCAGCTTCTCCTGGCGTCGTCGGCGTGCTTGCGCTCGATGCTTGAGATGGAGGGGGCAGAGCCGTACACATTGTAGGCTTCCGTCGCGTGTAGAACTGCATGCTGCCTCCTTTAGTTAGCTCCACGCTTGCTTGCTCTTGTTGTCCTTGTGTTTCATTTACTGTTGCTCTTGGTTGACTGCCTTGCCACTAGAGACGCGCGGCCGAAGGCCGCCGGCGTAAGTTCCTCCCCACCCTCTCACAGCTGGTATGTGTGCCCCTTCACCCTACACGCTCAACACTTCACTGCATTGCATTGTATTGCACACACCATGTTTCCCAGTTATAGTTGCCCCCGAAGCTGTGGGCGAGTTCCTCCCCACCCTCGCGCAACTGGTATGTGTGCCCCCTAGCCCCCGCACTCATTAATGCACTGCACAATGTAGGGAACAAACGGACGATAACATTTTACTTGCTGCTTTTTTTAAGATCATTCAAGGTCTGCCACACTGTTGCATACGACGCATTAGCTCCAAGACGATGCTGGATTTCAGTCTGCAAAGCCTTTGGGATCATGCTAACCATTGGCAGTAACATAACATGTGTAATTAGGCTCTTTCTACAAGCAGGATAAGGACGGGCCGTACAACACACATGGTGCTCTAAGTGTGTAGTTGTTACACGCAGGTCACGTACACAAGAGGCCCGAATGTAAAATCTTAAAGGTCAGTGACAATCGAGCGATCTAGCCTGAAAGAGGCCCCTAACTAACCGTTGAACAAAATACGGGCACCTGGCGTCCAACCTTGTTGGTGAGTTGGTTGAGATGACGTATGCCACTCGTAAATATTGACATTGGTCCTCAATGCCATCACATCCTCGGTGTGGCTTCCGTTATCAATTAATTAGGAAGAGGGAAAACAAGGTAGGGACATGCAAAAATTGAGAGGGTCGTTTAATTGAATGTTGCTTCAGACGGTGGATGTTTCAACCCCTAATAGTGCCCCTTAAATTGCTACCGTTTACGGTTCTACTTAGCATAATTTGTTGTCATCCTTAGATGACTTGGTCAACATAATTTGTTGGTCATCCTTACATGTATATGGTATACGAGCCCGTGGTGTATTTGTATGACAACTTATGTTGGTGCAATGTTGGTGCGTTATTCACTTATATTCATGTACATTTGTTCTATGATATTTCTTATTATTTATCATCATTTGCCTTTCCGCACCAATGTATATTTTGTGTGAGTGCGCCATGTCATTCATACAAAATCCTCCCCCTCTCCATGCACCTTCCCTATCATGGGTTAGTGTGGACACGGAAACTTCCTCGGAGTTGCTCGGCCGCTTCAAGTTGGGGCACACCTTCCTCTCCCTCAACAGGCAAGTTGTTCCCTTCTTTTTCTCTACACGCATTTACCCTTTTCTACTCCGCTCTGCTCCCCGTACCTTCCATGCCCCCTCTTTGCCCCTCCCTTCACCCTTTGATCTCGCTCATCTTCTCCTGCCGTACTTCACCTCCTCTGCTCACAATTCTCTTCCCCACATTATCCCTCTATTTCTTCTTCTTTCTCCTTACGCTCCCCCCCATCCTTGCCATATATCCTGCAACCTTTCCTCCCTTAACCCCTCTTCCCCCACCACCAGTGAAGCGAGTTGCTGGAGGCATATGCGTGTGGTGTGCGTTAGAGGCAGGCATGTGGTGCCTCATCAGTATTCATCTGTCCCTACCTGTGCCTGCCCTCGTCTGCAGTGAGCTGCAAGAGGTGCATGCGGTGTGTGTGGATAGGGCGGAGATGAAAGCCATGTCAGCATTATGCCTTCCTCTCCAACACCCCGGTCCCTTTCCTCACATTTCTCCCCGATTACCCTCCCTCCTACTGCTTCCCCCCTACCTTCACTCCCACTACTTCCCCCTTACCTTCCCTCCCACTGTTCCCCCCTTCCCTCCCATTGTTTATCCCTTAGCTTCCCTCCCACTGCTCCCCCCTTACCTTCCCTCCCACTCCTCTTGCCCGCAATGAGCTTTTGGAGGCGTATGAGGGGTGTGCAGATAGGGCGGGGGTCATAGCAGTGCAGCATAGGTGGATGGAGAGCAAGGTAGAGCCCACACAGGCTAGATTGTTAGAATCCAAGCCACTAACACTGGGATAAAAGGGCCTGTTGTAGTAGCGGGTCAGTGCGCCCATAACCCCTTAGGCTAACATGCCTGCAACCCTTCCTGGGATCAAACAGGGATCACTAGTGCTGGTCTTCTCATATAAACATGCCGGCACAGATGCGCCGATGTGCCTTCCCTTCTCCATGTCCCCCCCTTCCCCCTTTAAGGATCTAGGATCGAGCTGAGAAAAGTAGGTTTCAATTGAATGATCCGCCTGGATACAAGGCGAGGCTATATATAGGCTCGACACAAGGCAGGTAACCCAGGTGTTACGCGAATGTTCTGAGGGTCGCGAAGCGTCCCGAACAAAACCTTCCCGAACTCGGTAGAAAGCAATTCGGTGGAAACCGAATAAGCTTGAGTTCGGTACACGTAACCTGGTTCGGTGCTATAACTATAATAAAATATAGGAATGCACCTAACCTAGGAAATCAAGCATAACTATGCATGATAAAATAAACCCAAGCTAGTAACAGCATAATAAAGTCAAGTCAAGCCAGCAAAGCCAGCATAAGCCATCGTACTCTCACACGTCCCCCCTCAAAGCTGGGTGGCATGAGATACACCCTGCTTGACAAGATAGTCCTTGAGAGCACGTCGTGCATTGCCCATATCAGCTTCTGGTACCCAACTGTCTTTAGTGGGGTCGTATTTCTTCCAGTGTATCACGAACTCGAGGGGCTTGCCCCCGCGTCGCCGATGAGTGAGAACACGCTCAATCTCGTACTCTGGTTCATCCTGTACGAGTACAGGTGGTGGTGGCGGTAGCTGCCGTCCCTGGAACTGTTGGTTGGGGTCCTTGTAGGGTTTCAGTAGCTGAACATGGAAAGCGTTATGAAGCTTCCACGTATCTCGTAAGCGCAAGCGTAATGTAACTGGTGTTACCTGTGCCTCAACGAGAAAAGGACCATAGAAGCGAGGCCGGAGTTTGGATGGGAGGTGAGACAGGTTCAAGTTGCGCGTGTCAAGAAGCACCTGATCTCCGACTGCTACCGAGTGATCTCGTCGCTGGTGATCGGCATACTACTTCTGGGAGTTCTGCATCGTGGTGAGACGTCGCTGAGTCTTCTCCCATAGCTGCTGCATGGTGGTAACGAAGTCGTGTGGGATTAGCCATGTGCCGGTGTGGTTGGCTGCTGTGGGGTGAGTGGTTCCCGTCCGTAACACAGGAAGAAAGGAGTTTTTCCTGTGGCCGCATGCGAGGCGTTGTTGTAAGCGAACACTATGGTCAGTAACTGTATGTCCCAGTGGCTGATGTCGTCGTTGCAGCTGTGCAAAGCAACTGTTCAACCACATGTTTGAGCCGCTCTGTTTGTCCGTCAGTCTAGGGATGGTATGCTGAAGACATCGCAAGCTTAGTCCCCAACAGTCCCATGAGCTCCTTCCAGAACTTACTCGTGAATTTGGGGTCTCTGTCTGAGATGAGTGTAGCGGGGATGCCGTGGATGGTGATGATGTGGTCGAAGAAGAGTTGAGCAGTTGCTTCAGCTTTAGCTATGGCATTGGTCGGAATGAAGTGACCCATTTTGGAGAACTTTTCGATAACGACGAGGAATCATACCCTCGTGAGGTCGAAGGAAGTCCTGTGATGAAGTCGAGGCTAACGACCTGCCATGGCTGTGCCGGCACGGGTAGAGGGTGAAGTAACCTTGCTTTTTTTTGCTTGCTACTCTTCATCTGCTGGCACGTGTCGCATGAGGTGACAAACTGCTGCACGTCTGCTGCCATCCGGGGCCAGTAGTAATACTTCGCTATTCCCGCTAACGTCTTGTTGCTCCTGAAATGTCCCGCGTATGGTACGTCGTGAAACTCCTCCAATAGGATCTGCCGTAGCGGGGCGTAATTCGGTACCCAAATCTTTCCTATGCCCTTCCTTAAAGCTAAGTCTTTCTCTCACTGTAACAGCTTCTATTTCTCTGCCGTTGCTATCTCTGCGTCCACGGAGTACCCATGTTGGAACAGACCCTTGAGCAGGGGGTTTATCCCGTCGAGTTGGATGCCTGCTACATGACCGGGACGGCTAACGCGTCACCTTTGTTGTGTAGCCCGGGTTTGTAGACGATGTCGTAGTGGAAGTGGGTCTCCAAGAAGTCCACCCACCGCACATGTCGTCGTGAGAGCGTCGGCTGCGACTTCAGGTATTTAAGACTGCAGTGGTCAGTGTAAATTGTGGTCTTGGCTCCCTCTAGGTAACACCTCCACGCCTTGAAGGCTACGACTATGGCTAAGGCTTCCTTGTCGTGAATGGGGTGGTTCATTTCTGCTCCGTGTAGCTTTTTACTGAGGTAGGCGATAGGCTGTAAACCGTGTCCGTGGTCCTGCATCAGTACTGCTCCGACTGCCTGGTCACTAGCGTCTGCTTCAACTACGTAGTCCTTGTCTGGGTCCGGTAGGATGAGTACTGGCGCTGTGGTCAGTGCTGTCTGTAGCTATTCCATGGCTTGCTGATGAGGAGCATCCCATTTGAAGGGTGTATCCTTCTTCAGTAGGTCGGTCAGTGAAGCTGCTATCTTAGCGTATTGCGGCACGAACCTGTTGTAGTAGTTGGCGAAGCCTAGGAACTACTGCAACTCCTTCACGTTCTCTGGTACTTTCCATTTTTTAACGGCTTTGATTTTTCGCAGGTCCATGTGTACGCCCTCCACACTCACCATGTGCCCGAGAAACTGCACCTTCTTCAGTGCGAAGTCGCTTTTCGATAGCTTCACATAGAATTTGTTTTTCCGCAGGATTTCTAACACCTTCCGTAGATGCTCCATGTGCTCTTTCATGTTCTTGGAGTAGATGAGAATGTCGTCCAGGTACACTACCACGCACTCGTCCAGCAGGGGCCGTAGGATATGGTTCATCTCCGCCTGGAACGTCGCTGGTGCGTTGCAAAGTCCGAACGGCATCACTAAATACTCGTAGGAGCCGTATCTGGTACGGAACGCCGTCTTGTGGATCGAATTGCTCGCCATCTTGATCTGCCAGTAACCCGACCGTAGGTCCAGCTTCGAAAAGACTGTTGCACCACGCAGTTGGTCCAGTAGGTCGTTTATGCACGGTATGGGATATATATTTTTTACTGTCTGTTTGTTCAGTGCGCGGTAGTCGATGCACATCCGTAGACTGCCGTCTGGTTTTGGGGTGAAGAGAACTGGTGCACCGTAGGGAGAGGTGATGGACGGATCAGTTGTCTTTCTAGAAAATACTCTATTTGCTTCTTCATGTCGGTCAGTTTGGTCGGACTCAGTCGATATGGTGAACGTGAGACGGTTTTCGCACCTGGTTCCTCCACAATCTCGTGCTCGTGGGTGCGTGCTGGAGGTACGCCTGCGGGTAGGTCGTCGGGCATTATATCCTTGTACTGCTCCAAGACCTCCTTCACTGCTGCAGGTAGTTCTGAACTCGGCTTCTCCTCCTCTGCTGCTGCCATGACCAGTGCTAAGTAACCCGTGTTGCTCTCGTTCACCGTCCGTTTGAATCGTGCCAGTGTCGTTTCAGGAACGTCCCCTGTATCCGTCCAGCTTCTCAGCTCCACTCGTTTCCCGTTGTTGTAGATGCATGCCTTCCGATTGACCTAATCGATCTCAAAGTTGAACTGCTTTAGAAAATCTCTCCCCAAGATGAAATCTAACCCCTTGATGTTGGTGAGTGGTAACTTCGGCTTCCATCTCAACGCACCTATATGCAGCTGCAGTGATGTTTAGCTGTGGATGGGAAGCTTTGTACCGTCCACCATTGTTGCAGAGAATTGGGTCTCCTCCGCCTTCTCTCCAATTTTCTCCAATGTCTCGCGGTCGCACACCGAGTGAGATGCACGGCTGCCACCAGTGCCTGGAGGCGTTGTCCTTTGCATAACACCTCGAGGAGTAGTGGTTTCTGCTGCGCTGAGTAGCCAAAGAGAGTCTCATTAATAGGATCACACGGTACATCGAAGAAATCGCCTTCCCTATTTTGTATACCTGACTCAGCACTTTTTACTTCCAACTTCACCTGGGGGGGTTTGAGGATTTTTTCCAAGGTTTGTATAATTTAACCCGAGCTTGGATTTGTCCTCTAAGCCTTTGCACGACCCTGAGCCTTTGAGCCTTTTCTCTAAGCCTCTAAGCCTTTTCTCTAAGATTTGTCCTCTAAGCCTCTGAGCCTTTTCTCCTGAGCCTGGATTTGTCACCTGTGGGCAACGGGGAGCCTTAACACTATGCTGCGGGGAGAGAATGTTGACTCCACGGAACGCACGATATGCTCCGGTAGTACTTTGCCCAACTTCTCAGGTACCTGAATAATTTCTTCTTGGCCTCTAAATCTCCCCTGAATTTTTCAAAGCCTTAAAAACCACAAGAAGCAATAATTTTCGTTAGAGTGTCTTTATAGGATACTTTTAACGAATTCTTACTTTCGTGGGTGTTCGGCTGGAGTTTCCCGGTCGGTGCAGAGTCTTTTTTCGCGGAGCCTCCATTTGCCTCGGCGATTTCCCCTGATGCCGGCCGGTCGTGACGTTTTATATTCGCGCCATCATTTTCTCCTTTTTTCACCCGCTCCGAAGTCGCCACGTCGTCGCCCTTTTTTCTCTTTTTGGATCTTTACGCGATCGCAAGGTCGGTCCGCGGCTACTGGCGATTCCCGTTTTTTTTTCTTCGGGGGTGCTCCACTGTTGCAGATTAGCAACACGTGCCTTTTTCATTTTGTAGCACGACAGGATTTGATGTCCGGCTGCGCCGCAAAATTCGCATTTTATCGGGTGTTGCTTCGCGTCGAACTTGTCGATATCCATCGGTTCAACGCACGTGCCGATCGCTCCATGCCAAATGTACGTTCGGCCCATAACGTCGTGTTTCGGGTTGACCCCGAGACAAGGTGTCGTATCGTTGGGCAACACGCACGATGTCACGGTGGTTACTGTAGTTCGCTGCGATAACCTGCCGGCGAATCTCCATTTTTAACCCTTCTGCGTACGCCTGGATTTTTTCGCCTTCGATCATGTCGGTGATGCGATTAGAAAGTTGCTCCATCTGCTGCGTGTACTGTGCTACACTCCCGTACTATATCTGTCGGTGTATCTGCTGCTGCGCCATATACGTCGAATTAATTGGCTCGAAACGTTCAATGAGGTCTGACCGAAACTGCGCCCACGTTTTCTCCCCGCGGGCCACGTCAGTGTAGTAAATCCACTCGAGTGCTGGTCCCCGCAACAGTGTCGCTGCGAGCCGAATTCGTGCTGCGTCGTGTGTCGGGGTCGAACAGCCAATGGCCTCGAAGTAAATTTCGAGGGTTGCCACGAATCGTCGAACGTCCGATCCCTTCGCGCTTGGATCGAACGCTTCCGGGAGCCTCGGGTGAGCTGCTTCGAGGTTCGGCGAAGGTGGTGCCATCGGTCCGTGAAATGTCGGTGTCGCCGCTGTTGCTGCTACTGTCACTGCTGCGTTCGCTGCTGCATTGACTGCTGCGGTGGCGGCTGCGGATTGGTTTGTCAGAAGGGCCTCGATTCGCCGAATCGCTGCCTGCGTCTGCTCCACGTCGGTGCGGAGGCTGGCGATGTCGCTCGTTGTCGCATAGTTGTCGCCCTGGCCCTCCATTCCTGACAATGCGCGATCGAAAACCAAAATCGAGTGGGGGTAAAAAACACGGAACCAATTTTACGTACTCGAAATCGGTGTTTAACAGTCGTCGCCCCCACGGTTTTTTAAGACTCGGATTTAGCGGTCGAAAAACTTTCGCGTGTAAACGGGCTCTGATTACCAAGTGGGTTTCAATTGAATGGGGCTCAGAAAAGTGGGTTTCAATTGAATGATCCACCTGGGTACAAGGCGAGGCTATATATAGGCTCGACACAAGGCAGGTAACCCAGGTGTTACGCGAATGTTCTGAGGGTCGCGAAGCGTCCCGAACAGAACCTTCCCGAACTTGGTAGAAAGCAATTCGGTGGCAACCGAATAAGCTTGAGTTCGGTACACGTAACCTGGTTCGGTGCTATAACTATAATAAAATATAGGAATGCACCTAACCTAGGAAATCAAGCATAACTATGCACCGAACCTAGGACGTCCAGGCAAGCTAGCAAAGCCAGCATAAGCCGTCGTACTCTCACACCCCCCTTCTCGATGCATCCTCCCCTTCTTCATGCATCATCCCCAACTCCATGCACCTGCCCCTCTCCAGATGCAGCTCCTCTGTTCTGCAACCAGAATAATGGTGCTGGGTTGGGAAGAAGAGGTAGAGGAGGGGAGGAAGAGTTGGAGGAGATGTGAGGGAGGGGAATGAAAAGGTCTTCTAGCCTGAACGTTAAGGCGAGGGGAGAGGGGAAGTGCACCAAACGGGGGCAGTGGGGGCGAGGGAGGGACATGGGATAGGGGACAGGCGAAGACAGGAGCTATTGTCTGTGCATTTGAGTGAGCCACTATTGTCTGCAAATTTTGGCAGCATTCATAGTGCAGCACTAAGCAACATAACAAGAACACACAACTTGGAAACAGAAAAACCAATATTTTTTCTTTGTTCTTATTACGAATAGTAATGAATGAAACGTTACTGTGCACTCCTAACCGCAGCAAAGCGAAGCACACAGTATCGAGAATGAATGCGAGGAGTCAGAATTGGCTCGAAGCGACACAGACGGTTGGAATAAATCTGGACCGTCGGAGCAGACAGCATCTGGCAGCCACAGGCACGAGGGAATTGGCGCGAACAGTTTTCGTAACCGTTCGCGCCGCTCGGTTGGTTTGAATTCGAATAAGGGAATGTACCCCTTAGAGTACATGGCTAGCTAGGACGTTTCGAATTCCCTTGTACTACTATTTATATCTTTGTATTTGCATGTTTCAATCATCTCAAGCATTTTACATCCACTCTGCTATTGAGGTAAGGGGCCCACCACTACCAACCACTCAAGCGAACCTTCCCGAGGTGATCCTAGGGTCGATCTCCTTCTGATCGTGACATGGTATGAGAGCGACTCGGGAATCCTTCGCACTGCCAACTTCGAGATCTTCGACGAAGGAAAGTGGCGTCCGGCACATGCTCACGAGTGAGAATGGCCGGAGGATCTGGTGGTCAGACAAATCTGACGGCTGAAACGCAGCCTAACCCAGCTGCGACAAGCGAGGAAACGACGACGATCGGGACCGCCGTCCTCGCACAATTACTTCAGCGACTCACCAACCTGGAGCAAGGACTCCAGACATTGTGGGCTAGCGACGCGGGAATCTCCTCGCAACCCACTCAACCGGCGTCAAATGGCCAGAACGCCGTCCAGCACACTTTCTCCCTCGACACCAATGGCTCAACCCCCAAGACTCCCCGTCCCAGCGAAGAGGCAATTCTCTCCGCGCAATCAAGGTTTCTCAGCATATCAAAAATAAAGACAAGTGTGTGCTTTGACGGCAGAGACTTCTATACCTGGAGCTTCGAGCTAGAGCTTTTGCTACAGAACGCACAGATTTTTCACTACTTCGACGGGAGTTACGCGGGTCGCGCTGAAGACACCGACGACGCCACGACGAGGTACTACAACAAATCCCTGATGGCGTACAGCGTGCTCCTGTGGAATATGTCGCCGGCGGAGCACTTGAGCATTCGCTCATACAAGACTTCATCTGCTCTAGCCCTCGACGCCTGGCGCCACCTGAATGGCGTGTATCAGCCGAAGGACTCTGTTTCTTCGAGCCGGCTGCTCCAGCAGCTACTGGAGACCAAAATGGCCCCAGGGGAGAAGGCCAACAGCTACATCAATCGCTGTCGGAGCCTTCGCGATCAAATCGCGAAGCTGGGAATCTCGATATCAGAAGAAATCTTCGTCAACATCGTGCTTCAAGGGCTCGTCCAGGAGTGGCGGCCCTGCAAGGCGCTTCTCCGACAGCAGGGGGTCATCTCGGAGGCCGCCCTTTGCGCCGCCCTTCTCGTCGAACAACGGGATATGGATCAGCAGCAACCAGTGCCGCGATGAGAACGAGAACGCCTCGCCTTCTACGCCGACAACACCGAAGAGCGACGGCCGCGGCGCCTCTACTGCAAAATTTGCAGAAATTTTGGGCACTTGGTAGATCGATGTAAACCCTGATCTCGCCCTCGCCAGATCAATCCGAGCAACTGGTCCGGCCGACAAGACTCACGAAGCGACGTGCGTCCAGCCCAGGGGTATCAACCCCCCGCGCGCAACCTGAACCCAGCGGTTCAACATCAACAACAGCAGTCGTCACCGCCCGCCCCAATACGGAACGTCATGGGGAACATGGCCATGACAAGCGAATCCCGTCGCCACCGAGTGCGCTCACCGTCACTTGAGCCAGCTCCGGATCCCATCAGCGCCTTCTCAAACAACAACCCCTTTTAGTGCGCGCCACGACTACATCGACGACGACGCCCAGGATTGGAACCTACCAATCCCGCTGCTTGAAAGTCCCCCGCATGCACCTCGTCACGCCGCGATTCGCGCTGCTCGCTCGTGACGACAACAAGCGCTACAACACCTGGTACCTGGACAGCTGCTGCGGCCAGCACATGGTGGGCTCCGAGCGTTACATATCCAACGTCGTCGCCACCCCCAGAGTCACCTACGTTACGGTGGCCAACAACACGCGCCTGCGCGGTGCTCAAGGCACAAGGAAGCCGCACGCACATCACGCTTAACGATGTGCTGATTGTCCAAAACATGCGCTTCAACCTGCTTTCCGCCACACAGCTCATGGACTGCGGTGTCGGCCTCAGCACGGATCACGCAACCCGCGACATTCTTCTGCACTATGAATTGCCGTCCTTCCCCCGAAGGCAGATCGGACGAGCACACTCCGAAAATGGAGTGTACATCCTGGATTTCGACATTCCCGACTGCAGCGGCGATTCGAACGAGTTAATCGACCTTGTTACACTGCGCTTCGAGCTCATCCACCACAGGGACAGGAAGCACCCTGACGGAAGACCGTGGGTGCCGCATCACCCTCACCCACGCGAGGTGGCGCTGCATGACCCTGACACAGACGGTATCTGCAGGGACTGCCACACGCCGACGGCATCAAGGAGCGCGATTGCCGGCCGTGGACTTGCCGCCATCGTCGAAGCTAAGCGCCATGCGCCGCCAGATGAAGGGATGTCACAGCTGGAGCTCGAAGTTACTATACGCAATGTTTTCGGGATCCCCGGACACCCACTAATCGGATCCCCCTCACAGCACCTCCAAGGCATGCTGTGCGGCACTAGCGTCGGCACCTTCGATGCAAACAACGTGCCCCGACCATACACCCGAGAGAAGTTTCTGAGATCTACTCTCATCAGCGCGATTCCATGAAGAAGCTTACCGTGGAACAAGAAGAAGCCTTGGCGCACCGCGAAGCTGAGAAGCTTCGCCGACAAAGCCTCGCCGAAGCACGCGGAACATTCGCCTGCGGCGCATGGGAAGCCGAAGAAGAGAGCGCCACCAGTGAAGGGGGGTGGGGAAGCGCTGGCGGATGGGGAACGAGTGACACCGGCAGTTGGGGAAACACCAGCGGCACCTGGGCAGCCGCGAGCGGCGAATGGGGCATGGCAACTGGCGAGCACGGCAACGACCGGGGTGCTTCCCGCGAAGAACAAAAGGAGGGAGAGGAAGCTGAGGCAACACATGCGGTTGTTCCCCTTGGTCGCTCCCCGCGCCGTGCTCCACCTGTATTACCTTCTCCCGACATTCCGCCGCACCGCGACCCCTGGGACACCATCGACTGGGGTAATGAACCGTCAAACCCGCGCCGTATTGTTTACGAACCTGCTCCCGAGCCGCGTGAACCCTCCTTCATCCCAGGAACCATCCCTGGAACCAACATCTCTCTCTCCGAAGTCCGCGACAGAGAGTTCCTGGCGCTCATGCTTACCACCGGCAACGACGAAGATGAAGCAGCAGAAGAAGCAGTAGCAGAACCTGCCCCAATACCTGACGAAAGCCCTTAAGAGGCTCGTGCGCGCTACATGCGCACATCAGGATTTAGCGCCGACGATGCGCTCTGGCACCAGCGCCTTGGCCACCCGTCACGCGCGACGCTGAAAAACTGCATTGACGCGGGAGTTTTTTCTCCTGACGCACTCTTGCGCCCCGACGGCACCGAAGTGAGAGGCGCGACACACCCGCGCAACTGCACCGTCTGCCCCGAAGCCGCGCTAAGCCGTCTACACATATATATCATTTGACACACCCCCAAAGGAAAAGCGGGGGAGAGCAACGGGTCACAAGACCAGTCAAGAGAAGCAAAACAAGCTCAGGGTGGATCACAACGTCACCACACATTCTGAGCACAAGCAAATGGCCACAAGGCCAGTTCACATGCAGAGATATATATGCAGCAATGACAGTACAGTGATGGCTACCTAGCAAGAGCCAGCATGCAGGTATATATATATATAGATCACAGTACAAGCAGAAACTACAGCAAGTGTGGAAGCGTAGGCACAAGGCCTAACAGGGTACAAAAGCGCTGATGATCACCAGACGGAAGTGCCTTGGTGAATATATCAGCAGTGTTGGCCCGAGTGGCCACGTGACGAAGACGAAGCTGGCCTCGCTGCTGCAACTCTCGAGCCAGGAAGTAACGCAGAGCAATGTGCTTCGTTCTGTGCTCCAGTCTGTGCTCCTCACACAAGGCAATGGCGGCCTTGTTGTCGACGTACAGCACTGGAGGAGAACGAGGCTGCTCTCCCAAGTCAGTCAGCAGGTAGGTGAGCCAGCGTAACTCCTGTGCAGCCATGGCTGTGGCGTAGATCTCAGCCTCACAAGTGGAGCTGAGAACTGAAGACGAGCGTGTAGAACGCCACGAAACTGAACCAGAGCCAAGGCTGAAGGTGTAACCCTGTGATGACCGCTGAGTAGCCAGGTCGTCAACCCAAGAAGCGTCTGAGTGCCCAGTGAGGACAACTGGGCTCGTCCCTCCAAGCACTAGCCCCATGCCTGATGTGCTGCACAAGTAACGCAGTACCCTCTTAGCAGCAGCCATGTGCTCAGGTCGGTGCCGACCAGGAGCCACGTAGCGAGCCAGGAGACCAAGAGGGTACGCGAGGTCAGGTCGAGTGCAAGTCATCAGGTACATGAGGCAGCCGACTAACTCTGGGTAAGGACCACTCGGCTCTACAGACTCGTCCGAAGGTGGAGCTGAGAGCGTGTGACCTGTAGCCAGAGGAGTGGCCTGTGCTGAAGACCAGGTGAAGCCGAAGCGCTGAAGGACCTGCTGCACCATGTGTGACTGAGTCAAGGTGATGGTGCGGCGTGCTCTGTCCCGGGTGATCTGCAAGCCAAGGTAGCTGCGCAGCTCACCCAAGTCTGTGCACGTGTGTCTCTTCTGCAGCTCCGACTTCACGTGGGCGAGAGCCTCAGTGTCAGCAGTGGCAAAAACCAAGTCGTCGACGTACACGAGGATGTAGAACGGCGGCAGTGAAGTGTCGGTGCGCAGAAACAGCGACGGGTCAGCAGTAGAAGGCGCAAACCCAAGAGCCGCAAGCGTAGTCCTTGTCAGAACTAGCTGTAGAAAGTAAGAATGAAGAAAGGAGGGTTTGCACTAGCAGCAGTTGGCATACATATAGGAAACCCTAATTGGGTTGTACTCGCTATAGAGTACCCCACTGCAGGCTAGAGCATAATATTCTGACACACCCCCATAGCCAAAGTGGGGTGTAATCAGCAGAGAAAGCAAAGCAGTACAAGCTCAGGGTGGATCACAATGTCACCACACATTCTGAGCACAAGTTTAAGAAGCAATAGTTTAAAGTGCACAATTATGAGCAAAGCTAGAGGCAGTTACAGAGGGCAAGTGAGGAGGAGGAGGGCTGGCGAGAGGAGAGAAGAGTGGAGGCGACGACTGAAGCTGCAGACACACGGGCAACAGACGGCTCTGGTGCAACTCTAGTGGCTACCGGGAGCAAGGGCCCCGGAATACAGGAGTAACAGGCTCTGCGTCTGATCAGCAGCGACAGGAGCAACGGACCCACGGGCGACAGGTGCAACCGGCTCTCTGAGCTACCGGTGGCTATCAGAACCCCGGAATACAGGCGCTGCAGACGACACGACGGCTGCCTCCACCCAACCTCCTCCAACTGTCCCACACCCCCCAACACACACCCCCTGCTGAAACCCTAGCTCCACTCCCATGGCACCCCCCTTAAACCCTAAACCCTCGGCTCCCACACACCCACCCCCCTGAGCAGCAGCTGCAGCAGTGGGAGACGGAGGAGGAGGAGGAGCAGGGGACGGCTGACAGAGACGGCACCCCCATACGCTCCACCCCCAAACCCTAATTCAGGAGTACGGGCAGCAGCAGGGGTGGGGCGCCGTCAGAAGCGCGAGGGACGGCGTGCAGCTCAGTGGGAGAGGAGACCGGGCGCCCGCGGGCCAGGCGCAGCCCGTACGAACCGCGCGCAGGCGGCCCGAGGCGCGCGCGGGCCAGGCGCAGCCCGTACGGGCCGCGCGCGGGCCTGGCGCAGGCCGTACGGGCCGCGCGCGGGCCTGGCGCAGCCCGTACGAGCAGCGCGCGGGTTGTACGGGCCGCGCGCGGGCCTGGCGCAGCCCGTACGGGCCGCGCGCGTGCAGGACAGGCCGCGCGCGGGCCTGGCGCAGCCTGTACGGGCCGCGCTCGTGCAGTACGGGCCGCGCACGGGCGACGGGGGCGACGCGCGGGTCCCCGGGGGCGCTTCGGCGGGCGACGGGGGGAGAAAACCGCCGCGCGCCTCGGGGCGCACGGCAGGCAGAAAACCGCCGCGCGCCTCGGGGCGCACGGCGGGCAGAAAACCGCCGCACACCTCGGGGCGCACGGCGGGATGAAAAATCCGTCGCACGCCACGAGGCGTGCGACACACAGAGTAGCAGTAGCAGTAGCAGTAGCAGCAAAAGGCTTAGGTGGTGGGCCCACCCACAGGATCGACCCAGGAGGGTCGACCTGCTCTGATAGCATGTTAGAAATAGCTGTAGAAAGTAAGAATGAAGAAAGGAGGGTTTGCACTAGCAGCAGTTGGCATACATATAGGAAACCCTAATTGGGTTGTACTCGCTATAGAGTACCCCACTGCAGGCTAGAGCATAATATTCTGACAGTCCTCAGTGTGTCGTGCCACTCACGTGGCGCCTGGCGGAGACCGTAGACCGGCCGCCGGAGGCTCCACTGGGTGCCAGGAGGGAACGACCCAGTGAAGCCCGGGGGGCGGCGCAGCCAGATCTCCTCGTGTAGGCTGCCCTGCAAGAAAGCTGTGCTGAAGTCAAGAGAGTGAAGCTCGTAGTCACGGTGAGCAGCAACATGCAGCAGCACCCGAAGAGTGGTCATCTTCGGGGTGGGGGAGAAGGTCTGAAAGAAGTCAACTCCCTCTCGCTGACTGAAGCCTCGAGCCACGTAACGCGCCTTGAAGACAGGCGGAGAACCCGGCGGCCGCTTCACCCTGAAAATCCACATGCCACTGACGATGTTCGCCCCAGGTGGGGGAACCTCGTCGACATAGGTGCGTGTGGACTTCCAGGAAGCCATCTCTGCGTCCATGGCTGCCTGCCACTGAGAGGAGTAGGGACCCTCTATCGCCTCTGCGTAAGAGCGCGGAGTCGGGATGTCTGGTGCATCCGGGTCTCCCTCAGGGGCAAGTAGCGAGGACACAAGATGAGGTAAAGCAGCAGCAAGACACTGGAACTCCTCCTGCCTGTCCTCAAGGACGTCCGTGCTAAGAGCACACTCACCCCCGACGGACGGAGGACAGACAGACTCAGACTCAGTAACAAGACTGGCAGTGAAGTCTAGACGACAGGCAGCAGCAAAGTCAACAAGCTCAGCGACAAGAGCAGACGCAGCAGCAGACTCAAACGACGGGTCAGTGACAACTGTGGCTAGTAGACGCGTGACAGTAGGGTGCTCAGCACGAAACCGGTCAGACGCAGGGTCCGGAACGTCAGGCAACGAGGACGCAGGAGGAGACGGCAGAGGAACAGGCTGCGGAGCAGAGGAAGGACGACGGACTACGAGGTGTGCGCTGGGGACAGCCGGCTGACGCGAGCGAGGAACACGACGACCGGTACGACCAGGACGAGCAGGCGAGACAGGACGCGACGCAGGCTCACGACGCTCAGCAGGACTACCAGTCTGCTCAGTGTAAGGAGAAGGAGCAGGCAGCGGTGAGCCGGGCTGTAACGGAAGACCAGTAGACGACGGGAGAGTAAGAACCTGACGAAGAGCAGAGTCAGACGGCGGCAGAGACGACGGAGACGGTGGAGCGAAGAACAGTCGTGTCGGCGCAGCTGCGCCAGTACCGGCAGCTCCAGCAGCTCCAGTACCTCCAGCAGCTCCAGCACCTCCAGCAGCTCCAGTCCCAGAACCGACACCTCCAGTCCCAGGGTCTCCAACCTCAGTGTCTCCAGCAGCAGCACCCCCAGAACCAGCACCCCAAGCCCCAGCAGCTCCAGTACCCCCAGGACGAGCACCTCCGGAACCAGCGACTCCAGCAGTAGAGCCCCGGGCACCAGCAGTGCGACCCTGACGGCGACCGTACTGGTCCTGCAGCTGCTGTGAGGTGAGAGGCACACGTGGACGAAGGCGGCTACTCCAAGGAGACCGCGCAACAGCAGACTCAGAACCCTCAGCGCCAGCACCCCCAGGCTCCTCACGCGTAGGCTCAGTACCCGTAGACTCGGCACCCCCAAGCTCAGCACCTCCAGGCTCCTCACGCGCAGGCACAGCACCCCCAGACTCCGCACCCCTAGGCTCAGCACCTCCAGGCTCCTCTCGCGCAGGCTCCGCACCCTCAGACTCGACACCCCCAAGCTCAGCACCTCCAGGCTCCTCACGCGCAGGCACAGCACCCCCAGACTCCGCACCCCCAGGCTCAGCACCTCTAGGCGCCTCTCGCTCAGGCTCCGCACCCCCAGGCTCAGCACCCCCAGAGACAGCACCCCGAGCAGGACCACCTCCAGCAGGACCTGAGTCACCAGTGACCTCAACAGGCGCAGGTACCGGAGGGTCTACCTGAGAAACACCTGAAGGAGCAGGACCTGGCGCGGGGAGGGGGTCTACCTGGGGAGGACCTGGAGCGAGAAAGAGCGGCGGGGGGGGGCGAGAGGCAGTGCGGTAGGGAAAGAGACGGTAGAAGGGAACAGACTCGTCAAAGGTGACGTCCTGAGACGCAAAGACACGGCGCGAGGTGGGGTCGTAAAACTGCCAGCCAGGCGCGTCAGGAGGAAAACCAAGGAAGACGCAGGGAACGGCGCGAGCAGAGAGCTTGTCCGCGGTGAGATCGCGGACAAAGGCACGAGCACCCCAGACCCGGAAACGCGACGCATCGCCAACCTCCCCCGTCCACAGCAGTGTGGGCGAGGTCTCCGGCAAGGAGACACGGGGCCAGAGGTTGAGCTGATGCGCGGCGTACCGGACCGCGAACGGCCACAGAAAATGGGGAGCCGCCGCATGGATCATGGAGGTACGAGCGACCTCCATGACTAAGCCAATGCGGCGCTCAGCAACCCCATTCTGCTGCGGAGAGGCCGGAAGCGTGAACGACTGGGTAATGCCGTGCTCCGCACAGTAGGCTGCCAAGAGGTCAGAGGAGAACTCACCACCTCTGTCAGAGTGCAGACGCAGGACAGGGAAGTCCCGCTCAAACCGCTCGCGGAGCTGGAGACGCACAGCGCGGATCCAGGGGATCAAAACAGCAGGGACGTCCCCCTTGCTGCGCAAGGGGAAGACCGTGGTGTAACGTGTGTAGTCGTCGACAACCAGCAAAAAGTACCGCTCACGGCCCTGTCCCTGGACGCGGGCTGGGCCCCACACGTCCAGGTGGAGCGTCTGCAGGGGAGCCTCTGTGGGAGGAAACGAGGAGGAGTGAGGAGCGGCGCGCTGCCGCCCCTCGACGCAGGGAATGCAGGGCGGCGCAGGCGAGGGAGGGAGGGCAGGCAGAGACCTGGGAAGCCCAGAGACTAGGGAGCGAGAGTGCATGCCACGAAGGCGAGGAAGGGAGGGGTGACCAAGGCGGTGGTGCCACAGAAGCGTGTCGTGCGACAGGCGGCGGCACTCACACTGGGTAGCTACCTGGGCAGAAAAGTACAGCTGAGGAGACAAAGGAGTGGAGCGTGAAACAGTGGTGAGGGTGTACAGACTAGACCCCGGCTCACGAGTGAACGTGGCCAGGTGGCGGCCAGTCTTGGAGCACGTGCAGATCGCCACACGCTGCCCTCCAGGAGTCCAGGTGTCAACCCAGTGATCCTGGAGGACGGCGTTGCTCACCAAGTTCGTAGAGAACGAGGGAACGTGGAGACCTGACAGCTCACCAGACGGGACCGCCGGGCACGAGAGCACAGTCGTGGCTCGTGCAAGCACTGGGCCCCCAGAGGGGTCAGCCAGTGAGACAGGGACAGGTGCAGGGAGGGGAGTGACGGTGGTGCTATCGCGAAAGAAACAGCGGGAAGCACCAGAGTCAAGTGTAAACGTGTGCAAGGCCTGAGTCGACTCAGTACCACGGGGAGCAGACTCACTAGCACCTAGGGCTGCAGCCCTTATACCGGGGTCAATACCAGGATCAGGCGGCACACACAAGTAGCAGTCACCCTCAGCACTAACAGTCAATGCATACATAGCAGCAAGAATAACATCATAGTCCAGATCAAAGATAGGCACATCACGCCTAAGCAGCTCGGCCCAGTTGGGGAACTCAGTAGCATCAGGATACTTGGCACGCCAGGCGTCACTAAGCCTGGCAAAACAACGATACTCAGTGTGAAAACCGTTGCAGGGGCGACCCTTGCGGGGGCCAGTACGAATGACATAGGGGCAGCGGTCAGAACCCCGAGACGCCCCACGCCCAGCATACCAGTCATTGAGCTGCTGGGAGGTGAGGGGAGGAAGCTGCTGCTGCTGCTGTGGCTGCTGCTGCTGCTGGCCACCCTTCTGGCCAGATCCACCCCCACTCCCACCTCCACCGCCACTGCCGCTGCCTCCTCCCCCACCACCGCCGCCGCCGCCTCCACCGCCCCCGGTCCTGCCGCCACCCCACCCACCGCCTCCACCCCCACGTCCACCCCCACCACCTCCACCACCCCCGCCGCCTCCACCACCGCTCCCTCCACCGCCACCTCCGCCACCCCTGCCACCCTTGCCGCTCCTGCCACCACCACGCTTCCCACCAGGAGTGGAAGCCGCTGCGACCTTCTCCGCACCGAGGAAGTCGACAGCAGTAGCAGCAGAGGCGTAGGAGGGGTCAAGAGGGGAGGGGGAGCACCCCTCAAAGAGGGGAGTGCGGGGAGTGCCACGAGCAGCACCGACAGCGAGGATGTTCTTCTCTGCTGCGACCAGCTGCTGCTCGAAGTCGTCCAGAGTGATAGTTGGAGGATCCTTGGCAAGGAAGTAATCCCTGACAGAGCGAAGAGTGTCAGGGAGGCGGGTGACGAGGATGTAGAGGGTGAAGTACAGCGGGGGGGTGTTCGTGGCGAGGAACTCGGCGGTAAGAGCGGCTCGAAAGCGGGCGTCACTAGCGCGGAGGTGAGTGATAAGGTCGGCAGCAGTGTGAAACGAGGCTAAGTCTGGGAACAGGTATGGCAGGATGAGACTACCAACGGTGGCTGTGGCCGGGGCGGAATAGCGGGCAACGACAGCATCATACAGCGTCTTGGCAGTCTTAAGCTGGTTGAAATGCGCGCGCTCAGAGATCGGTAGGTGATTGCGAATAACAAGGCGTGCGACTGCGTCGCGGAGCTCCCACTGTGCTCGTTCAGGGGCAGGAGCAGTCTCAGCTGGAGTAGGGACAGTGCCAGTGACATAGGCTAGTAGTGATACTCCGTCTGCGACGTCAGTCATAAGGTAAAGTCGCAGATCACTAAGCCAGGTGTCAAACTCGATGGGGCGGCCGTCAGGCTCAAAAGCGAGAACAGTAAGGGTCGCCATGGTTGCAGCGCAGGCAAAAGTAGCTGGCTCAGGCAGCAGGCTCAGGCAGCAGGCTCAGGCAGCAGGCTCAGGCAGTAGGCTCAGGCAGCAGGCAAAGGCTGCAGGTTCAGGCAGCAGGCAACTGTAGCAGGCAGGTGCGCAAGGCAGACGGTAGAGGCGCAAGGCAGGCAAGAAAAAGACAGGGTAAACCCTAAACCCTGGCGGCAGGTACAGGCGGACGCAATGCACGGGGCAGCAATGCGCTGTACGAGAGGCAATCGCGACGTGCAGGGCCTAGGCGGGCCGCGCACGGACGGTAGGTGCAGCGCGCAGCGCTGGAGTGGGCCGCGCAGGCAGCAAATGCGACGCGCGGGGCGGAAAAGGGGCTGCGCGCGAGCAGCACATGCGACGCGCGGGCTGCAGACGGGCTGCGCGGGGCCTTAGCGGGCTGCGCGAGGCAGGGACGGGCCGCGCGCGAGCTATGCGGGCTCAGGGCGGGCTGCGCGGGCGACGGACGGGGCGCGACGCGGCTGGCAGCAGCAGTGCGCGCTAAAAAAAAAGGCGTGCGCGCGCAGCCGAGGCGCGCGCGGGCAGCAGGCTAGGCAGACCAAAAGGCAAGGCAGGTAGGCAGGCCGTTGGTGAGGTAACTTAGTAACTGGTGGGCCCTTAAACTTAGGTCCTAAGAACCTGCTCTAGATGCCATGTCGAGATAGCTAGGCAAGGTGGTTCGATTGACGAGAGAGTTTGGTACATGACACACAACCCTAAAGTGTTATCCCCTATAACATCTACCCCACTACAGCCTACCAATATATATCACACATATATATCATTTGACATAAGCCATCAGCCGTTCCCGCTACTCGAGCCAGGAACTAACCGCTACCCCAAACTGTACAAGGTGTACAGCGATTTTCTTAACGTGGGATACTGCGGAGTCAACGATGAGCTGTATACGCTTACCTTCATTGACGCTGGGACACGCTACGTATCGGTCGTAAACGTGGAAGCGCGCTGCGGAGCGAACGAAGTTTTACGCCTCTGGCTGGCGCACGCGCAGCGGCAATCTGGGGAGAAACTGAAGATCTGGCAGTCGGACGCCGCAGCAGAGTTCAGAAGCAAGGAACTGCAGGATTTCCTGGCACACAAAGGGGATCGAGCACCATATTTCTCTCCCCTACGCGCACCAGCAGCAGGGCGTAGCCGAGCGGATGGATCGAACGCTCATGACGAAAGTGCGGGCGCTGATGAAGCAATCGAAGCTGCCGCCGATCTACTGGACCTACGCGATGCACCACGCCGTGCGGGTGCACAACCTGCTATCAACCACCGCCATCACCGGCAACCTGTCTCCTTATGTGAAATGGACCGGGACCACACACCTCCATGCTCCGTGTGTGGGGGTGCATGGTGCAGTACCGCCCGCCGACATCAACCATCGGCAAATTCGCCAGCCGCGCATGATGGGGTATTCGCCTCGGCATCAGCCACGAGCACAAGGCATGGATCGTGCTGGACCTGCTCAGCCAGAAGACCACCCATGCCTGCGACGTCATTTTCTACGAATGGCTCTTCCTCGAGCAGTTTCGCCATGACGAGCAGACAAACGTGAATCGCGTCTACGCGAACGACGGGCACAGCTACGCAACGCCCGAGGACGAAGCCGCTGCAGCAATCCTGGAGCAGGACACCAGGGGCGAGTTCACGAGAGGAGACCGCTACAGCAGCGACGACGACGACGACGACGATTCCTCTGGAGCAGGAATGGGCGGAACGGGAGGAAGCGGCAGAGGCGCAGCACCACCAGCACCACCTGAACCAGAGAGCGACGATGACGATGTGCAAGAAGTCATGCCACAGCATCGACATGACAGCACCGTCTCCGGGTTGCAGCTGCTCGGACTCCACGCTGCAACTGCAAAAGCACCACGTGTCATCGAGCCGCGAAACCTACGCCAAGCCCTCATTGGACCACACAGCAAGGAGTGGCGCGAAGCAATGGACGCGGAGATCAAGGCCCTCGAATCCCGAGATACCTGGGTATTGGTCGATCGCGCAGCGATTAAGGGCGTGAGGGTCCTCTCGGGGAAGTGGGTCATCAGCGTGAAGACCGCAGCCGACGGAACGATCGAGCGGTTCAAGGTGCGTTGGGTGGTGCGCGTGTACGACCAGAGGCACGGCATCGTCTTTGACCAGACATCCGCGCCAGTTAGCCGTCACACCTCCGTTCGGATCCTGCTCGCCATCGCTGCTGCTAGACACCTACCTCTGTGCTAGATCGACGTAAAAACGCGAACTTATACGCGTTAGTGGATGCTGTGATCTACGTGGAGCTGCCGCATACGTACGGCGAAGGGGATCCACGAGTGTGCCAGCTGCGAAAATCCCTTTAAGGGATCAAGCAAGCACCAAGGCTCTGGCAGCAGTACCTGCACAACATCCTGCTTGAAATCGGGTTCAAACAGCTGCCACACGATCCTAGGATGTACCGCCGGAATTTCCGCGGAGAATACATCCTACTCACGGTCTACGTCGACGACCTGCTCTACACAGGATCAAGCAACGAACTACTGGAGCAGTTCGAAAGGAGTGTGGCGGGGCGCGTCGATATCACGTGCAATCACGATGTGAAGCAGTTCTTAGGCCTCAACATCTCCTATGCGTCAGAAGCTATCCACCTCTCAGCGGCTAAGTATGCAGAGGAGCTAGGGAAGCGCTTCAACATATCACCCACACCACTCTCCACTCCTTATCGAACTCCCGGACCGAATCACAAACCTGACAACAAAGCCCTATCCCCCGCTGGGATTCAGATTTATCAGCAGCAGCTGGGATGCCTGCTCTTCGCCTCTGTCACATGCAGGCCCGACCTTTCCTACATCGCAAGTCAGCTGGCTCAGTATTCTCGCAAACCAACGGCTGAGAATCTTCTGGACCTGCAGCGACCCCTACAGTTCTTCATTTCAACGCCCAAGATTGGACTGTGCTACTCAACAGTACCAACTCCGTCATTTAACCTCATCGGCTACGTGGACGCCGATCATGCAGCAGACCCCGACAATCGACGGTCCAGGACTGGCTTCCTGTTCCGACTCGAACCGACGGGACCAATTTCGTGGAACTCACAGAAACAGGAGCTGGTTGCCCTGTCATCGGCTGAAGCGGAATTCATCGCAGCAACGGCAGCAGTTCGCGAAGGCCTCTACTTGCAGGAACTCCTGCAGGAGGCGAAAATTCCAGCTTCGCCCACCTTCCGCCTTCACTGCGACAACCAGAGCGCGATCCGCATCGCGAACAAACCTGGTTTCGTCAATCGCACCAAGCACATTGCGCTGCGGTACTTCTTCGTCAAGGACGAAGTGGACAAAGGCAAGGTTGACTTGAAGTATTGCCCGACGGGTGACATGGCAGCGGACTTCGTTACGAAGCGACTGCCACAACAGCAATATCAGCACTGCTCCGAACTCAGCGGAGTAGTCAAGCAGGTCAAGTCGAGCTACGGCAAAGAGTGAAGGGGGGTGTTACGAATAGTAATGAATGAAACATTACTGTGCACTCCTAACCGCAGCAAAGGAAAGCACGCAGTATCGACAATGAATGCGAGGAGTCAGAATTGGCTCGAAGCGACACAGACGGCTGGAATGAATCTAGACCGTCGGAGCAGACAGCATCTGGCAGCCACATGCACGAGGAAATTGGCGCGAACAGTTTTCGTAACCGTTCGCGCCGCACGGTTGGTTTGAATTCGAATAAGGGAATGTACCCCTTAGAGTACATGGCTAGCTAGGACGTTTCGAATTCCCTTGTACTATTATTTATATCTTTGTATTTGCATGTTTCAATCATCTCAAGCATTTTACATTCACTCTGCTATTGAGGTCAAGGGCCCACCACTACCTCTCACAAAGTGAAAAACAGCGAAATGAGTTAGATTGACTGTGTTGGGGTACAAATGCCTAACCCTAACTGTTTGTACCCCATATAGCATGTCCCACTAGAGGCTATAACATTTGACACACCCCCATAGCCTAAGTGGGGAATGCCAAGCAACAAAACGCAACCTCTGTCACAAGCAAGAGGGCAAACAGAGCTCAGGGTGGATCACAACGTCACCACCAGTCTGAGCACAAACAAGAGGCCACAAGGCCAGTTCAAGAGAGTACAAGCTAATATATATAGTACAAACAAACAAGGGGCAAGAACTCACTACTGCAGTCTACTAGACCCAGTCTCAACGAGGCCTAACTGCAGACAAAACCGGCGGTGGTCACAAGGCTGAAGGGCCTTGGTGAAGATGTCTGCAGTGTTGGCCTCGGAGGCCACGAAGTCCAGACGCGCCTGACCGCGTCTCTGCAACTCTCGAAGGAGGAAGTACCTGACGTCGATGTGCTTCACTCTGCTCTCCAGTCGAGGCTCACGACACAGGAGAATCATCGCCTTGTTGTCAGCAAACAAGGTCGGTGCAGAGCTCGGCCGCTCACCAAGGTCAGTGAGCAAGAAGGTCAACCAGCGTAGCTCCTGTGCAGCAAGGGCTCCAGCGTAGATCTCGGCCTCTGCGGTAGAAGTCGCAACAGAGGAGGACCGAGTAGACCTCCACGAAACAGCTCCAGAGCCCAGACTGAAACAGTAACCCTGCGTAGACCTCTGAGTCTCAACGTCGTCGGCGTACGAGGAGTCGCAGTGACCGGTGAGTACAACTGGCTGTGTTTCTCCAAGTACAAGCCCCATGTCTGATGTCGTGGCAAGGTACTTCGCCACCCTCTTAGCCGCCGTCCAGTGAACAGGACGGTGTCTCCCAGTCGCAACAAAGCGAGAAAGGATGCTAAGAGGGAAGGCGAGGTCCGGGCGAGTGCACGTCATCAGGTACATGAGGCAGCCAACCAGCTCTGCGTAGGGACCACTGGGCTCGAACGGCTCGTCAGGAAAAGGCCCAGTGAGTCTGTGGTCTACAGCAAGAGGGGTGGGTGTAGGAGAGGAGTGCTGAAGCCCGAACCGCTGAAGGACCTGCTGCACCATGTGTGACTGAGTCAGAGTGATGGTGCGAGCGGCTCTGTCCCTGGAGATCTGCAGGCCAAGGTAGCGGCGCAGTTCCCCAAGGTCAGTGCAGGTGTGTCTCTTCTGCAGTTCGGACTTCACCTCCGCCAGTGCAACTGTGTCGGCTGTGGCAAAAACCAAGTCGTCAACGTAGACCAGAACGAAGAAAGGTGTGCGCCCACGACGAACAAACAGCGACGGGTCGGCGGAAGACGGCTCAAACCCGAGGTCGGACAGAGTAGAGCGGAGAGTGTCGTGCCACTCACGGGGTGCCTGACGGAGACCGTAGACCGGTCGTCTGAGGCTCCACTGGGTCCCAGGCGGGAAGGTGCCAGTGAAGCCCGGAGGATGACACAGCGAGATCTCCTCGTGTAGGCTGCCCAGCAGGAAGGCGGTGGAGAAGTCGAGGGAGTGTAGCTCGTAGTCCCTCTGTGCCGCTACGTGAAGTAACACCCGAAGAGTGGTCATCTTCGGGGTGGGCGCGAAGGTCTGAAAGAAGTCAACCCCCTCGCGCTGACTGAAACCTCTAGCCACGTAGCGTGCCTTGAATGTCAGAAATAACTGAGCAGGAATGAATGAACTAGAACAGAGTTTGGTACAAGTAGGAAACCCTAACTTTGTGTACCCTCTAAGGTGTAACCCACTACAGCCTAGACAATATAAACATGCAATGTTTGACACACCCCCATAGGCGCAGTGGGAGACAGCCACAGGGTCACAAGACCAGTCAAAGCAAAGCAAAACAAGCTCAGGGTGGATCTCAAGGATTCCACACAAATTCCGAGCACAAGCAAGCGGTCACAAGACCAGTTCACATGCAGGTTTATAACAAAGCAAGAGATACAGTGATCACAACCTAGCAAACGTAAACAAGTAGGCATATATATATAGTGATCACAGTACAAGCAAGGTCAAGAGGTAAGTAAGTGAGGCCCAGTAGGTACAAGGCCTAGCAGAGTGCAAAAGCGCTGATGGTCACAAGGCTGAAGCGCCTTGGTGAACACATCAGCAGTGTTGGCCTCCGTGGCCACGTAACGCAGACAAAGCTGACCACGCTGCTGCAGCTCTCGAGCCAGGAAGTACCGCAGAGCGATGTGCTTCGTTCTGTGCTCCAGTCTGTGCTCCTCACACAAGGCAATGGCAGCCTTGTTGTCGACGTACAGCACTGGAGGAGAACGAGGCCGCTCTCCGAGGTCGGTCAGCAGGTAGGTCAGCCAGCGAAGCTCCTGAGCGGCCATGGCTGTGGCGTAGATCTCAGCCTCACAACTGGAGCTGAGAACAGAAGAAGAGCGAGTAGAACGCCAAGAAACTGTGCCAGAGCCAAGACTGAAGGTGTAACCCTGGGACGACCGCTGAGTAGCCTGGTCGTCTGCCCAAGAAGCGTCTGAGTGCCCTGTGAGAACAACCCGGTCTCGCCCTCCAAGCACAAGCCCCATGCCCGACGTACTGCACAAGTAGCGCAACACCCTCTTAGCAGCATCCATGTGCTCCTTCCGGTGACGGCCAGGAGCGACATAGCGTGCTAGGATGCTAAGAGGGTATGCAAGGTCAGGTCGAGTGCAGGTCATCAGGTACATGAGGCAGCCCACAAGCTCTGGATACGGGCCACTCGGCTCTACGGACTCATCCGAAGGCAGAGCTGAGAGCGAGTGACCGGTAGGCAGAGGAGTGGACTGAGGCGAGGAGTACGTGAAGCGGAAGCGCTGGAGAACCTGCTGCACCATGTGTGACTGAGTCAGGGTGATGGTGCGCCGTGCTCTGTCCCGGGTGATCCGCAAGCCAAGATAGCTCGTCAGCTCACCCAGGTCTGTGCACGTGTGTCTCCTCTGCAGCTCCGACTTCACGTGAGCGAGTGCCGCGGTGTCAGCAGTGGCAAAGACCAAGTCGTCGACGTACACGAGGATGTAGAACGGCGGCAGCGAGGTGTCGGTGCGTAGAAACAGCGACGGGTCAGCAGTAGAGGGAGCGAACCCAAGAGCCGCAAGTGTCGTCCTCAGTGTGTCGTGCCACTCACGTGGCGCCTGGCGGAGACCGTAGACCGGCCGCTGAAGCCTCCACTGGGTGCCAGGAGGAACTGACCCAGTGAAGCCAGGGGGGCGACGCAGCCAGATCTCCTCGTGCAGGCTGCCCTGCAAGAAAGCAGTGCTGAAGTCAAGAGAGTGAAGCTCGTAGTCGCGGTGAGCGGCTATGTGCAGCAGCACCCGAAGAGTAGTCATCTTCGGGGTGGGGGAGAAGGTCTGAAAGAAGTCTACTCCCTCTCGCTGACTGAAGCCTCGAGCCACGTAGCGCGCCTTGAAAACAGGCGGAGAACCCGGCGGCCGCTTCACCCTGAAAATCCACATGCCACTGACAATGTTCGCCCCAGGAGGGGGAACCTCGTCTACGTAGGTGCCTGTGGACTTCCAGGAGGCCATCTCTGCGTCCATGGCTGTCTGCCACTGAGAGGAGTAGGGACCCGCCATCACCTCAGCGTAAGAGCGTGGGGTCGGGATGTCTGGTGCATCCGGGTCTCCCTCAGGGGCAACTAGCAAGGACACGAGACGGGGCAAAGCAGCAGCAAGGCAGTGGAACTCCTCCTGTCTGTCCTCAAGGACGTCCGTGCCGAGGGCACACTCACCCCCGACGGACGGAGGACAGGCAGACGCAGACTCAGACCTAGCGACAAGGCTGGCAGCGTAGTCTAGGCGACAGCGAGCAGCAAAGTCAACCAACTCAGCGACCAGGGCAGACGCAGCAGAGGACTCAAAGGTCGGGTCAGTGACAACTGTAGCAAGGAGACGCGTAACAGTGGGACTGGCAGCACGACGGGAGTCAGACTCCGGGTCAGGAAGAGTAGGAAGAGAGGACACAGGAGGAGACGGCAGCGGGACACGCTGCGGAGCAGTGGAGGGACGTAGAGTCATGTAGTGAGTGCCAGGGACAGGAGGAGGACGCTCACGTGGGACACGACGACCAGTGCGAGCAGTACGAACAGGCGACGCAGGACGAGACTCAGGCTCACGACGCTCTGTAAGACCTCCTGTGGGACCAGCGTAAGGGGAGGGAGCAGGGAGAGGCGAGACAGGCGGTAACTGTGACTGCGGCTGGACAGGCGGAGGACACGCTACGGAGGGAGGAGGACTAAGAGGAGGAGCCTGACCAAGAACCTGCTGAAGGAGCGGTACGAAGTACGGTCGCGGCCGCGCAGCGTCTCCAGAAACAGCAGGGACACCAGTGGCAGCCCCAACGCCCGAGTCCTCAGCACCAGCAGCAGCTCCAACGCCCGGGTCCTCAGCACCAGCAGGAGCTCCAACGCCCGAGTCCTCAGCACCAGCAGCAGCACCACCGGTCGGGTCCTCAGCACCAGCAGCAGGGCCACTGGTCAGGTCCTCAGCACCAGCAGCAGCGCCACCGGTCGGGTCCTCAACACCAGCAGCAGCTCCAACGCCCGAGTCCTCAGCACCAGCAGCAGCACCACCGGTCGGGTCCTCAGCACCAGCAGCAGGGCCACTGGTCAGGTCCTCAGCACCAGCAGCAGCGCCACCGGTCGGGTCCTCAACACCAGCAGCAGCTCCAACGCCCGGGTCCTCAGCACCAGCAGCAGCTCCAGCCCCCGGGTCCTCAGCACCAGTAGCAGCTCCAGCGTCCGGGTCCTCAGCACCAGCAACAGCACCACCGCTCGGGTCCGCAGCACCAGGAGCACCACTACGAAGACTGCAGCGCCGCGTGTACCACTCGCGGATCACCTGAATGGGGGGGAGCTCCTGGGTAGGAGGGGAAGTACCGGGACGAGCTCCAGAAGCACCTCTCCGGAGGCGGCAGTACTCGAGGTACCTCTCCTGCAGCTGCTGGGAGGAGAGGGCTCCTCCAGGTGGAGTACCCCCAGACTCAGCACCCCCAGACTCAGCACCCCCAGACTCAGCACGTCCAGACTCAGCACCCCCAGGCTCCGCACCTCCAGGCTCAGCACCCCCAGGCTCCGCGCCTCCAGGCTCAGCACCCCCAGGCTCCGCACCTCCAGGCTCAGCACCCCCAGACGCAGGACGCGAGTCAACAGCTACCTCGACAGGCTCACCCGGGTCTACCTGGGACACACCTGAGGGAGCGGCACCCTGAGGGGGGAGGGGGTCTGGTACCTCAGCACCTGGAGCGAGGAAGAGAGGCGGGGGGGGGAGTGGGGCAGTGCGGTAGGGGAAGAGGCGGTAGAAGGGGACGGACTCGTCAAAAGTGACGTCCTGAGAGGCCAGAACCCGGCGCGAGGTGACGTGGTAAAACTGCCATCCAGGCGCGTCGGGAACAAAGCCAAGAAAGACACAGGGAACAGTGCGACGTGAGAGCTTGTCCGCAGACGTGTCGCGGACAAAGGCTCGAGATCCCCAGACCCGGAAACGCGACGCATCGCCAACCTCTCCCGTCCACCGTAGAGTCGGGGAAGTCTCCGGCAAGGAGACACGGGGCCAGAGGTTGAGCTGATGTGCTGCGTACCGGACCGCAAACGGCCACAGAAAGTGGGGAGCAGCCGCATGGGTCAGGGAGGTACGAGCGACCTCCATGACTAAGCCAATGCGGCGCTCAGCAACCCCATTCTGCTGTGGAGAGGCCGGAAGCGTGTACGACTGCTCAATGCCGTGCTCAGCACAGTAGGCTGCCAAGAGGTCGGAGGCGAACTCACCACCCCTGTCAGAGTGCAAGCGCAGGACAGGAAAGTCCGAGTGAAAGCGCTCGCCTAGCTGGAGACGGGCTCGGCTGATCCAGGGGATCAAAACACCAGGGACGTCACCCTTGGCGCGCAAGGGGAAGACCGTGGTGTAGCGCGAGTAGTCGTCAACAACTATCAGGAAGTACCTCTCCTGACCCTGACCACGGACGCGGGCTGGGCCCCACACGTCCATGTGGAGCGTCTGCAGGGGAGCGGTCGTCGGGGGAAAGGAGGAGGAGTGAGGAGCGGCGCGCTGCCGCCCCTCGACACAGGGAATGCAGTCAGGAGCAGGGGAGTCAGGAAGGGGAGGGAGCACCCTGGGAAGACCAGCAACAAGGTCCCGTTTGTGCATGGCCCGCAGGCGCTGCACAGACGGGTGACCAAGGCGGTGGTGCCAGAGGACGGTGTCGTTCGCCAGAGAGCGACACGAGCAGGGGGCGGACAGCTGACCTGACGCTGACGCAGACGCAGCTACCTGAGGGGACTCAGTGGTCAGTGTGTACAGGTCAGACCCCGGCTCTCGAGTGAAAGTAGCCAGGTGGCGGCCCGTCCGAGCACACGTGCAGTGAGTCACACGCTCGTAGGCAGGGGTGAACTGGTGAACACCCGAGTCCTGGAGCGCACTACCTGCCACCAAGTTCGTGGAGAACGAGGGGAGGTAGAGACCTGAGAGTGTGCCGGACGGAACCGCTGGACACGGAAGGGTGGTGGAGGAGGTCGCAAGGACCGGACCCCCAGAGGGGTCAGCAAGAGAGACAGCAACCGGCCGAGCTAGAGGCTCAAGGACAGTGCGGTCACGAAAGAAAGAGCGAGAAGCACCTGAGTCCAGGGTGAAGGTGTGCAGTGCTGCAGTCGACTCAGTACCAGGGGGCACAGACGCACAAGTACCTAGAGCAGCAGCTGCAGTAGTACCTGTGGAAGCAGACACACTAGCACCTAGAGCAGCAGCGGGGCTGGCCTGAATGCCCGGGTCGGGCGGAACACGCAAGTACTGAGCACCCTCTCCACTAATAGACATCGCATACATGGCAGTGAGAATAGCATCAAAGTCAAGTGCCCAAATATCAACACCCTTCCTGAGCAGATCAGCCCAGCGCGGCAGCTCACCCCCACCAGGAAACTGGGTGCGCCACGCATCGTTGAGGCGGGCGAAGCAGCGCTCCGTCTGGTGCGGCCCCCCACACATCTGGCCAGTGCGGTCACCTGTACGAATAACGTACTGGCAGGTGACGCTGCGTCGCGCATACCACTCACGGGCGGCCTGAAGGGTCGGGGAAGGCTGCTGACTCTGACCGCCCCCCGGGCCTCCACGACCACCACCCCCTCCGCCTCCGCCCCGGCCACCTCCACCCCTGCCGCTGCCACGACCACCTCCGCCTCCGCTGCCACCTCCGCCCCTGTCACCACTCCCAACACCGCTGTCACCTCCACCACTGCCGCCACTAGTCTCTCCAGTCGCACCTCCACCGCCACCACCTCCACCCCCGCCTCCTCCGCCACCACCCCCACTCCTGCCACTCCTGCCCCTGCGTCGTCCGCCTGAAGCAGACGCAGCCCCGACCTTCTCAGCACCAAGGAGGTCGACAGCAGCAGCAGAGGCGACAGAGGGGAGGAGGGGGGAAGGGGAGCACCCCTCGAAGAAGGGGCCGCGGGGGTCGCCACGAGAGGTGCCTACAGCGACGATACTAGCCTCGGCTGCAAGCAGTTCCTTCTCGAGGAGGGCTATGGTGAGCTCAGTGGGGGAGCGAGAGAGGAACT
Organism: Closterium sp. Yama58-4; assembly: GCA_947470075.1. Lineage (NCBI taxonomy): Eukaryota > Viridiplantae > Streptophyta > Zygnematophyceae > Desmidiales > Closteriaceae > Closterium > Closterium sp. Yama58-4. The sequence goes on from CANIUD010000700.1 coordinate 515,141, forward strand.
GGTCCCTGACAGGGCGCAGAGAGTCAGGGAGGCGGGTGACAACGTGGTAGAGAGTGATCCAGAGCGGGGGGGGGTTGCTAGCGAGAAACTCATCAGGCATGGCAGCGCGAAAGCGAGCCTCACTAGTCTTAAGGTGGGTGATGAGGTCTGCGACAGTGTGAAAGGAGGCTAGGTCGGGGAACAGGTAGGGGAGAGTGAGGCGGCCTAGTGTGGCAGAAGCGGGTGAGGAGTAGCGGGCCACTACAGCTGTGTAGAGGTCCTTAGCAGTCTTGCACTGGCCGAAGTGCTCGCGCTCATCTAGCGGCAGGGAGTTGCGAATAGCAAAGCGAGCGTGCGCGTCACGGGTCTGCCACTGTGAGCGCTCAGCTGGGGGGGCAGTAGCGAGTGGGGCGGTCGCATGGCCGAGAGCGTGGTCGTACAGTGTAATATCTTCCTTGGCAGTGAGCTGTAGGAAAAGGTGCAGGTCATCTAGCCAGGTTTCGAATTTGACCGGACGGCCCTCGGCGTCGAAAGCTAGAACAGGAGGACTAGCCATAGCGACAGCGGCAGTAGTAGAAGCAGTAAAGTCACTGAAAAGGCGTGCGCAGGGTCAGCGGGGCCGGTGGGGCCTACGGACTGTAGTGGCGCACAAGCAGTAGTAGCAGAAAGTGTAGTAGTAGGAATGCAGTGGTGCACAGGCGCAGCAGGCGGCAGCGAGAGCCGGCGTAGTAGGGGCGGGCTCAGCAGCGGTGATTCGCGGGCGACGGCGGGCGCAGCAGCGGCGGTGCGCGGGCGGCGGCGGGCTCAGCAGCGGTGGTGCGCGGGCGGCAGCGGGCGCAGCAGCGGCGGTGCGCGGGCGGCGGCGGGCTCAGCAGAGGCGGTGCGCGGGCGGCTGCGGGCTCAGCAGCGGTGGTGCGCGGGCGGCAGCGGGCGCAGCAGCGGCGGTGCGCGGGCGGCTGCGGGCTCAGCAGAGGCGGTGCGCGGGCGGCTGCGGGCTCGGCAGCGGCGGGCCGGGAGCAGTGCGGGCAGCGTGCGGGCCGGCGGCGGTCAGCGCACGAGCCGCGCAGGCTCAGCGCGGGCTGCGCGGGCTGCTCGCGGGCTGCGTAAGCGGGTCGCGGGCGGCTCGCGGGGGTTCGCGGGCAGGTCGCGGGCTGCTCGCGGGCAGTTCGCGGGCTGTGCGCGGGCTGCGCGGGCTGGTCGCGGGCTGCGCAGGCGGTTCGCGGGCTGCGCGTGGGCGGTTCGCGGGCTGTGAGCGCGGCGCGCTGTGCGGTTCGCGGGCGGCGTGACGGGGCCGATCGGGGCGCTAAGGGGCGACGCGACGGGGGCCGTGAGAGGCCGCTAAAAAAAAAAATTCGAAGGGGCCGCAGGGCCGCTAGATCGTGCTAGATCGACGGGGCCATCGGGGCCGAAAAGAAGCGAAGGTAAGCAGGTAGGTAAGTCGGTGGGCCCTAAGAACAGTCCTAGCGAAGGACCTGCTCTGAAACCATGTCAGAAATAACTGAGCAGGAATGAATGAACTAGAACAGAGTTTGGTACAAGTAGGAAACCCTAACTTTGTGTACCCTCTAAGGTGTAACCCACTACAGCCTAGACAATATAAACATGCAACGTTTTGACATTGAAGACTGGGGGAGATCCCGGCGGCCGCTTCACCTTGAAGATCCACATGCCGTCAACTATGTTCGCCCCTGGGGGGGGAACCTCGTCAACGTAAGTGCCTGTGGACCTGTAGGAGGCCATCTCTGCGTCCATGGCAGCTCTCCACTGAGAGGCCCAAGGCCCTGACACTGCCTCAGCGTAAGTGCAAGGAGTAGGTATGTCAGGAGTGTCGGGGTCTCCCTCAGGAGCGAGCAGCATGGCACAGAGATGAGGCGAAGCAGCTGCCAGGAACTCTAGCTCAAACTGTCTGTCCTCTAAAACGTCACAGCCAAGGGCAGACTCACCCCCGGCGGACAGAGGACGGACAGGAGGAGCGGCCACAACACGAGTGGCGTAGTCAAGGCGACGCGTAGCAGTAAAGTCAGTGACAGCGGCAGTGAGGACCGCGACGGAGGAAGGAGAGGCACGAGGGTCGGTAACAAGAGAGGCGAGAACACGAGAGAGAGTGGGACGGTAAGTGCGGTAGTAGTCAGTGACCGGAGTGGACAGGGAGGCAGTGAGAGACGACTCAGGAGGGCGAGGAAGGACAGACGGAGGAGAACGAGGAGGACTAGGACGGAACAACACAGTACGGAGGTCAGTGACAGGTGACGAAGGACGAGCACGAGGAGGACGAGAGGCCCAAGTGTGGGCGAGAGGAGAGGGAGACGGAGGAGACTGAGGACGAGGGAACACAGCCGGAGCGGAGTCCGGAGGAGGAAACGTAGGACCGAACACAGGAGGAGAGGAGGGGAGACCAAGGGCCCGAAGGCCAGAAACAGGGGCCGGAGGCTGCTCCGGCTGCTGCTGCGGCGGCGGCGGCAGTGGCGGCAGCTGCTGCTGCTGCTGCCGCTGCTGCTGCTGCTGCTGCTGCTCCCGCTGCAACTCCAACCGCTCACGCTCCACCCGCCGCTGAACCTCCAACCTCTCATGCTCCCAAACGCTGCTGCTCCTCACGCTCAACACGAAGAAGGGCCTGGTAACGAGTAGGGTAGGGGTGAGGAGGAGGAGTGGTGTCAGGAGACGAAGAAGAAGAACCAGCTCCGCCCTCGACAGTACCCGGCTGAGCACCCCCAGAGCGAGTACCCCCTGCGACAGCACGACCAGCACCTGTAGGAGGTGTACCCGCACCCCCAGTCGTGGTGCCTCCAGTGGCACCAGCACCAGTCCCAGACCCTCCAGCTCCAGGAACACCACTAGCTCCAGCACCACCACGAGCTCCAGTACCCTCGGAACGGGCAGCTGCGGCAGGTGCACGCTCAGCGCCAACGCCAACACCCCCAGAACGGGCGGTTGTTGTAGGTGCACGAACAGCTCCAACGCCAGCACCCCCAGAGCGAGCACCGCCAGAGCCCTCACCTCGAGCACCAACACCCTCAGAGTCCGCAGTGGCCGGTAAAGGAAGCGCTGACGGCTGCTGCGGAGGCTGTGAGGACGACTGTGGGGAAGGAGGAGAGACCTGGGGGGGTACCGAGGGGGAGGGGGGGGTGGTAGCGTGGGACAAACCAGTCGGAGCGGGAACGGGGGGGGGGGGGGGGGGGGGGGGTACCGGAGGAGCAGGGGCGGGAGGAGGAGGAGCTGGAGCCAGGAAGAGGGGAGGGGGTGTCAAACATATAGGGTCGCTCAGAGTAGAGGGTCTCTCAGTTCTGTTCGCTGCTCTTACGTCATTCGCACTGGTGCTCGGACTGGTCAGCCTTGCGGGACACCTAGTCACACGCAGTCCCGCTGCTTCGCCCGTCTGAGCGACGCCTGGCGTACCGAGTTTGGCGACGGGGCTGAGCTCCCCGACTGGGTGGAGCTACTTAGGCAGAGAGTAGATATATTTGCTCTTGACTATGATGCTATTCTCACTGCCATGTATGCATTGCCTACTAGTGTTGACCGTGCCTGTTACCTGTGTGTGCCGCCTGACCCAGGTATAGCGCCTGCTGCTCTAGGTACTGGTGAGGCTGCTGCTCTAGGTGCTACTGCGTCTCCTGCTCTAGGTGCTGGTGAGGCTGCTGCTCTCGGTGCTACTGCGTCTTCTGCTCTAGGTGCTGGTGAGGCTGCTGCTCCAGGTCCTGGTGAGTCTGCCCTCTCTGGTTCTTCGCCTGCTGCGACCCTGCACACCTTCACCCTTGACTCAGGAGCTTCCCGCTCCTTCTTTCGCGACTGCACCACACTTACGCCGCTTAGTCGGCCGGTTGCAGTCTCCCTGGCAGACCCCTCTGGGGGTCCAGTCCTTGCCCACTACTCCACGGTTCTGCCGTGTCCGGCCGCCCCGTCTGGCTTGCTGTCAGGTCTCTACCTCCCCTCGTTCTCTACGAACCTGGTGAGTGGAGCTGACCTCCAGGATGGGGGGGTTGACCAGTTCACTCCTGCGCGTCAGCGGGTGACTCACTGTACGTGTGCTCGGACGGGCCGACACCTGGCCACTTTCACCCGTGAGCCTGGCTCGAGCCTGTACACCCTGACCACTGAGTCCCCTCAGGTAGCTGCGTCTGCGTCTGCGTCAGGTCAGCTGTCGGCCCCCTGCTTGTGTCGCGCCTTGTCGCACGAGACCCTCCTTTGGCACCACCGCCTTGGTCACCCCTCGGTGCAGCGCCTTCGCAGCATGCACCGTCGTGTCCTTGTCTCTGGTCTTCCCAGGGTTCTCCCTCCCCTCCCACCCTCGCCTGCTCCTCCCTGTCTTCCCTGTGTCGAGGGGCGGCAGCGCGCCGCTCCTCACTCCTCCTCGTTCCCTCCCACAGAGGCTCCCTTGCAGACTCTCCACTTGGACGTGTGGGGCCCAGCCCGCGTCCGTGGACAGGACCACGAGCGGTACTTCCTGCTGGTCGTCGACGACTACACGCGTTACACCACGGTCTTCCTCTTGCGCACCAAGGGTGAGGTCCCTGCTGTTTTGATCCCCTGGATCCGCGCTGCTCGTCTCCAGCTCCGCCGGCGGTTCGGGACAGAGTTTCCCGTCCTGCGTCTGCACTCTGACAGAGGTGGTGAGTTTTCCTCCGACCTCTTGGCGGCCTACTGTGCGGAGCACGGCATCACCCAGTCGTTCACGCTTCCGGCCTCTCCGCAGCAGAATGGGGTTGCTGAGCGCCGCATTGGCTTGGTCATGGAGGTCGCTCGTACCTCCATGGTCCATGCGGCTGCCCCCCATTTTCTGTGGCCGTTTGCGGTCCGGTACGCCGCGCATCAGCTCAACCTCTGGCCCCGTGTCTCCTTGCCGGAGACCTCGCCCACACTGCTGTGGACGGGGGAGGTTGGCGATGCGTCGCGTTTCCGGGTCTGGGGTTCTCGTGCCTTTGTCCGCGATACCACCGCGGACAAGCTCTCCGCCCGTGCTGTTCCCTGTGTCTTCCTTGGCTTTGTCCCTGACGCGCCTGGTTGGCAGTTTTACCACCCCACCTCGCGCCGTGTCTTTGCGTCTCAGGACGTCACGTTCGACGAGTCGGTTCCCTTTTACCGTCTCTTCCCCTACCGCACTGCCCCGCTCCCCCCCCCGCCGCTCTTCCTCGCTCCAGGTGCTACCCAGGTAGACCCCCTCCCCGCTCCCGGTCCTGCTCCTTCAGGTGTGTCTCAGGTAGACCCTCCTCCTTTGCCTCCGCCGGTTGAGGTCACTGGTGACTCAGGTCCTGCTTGGGGTGCTGCTTCTGGGGGTGCTGAGCCTGGGGATGCTTAGCCTGGGGGTGCAGAGCCTGGGGGTGCGGAGCCTGGGGGTGCGGAGCCTGGGGGTGCGGAGCCTGGGTGTGCAGAGTCTGGAGGTGCTGAGCCTGGAGGTTCTGAGTCTGGGAGAGCTGCGCCTGGGGGCACTGTGGGGTCTGGTGAGCGGTCTTCCTGGAGCGGCCGTCTCCGCAGTCGCTCCGCTGGTGCTTCGCCGCTGCACCCTAGTCGTCGACCCCCTCTCTCCCCACAGCAGCTGCGTGAGTGGTACGCTGCTCGTCAGCGTCGCGCTGCTGGAGCTAGGGGCCCTACTGCGGGAGGCGCTGGCGCTGGTGCCTCTACTACTGGAGTCGTTTCTACTGGAGGTTCTGGAGCTTCCGAGGGTGCTGGCGCTGGAGGTTCTGGAGCTGGTGCTGGTGCTGGAGGTTCTGGAGCTGGTGCTGGTGCTGGAGCTGCTGCGGGTGCTGGCGCTGAGGGTTCTGAGTCTGCTGCTGTGCGGTCTCCGTGGAGTGGCCGCCTTCGTCCGCGTGTGCCTCTCACCTCACAGCAGCTGCACGACTGGTACGGTCGCCGTCCGGGTCGAGCTGCTGGAGCCCGGGGCTCTGCTGCTGGAGGTACTTCTGCTGACGTCCCTGGAGCTGGGCGTGGTGCTGGTCCTTTGTCTACTGGAGGTGCTGGAGTCGCTGGTCCCGGAGGTGCTCGTACTGGAGGTACTGGAGCTGCTGGGGCTGGAGGTGCTGGTTCTGGGGGTGCTGCTGCTGGAGACGTGGAGGCTGGAGACCCTGGGACTGGAGGTGCTGGTTCTGGGGGTGCTGCTGCTGGAGGCACTGAGGTTGGAGACCCTGGGCCTGGAGGTGTCGGTTCTGGGGCTGGAGCTTCTGGAGCTGCTGGAGGTGCTGGAGCTGCTGGAGGTACTGGAGCTGCTGGAGCTGCCGGTACTGGTGCAGCTGCGCCGACACGACTGTTCTTCGCTCCGCCGTCTCCGTCGTCTCTGCCGCCGCCTGACTCTGTTCTTCGTCAGGTTCTTACTCTCCCGTCGTCTACTGGTCTTCCGTTACTGCCCGGATCCACCCGGGTCGGGTTGGGGTCCGGACCATCTCGGGTGGGGACCGGATCCACCCGGGTCGGGTTGGGGTCCGGACCATCCCGGGAGGGAACCTGATCCACCCGGTTCGGGTGGGGGTCCGGACCATCCCGGGTGGGAACCGGATCCCCACCCGGGTCGGGTAGGGGTCCGGACCATCCCGGGTAGGAACCGGATCCACCCGGGTCGGGTGGGGGTCTGGACCATCCCGGGTAGGAACCGGATCCACCCGGGTCGGGTGGGGGTCCGGACCATCCCGGTTGAGAACCGCCGGGTGGGGGTCCGGACCATCTCGGGTGGGAACCGGATCCACCCAGGCCGGGTGGGGGTCCGGACCATCCCGAGAGGAGCCGGTTGATGTGATTGACAACCTGCCATAAAACCAGGGCCAATCACTCCGATTACGTTGGGTTACCGTCATTCGGGGCAACCGAAAGAACCCTATTAGGATCCGGATCCACCCGGGTCGGGTTGGGGTCCGGACCATCTCGGGTGGGGACCGGATCCACCCGGGTCGGGTTGGGGTCCGGACCATCCCGGGAGGGAACCTGATCCACCCGGTTCGGGTGGGGGTCCGGACCATCCCGGGTGGGAACCGGATCCACTGCCTGCTCCTTCTCCTTACACTGAGCAGACAGGTAGTCTTGCTGAGCGTCGTGAGCCTGCGTCGCGTCCTGTCTCGCCTGTTCGTCCTAGTCGTACCGGTCGTCGTGTTCCTCGTCCGCGTCAGCCGGCTGTCCCCGGCACACGCCTTGTAGCCCTGCGTCGGTCCCCTACTCCGGAGCGTACTCCTCTTCCGTCCTCCCCTGCGTCCTCTTTGCCTGACGTCGCGGACCCTGAGTCTGACCGGTTTCGTGCTGAGCACCCTACTGTCACGCGTCTGCTAGCCACTGTTGTCACTGACCCGTCGTTTGAGTCTGCTGCTGCGTCTGCCCTGGTCGCTGAGCTTGTTGACTTTGCTGATGCCTGTCGTCTAGACTACGCTGCTAGTCTTGTTGCTGAGTCTGAGTCTGTCTGTCCTCCGTCCGTCGGGGGTGAGTGTGCTCTTGGCACGGACGTCCTAGAGGACAGGCAGGAGGACCTTGCGTTTCTTGCGGCTGCTGCGCCTCATCTCGTGGCCATGCTTCTTGCTTCTGAGGGAGACCCGGATGCTATAGACATCCCCACACCGCGCTCTTACGCTGAGGCGATCGCGGGTCCTTACTCCTCTCAGTGGCAGGCAGCCATGGACGCAGAGATGGCATCCTGGAAGTCCACAGGCACTTACGTCGATGAGGTTCCCCCTCCAGGGGCGAACATCGTCGATGGCATGTGGATTTTCAGGGTGAAGCGGCCGCCAGGTTCTCCGCCTGTCTTCAAGGCGCGTTACGTTGCTAGAGGCTTCAGTCAGCGAGAGGGAGTTGACTTTTTCCAGACCTTCTCCCCTACCCCGAAGATGACCACACTTCGGGTGCTGCTGCACATTGCCGCTCAGCGTGACTACGAGCTTCACTCACTGGACTTCAGCACATCCTTCTTACAGGGCAGCCTGCACGAGGAGATCTGGCTGCGCCGCCCACCTGGCTTCACTGGGTCGTTCCCTCCTGGTACCCAGTGGAGCCTCCGCCGGCCAGTCTACGGTCTCCGCCAGGCACCCCGTGAGTGGCACGACACACTGAGGACTACCCTTGCGGCTCTTGGGTTTGCGCCTTCGACTGCTGACCCTTCACTGTTTCTGCGCACCGACACTTCGCTGCCGCCGTTCTATATCCTCGTGTACGTCGACGACCTGGTCTTTGCTACTGCTGACACTGAGGCCCTCGCCCTGGTGAAGTCCGAGCTGCAGAAGAGACACACGTGCACAGACCTGGGTGAGCTGCGCAGCTACCTTGGCTTGCAGATCACCCGGGACCGAGCACGGCGCACCATCACACTGACTCAGTCACACATGGTGCAGCAGGTCCTTCAGCGCTTCGGCTTCATCTGGTCCTCAGCACAGGCCACTCCTCTGGCTATAGGTCACTCGCTCTCAGCTCTGCCTTCGGATGAGTCCGTAGAGCCGAGTGGTCCTTACCCAGAGCTAGTGGGCTGCCTCATGTACCTGATAACTTGCACTCGTCCTGACCTTGCGTACCCTCTTGGCCTTCTGGCTCGCTACGTGGCTCCTGGTCGGCACCGAAAGGTGCACTGGGATGCTGCGAAGAGGGTACTGCGCTACTTGTGCAGTACATCGGGCATGGGGCTCGTGCTTGGAGGACGGCGAGAGGTGGTCCTCACTGGGCACTCAGATGCTTCTTGGGTTGACGACCAGGCTACGCAGCGGTCGTCACAGGGTTACACTTTCAGCCTTGGCTCTGGTTCTGTTTCTTGGCGTTCTACTCGCTCGTCTTCTGTTCTCAGCTCTAGTTGTGAGGCTGAGATCTACGCCACCGCCATGGCTGCTCAGGAGTTACGCTGGCTCACCTACCTGCTGACCGACCTGGGTGTCAGAGGTCCACTGGAGATCCCCGATGATCCTAGGGAAGGGTTACAGGCACATCGGCCTGGGGGGTTATGGGCGCACTTACCCGCCATACAAACAAGCCCTTTTATCCCAGTGGTTAGTGGCTGGGATTCTGACATGGTATCAGAGCAAAGGTCTCGGGTTCGAATCCCGGTGTGTGCACCTCGGGCATCCCAGTGCGGGGGGGTGTCAGAGGTCCACTGGAGATCCCCGATGATCCTAGGGAAGGGTTACAGGCACATCGGCCTGGGGGGTTATGGGCGCACTTACCCGCCATACAAACAAGCCCTTTTATCCCAGTGGTTAGTGGCTGGGATTCTGACGCTGGGTGAGCGGCCTCGTTCTCCTCCAGTGCTGTACGTCGACAACAAGGCTGCCATTGCCTTGTGTGAGGAGCACAGACTGGAGCACAGAACGAAGCACATTGCTCTGCGGTACTTTCTGGCTCGAGAGTTGCAGCAGCGTGGTCAGCTTCGTCTTGCACACGTGGCCACTCGGGCCAACACTGCTGATATATTCACCAAGGCACTTCCGTCTGGTGATCATCAGCGCTTTTGTACTTTGTTAGGCCTTGTGCCTACATTTCCACACTTGCTGTAGTCTTTTGTGTGTACTGTGCTCTATATTTATACCTGCATGCTTGCTCTTGCTAGGTATTGATCACTGTACTGCTCTTGTTGTTTATAAATATCTCTGCATGTAGACTGGCCTTGCGGCCCTTTGCTTGTGCTCAGAATGTGTGGTGACGTTGAGATCCACCCTGAGCTTGCTTTGCTTCTCTTGACTGGTCGTGTGACCCCTTGTTCTCCCCCACTTTGCCTATGGGGGTGTGTCAAACATATATGCAGCATATTATCTAAGCTGTAGTGGGGTCAAACATATATGCAGCATATTATTAGGGTTTACTATTTGTACTCATGCGTGCTGTTAGTTCATCATTCCTGCCTGTGATTCTAACAGGGGGGGGAACCGGGAGACCTCGACAGGGGTACCGGACGTAGTAGGGGACGGACTCGTCGAAACGGACGTCACGAGAGTCAAAGAACCGGTGGGAGGGAGGGTGGTAAAAGGTGAAGTCAGAGGAGTCCTCTGGGAAACCAAGGAAGACACTGAGGACGGCGCGAGGTGATATCTTGTCCGCAGAGGTGTCGCGGACAAGAGCCAAGCAGCCCCAGACACTAAACCTCGACGCTACACCAGGGGACCCTGTCCAAAGACTGGTCGGTGAAGCCTCTGGCCGAGAGACACGAGGCCAGAGGTTTAGCTAGTGAGCGGCGTACCGAGCCGCGTAGGGCCACAGAAAATGGAGCGCCGCTTAGGCCTGATCAATCCCCACTCAAGCGAACCTTCCCAAGGTGATCCTAGGGTCGATCCCCTTCTGATCGTAACAGTTCTTTTCCTTTTTTTTTTTCAAATATATCAGTTTGACTGAAAGTCGAAGTAGACATTCTGGAATACCATTCCAGCAAGCAAGCATACATACTCGTATTCCCGATTCTACTACCGTGTCACCCCGGAAAGCGCAGGTGCGCTTATAATAAATCAGTGTTTTTTAGGGGGGTGTGCTTCTAATTGAGCCAATTTTATAAGCGCATGCGCTTATATAATGACATATACAAATTTATAAGTTTTAAGACATCAAATTGCATATTTTACTCTTGCCATTTCAACCGAGTCGAAACATTTTGCGTCACAAAACAGAATCGCGTGCAAGCGATTCTCTTCCAGCACACAGTGGCCAAGATGCGACACTTCGCAGTCATGCCAGCACGTCCTGACTGGACGCGCAGCCAGACAGGTCTTAGAGAGTCAAGCTAAGCGAAAATGAGATTGCATTCTCTTCAAAAATGAAACTCGCTACCGTTTAGAACAGAAAATTTATTATAAAATTGTACATGCGCTTATAAAAAGTTTTCAAGGAGGGTGCGTTTATAATTGAGGATCGGCCATAAGCGCATTGCTCCAGATAGAAGCGCATGCGCTTATCATAGGCCTGCACTTTTAACCACACACACTAAATGACAGCCAACCGCCAACCAAATTGGTTGGTCTTCTCCGAGAAACCGCATGCAGTTGCTGGCACCTCTGCTCCATCAGCCCCTATCCATCTCATACGGTATCCCTCAGGCGCTGCCAGCTTGCGCTCCTTGCCCTCTGACCATCCAACTAGTGTTGCCCATTCTTCGCTTGTCCACCGGCCCCTGCATAAATAGTTCATGGTTGCAACGGGACGGGGCAAGTAGAGGGCAGGCCACAGGAAGATGTGAGATGAGACAGAAACATGCTCCGCCAGTGCAGAGCCCGCCAGTGCAGAGCCCGCTCCTCTTCATGCAGCCGGCGTCACAATGGCAATTACACGACAAGTCACCATATATATACACAAAAATCTCGATTCTTTCTTGTTGGCAGCAAACAAGGCACTTACGAGGAGGAGGAACCTGGCAGAGCTTCTTAGCGGTGTTGAACACGAGGCCCTCAGGGCACTGGCACTGCGGCTTGCCCTTCTTCACAACGCACTCAGCAGCTCCACAATCATTCTCACACATGGCTGTTGTGGACACCAAACGAAGCATGCAGAGAAAGACGATGGCTTTTCGGGCATATGGAGGCGATATAAAGAAAAACAAGAAACGAGGTTGGGTGTGGGTGTGGATTATGCCAGAATGAGCAAAGCACATGCTAGCGTGTTTGGCAATGTGTACGTGACGCCCTTCAAAATAAGAAACACAACCCGAGTGTGCATGCATGCACTAACACTTACTGATCTCGCAGCCAACTGATTGAAGCGAAGCGATTTCCTTGACAGTCCTGAGAAGGGAGAGGTAAGGACAGACAATAGCAAAGGTGAGAGCAAGTTATGACATTCACGAATTAGTGTTGTACTATGTGCTCACACACCTCTTTGTGACGGGGTAGGAACTGCCCTTCTTCGTGGGACGTGCGATTGTAAAGTCCAGCTTCTCCCTGCAGTCCCAGTCAGCGTAGAACGACAGGCTCTTGCACATGGCGTTGCCAAGCGCGAGGCTGCCAGGCGTGGCGCGCTTGGTATTCCACACGACGGTGATGTTGGTGTCGCCTTTGAGCACCGTGTGCAGGTTGCTGCACGCGCTGCTGCCGCTCGCCTGCTCTGCCGGCACCTCCGTCAAGAAGGTGGCGTCCCTCTCGCCCGCGAAGGTGTTGCCACTTGCCTGCACTGCCACCGTCGACCGCACCAACGGGGCTGACCAGCCGTTGAGACCGTTGGTTGATCCGACGATGCCAGGTCGTGGCCATTGCAGGTTGCGTGACGATGAAGGCAAGTTGGAGGCAGGGCAGGGGAGAGGAGAGGAAGGGGCCGGGGGAGGGGGGGGGGGGGGGGGGGGGGGGTGGGGAGTGGGGGTGAGGAAGGTGTGGGAGGAGTGAGGAGGGGTGAACATTCCAAGCGTTGCCTCTCAGCGTTGCCTCTCAGCGGCGCCTCCCAGTGCAGCCTGTTCAAACGCTCAAACGCTGAGATGCAAACGTGCGAGTGCCTCAAGAGTGCAGCACTCACCAAAGCACGTCTTGTCAGGCTCGTTGAAGTAAAATTCTTGCTTGTTGCAATCGCACTCGAATAAGGTATGAGTGAGAGTAACGCAGTGAGCCTGTAACCCACACTCCACGCCAACACACGGGTCTGCAGAGGAAGTGATGGGGGGTTACGAGATGAAGCAGGGAAAGCGGGTAAAATGAGTGAAAATGTTTCTTTTGATCGTAAGCTGTGCACTCACCCACACACCAGCACTCACCCACACACCAGCACTCACCCACACACCAGCACTCACCCACACACCAGCACTCACCCACACACCAGCACTCACCCACACACCAGCACTCACCCACACACCAGCACTCACCCACACACCAGCACTCACCCACACACCAGCACTCACCCACACACCAGCACTCACCCACACACCAGCACTCACCCACACACCAGCACTCACCCACACACCAGCACTCACCCACACACCAGCACTCACCCACACACCAGCACTCACCCACACACCAGCACTCACCCACACACCAGCACTCACCCACACACCAGCACTCACCCACACACACGTCTTGTGGTCGACGTCGAATACAAATCCATCCTTGCACTCGCACATGGGCATGCCATTGTCTACAAGAATAGCGCAGGTGGCTTCGCCACAATCCACGAAAGCACACAGGTCTGCACAGAAAATGATATTGTTTCAAGTAAGGGCAACGAGGCACACACACCGGCACAGAAGCAACGTTAAAACAAGGCATTTTCTGCTTTTGACTGTGCGCCGCTCAAGCGCACTCCAGCACTCATCCACACGCCAGCAATACAAGTCTACGGCCACTGGCGTGTGGCAGTCAGCGGGCTCACCACCAGCGGTGCTGGCGAGGATCGCGAGGAATCTGATGGCAACGACGACGAGTGCGGCGAGGCCACACAGGCCGGACAGGCGCGCGCAGGGCTTCATGGCGACAGCGGACGGCTTAGCGATCGCGGCGCGCGGGGAAACGGAAAGGCGGGGAGGCGCGGATCGTGATGACAGCGGACGGAGCGGGGAAATGGGAAGACGTCCTCGACTTTTGAGACGTCTCAAAAGAAGGAGCGGGGAAACGGAAAGCCGTCCTCGGGATGGCGAGAAGTGTCTGGTCGCTGGAAGTTTCTTCACCCTTTTCAGGGTTGAACCGCTGGTACTGACGCCGCTGGTAGTCGCGACGAGGTGAGATTGGTTGCGACTGAGAAGGAGACGAAGGCACGCAATGAGCGAGAGCGGTGGGAAAGTGTGATTGAGGTCTCGGGAGTGGGCGTCATGTATGTATAGCTAGCTGGTCAATTGCATTTATTCGCCCTCGTGACTGTTGACCAATCATCTAGCAGACTCGCGGATCACGTAACGAGTGTGTCGTGAAAGTGGGACGGCGCACGGAGGGAGGCGCAGCAGGCCGCGTAGGGAGACATCAGAAAAATGTGAAACCGGCGGATCCCGCATGGTGGGGGTTCGGCTTGGATTTCTAGGTCGAAGTTCATGTCGTGCACGACAATTAATCGGCTGGTTGGGGCAGCGTGGCGGCGAACAATGGTCGACTGTCGGAGCAGTGTGGTTTACGGGATTGACCTGCAGTTGACGGGGCTGTGGTTGACGAGGCCACCTTTTGGGACTCTCAACAATCGGTGCTCAACACAACTTCGAAAGTTAGGCAGATTTGCAGACGTGGCAGTAAGTGGGTGGTTCTTGCGATTCACAATCAGAAATCGATCACAAACAGAATGGGTGCGTTTTTCCGAAACTGTGCATCGCGATAGAGTTGGAGTTGTGTGATTCTATTTAACAGATGATTTATGTTCATTCCTTTTTCCAGTTAACATATTTTTAAATGTTTAGTGTAATGCTGTTTCAGTGACCGTTCTTTTATACATTTGTTTTTCGTTTGTTACTAGACTGTATTGGGTAGTATATTGTAACGTAAAATGGAATACATTTACGAAATTCATGTCGTATCGATCCTTATAATAAAAGTGTATTGATAGCAATTTCACACCATAACATTTGAATTAATATTTCATAAGTGACTCAAACGAGCATGAATATAGCATTGTAAGATATCCCATAATTAACAAAATCGATTAAGACATTGGAAGGAATTACAATTCCTTACTGTACTCGCACTTTAGCGAGTACATCCCAAGCGTCACGCGACAAACCTGTTGTCAAACTATATTGTGTAGGCTGTAGTGGGGTAGCCCACATGGGGTACAACCCAATTAGGGTTTACTACTTGTACTCCTGCATGCTGCATAGTTCGTTCATTCGTGCTGCTAGATTCTTACACGGTTTCAGAGCACTAGGTCCGTAGGACCGTTTTTTTTTCGGGCCCACCTACCGTTGCGGTTACCACGCTAACCCACGTGTTGCCTGCCTTGCCTTGCCTTGTGACGTGCTGCGCTGCGCGCGCCGTCCTGCAGCCCTAGCGCTGCCTCCTGCTGCCCTAGGCCACCGCGCCGCCCTTGCAGGTCCGTAAGGCCCGCGCGCCGCCCCTGCAGCCTCGTAAGGCCCGCACGACGCCCCTGCAGGCCCGTCAGGCCCGCTAGCCGCCCCGCGCGTCGCACCCGCTGCCCGTGCGTCACGCTGCAGCCCCGCGCGTCGCGTCCGCTGCCCGCGCGTCGCGCTGCAGCCCCGCGCGCCGCGGCTGCCGTCCCCGCGCAGCCCGCTGCGGCTTCGCGCGCCGCGCCCGCAGCTTGCGTAGCGCGCTGCAGCCCTGCGCGTCGCGTCCGCTGCCCGCGCGTCGCGCTGCAGCCCCGCGCGCCGCGGCTACCGTCCCTGCGCGCCGCGGCTGCCCCTGCCTGACTGCCGCTGTCGCCCCTACAGCAGCTGCCGCGGAGCCTCCTACCGCGGTCGCGGTCCCGCCCTGCAGCAGCTGCCGCAAAGCCTTCTACCACCGTCGCCGCCCCGCCCTGCAGCAGCCACCACGGAGCCTTCTGCCGCCGTCGCGGCCCTGCCCTGCAGCAGCCACGGCCCCGCCCTGCAGCAACTGTCGCGGCCCCGCCGTCGCCGCCGTCGTGCGCCTGCCCTTCCCGCCACTGGTGAGCACCTGCCTGCCTGCCTGCCTGCCTGCCTGCCTGCCGCGCCTGCCCTGCCCGCGCTGCTACTATTGCTAGGCTGCTGCTGCTGCTGCTGCTGCTGCTGCTACTCCTGCTACTGCTGCTACTGGCGGTGGCCAGATGCAGCTCCAGCGACGTTCACGCGAGTCTCTCACGCCCCAACAACTTCGTGAGTGGTACGCTAGTTGAGGTTGTGGCGGTAGCCGTCGTAGCTGTCGCCCTGGAGCTGGTCAGTTGGGAGCGTCTGGCAGTGGCCAGCTGCAGCTGCAGCGGCGTCCACGCGAGACACTTACGTCCCAGCAGCTTCACGAGTGGTACGCTCAGAGTAGAGGGTCGTGGAGTATCGTTCGATGCCCGTACGTCATTCGCACAGGTGATCGGGCTGGTTAGACTTGCGGGACGCTTGGTCACACACCGTCCCGCTGCTTCGCCTGTCTGAGCGACGCCTGGCGTACCGAGTTTGGCGACGAGGCTGAGCTCCCCACCTGGCTGGAGCTGCTTACGCAGGGGGTAGATATCTTTGCTCTTGACTATGATGCTATTCTCACTGCCATGTATGCATTGCCTACTAGTACTGACGGTGCCTGTTACCTGTGCGTACCGCCTGACCCAGGTATAGACCCTGCTGCTCTAGGTGCTGGTGAGGCATCTGCTCTAGGTGCTCGTGCGTCTTCTGCTCTAGGTGCTGGTGAGGCTGCTGCTCTAGGTGCTAGTGCGTCTCCTGCTCTAGGTGCTGGTGAGGCTGCTGCTTCAGGTGTTGGTGAGTCTGCTCTCTCTGGTACTGTGCCTGCTGCGGTCTTGCACACCTTCACCCTTGACTCAGGAGCTTCCCGCTCCTTCTTTCGCGACTGCACCACACTCACGCCGCTTAGTCGGCCAGTTGCAGTCTCCCTGGCGGACCCCTCTGGGGGTCCAGTCCTTGCCCACTACTCCACGGTTCTGCCGTGTCCGGCCGCCCCGTCTGGCTCGCTGTCAGATCTCTAACTCCCCTCGTTCTCTACGAACTTGGTGAGTGGAGCTGACCTCCAGGATGGCGGGGTTGACCAGTTCACTCCTGCGAGTCAGCAAGTGACTCACTGTACGTGTGCTCGGACGGGCCGACACTTGGCCACGTTTACCCGTGCGCCTGGCTCGAGTCTGTACACACTGACCACTGAGTCCCCTCAGGTAGCTGCGTCTGCGTCTGCGTCAGGTCAGCTAGCGGCCCCCTGCTCGTGTCGCGCTTTGTCGCACCAGACCCTCCTTTGGCACCACCGCCTTGGTCACCCCTCGGTGCAGCGCCTTCGTAGCATGCACCGCCGTGTCCTTCCCAGGGTTCTCCCTCCCCTCCCACCCTCGCCTGCTCCTCCTTGTCTTCCCTGTGTCGAGGGGTGGCAGCGCGCCGCTCCTCACTCCTCCTCGTTCCCTCCCACAGAGGCTCCCCTGCAGACTCTCCACCTGGACGTGTGGGGCCCAGCCTGCGTCCGTGGACAGGGCCACGAGCGGTACTTCCTGCTGGTCGTCGACGACTACACGCGTTACACCACGGTCTTCCCCTTGCAGCGCAAGGGGGAGGTCCCTGATGTTTTGATCCCTTGGATCCGCGCTGCCCGTCTCCAGCTCCGCGAGCGGTTCGGGACGGAGTTTCCCGTCCTGCGTCTGCACTCTGACAAAGGTGGTGAGTTCTCCTCCGACCTCTTGGCAGCCTGTGGAGCACGGCATCCGCCAAACGTTCACGCTTCCGGCCTCTCCGCAGCAGAATGGGGTTGCTGAGCGCCGCATTGGCTTAGTCATGGAGGTCGCTCGTACCTCCATGATCCATGCGGCTGCCCCCCATTTTCTGTGGCCGTTTGCGGTCAGGTACGCCGCGCATCAGCTCAACCTCTGGCCCCGTGTCTCCTTGCCGGAGACCTCGCCCACACTGCTGTGGACGAGGAAGGTTGGCGATGCGTCCCGTTTCCGGGTCTGGGGTGCTCGTGCCTTTGTCCGCGATACCACCGCGGACAAGCTCTCCGCCCGCGCTGTTCCATGTGTCTTCCTTGGCTTTGTCCCTGACGCGCCTGGTTGGCAGTTTTACCACCCCACCTCGCGCCGTGTCTTCCCCTCTCAGGACGTCACGTTCGACGAGTCGGTTCCCTTTTACCGTCTCTTCCCCTACCGCACTGCCCCTCTCCCCCCCCCGCCGCTCTTCCTCGCTCCAGGTGCTCCCCAGGTAGACCCCCTCCCCGCTCCCGGTCCTGCTCCTTCAGGTGTGTCTCAGGTTGACCCTCCTCCCTTGACTGCGCCGGTTGAGGTCACTGGTGACTCAGGTCCTGCTGAGGGTGGTCCTGCTCGGGGTGCTACTTCTGGGGGTGCTGAGCCTGGGGGTGCTGAGCCTGGGGGTGCGGAGCCTGGGGGTGCTGAGTCTGGGGGTGCGGAGCCTGAGGGTGCGGAGCCTGGAGGTGCTGAGCCTGAGTGTGAGGGGTTTGGAGGGGCTGAGCTTGGGGGTACTGAGTCTAGGGGTGCTGCACCTTGGGGCGCTGAGGCGTCTGGTGAGCAGTCTCCCTGGAGCGGCCGTCTCCGTAGTCGCTCCGCTGGTGTCTCGCCGCTGCACTCTCGTCGTCTACTCCCTCTCTCCCCACAGCAGCTGCGTGAGTGGTACGTTGGCCGTCAGGGTCGCGCTGCTGGAGCTGGGGGCCCTGCTGCTGGAGGTTCTGGAGCTCCTGAGGGTGCTGGCGCTGGAGGTTCTGGAGCTACTGGAGGTGCTGGCGCTGGTGGCGCTGGAGCTGGAGGTTCTGGAGCTGCTGAGGGTGCTGGCGCTGGAGGTTCTGGAGCTGCTACGGGTGCTGGCGCTGGAGGTTCTGGAGCTGCTGCGGGTGCTGGCGCTTAGGGTTTGGAGTATGCTGTTGCGCGGTCTCCTTGGAGTAGCCGCCTTCGTCCGCGTGTGCCTCTCACGTCACAGCAGCTCCACGACTGGTACGGTCGCCGTCAGGGTCGCGCTTCTGGAGCTCGGAGTTCTGCCACTAGAGGTGTTGCTGCTGACGTTGCTGGAGCTGAGAGTGGTACTGGTCCTTTGTCTACTGGAGGTGCTGGAGCTGCTGGTCCTGGAGGTGCTCGTACTGGAGGTACTAGAGCTGCTGGGGCTGGAGGTGCTGAGCCTGCGGGTGCTACTGCTGGAGACACTGAGGCTGGAGACCCTGGATCTGGGGGTTCTGCTGCTGGTGGAGCTGGTCCTGGAGGTGCTGGCGCTGGGAGTTCTGGAGCTGCTGGAGGTACTGGAGCTGCTGGTGCTGGTGGCACTGCACCCCCGCGACTGTTCTTCGCTCCACCGTCTCCGTCGTCTCAGCCACCGCCTGACACTGTACTTCGTCAGGTTCTCAGCCTCCCGTCTTCTACTGGTCTTTCGTTACAGCCTGGCTCACCGCTGCCTGCTCCTTCCCCTTACACTGAGCAGGCAGGAGGTCTTGCTGAGCGTCGTGAGCCTGCGTCGCGTCCTGTCTCGCCTGTTCGTTCTGGTCGTACCAGTCGTCGTGTTCCTCGTCCGCGTTCGCCGGCTGTCCCCGGCGCGCACCTCGTTGTCCGTCGTCCTTCCTCTGCTCCGCAGTCTGTTCCTTTGCCGTCTCCTCCTGCGTCCTCTCTGCCTGACGTTGCGGACCCTGCGTCTGACCGGTTTCGTACTGAGCACCCTACTGTTACGCGTCTGTTAGCCACTGTTGTCACTGACCCGTCGTTTGAGTTTGCTGCTGCGTCTGCCTTGGTCGCTGAGCTTGTCGACTTTGCTGCTGCCTGTCGTCTAGACTACGCTACCAGTCTTGTTGCTGAGTCTGAGTCTGTCTGTCCTCCGTCCGTCGGGGGTGAGTGTGCTCTTGGCACGGACGTCCTTGAGGACAGACAGGAGGACCTTGAGTGTCTTGCGGCCGCTGCGCCTCATCTCGTGGCCATGCTGCTTGCCCCTGAGGGAGACCCGGATGCTATAGACATCCCGACCCCGCGCTCTTACGCTGAGGCGATCGCGGGCCCCTACTCCTCTCAGTGGCAGGCAGCCATGGACGCAGAGATGGCATCCTGGAAGTCCACAGACACTTACGTCGATGAGGTTCCCCCTCTAGGGGTGAACATCGTTGATGGCATGTGGATTTTCAGGGTGAAGCGGCCGCCAGATTCTCCGCCTGTCTTCAAGGCTCGTTACGTTGCTCGAGGCTTCAGTCAGCGAGAGGGAGTCGACTTCTTTCATACCTTCTCCCCCACCCCGAAGATGACCACACTTCGGGTGCTGCTGCACATTGCCGCTCAGCGTGACTACGAGCTTCACTCACTGGACTTCAGCACAGCCTTCTTACAGGGCAGCCTGCACGAGGAGATCTGGCTGCGCCGCCCACCTGGCTTCACTGGGTCGTTCCCGCCTGGTACCCAGTGGAGCCTCCGGCGGCCAGTCTACGGTCTCCGCCAGGCGCCTCGTAAGTGGCACGACACACTGAGGACTACACTTGCGGCTCTTGGGTTTGCTCCTTCGACTGCTGACCCGTCGCTGTTTTTGCGCACCGACACTTCGCTGCCGCTGTTCTACATCCTAGTGTACGTCGACGACTTGGTCTTTGCCACTGCTGACACTGAGGCTCTCGCCCTGGTGAAGTCGGAGCTGCAGAAGAGACACACGTGCACAGACCTGGGTGAGCTGCGCAGCTACCTTGGCTTGCAGATCACCCGGGACAGAGCACGCCGCACCATCACTCTGACCCAGTCACACATGGTGCAGCAGGTCCTTCAGCGCTTCGGCTTCACCTGGTCCTCGCCACAGTCCACTCCTCTGGCTACATGTCACTCGCTCTCAGCTCCACCTTCGGACGAGTCCGTAGAGCCGAGTGGTCCTTACCCAGAGTTAGTGGGCTGCCTCATGTACCTGATGACCTGCACTCGTCCTGACCTTGCGTACCCTCTTGGCCTTCTGGCCCGCTACGTGGCTCCTGGTCGACACCGAAAGGTGCACTGGGATGTTGCGAAGAGGGTACTGCGCTACTTGTGCAGTACATCGGGCATGGGGCTCGTGCTTGGAGGGCGGAGAGACGTGGTTCTCACTGGGCACTCGGACGCTTCTTGGGTTGACGACCAGGCTACACAGCGGTCGTCACAGGGTTACACTTTCAGCCTTGGCTCCGGTTCTGTTTCTTGGCGTTCTACTCGCTCGTCTTCTGTTCTCAGCTCCAGTTGTGAGGCTGAGATCTACGCCACAGCCATGACTGCACAGGAGTTACGCTGGCTCACTTACCTGCTGACTGACCTGGGAGAGCGGCCTCGTTCTCCTCCAGTGCTGTACGTCGACAACAAGGCCGCCATCGCCTTGTGTGAGGAGCACAGACTGGAGCATAGAACGAAGCACATCGCTCTGCGTTACTTCCTGGCTCGAGAGTTGCAGCAGCGGGGTCAGCTTCGCCTTGCTCACGTGGCCACCCGGGCCAACACTGCTGATATATTCACCAAGGCGCTTTCGTCTGGTGATCATCAGCGCTTTTGTACCCTGTTAGGCCTTGTGCCTACGTTTCCACACTTGCTGTAGACTCTGCTTGTACTGTGATATATATATATATATATATATATATATATATATATATATATATACCTGCATGCTTGCTCTTGCTAGGTAGAGATCACTGTGCTGTTCTTGTTGCATATATACTTCTGCATGTGAACTGGCCTTGTGGCCCTTTGCTTGTGCTCAGAGTGTGTGGTGACGTTGTGATCCACCCTGAGCTTGCTTTGCTTCTCTAGACTGGTCTTGTGACCCCTTGCTCTCCCCCACTTTGCCTATGGGGGTGTGTCAAACTATATTGTGTAGGCTGTAGTGGGGTAGCCCACATGGGGTACAACCCAATTAGGGTTTACTACTTGTACTCCTGCATGTAGCATAGTTCGTTCATTCGTGCTGCTAGATTCTAACACCTGTTCGTTCATAGTTTTACTGCGCACTCTGCAAGTTCATTCATAACACCTGGTATCAGAGCTACTTTCCTAGCCTACCCCGCTTTTTAGAGTGTATTACCCCTCGGGGGGGGGACGAGGAAGGATGCCTTGGGGTCCAGGAGTTGCGTAGGCCGGCCAAGAGAACGGGTTAGTTGCTCTTCGCGGCCATGGATTTTTAGTGCACTCCTCGGCACCGCCAGATCCTTGCCTTCGACGGTCGCGATCGACCGCGACCTCCCCCCCCCCGGGCGACGGGCAGCAGTAGCTATCGCGATGTTTAAGTGAGTAATTTCCGCAGCATTTCCGACGATTTCGTAGGACGATTTCGGACGATGTGGCAGCTGTCGTTAGTGGACCTGCGTCGGCACCTGCACGAACGGCCTCGAATGCGTCAATATGTGTGGCAGTTTGACGTCGGCGGATCTGCGTCAACAGTTGCGCGAGATTCTCGGGAGGATCTTCGGCAGCTGGCGACAATGGGCCTGCGTCAGCATGGGCTACAATTTCGGAGGTTTCTACTGTGAAGAAAAGGGCAGCTTGAAGAACTCACCAGGCGCAAATGGAGTTTTGCGTCAGAGGATCCCGACGGCTGGAGAGATAGACGCCCAATCCGCCCGAATTAAGCGGGGGTTGAGTTTCATCCCGTCGGACCGGATAGTACGGCGCTTCCCGTATTGGCGAGCGAGTCGTCGACGATTTTCGGCAGAAGTGCTTGTTGACAGTCGGGAACTTTGAACCCGCCGACACTTACGGGTTGCAACAGACAACGACGTGGCTGAATCGCACTAAGCGGGAGTGGGGCGCAGGCGCGAGGGCATATCGGGACTGAACACCCGAAAAACACTCGTTTGTTGCTGCGTGTCTGCCGCTCGACAGTTTCGAGATCGGTTTCCCCGTTCAAGGAAGCCGTTTTCGGGGACAGCCGCAACAGCCCACGATTAAACGGTGCTCAGGGTGCCACCCCGACAATTTCGGAGTGTGGTGCAGGCCGCCGGGAGACGCGAAAAGAGACTGCCCAATAGCTAAGCGGGGGTTGAAGAACGTCGTGGGGAGCAGATAAAAGCCGGTGGAACCGATCTGCGGCCCTACTTCGCCCGAACCTCACCATCCCCACCGATTACTGGTTCCGACTCATGCAGTCGACCTTATTCGGATGAATAACGGGGGTGAACACGAGCCTACCCTGCGCTGGTTAAAAGCACCTGGTTTGGTGCCCGTTCGACAGCTGTACAGAAAAGACAAAAAAAGTGGAGCTCGCGGCGCTGTTATACTCTGACAAAAACGGGCTGGGTGAAACAGCACGTGAAATTATCGGGGCGTCGCATGACAACAATGGTGTAGTTCGCTGGATTCTCCTGACCCGGGCATCTACACGAGGTGACGGCGCAGCGGCGAAGCTGCTCGGGACCAGGAGCTGTAGAGTTTTAGTGGCGCGACGGGCATGGTGGGCTGCAAAGCAGTTGGGAATGATTTCTTTTTTACTAAGGCTACCCCGACTCCGATGGACTTTGCCCCTCCACCGTGGCTTGGTTCGCGCGGGCAACACCGACTATACCCCATCCGACAAAAGCGGACGCTGGGTGAACGGCGGGAAGCGGAATTGTCGGGGGGTGAAATGACAAAAAAAAATTGTGAAGCTGTGGGTATTTCTTCGCTTCTTGGAGTGCGGTTGAGCCGTTGGGGGACTTCGCCTGAAGGGCACTTTTTTAAGTTGCCTGGCAAGAAACACACCGGCAAGGATTCCTAGGACCCTGGTGTTTAAACACACACCTCGGGAAATCCTTCAGAAAAAAGGGAGCGTGGGGGCACTCGTAGCTTTGTGGACTTCTCGGTAGGAGAAACGTGGGTTTTTGTTAAAACAACATCGGCGGGAGCAGTTTCGACGACGAAGTCAACGGTGTTGATGCCACTAGGTTCCGTGAAATTCAGTATTGGAATAACCCAGGGGCAGTTTCTGGTTCTCGATTGAACCCACATGCTGGGGTCGGGTAACCGACGGAAACTGATGGTGACCGAGTGGGTGGCTAGAGCACGTCCGAGATTTTCGGAGGCGAACTTCACCGGCAACGGCGGATTTACGGGGGTTGATTTCGACCGACATTTACTGAGTTTTACGGAAGAACTTACCGGTTTACAGCGGGACGCGCCGACAATTTCGGAGAAGTATTTCAGTGTTTGGTTAAACGCGCGCCATAATGACGAAAGGCAACATCGCGGGAACTACACGAACTTTTTCAGGGGTACGAACGACTTAAGACGAACTGAAAGCGGCACCAGCAACAATGGAAGGGGAGAGAGACAGCTGTAATTTTTTCATCTCTGCCCAGGAGTAATCGGCGAATTCCGACAAAGTGCTCGGCGAGTCTGGACAAAACCGCCGAATGTGCTAACATCATCTGACACTGGATCGACGTTCGACAACATTTTCGGAATAACATTCATTTTTTGTTACA
Source organism: Closterium sp. Yama58-4 (assembly GCA_947470075.1). Classification (NCBI taxonomy): domain Eukaryota; kingdom Viridiplantae; phylum Streptophyta; class Zygnematophyceae; order Desmidiales; family Closteriaceae; genus Closterium; species Closterium sp. Yama58-4. Next base: position 538,933 of record CANIUD010000700.1, read on the forward strand.
CCTGCGACGATCTTCGCCGACTATCGTCTTCATCTTCGTCACCAATCATATTCATCGTCGACGAATTCGTTACACCCCGATTTCACGGTCAGAGGATTTCGGGACGAGACTTCCAGCTCTACAAGCGACGAAACGCTCAACTCGACCCGCCCACGACAACTGCAATTAATTCGGCCACGTTAGGTGCTGCCAGCTGTAGCTGCGGAAAGTACCACCAAAATTTTTGGTGGTGTAACGACAAACTTTGACAGTTCGAGCAACGACGAATTTTCATCGCGATTTTCGGGCTACATTCACGGGTTCGCCCTAGAAGAATTTGTTAGAATCTTGAATGGAACGAGAGAATGGATGAACTAGCAGGAAGTTGGGTACAAGTAGGAAACCCTAAGTTTGTGTACCCTCTAAGGCTAAACCCACTAAAGCCTACACAATATAAACATGCAATGTTTGACACACCCCCATAGGCGAAGTGGGGGACAACCAGAGGGTCACAAGACCAGTCAAAGCAAAGCAAGGCAAAACAAGCTCAGGGTGGATCTCAAGGATACCACACAAATTCCGAGCACAAGCAAGTGGTCACAAGACCAGTTCACATGCAGTTTCATAATATAACAAGAGGTACAGTGATCACAACCTAGCAAGTGAAAGCATGCAGGTATATATATAGAGATCACAGTACAAACAAAGTCAAGAAGTAAGCAAGTGAGGTCCAGTAGGCACAAGGCCTAGAAGAGTACAGAAGCGCTGATGGTCACAAGGCTGAAGCGCCTTGGTGAACACGTCAGCAGTGTTGGCCTGAGTGGCCACGTAACGCAGACAAAGCTGACCACGCTGCTGCAGCTCACGAGCCAGAAAGTACCGCAGAGCGATGTGCTTCGTTCTGTGCTCCAGTCTGTGCTCCTCACACAAGGCAATGGCAGCCTTGTTGTCGACGTACAGCACTGGAGGAGAACGAGGCCGCTCTCCCAAGTCGGTCAGCAGGTAGGTGAGCCAGCGTAGCTCCTGGGCCGCCATGGCTGTGGCGTAGATCTCAGCCTCACAACTGGAGCTGAGAACTGAAGAAGAACGTGTAGAACGCCAAGAAACTGAACCGGAGCCAAGGCTGAAGGTGTAACCCTGAGACGACCGCTGAGTGGCCTGGTCGTCCGCCCAAGAAGCGTCTGAGTGCCCAGTGAGAACAACTCGGTCTCGCCCTTTAAGCACTAGCCCCATGCCCGACGTACTGCACAAGTAGCGCAACACCCTCTTAGCGGCATCCATGTGCTCCTTCCGGTGACGGCCAGGAGCGACATAGCGTGCAAGGATGCTAAGAGGGTATGCAAGGTCAGGACGAGTGCAGGTCATCAGGTACATGAGGCAGCCCACAAGCTCTGGATACGGGCCACTCGGCTCTACGGACTCATCCGAAGGCAGAGATGAGAGCGAGTGACCGGTAGGCAGAGGAGTGGACTAAGGCGAGGAGTACGTGAAGCCGAAGCGCTGAAGGACCTGCTGCACCATGTGTGACTGAGTCAAGGTAATGGTGCGCCGTGCTCTGTCCCGGGTGATCCGCAAGCCAAGGTAGCTTGTCAGTTCACCCAGGTCTGTGCACGTGTGTCTCTTCTGCAGCTCCGACTTCACGTGGGCGAGAGCCTGAGTGTCAGCAGTGGCAAAGACCAAGTCGTCGACGTACACGAGGATGTAGAACGGCGGCAACGAAGTGTCTGTGCGCAGAAACAGCGACGGGTCAGCAGTAGAAGGCGCGAACCCAAGTGCCGCAAGTGTCGTCCTCAGTGTGTCGTGCCACTCACGTGGTGCCTGGCGGAGACCGTAGACCGGCCGGCGGAGGCTCCACTGGGTACCAGGAGGAAACGACCCAGTGAAGCCAGGAGGGCGGCGCAGCCAGATCTCCTCGTGCAGACTACCCTGCAAGAAAGCAGTGCTGAAGTCAAGAGAGTGAAGCTCGTAGTCACGCTGAGCGGCTATGTGCAGCAGCACCCGAAGAGTGGTCATCTTCGGGGTGGGGGAGAAGGTCTGGAAGAAGTCGACTCCCTCACGCTGGCTGAAGCCTCGAGCAACGTAACGCGCCTTGAAGACAGGCGGAGAACCCGGCGGCCGCTTCACCCTGAAAATCCACATGCCACTGACGATGTTCGCCCCTGGTGGGGGAACAGCGTCGACGTAGGTGCCTGTGGACTTCCAGGAAGCCATCTCTGCGTCCATGGCTGTCTGCCACTGAGAGGAGTAGGGACCCGCTATCGCCTCTGCGTAAGAGCGCGGGGTCGGGATGTCTGGTGCATCCGGGTCTCCCTCAGGGGCAACTAGCATGGACACGAGATGAGGTAAAGCAGCAGCAAAGCACTGGAACTCCTCCTGCCTGTCCTCAAGGACGTCCGTGCCAAGAGCACACTCACCCCCGACGGACGGAGGACAGACAGACTCAGACTCAGCAACTAGGCTAGCGGCGTAGTCGAGACGACAAGCGGCAGCAAAGTCAACTAACTCAGCAACGAGAGCAGACGCAGCAGAGGACTCAAAGGTAGGGTCAGTGACAACAGTAGCAAGGAGACGCGTGATAGTAGGACGGGCAGCACGAAGGGAGTCAGACTCCGGGTCAGGAAGCTCAGGAAGAGAGGACGCAGGAGGAGACGGCAGAAGGACACGCTGAGGAGCAGTGGAGGGACGCAGAGTCATGTAGTGAGTACCAGGGACAGCGGGAGGGCGCTCACGCGGGACACGACGACCAGTGCGAGCAGCACGGACAGGCGACGTAGAGCGAGACGCAGGCGACACAGGACGAGACTCAGGCTCACGACGCTCCGTAAGACCTCCCGTGGGACCAGAGTAAGGAGAAGGACCGGGGAGCGGCGAGGGAGGCGGTAACTGCGACTGCGACGTGACGGACGGAGGACACGCTAAGGAGGGAGCAGGACAAGGAGGAGGAGGCTGACCAAGAACCTGCTGGAGAAGCGGAACGAAGTACGGTCGGGGCCGCTCAGTGACTCCAGAACCAGGAGAGACGGCACCAGCACCCGCGGCAGCTCCAGCAGCACCAGCTCCAGGGTCCGCAGCACCAGCAGCAGCTCCAGCGCCAGGGTCCGCAGCACCAGCAGCAGCTCCAGCTCCAGGGTCCGCAGCACCAGCAGCAGCTCCAGCTCCAGGGTCCGCAGCACCAGCAGCAGCTCCAGCTCCAGGGTCCGCAGCACCAGCAGCAGCTCCAGCTCCAGGGTCCGCAGCACCAGCAGCAGCTCCAGCTCCAGGGTCCGCAGCACCAGCAGCAGCTCCAGCTCCAGGGTCCGCAGCACCAGCAGCAGCTCCAGCTCCAGGGTCCGCAGTACCAGCAGCAGCTCCAGCTCCAGGGTCCGCAGCACCAGCAGCAGCTCCAGCTCCCGGGTCCGCAGCACCAGCAGCAGCTCCAGCTCCAGGGTCCGCAGCACCAGCAGCAGCTCCAGCTCCAGGGTCCGCAGCACCAGCAGCAGCTCCAGCTCCAGGGTCCGCAGTACCAGCAGCAGCTCCAACCCCAGGGTCCGCAATACCAGCAGGGCCTCCAGCAGCAGTAGCAGCACCTCCAGCACCAGGGTCCGCGACACCAGGCGCTCCACTCCGGAGAGTGCAGCGCCGCTCGTACCACTCGCGGATCCGCTCAAGAGAGGGCAGCTCCCGCTGAGGAGGGGAGGCACCAGCACCAGACGCGGCAGCACTCCTAGTCTCAGAGGCACCTCTCCGGAGGCTGCAGTACTCTGAGTACCACTCACGCAGCCGCTCCGAGGAGAGAGCTCCCCCAGGCGCAGGACTCCCAGGCTCAGCACCCCCAGACTCAGCACTCCCAGACCCAGAACTCTGCAGCTCAGCACCCCCAAGCACAGCACCCCCAGACTCAGTACGTCCAGGCTCAGTACCCCCAGACTCCGCACCCCCAGGCTCCGCAACCGCAGGCTCCGCACCCCCAGGCTCAGCACCCCCAGGCTCCGCACCCCCAGCAGGACGAGAGTCAACAGCTACCTCAACAGGGTCAACCGGGTCTACCTGGGACACACCTGAGGGAGCGGCACCCTGAGGGGGGAGGGGGTCTACCACAGCAGCACCTGGTGCGAGGAAGAGAGGCGGGGGGGGGAGTGGGGCAGTGCGGTAGGGGAAGAGGCGGTAGTAGGGGACAGACTCGTCAAAAGTGACGTCCTGAGAGGCAAGGACCCGGCGCGAGGTGGCGTGGTAAAACTGCCAACCAGACGCGTCAGGGACAAAGCCAAGGAAGACACAGGGAACAGCGCGGGTGGAGAGCTTGTCCGCGGAAGCGTCGCGGACAAAGGCTCGAGATCCCCAGACCCGGAAACGCGACGCATCGCCAACCTCCCCCGTCCACAGCAGTGTGGGCGAGGTCTCCGGCATGGAGACACGGGGCCAGAGGTTGAGCTGATGCGCAGCGTACTGGACCGCAAACGGCCACAGAAAGTGGGGGGCAGCCGCATGGATCAAGGAGGTACGGGCGACCTCCATGACTAGGCCAATGCGGCGCTCCGCAACCCCATTCTGCTGTGGAGAGGCCGGAAGCGTGAACGACTGCTCAATGCCGTGCTCAGCACAGTAGGCTGCCAAGAGGTCGGAGGAGAACTCACCACCTCTGTCAAAGTGCAGACGCAGGACAGGAAAGTCCGAGTGGAAACGCTCGCTGAGCTGGAGACGAGCTCTGCGGATCCAAGGGATCAAAACAGCAGGGACTTCACCCTTGGTGCGCAAGGGGAAGACCGTGGTGTAGCGCGAGTAGTCGTCAACAACTATCAGGAAGTACCTCTCCTGACCCTGACCACGGACGCGGGCTGGGCCCCACACGTCCATGTGGAGCGTCTGCAATGGAGCAGTCGTCGGGGGAAAGGAGGAGGAGTGAGGAGCGGCGCGCTGCCGCCCCTCGACACAGGGAAGACAGGGAGGAGCAGGCGAGGGAGGGAGAGGAGGGAGAACCCTGGGAAGACCAGAGACAAGGTACCTGGAGTGCATGGCCCGAAGGCGCTGCACAGACGGGTGACCAAGTCGGTGGTGCCAGAGGACAGTCTCGTGCGCCAGAGAGCGACACGAGCAGGGGGCCGACAGCTGACCTGACGCAGACGCAGCGACCGCTACCTGAGGGGACTCAGTGGTCAGTGTGTACAGGTCCGACCCCGGCTGCCGAGTGAAGGTAGCCAAGTGGCGGCCCGTACGGGCACACGTGCAGTGCGTCACGCGCTCGTAGGCCGGGGTGAACTGGTGAAGTGTCCACAACACAAAATTAGACTAGAAACAGACCAGGTGCAAGATGTTACATAGTTACCTACCAGTACCTCCTACCGTGAGAGGAAGTTACAATGAACCTTCAGCTGCACCAATATTCAGTCTGATCCATGAGTATCTCATCATCATCATCTCCCTCATCGTCTGAGCGAAAACGGTTGTCCGTGACCACATCAACGGTGGGTTCCTCCTCGTCTGCATCTGCCGCCTCATCGTCTTCATCTGACTCCTCTTGATCAAAGCCGGTCAAAGCCGCACACTACCTTCTCCTATTCCTCCTCTATCCGAGCCTTCCGGGCCCTTCCCCTTATGCTTCCTCTTGCTAGTTGGAGAGGGCCCTCTGTCCAGTTGATGTTGTAGTCAAGCAGCAAAAACACCATCACCAACATCCTCACCATCACCAAAATCTTCACCATCAAACACTACTGCACGTCTTATCCTTCCCTTCGTATCCCTCCTCCTCTCCTCTTTCAATCCGGTCCTCCTCCCCCTCCCTCCCCCTCCCCATCCTCCTCCTCTCCCTCACTCTCATCAACTTCACTCCCCTCTCCATCCTCCTCCTCCCCGCCCATCTCCTCCTCCCTCCCTCCCTCCACCTTGCTCACATCTCAAATCGGAGCCGTCCATTTGAACTGCGAGACCGCGCTCGATTTCAGCTTATCATCAACCGCCACATCAGCAGCCTGCAGAGTTTTTCACCATCTCCTCTCCCTCTTCCTTCTGCTTTCCACCCCCACCTTCCCTTTCGCTCCCTTCCATCCCCCCTCCCCCTCCTCTTCCTCCTCCTCTCCCTCCCCATCATCCTCCTCTCTCTTCCCCCCCCTCTTTTTCATCTGACCACTCCTCATCCTCCTCTTTTCCTCTTCCTCTTTCCTTCTCCTCAGCCTTAAAATACTGCACCTGGTGATCCAGAACATTAATATAAACCACATACAGTATATCCCCTATATTAGCCATCGGTGCATCCAGGAGCTTCTCCCGCTCGTTTCAAACTCTTATTTTTCGCAACGGGCAGCAGGTAGGGGTCGGGCAGCTGCGAAATCGACTCCACCGCCACGTCACCTACCCCGGCAATATGCACCTTAAATCCCTGCTTCAGGTTGCACCCGAGCAAATACCCGTAAATCGAAACCGTCCGATCACATTTAGGGTTTCTCCGAACCTCCTCGATGTCCATTAGATCTTTCACTCGATCGGCCACCAATAGCCGTGGGCAGTTCGCCACGACAGCGCGCGGAACTTGGCCACTGAAATAAACCGACCCAGATTCAGCACCTCGTGTTTCGGATGCCTACGACGGAGGTCATGTGCATGACAAGGGCCACAACCAGAAGGGCGTGCTTGAGGCTCTTCTTGGTCTTGCTGGTGTGATACATACATACATACACGCTAAGCTCAAAGAACATGCATGCACACACCACCAGTAAGAGTCAAGACCAGCCCTCAACTTGAGTCAAGAGCAGCCCTCAACTTAATGAAGACCACCTACAGGTGCTTCAGAATCTTCTTGGTCTTCCTGAGCATGCTGCTTGCTGTGATCCCCTCACCTCAGCTTACCTACCTACCTACCTACCTACCTACCTGCATGCATGCATGCATGCACGCACTGCCAGCGAGGCACAAGCGGCCCTCACTCACCGGCCATGGATCAGCCCCGAGAGCTTGGCTCCATCATAGATGTCGGTCCAGAAGCGGTGGATGAGGGAAAAAAACCCGTGAGCAGAATCTGTGAGTGGACGGGGACACTCACCGGCCCGAGAGGTACAACAGCTTGGCTTGGCTCCATCATAGATCCAGAGGGGTACACTCACCGGTCCAGAGGCCGTGCTTGAGGGACTTCTCCCTCACCTTGTCCATGTCTTCCCATCATACGCCCAGGAAGCCTCACCTCACCCGCCATCAATGCGCCCTCATACCGGCAGATCAGCTTTGCCCCATCCCATGATACCGGCAGATCAGCTTTGCCCCATCCCATCATACGTGCGTCAGCTTTGCACGGGTCTCTGAAGCCATTTACGTGCGTCAGCACGCCCATGACCTTGGGGAAGTTGTGCACCTGCAGCATGTTCAGGAACTCAAAGGTTTCCCATGGGGAAGAGGGAAAGAGAGACAGAATGCATGGCCATCAAAGGCTGGGGACCATCAGGTGAGCACGCCCATGACCTTGGGGAAGCCGTGCACCTGCAGCATGTTCAGGAACTCAAAGGTTTCCCATGGGAAAGAGGGAAAGAGAGACAGAATGTATGGCCATCAAAGGCTGGGGACCATCAGGTGAGCACGCTCATGAGCCTGGGGAAGCCGTGCACCTGCAGCATGTTCAAGAACTCAAAGGTCTCCTGGAGAGGGGGACAGAGAGAAGAGGGGAGAGGGGAGAGGGGACATAAAGACAGGGAAAAGGGGAGGGGAGCGTGGAAGTGGGAAGGGGTGAAAGTGAGCTTGCGCAGGTGTGGTTCTCTGAAGCCATCCAGATGCATAAGCAGAGCATGCGCATGAGCCTGGGGAAACCGTGAACATGGACCTCAAAGATCTCCTTGAGGAGAGAGCACGGAATGCACGGGCAAGGAACAAGGAAAGCACAGGTTAGTGGCGCAGAGTGAACAGAGCATGCACATGAGCCTGAAGAAGCCGTGCAGCTGTGGCATGCTCAGGAGCTCAACGGCCTCCCGGAGAGGGGAATACGGAAAGAGGGAAGGAAAGAGGGAAGGAAAGAGGGAAGGAAAGAGGGAAGGAAATAGGGATGGAAAGACGGAAGGAAAGAGGGAAGGAAAGAGGGAAGGAAAGAGGGATGGAAATAGGGAAGGAAAGATGGAAGGAAAGAGGGAAGGAAAGAGGGATGGAAAGAGGGAAGGAAAGAGGGAAGGAAAGAGGGATGAAAAGAGGGAAGGAAAGAGGGAAGGAAAAAGGGAAGGAAAGAGGGAAGGAAAGAGGGAAGGAAAGAGGGAAGGAAAGAGGGAAGGAAAGAGGGAAAGAAAGAGGGAAGGAAAGAGGGATGGAAAGAGGGAAGGAAAGAGGGAAGGAAAGAGGGAAAGAAAGAGGGATGGAAAGAGGGAAGGAAAGAGGGAAGGAAAGAGGAAAGGAAAGAGGGATGGAAAGAGGGAAGGAAAGAGGGAAGGAAAGAGGGAAGGAAAGAGGGATGGAAAGAGGGAAGGAAAGAGGGATGGAAAGAGGGAAGGAAAGAGGGAAGGAAAGAGGGAAGGAAACAGGGAAGGAAAGAGGGAAGGAAAGACGGAAGGAAAGAGGGAAGGAAAGAGGGAAGGAAAGAGGGAAGGAAAAAGGGAAGGAAAGAGGGAAAGAAAGAGGGAAGGAAAGAGGGATCGAAAGAGGGAAGGAAAGAGGGAAGGAAAGAGGGAAGGAAAGAGGGAAGGAAAGATGAAAGGAAAGATGGAAGGAAAGAGGGAAGGAAAGAGGGAAGGAAAGAGGGATGGAAAGAAGGAAGGAAAGAGGGATGGAAAGAGGGAAGGAAAGAGGGAAGGAATGAGGGAAGGAAAGAGGGAAGGAAAGAGGGATGGAAAGTGGGATGGAAAGAGGGAAGGAAAGAGGGAAGGAAAGAGCAAGTGAATGAGTGAGGCAAGGAGGAAGGTGTGAGTGATGTTGAGGCAGGCCAACATCACGCACACATTCATGCAGGTCAACATCACGCACACATTCATGCAGGTCAACATCACGCACACATTGATGCATGCACCAAGGACGAACGACAATCATCACTTCCACATCACCACATACACCACGTGCTGATGCCTCGGCGCATGCACCACGTGCTGATGCCTCGGCGCATGCACCACGTGCTGATGCCTCGGCGCATGCACCACGTGCTGATGCCTCGGCGCATGCACCACGTGCTGATGCCTCGGCGCATGCACCACGTGCTGATGCCTCGGCGCATGCACCACGTGCTGATGCCTCGGCGCATGCACCACGTGCTGATGCCTCGGCGCATGCACCACGTGCTGATGCCTCGGCGCATGCACCACGTGCTGATGCCTCGGCGCATGCACCACGTGCTGATGCCTCGGCGCATGCACCACGTGCTGATGCCTCGGCGCATGCACCACGTGCTGATGCCTCGGCGCATGCACCACGTGCTGATGCCTCGGCGCATGCACCACGTGCTGATGCCTCGGCGCATGCACCACGTGCTGATGCCTCGGCGCATGCACCACGTGCTGATGCCTCGGCGCATGCACCACGTGCTGATGCCTCGGCGCATGCACCACGTGCTGATGCCTCGGCGCATGCACCACGTGCTGATGCCTCGGCGCATGCACCACGTGCTGATGCCTCGGCGCATGCACCACGTGCTGATGCCTCGGCGCATGCACCACGTGCTGATGCCTCGGCGCATGCACCACGTGCTGATGCCTCGGCGCATGCACCACGTGCTGATGCCTCGGCGCATGCACCACGTGCTGATGCCTCGGCGCATGCACCACGTGCTGATGCCTCGGCGCATGCACCACGTGCTGATGCCTCGGCGCATGCACCACGTGCTGATGCCTCGGCGCATGCACCACGTGCTGATGCCTCGGCGCATGCACCACGTGCTGATGCCTCGGCGCATGCACCACGTGCTGATGCCTCGGCGCATGCACCACGTGCTGATGCCTCGGCGCATGCACCACGTGCTGATACCTTTACACATGCTTCAATGGACGCAGCACCACAGCGACCATTCACCTTGGGGGACCCTGCACCAGCATTACAACCGGTGGCGGTTCCAATGCCTGTGCGCACGTGGCGTGGTAGCGGCACTGGGCGTGTGCATGTGATTGGGAGCCTCATCACAGAAACAAACACCACTGCAATTACCCACCTTGGGTGGCCCCTGCACTGCACCAGCACGGCTCCACGAAAGGTGATGTCTCCAGGGCCTGTGAGCGCGCGGCATGGCAGCGGCACTGGGCATGTGCATGCATGCATGTGGGTGTGTTAATGCATGCATGTGGGTGTGTTAATGCATACATGTGGGTGTGTTAATACATGCACGTGGGTGTGTTAATGCATGCACCACAGCCTTTGACACACACAACCACTCACCTTGGCGGCCCCTGCAAACAGCACCACCAAGAGCGGAGGCTCGAGAGCCTGTGCGCGCGTGGCAGCAGCACTGGGCGCACGCATGCATGCGCCGCTGCTGCAGCTCCACCCTCCCGCCTCGCAACCTGCAGCTTGGCTTGGCGCGACTGCCTGAAAGCAATAGAAGGTGCAACAGCTGCTGCTGCTGCTCCACCCGCTCGCAATTTGCTGCAGCTTGACTCATCAGCGCGACGAGCGAGCGAATAGCAAGCGCGTGAGAGGGACGAGCAGGAGCCAGCAGCAAAGAGAAAACCAAACGGATTCATCAGAGGAGGTTGGACACTCAGGGTACAGGGTACAGGGTACATGGTACAGGGTACAAGGTACAGGGTACAGGGTACAAGGTACAGGGTTTAAGCACGAGGCAGCTTCCATCTGTAGTAAAACCCTCGCCTTCTGACATCTGAAGATTGAACACCCCACGGTTTATCGTGGTTCAGATTCTAACGCCAGTTAGGTTCGGCGGACTATGAGGGTTTAAGGGATCAAGAACAGGCACGACACGACGCATGTAGAGAGATTTTTTATCATTCTCAAAAATCTGTACGGATTTTATCTGATCACAACCAGGTCGCTTGTTGTAGACACGAGCGCATACGAACGAACGTTCGTAGGCATCGGGGGGCGTGACTGATGACGTGGCACGTAAATCGAACTCTCCCTCTCTACCTAGGAACCCGAGTTTTAACATACTACGCCGACATACGTCTTACTAAGGCTAAAAACGTCTTACTCGGGAGCACTCGCGAGCTCTTGTCCATCCTCACCCCGCAAGACTGTATTCATCTGAATCCTGCTCCTCCTCGCATCGTTGGAGCTACTAATGCACGTCTCCCTGCCACTTAGGTGCTTACTCGCGGGTTCTCGCGTTCCTCCGCGTCGTCGTCCACGCCGCGTCTTTTTTTATCTTTCTCCTTGCACACCGCTGTCGGCCCTCACCGCGCCGCTCGGTGGCTCTTCTTATCCGCGTCCTGAAGCGACACGGACGAGCCACCTCTGCCACTCGCGGCGGCAGCAATGGCCGCCATCCCCGCGCATCCTCCCTAAACGATGTCGGAATGCGCCGTGATGTTTTTCTACAGCCTGCTCACCACCTCCACCACTGCATCCGCCGCTGCCATGTCCTCGTTACAAGGTCACGACGCTTTAAGACGCTTCGGAGGCTTTAGCAACGCGTCTAAAAGAGTATATTCAACTACTTTGTGAAAGGAAAGATTGACACGAGATTGACACGTGATTAGAGGCAGACTCACACGCATCGACGACCTGGTTGGACCTGACAAGAGGTGAGATTCACCTTGTCCCGCCATAATACAACAAAACAACAAACCATTAACATACACTTTAAATGAACGACCGCCCGTTTCGCCGATTGTGGGGATCGAACCCACGGCCACGTGGTTAAAAGCCACGCGCTCTACCACTGAGCTAAATCGGCATGCAAACGTTCGTTTTACGTATTATTTCAACAAAAGTGGCGACAGAAGATCGTGGATCGCATCAGCACCAACCTTGTCAGCACCTGCTTCTCTAAGGACAAGGTCCGTGCGACGGGTGTGCGATTGAAATCCGCAGAAAATGAATCCCCCGCGGCTTATCCCCCTGTTCTCGCTCCTCCCTCGCCCCGATCCTAGTCGCAGCGAGTAAACGACAGTGCGGCGCGCAGCTTGGCGGATGCGTCACGATCTACGCACTGCGCGCCAGCACCTCCCTTCCCCCCGCTCATTCCTCCGCCCTTCCCCTGTCCCCCCCTCCCCTCCCTCCTTCCTCCCGCCAATCCCAGTCACTCCGGGTGGACGGCGTGGCGCGCAGCTTGGCGGAGAAAATGAAGCGCTCTCCGCCCTCCCTCCTTCCCCCTCCGTCACCCTCCCCCCGCCCTCCCCTTCCCCCCCAATCCTAGTTACAGCGGGTGGACGCGCAACCTGACGAAGGGCATCGAGGCGGAGGTGTCACGACCTCAGTGCCTCCCTCCTCCCCCCTCACCCCGCGCGGCACCCCAGTGCCTCCCTCCTCCCCCCTCACCCCTCCGTCACCCTCCCCCCCCACCTCCCCCTTTCCCCCCGCCCCCCCTCCCCTCTTCCCTCGCTTTTCCCCCGATCCCATACGCAGCGGATGGACGACGGTGTGACGCACAGCCTGGCGGAGAGCATTGAACCGTCTGCGGTGACGCTGCAGCGCGTCAGTGCCGCGCGCCTCCCCCCTCACTCCGCCATCTCCCCTTCCCCCTTCCCTCGATTGCAGGCACAGCGGGTAGACGATGGTGTGGCGCGCAGCCTGGCGGAGGCGTTCGCGGCGACGCAGCAGCGCGCGCAGGAGGGGGGCGCGGCGGTGAAGGGCAGCGCGCTGGTGATGATGTACGCGCGGCATGCGAGCGAGCTCATGGTGGACGTTTTCAAGAAGGCGCGCAGCAAGGGGGGGGAGGGCGCCGCCGTGGAAGGCGGGGTTGAGGAGGTGAGTGCTGCTGCTGAGTGGGATTTTGAGTCGACTCAAAAGGACTGGGGATTCAATGTGCGTGGCGCAGGGCACGCGAGCGAGCTCATGGTGGACGAAGGGCGTTCAAGAAGGCGCGCAGCAAGGGGGCAGCTGCGGCTGCGGCGGAGGTGCTTGAGGAGGTGAGCGCCTGTTCGGTTGGGGCTGGTGAGTCTCGGTTGAGATTCGGGTGCTGCGGGGAAAGGGGTTAGAGAGATGAGTTAGGGGCTTAGATGCGGGATCGGAAGAGGGGTTGGGCGCTGAAGGTCATCTGCTCGTGACTTCGTGTGCACTTAGGTTGGGTGTGCACTGAGGTTGGTTGTGCGTTGATGTTGGGTGTGCGTTGATGTTGGGTGTGCGCTGAGGTTGGTTGTGGCGAGCACTGTTGTGAGCACATGTGGCTTCTTCATCAACATATCAGTGCACACATGGGTGCACAGTCCCTATTGTTGTTTTTTTTTTTTTTCTCTCTCTCGAACGGCCCTTCGCATTAATATCATCGCGGTACAAACAAGGTACGTCAGCAAACACATGCAGCAAAGCAACTATATCAAACCCCTATCCCGGCACCTCTACTGCCGCCCCCCCCCCTCCCCTTCCGGCCCTAGTGGCCGGAGGGGTCTTCTACCAACTGGTATAGCTGGTCCTCGCTCAGTGGAGTGAACGGACCCTGCAGGCCAAGCACATCCGCGGTAAGTGCCTCATGGGTCTTGTCCCTGAGGGCGTTGGCTTGGGCTCTCTGCAGGGTCACGCTCCAGCGCTGGCGGTACTCGGTGAGTAGTTTCGCCGCCTCCCTCGACTTCGGTGGGGCGTTGAACCGCCGCTTAGCCGCCAGCTCCGCGCAGCTGCGAAGGAAATCGAGGACTCCAGCTGAGGGGTACCCGTAGGTCTCCACGGCCAAGGCGTAGAAGCCCACCCACGGGCTCCTCCCGGCATACTTGGTCTCCTTCTTGTCCGCTTGCATTCTAGCCGCCCACCCGGGTGCCTTGCGAGCGTACTCATCCTGGTGGGAGACGGGGTCCGTGACTGTGATGTCACATATCCACACTGCGCCGGTGTCGGGATGGCGGATAGAGATATCCGCTTTGAGGTTTTCGACCGGTGAGTATGCCGTTGTCTCCTTGTGCACCGTGAATCCCGCTTCAGCCGCTATCTTCGCGCACTCATCCCTCAAAGCATTGTGAGTGCTGATTCTCCCCCCCCCCTTTTTCACACCGCATCAAGTGGTTCGGCAGGCGATGGTCCGGGAAGGTGGTGCGGTACCTGCAGTTGCAGCGTCTCGGCACAGGTAGGGGCAGTCCCAGGCGGAAGGATGCCGCGGTGGAGAACTGGGAGGGTCCGAGGCGGAGGGAAGGGATCAGGGGAATGGCCAGCAGCCAATCCCCCGCCCCCGGTCCTAAAAGGGACTGTAGCCTCTGCGTGTGGCCGAACAGTGGGTTCGGCTCCATGTTCCGTGAGCTGTCCAGCAGTCGGATGTAGCGGGCTGTGTGCACTGCGAGGGAGAGGGCTTGCTGTAGTTTCGGCCCGTTAGGCTTTTGTCTCCCTGTCTGCAAGGCGTCTACTCCCTCAGGTGGCAGTTCGGTTTCCAGGGCGGCGAGGCGTCGAGGGAGGAGGGATGTGGATTCTCCGTCCGCCTCCATCAGCGGCAGCAGACCTGATAGGCTCGGGTTTGCCGAGTCGCCGAAGGAGCGTAGCAGGTGGGCGGCCGAAACAACCGAAGCCAGGTAGGTGAATCTCCCCTCCACTGCAGGGTTGGTGATGCCGAGGCCCCCTAGGGACGCGGGCAGAGCGGCTTGGTGCCAGATCCTGTCCCTCTCAGCCTGGTCCCTGGGGATACTTGTATGTGCCGCGGCCAGGTAGGTGTGGAGCAGTGACTCCCCCCAAGCCGACCACTCCTCCAACGGCAGGGCTTCAGGGGGCGTGGCTCTGACCAGGAACGAGGCGCGGCGGCTCACGCAGCGGGTGAGTAGTAGCAGACAGAGTTGGGGGTCCATCAGGGCGAGGAGCGTGAGCGGTTCCGACGCTGCTGCGAGGCGCTCACGAACACGTGCCTCACAGCCGATGGGGGGGCCAATGGGGCTGCCGAGAACGCGGACTCCATCTGGTGAGATCGTGATGCCCGCAGGTAAGGTGGCGGGGTCAAGCGCAGCTGCGGACCACGCCTCACATTTTGCCGGGTTGTGGGCAAGCCCAAGGAGGCGGAGGGCTTCTGTGAGGTGTGTGAATGCCGCCGTGCAGCTCGCTGCCTCCCCGAGCAGAGTGATGTCATCTGCATACGCCAGAAACACCACGTCCGGGTGAGCCGCTGCTGCTTGGACGAGGCAAGGGTGGATGCTGGCTGCAAACAGCATGGGTCCCAGCGGGTCACCCTGGCGTACGCCCCGTGCGCTCTTGAGTGGCTCTGCTGCAAAGTCATGGTCGAGGTAGAGCGCTGATGAGTGGCCGTAAGAGAAGCGTACGAGGGGCACTAGGACTTCGAGTTCGGTGCCTCTCAGGCCCTCGAACACTGCTGCGCGCTCTACAGCATTGAAGGCATTGGCTAGATCTATTTGAAGCACCATCGCTCCTGGGAACTCCTCCAGGTAGGTGCGTGCGGTGTGTATTGCCGCCTCTATTCCTCCCGCGATTGCTACTCCAAACTGAAGCGGGGTGAAGTGCTCGCGCGCCGCTGGAACGGCGAGAAAAAGGGCCGCCTTGGCCACGAGGCCGAGTAGGCATTCGCCTACGGCTATCGGCCGCGTACCACCCTGCGGCTTCGAGAAGGCAAGGAGACGTGACGCTGTTAGGAGGTCCGCCACGTCCGCCTTCAGTTTTCCAGCAAGCGCCGTGTTGGTAAGAGCATGCAGCTGCACGAAAACGTCTCCGTTCCCCAGGGCCGCGTCTCTAAGGTGCTCAAAGGTGGTGCCTGAGGGCCCCGCCCCCACTCCGTTGGGGCATTTTGTTAGCAGCCGTCTGAAATCCCTGGCAGCGATGGAAGGGACGCTCTCTGGGGCAAAGTCGTGCACCCAGGGAGGGATGGCCGAGGTGGCGTCTGGATGTCTGGCTGTGAGCGCGTTGAGAACTTCGGCGCTCGGCGTGCAGACGGGCGTGGCAGTCAGGGTTTGCAGTGATTTCGCCAGGTTCCCTCTCTTAGCCAAGCCTTCGGCACGCGAGAGCTTGTTAGTGTCATCAGGTACGTGTCGTGGTTGGGGGTCGCTGGTAACCGCGCCAGCTGCCTCGTCGTATTGCGCCACAGGCCTTGGCGGAATCGCGTCAGCCTTGCGCCCATGGTTTTCCAGTCGGGGGAGCGTGCTGACGAGGTGCGCAGCAGAACGCGCGGGAGAAACATTAGCAGCTTCCAGCCCGCAGTGGAGTCAGGGTTTTTCGCCAGGTGCAGCAGTGGGGTCAGCAGGCATATCGCGAAGGATTCGCGAAGTGGGCGGGGTGGGTGACGGGCGAGGGGGGGCTGCCTGCTGTTGCGCAGCGGGCAGAGGTCCCAGTTGGCGACGTCGTCAAAAAGGTCCTGACGCGTCGCCAAATCGTCCGCGCTGATGATTGGGACAGGGGTGGCAGGCTCGGGAGCTGGGTTATTGGCAGGCGATATGGTAACCCGGGTGTTGGGGGCGGCTCGATTTCCCCTCGCGGCCCGATTTTGGGGTTGTCGAATTGTGGATGCGGTTCGACCCCCAGCTGGGTCAATCTCTTCCACCAATTCCTCCTCTGTTGAGGGATTCGAACTTCCCTCTCTTTCAAGGATAAAGTCAGGGTCACCCCAGATCCATTTTCAGGTTCGACACCAAGTGCTTCTCCTCCCTCCCTAGCTCTCTGCCGCAGGACCTGCTGTGCTGCTCGCGCAAAGCTGCTCGCGCCTCTTCTACGCGTCGAGGCGCCGCGTCCGCGGCGGTTGCTGCCTTGTCCCACCCAAAATCCGCGCGTTTCTCTTTCTCTTGCTGCTCCCGAACGCCTCGCGGTTGGCGCGGCGTCAGCACCGCCCCTCCTTTGACGGTGCGCTGGCGTCGGCGGCGGTGGAGTCGGCCATGATGGACCCATCCCGGGGTCAAGGTCCTGCGCTGGAAGGTACAGCGGAGAGCGCGCAGCAGGGGCAGGTGCTGGAGCCGCTCGCGTCTCGTCCGCGTCCCTCCGCGCGCCCCTCCGCAAGTGAGCCCGTCCGACGCTTCGAACGCGGCCTGTCTCTTCCTCTTCGAGGCGTCCCTCAGCCCCCCTCGCCGGAGTATTCGTGGGCCCCTGCCCGTGTGGGGTCCAACCGCCCTGCTGGTGCGCCTCGTCAGGAGCATGGGCGTTCACCACCGCGTCAGCCACCGCGGCAGCATTCTCCCCGTCGGCGCTCCCCTGAGCATCAGGAATCGCGGCAGCAGTCTCCTCGCCGCCGATCTCCTGAGCGTCGTGGTGACCATCGGGACGGCGCTGGCGGTCGTCTGTCCCCCGCGGGCCATCGGTCTCCTCGCCATCGATCCCCTCGTGGTCGGGCAGGCCAGCACTCACTCCGAGCGCGATCCCCCGCGCAACGGTCTCCGCGGCGATCTCCGGCGACGCGGGGGAGGGGGTCGCCTGGGCGTCGCTGGGAATCGGGTCGCCGCGAGCAGTCCCCTCCGCGTCCGCGCTCGGCTGGTTCTGGCGGCCGTCGTGGCCGGCGGAATGGAGGTGGGCGCGGTGGTAATGGGCGCGGGCAGGATCCAGCCCTTGATCAAGCCGCGAATGCGTTCGCGGAAGTGGTGCGACAGGCGCGGGCAAGTGAGGAGGAGACGCACGTACACATCGCGGTGACCAACGGCCCTCCCCTCGAACCGAGCCCTGGCCAGGCGGCTCCTCTGCGCGCGCCGACGCTGCGCGAATATCTGCCCGCGCGGGAGGGGAGGGCTCCGTTTCGCACCCCCCGTCCGGTCCAGGGCTTCTCCGTGCCGCGCTTCTCTGTTGGCCGGACTCCTGGCTGGCCGACGGTGTTTCCGCGCGGAGCACCGACTGCACCTCCTCCCATTCCCGCGGGGAGAGACCCCATGCTGACCATGTGTCGTCTCCTGAATTTGGTGGAGGCGTGCGAAGTGGTGGCGAATCTACAGCTGGCGGTGTGTGGGGCCACGCGGAGCTTTCCGAGCAGTTACGGTCCAGGATCCCGAGGATCCTGCGTGTCTTTGGCAGAATCGCTCGAGTCGCCGTTGGCACCCGTGTCGGAAGCGCCCGCCGGGGTAGCGCCCTTAGCCCGTACTTTCCCCCGCCACGTGGGGGATCTTGTAGGGGTTGCTCGAGTCGGGACTCCGGTGGACACACTTCAGTCGTCGGCGCACCTCCTGCTGTCGATGTCGGCGTGCATGCGTTCCATGCTTGAGGTAGAGGGGGCGGAGCCGTACACGATGTAGGCCTCCGCCTCTTGTAGAATTGCATCTCTGTTGCTTCTTTGCCGTAGGTCTTCTCCCTTGCGTGTGGCTTTGCGTATGCTCCCCCTTATAAGCTGTTCCGTTGTGTGTTGACTTGCCTCCCCAAACGCGCGGCCGAAGGCCGCGCTTGCGAGCGGCGGCGGCCGAAAATGAACCCACGACAAAATAATGAGGAGAGGCAAGCTAGAGCAGGCCTTAAATAGGCCGGGAGGGCAGAGGGCAGAGGGAGAAGGCCGAGGGCAGAGGGCTAACGTTCCTCTCTCTCTCTCTCTCTCTCTCTCTCTCTCTCTCTCTCTCTCTCTCTCTCTCTCTCTCTCTCTCTCTCTCTCTCTCTCTCTCTCTCTCTCTCTCTCGCTCTCTCGCGAGCGCCGAAAATGAACCCACGACAAAATAATGAGGAGAGGCAAGCTAGAGCAGGCCTTAAATAGGCCGGGAGGGCAGAGGGCAGAGGGAGAAGGCCGAGGGCAGAGGGCTAACGTTCCTCTCTCTCTCTCTCTCTCGCTCTCTCGCGAGCGCCGAAAATGAACCCACGACAAAATAATGAGGAGAGGCAAGCTAGAGCAGGCCTTAAATAGGCCGGGAGGGCAGAGGGCAGAGGGAGAAGGCCGAGGGCAGAGGGCTAACGTTTCTCTCGCTCTCTCTCTCTCTCTCTCTCTCTCTCTCTCTCTCTCTCTCTCTCTCTCTCTCTCTCTCTCTCTCTCTCTCTCTCTCCTTTGAACTTTAAACGTCGGGAGTGTTTTGATTGAACACTCTCAACAATTTCGTTCGTTCTGGATCTGCTTCCACCCATACGCGCTACAACCATGTCTGCAGTCAATTGTGATGTGAGCCTGTTAACGCTCATCAATCAATCTGGTCTTGTGGCAGTTTGACATCTCTGGTGGAAAGAGGGAGGCCTTGAACAAGGAAGCAGCGGAGAAGCTTCTTGCTCCATTGCTCAAGCCCAACAATGACTGCAAAAAGGTGCCTCGTTCTCAACCCTCGCAGTGCCTGCTAACCTCTTACACACACTACCTCTTACACACACTACCTCTTACACACACTACCTCTTACACACACGAACCTCATACATCCATACGTGCTACAACCAAATGTGCTATGCTTGTGCAACACACACCCATGTTACCATGCTTGACAACACGCATGTACCCATGTTACCATGCTTGACAACACGCATGTACCCATGTTACTCACGTTATGCATATTACACATGTTACCCCATCCTGTTCCTCGCGCTACTCATATGAATGATGTTATCCATGTTAGTGCCATCTTGTTGCCATCTTACCCTATTACCCTGTTACAGGTGAAGCTCACCAGCAAGGTGTTCACGCTGGAGGCTGCTGAGGTGGCGCTCCAGGCGCTGACCAATGCGCGGGACACGCTGACTCATGCTGACCTCAGCGACATCATCGCTAGCCTTCCCGTGGGTGGAGAGGAGCGACGTTGGGGGAGGGGAAAGAGGGGAAAGGGGGGAAAGGGGGGAAAGGGGGAAGGGGGGGAAGGGCGACGGGGGGAAGGGGAAAGAGGAGAAGGGAATGGGGAGAAGGGGAATGGGGAGAAGGGGAAAGGGGGGAAGGGGAAAGAAGGGAAGGGGAATGGGGAGAAGGGGAAAGGGGGGAATGGGAAAAAGGGTAAGGGGAAAAGGGGGAAGGGGAAAAAAAAGGGAAGGGGGGAGGACAAGGGGCGAAATGACCTCAGCGATATCATTGACCCTCTGCGACATCATTGCCAGCCTCCCGGTGGGTGCAGGGAAGCGACGGGAGGGGGAGGGGAAAGGTTGGAATGGGGACTGGGGAAGGGAGGGAAGGTGAGGGGGGACGTAGGGGGAAGGGATGGGGACGGCAAGTGGGGTGCGGCCCATGTGGGGTGTGGCGCCCATGTGGGGCTGTTCTGTGCCCGTGCCTGTGCCCGTGCCCGTGCCCGTGCCTGTTCCCGTGCCTGTGCCCGTGCCTGTGCCCGTGCATGCCTAGGTCTGTGCTCGTCTGATAGATGGCTGTGCTCGTCTGATGGATGGCTGTGCTCGTCTGATGGATGGCTGTGCTCGTCTGATGGATGGCTGTGCTCGTCTGATGGATGGCTGTGCTCGTCTGATGGATGGCTGTGCTCGTCTGATGGATGGCTGTGTTTCCTTCCTTGTCAAGCCAACACGTGCATGCTGCTTCTGTTCCTCCGCCCATGCCTCTGCCCATGCCTCTGCCCATGCCTCTGCCCATGCCTCTGCCCATGCCTCTGCCCATGCCTCTGCCCATGCCTCTGCCCATGCCTCTGCCCATGCCTCTGCCCATGCCTCTGCCCATGCCTCTGCCCATGCCTCTGCCCATGCCTCTGCCCATGCCTCTGCCCATGCCTCTGCCCATGCCTCTGCCCATGCCTCTGCCCATGCCTCTGCCCATGCCTCTGCCCATGCCTCTGCCCATGCCTCTGCCCATGCCTCTGCCCATGCCTCTGCCCATGCCTCCTCCCATGCCTGTGCCCATGCCTGTGCCCATGCCTCTGCCCATGCCTCTGCCCATGCCTGTGCCCATGCCTGTGTTGGTGGTGTGCCTCTGTCTGTGTGTGATCATATGGCAGGACGACAGCAAGCTGGCTGTAATCCCTGTGCATGTGTGTGTGTGATCATAGGGCAGCAGGAGGAGCCGCGGCAGGTGAGAGCCAGGATCACATGGGCCCTGGAGGGCTGCAACCTCCACTCGCTCAACCTTTCAGGCAATGCATTCGGCCTGTGTGTGTGTGTACGTGCGCGTGCGCGCGCACGCGTGTGTGCCTGTGTGTGTGTGTGTGTGTGCGAGCGCGTATGTGCCTGTGTGTGTGTGCGAGCGCGTGTGTGCCTGTGTGTGTGTGCGAGCGCGTGTGTGCCTGTGTGTGTGTGCGAGCGCGTGTGTGCCTGTGTGTGTGTGCGAGCGCGTGTGTGCCTGTGTGTGTGTGTGCGAGCGCGTGTGTGCCTGTGTGTGTGTGTGCGAGCGCGTGTGTGCCTGTGTGTGTGTGCGCGCGCACGCGTGTGTGCCTGTGTGTGTGTGTGCGAGCGCGTGTGTGCCTGTGTGTGTGTGCGCGCGCACGCGTGTGTGCCTGTGTGTGTGTGTGTGCGCGCGCACGCGTGTGTGCCTGTGTGTGTGTGTGTGCGCGCGCACGCGTGTGTGCCTGTGTGTGTGTGTGTGCGCGCGCACGCGTGTGTGCCTGTGTGTGTGTGCGCGCGCACGCGTGTGTGCCTGTGTGTGTATCTGGTGGAGCAGGAGGAGGAGGCACTGCAGGTGATCACGAGGGTGACATCGGCGCTTGAAGGCTGCAACCTCCACTCGCTCAAGCTCTCAGAAAACGTGTTTGGCGAGAAGGGAGCTGCTGCTGTTGCGCTCACCTCTCAGGTGAGACACCCACACCCACACCCTCACCTCTCGTGGTTGACTTTCGAGCCACGAGATTCGAATAGAGTCAGTCAGCCGGGAGTTGCGTTGAGGTTGAAGTAAAGTCATGAATCCGGCACTTGACTTGTGCTCTTCTCAAATTGACTTGTGCTCTTCTCAACTTGACTTGTGCTCTTCTCTACTTGACTTGTGCTCTTCTCAACTTGACTTGTGCTCTTCTCTACTTGACTTGTGCTCTTCTCTACTTGACTTGTGCTCTTCTCTACTTGACTTGTGCTCTTCTCAACTTGAATTTTGCTCTTCTCTACTGCCCACCCTACCTCCGCTCCCCTCCTTTCTCTCCCGGTTTCTTTCAGCCCACCCCCCCCCCCCTTCTCTATATCCCCACCTCCCCTCCCTTTCCTTCTCTCCCTCCTTTTTTTATCCTCCATTTCTTTCCCCCTTCTTTCTGCGGCACCTCTACTTGTGCAACAACGGCATTAGCAGAGAGGCAGCAGCAGTCATCAAGGAGCCATTGTGCCTTCACATGGAGGGCATTGGCCTGGCTACTTTGGACCCTCTTCTCTCGCTCTTGCCCAGCCCCCGACTCCCCGTTCCTCTCACCCCCTCCTGCGCTCCTCTCCCTCCCTTCGTCCCCCTCTCCAGCCATCTTTGCGCCTCTACTTCTGCAAGCACGGCATCTCCAAAGGGGCAGCAGCAGGCAGCAGGAGGCTCCTTCTCTCGCACTCGGCCAATCCCTGGCTCCCTCTGTCTTATTCCTCTACCTGCCCTCCTCTTTCCCCGTTCTCCCCTCCTTCCCCAACCTCCCCTTCCCCCCGTCCCCGCTCTTCCCCCCCCCCCCCCCCTTCCCCCCCCTCCCCATGCAGCCATGGCTGCGCCAGCTCTACTTCTGCAACAATGGCATCTCCAAGGAGGCAGCGGTGGCCATCAGGGAGCTACTGCCCACCCAGGTGGTGGCGTCCCTCGAGACTCTTCATTTCTTCAACAACATGTCGGGTGAGCTGCCTGCCTGCCTGCTGTCATCATTGGCCTCACCTCTTTGGGAGGTGGGGAGTTGGGAGGTGGGAAGTCAGGTGGTGTCATTTTGGCGGACATGGTGAGGGAGGCGAGAGGGCTCAAGGATATTCGCTGCTGACCCCTTTGCCCCTTGCCGTTCTCCTCCATACCCACCAGTACACGCAGGGGATGCGGAGGGCATTATTCTGGCGGACGTGGTGAGAGGGCTCAAGGACCTGCGTCGCTCACTCCTTTGCCCACTCATTACATCACACACCACATCACAATCACATCACATCACATCACATCACATCTTATCGCATCGCATCACATCACATCACATCACATCACATCACATCACATCACATCACATCACATCACATCACATCACATCGCATCAGACCAGATCCACCACCATATGGAACACCACCACGTGCAGGGGATGCAGGGGCCGCCATTCTTGTGGGCGTGGCGAGAGAGGGAGGGCCAGGGCATGAAGATGGCGAGAGAGGGAGGGCCAGGGCATGAAGATGGCTATTGCTGCTACATGCCATGCGGTGCACCATGCGTATTCTGCCCATTTCAACCACCATACCCACCATCATGTGCTGGTGATCCTGGTGCTGCCATTCTGGCACACGTGGTGAGGGAGGCGAGGGGGCTCTAGGACTTTCGATTCGCGTCCACTCGTGTGGGAACAGATGGCGCTAGGGCATTGGCTGACGCCATCGCTGACAGTGAGTCCCATGCGCCTCTGCTGCTCTACAGTCACTTCCCTTTATGTTATTCAAGGCCAAGGCGCTAGCTGGTTCACGACCACAGCCACAGCTTCAGCCACTTGTGTGTGTTTTGAGCCGACTAAAAGCACACCTGGATACAATGCCACGCGATATCTTTACAAGGAAGGAAGGAGGAATGCTGATCTGGCATGGTTGGAAGCTATTCAGTTTGTGCTCGTAAGTGCTCGCGTAGTGTAGCTTGTTACTGCAGATTTATTTGCAGATACATCATACATCGGGTTTCCTCCAAGCTTAATAGCAAGTTGTATCCCCTCGAGGTCATTATGTAAACCTCCTCGAGGTCATTATGTAAATCTCCTCGGGGTCTCACTTTCTTTCTTCTGGCCTGAAGAAGGCTCCCACGCCGAAAATAGTTACCACAATTTTTTTACACAAGAGTGTTTTTTTCTACAACAAATGGTGTAACATCTTCTCTAATACGGTACCGTATTCTCCCGGACATAACACCCTAGGGTAGATTTAAAAATACAGGAAAAAAAAGGGGGGTGTCTTCTCATAGGAAAAAGCTACATAATACCCGGGTGCATATATATGGTATATTTTAGTGTTAGAGTTTTTATTATTAGACAATTTGAGTGTTTCCATGGGCTTTTTAACATCACATGTTGAGGCGCGAATGTGAGTTTCGATGCCAACGTCATCACCCCCTCGAAAAGGTCATTTGGCACCTCTCTGGCCACCTGCAGCGGAAGATTCGCCAGCACGTGGCGACAGCGAAATAGTGGGCGGGGGGGAATCTCGACAGATTTGATGTGAAAGAACCGGGAAATTTCATCGAGCGAGGGATTTTCGCGATATACTCCCGTACTTGCACCTACTCGTTAACAGCTATAATATAGAATCTGTAAGAAAAGGGGGGTGTTATAAAAAATCATCCAAAAAGGGGGGTATAGTGAAATCGAGGTCGCCCATAGCACCCACCCCGCACAAGCTACCCGGGGGTGCTCTATCATGGGGGGGTGTTTTTTTTTTTTTTTTTTTTGGGTTGCGAAGCTACCTATTACAATCGTTATGTTCAATTTTTTTTTCATCCTCTTTACTTAAAAAAAAAAAAGGATAAGATAACTAAGTGACTGACTGCCATGTCTTTGCCATGGCAATTTAGTATGCGCCGTACCACATTTCTTCTCATTTCTTGGTTCGCCTTGACCGAACCTATACTCTATGGGTTGCTAAAATGATGTTCCTGTGAACGCGTGACTGTTTATTCCGTAATGCATAAGCCGGATGATGTTACGGTATGCGTAGATGAAGTATAATGATGGATATGGTGAAAAAAATATTTAATGGAAAAATGCATAATTATGTTGCATATACTACTGTGGTAATGAAATGAATGCATATCATGATAAAAATGCGTCACAGTTAATTGACACAGACCCTATGCTACGGCATCCCCTGCCTAGCATGGGGGGGAGCTCAATAGCATAGTTCCTGAGTCATCCAACTGTCACATGAAACAACACAATCTGTGCGAAGTAAAAAAAAGGTCAATTCTATCAAATCCAGTTCAAATGAACACACTCACTGAGTGGGCAAAGAACCTTCTCGGAAATGATAGTTTGATCCAATTTTTTAAAACCCACAGACATGTGTTATTAATGCAATGGAAGCATGAATGAAAACACATACGCACACAACACAATGCAAACACACACGCACATAGACAGATACAAAGACATGCACATGTCAGAATCCCAGTCACTAACCACTGGGATAAAAGGGCTTGTTTATATAGCGGGTGAGTGCGCCCATAACCCCCCAGGCCGACGTGCCTGTAACCCTTCCCTAGGATCATCGGGGATCCCCAGTGGACCTCTGACACCCCCCCGCACTGGGATGCCCGAAGTGCACACACCGGGAATCGAACCCGAGACCTTCGCTCTGATACCATGTCAGAATCCCAACCACTAACCATTGGGATAAAAGGGCTTGTTTGTGTAGCGGGTGAGTGCGCCCATAACCCCCCAGGCCGACGTGCCTGTAACCCTTCCCTAGGATCATCGGGGATCCCCAGTGGACCTCTGACAGCACATGATCACACATATTCACACAAACGAAAAACGCTCAATGCATCAACTGTTAAAAAATAATAATAAAAAACTAAAATCAGAATTAAACCCTAGCCATATACATATAATCCTACACGGAACCATCTTATCTTTGTTTTGCACCGTCCAAAAAAACCTTCACTTCCTGAAGAAAACAACAAGGGAAAGAATCAACAATAGAAAGAAAGAAAGACAAATATGGAACAATGAGGATAAGGTGCAAAATTGTACAACAGAAACGCAAAGAATCCTAGCAATGACACAATACATTATAATTTTGCTATTCACGTGCTGAACTGATTTGATACATCCAATTTCCATTAAAAAAAAAAAAAAAAAAGAACCAGTTAGTTAACATGGATACAAGAATCAGATAACAAACATGCTGAAAGAAGCATATGGAAAGAGGTGAAACAGAAAATAAAAAGGATCAGAGAAACAAGAGAAAATAGAGAAGCAAGGAAACTAGGTGCAACAGAAACAAAAAAACTACAAAAGAAGAAAGGGAACAAATAATTAAGAAACCGATCTAAGAATGAAGAGCCCAATAAGAGGACCGTTCAAAACTATAAACGAGTGCTGGTTAACAAAGAACCTATTATCAGAATAACTAGGCAAGAATGAATGAACTAGCAGAAGTTTGGGTACAAATATGAAACCCTAGTTGGGGTTGTACCCCATATTGGCTACCCCACTACAGCCTACCAACATATAACACATTACAATTTAACACACCCCCATAGGCAAAGTGGGGGAGAACAAAGGGTCACAAGACCAGTCCAGCAAAGCAACGCAAGCCCAGGGTGGATCACAACGTCACCACACTCCGAGCACAAGCAAAGGCCACAAGGCCAGTTCACATGCAGTGCTAGATATAGTACAAGACAAGCAACACAGTGATCAAACCTAAGGTCCGTAGGACCGTTTTTTTTTTTCGGGCCCACCTACCACTGCGGTTACCGCGCTACCCCACGTAGCCTTGCCTTGCCTTGTATGCCTTGCCTTGCCTTGCCTTGCCTGCGCGCTGCCCCTAGAGGCCCGTAAGGCCCGCGCGCCGCCTCTACACGCCTGTCGGGCCCGCACACACGCTGCTACCGCGCGCTGCCCGCACCGAGATCGCGCAGCCCGCCCCGAGTCGCGCGCAGCCCGCTGCAGCCGCGCGCAGCCTGCACCGAGCCGCGCACAGCCCGCTGCAACCGCGCGCAGCCCGCACCGAGCCGCGCGCAGCTCGCAGCTGCCGCGCGCAGCCCGCGCCGAGCCCGCGCAGCCCGCGTCGAGCCGCGCGCGGCCTGCTACGGCCTCGCGCAGCCCGCGCGCGGCCCGCAGCAGCTCGTGCCGAGCCGCGCGAGGCCTGCTCCTGCCTCGCACGGCCCGCGCGCGGCCCGCAACAGCCCGCGCCGAGCCGCGCGCGGCCCGCTACTCCCTAGCGCGGCCGCGCGCGGCCCTTTGCCTCGGCCCCGACCTGCCGCTGATGCGGCCCCGCCCAGCAGCTGCCATGGCCCCGACCTGCCGCTGATGCGGCCCCGCCCTGCAGCTGCCACGACCCCGACCTGCCGCTGACGCGGCCCCACCCTGCTACTGCCGCTGACGCGGCCCCGCCCTCCAGCTGTTTCGGCCCTGCTCTGCAGCCGGTTTTGCGGCCCCGACGTCGCCGCTGTCGTGCGCCTACTCGAGCGCCGGCCCTGCTCTCCCAGCCTTTGGTGAGCGCCTGCCTGCCTGCCTACCTGCCTGCCTGTCTGCCTGCCTGCCTGCCTGCCTGGCTGCCTGCCTACCTGCCGGCCTGCCTGCCTGCCTGCCTGCTTGCTTGCCTGCCTGCCGCGCCTGCCTTGCCTGCGCTACTGCTACTGGCAGGTGGCCAGATGCAGCTCCAGCGACATTCACGCGAGCCTCTGACGCCTCAGCAGCTTAGTGAGTGGTATACTAGCTGGGGTTGTCGCGGTAGCCGTCGTAGCTGTCGCCCTGGAGCTGGTCAGTTGGGAGCGTCTGGCAGTGGCCAGCTGCAGCTGCAGGGACGTCCACGTGAGACACTTACGCCCCGGCAGCTCCAGGAGTGGTACGCTCAGTGTAGCAGGTCTACGCGTACAGTCCGCTGCCCGTACGTCATTCGCACAGGTGCTAGGACTGGTCAGCCTTGTGGGACGCTTGGTCACACACAGTCCCGCTGCTTCGCCCGTCTGAGCGACGACTGGCGCACAGTGTTTGGCGACGAGGCTGAGCTCCCCACCTGGCTGGAGCTGCATAGACAGAGGGTAGATATCTTTGCGCTTGACTATGATGCTATTCTCACTGCCATGTATGCATTGTCTACTAGTGCTGACCGTGCCTGTTGCCTGTGCGTACCGCCTGACCCTGGTGAGGCTGCTGCCCTAGGTGCTAGTGCGTCTCCTGCTCTAGGTGCTGGTGAGGCTGCTGCTCTCGGTGCTAGTACGTCTACTGCTCTAGGTACTGGTGAGGCCGTGGCATCAGGTGCTGCTGTGTCTGCTCTCTCTGGTACTGCGCCCACTGCGGTCTCGCACACCTTCACCCTTGACTCAGGAGCTTCCCGCTCCTTCTTTCGCGACTGCACCGCACTCACGCCGCTCCGTCGGCCAGTCCCGGTCTCCCTGGCGGACCCCTCTGGGGGTCCAGTCCTTGCCCACTATTCCACGGTTCTGCCGTGTCCGGCCGTCCCGTCCGGCTCGCTGTCAGGTCTTTACCTCCCCTCGTTCTCTACAAACTTGGTGAGTGGAGCTGACCTCCAGGATGGGGGGGTTGACCAGTTCACTCCTGCGAGTCAGCGAGTGACTCACTGTACGTGTGCTAGGACGGGCCGGCACTTGGCCACGTTCACCCGTGCACCTGGCTCGAGTCTGTACACACTGACCACTGAGTCCCCTCAGGTAGCTGCGTCTGCGTTTGCGTCTGCGTCTGGTCAGCTGGCGGCCCCCTGCGAGTGTCGCGCTTTGTCGCACGACACTCTCCTGTGGCACCACCGCCTTGGTCACCCCTCCTTGCCTCGCCTGCGTAGCATGCACTCTCGCTCCCTGGTCTCTGGTCTTCCCAGGTCCCTGCCTGCCCTCCCTCCCTCGCCTGCGCCGCCCTGCATTCCTTGCGTCGAGGGGCGGCAGCGCGCCGCTCCTCACTCCTCCTCGTTTCCTCCCACAGAGGCTCCACTGCAGACGCTCCACCTGGACGTGTGGGGCCCAGCCCGCGTCCAGGGACAGGGCCGCGAGCGGTACTTCCTGCTGGTCGTCGACGACTACACGCGTTACACCACGGTCTTCCCCTTGCAGAGCAAGGGGGACGTCCCTGCTGTTTTGATCCCCTGGATCCGCGCTGTTCGTCTCCAGCTCCGCGAGCGGTTCCGGTCGGACTTTCCTGTCCTGCGTCTGCACTCTGACAGAGGTGGTGAGTTCTCCTCCGACCTCTTGGCAGCCTACTGTGCGGAGCACGGCATCACCCAGTCGTTCACGCTTCCGGCCTCTCCGCAGCAGAATGGGGTTGCTGAGCGCCGCATTGGCTTAGTCATGGAGGTCGCTCGTACCTCCATGATCCATGCGGCTGCCCCCCCATTTTCTGTGGCCGTTTGCGGTCCGGTACGCCGCGCATCAGCTCAACCTCTGGCCCCGTGTCTCCTTGCCGGAGACCTCGCCCACACTGCTGTGGACGGGGAAGGTTGGCGATGCGTCGCGTTTCCGGGTCTGGGGTGCTCGTGCCTTTGTCCGCGATACCACCGCGGACAAGCTCTCCGCCCGCGCTGTTCCCTGTGTCTTCCTTGGCTTTGTCCCTGACGCGCCTGGTTGGCAGTTTTACCACCCCACCTCGCGCCGTGTCTTTGCGTCTCAGGACGTCACGTTCGACGAGTCGGTTCCCTTTTACCGTCTCTTCCCCTACCGCACTGCCTCGCTCCCCCCCCCGCCGCTCTTCCTTGCTCCAGGTGCTCCCCAGGTAGACCCCCTCCCCGCTCCCGGTCCTGCTCCTTCAGGTGTTTCTCAGGTAGACCCTCCTCCCTTGACTGCGCCGGTTGAGGTCACTGGTGACTCAGGTCCTCCTGCGAGTGGTCCTGCTCGGGGTGCTGAGCCTGGGGGTGCGGAGCCTGGGGGTGCTGAGTCTAGGGGTGCTGAGCCTGAGGGTGCGGAGCTTGAGGGTGTAGAGCCTGGTGGTGCTGAGCCTGCGTGTGAGGGGTCTGGGGGTGCTGAGCTTGGCGGTACTGACGCTGGAGGTTCTGGAGCTACTGAGGGTGCTGGCGCTGGAGGTTCAGGAGCTGCTGGAGGGCCTAGTCCTGGTGGCGCTGGAGCTGGAGGTCCTGGAGCTGTTGAGGGTGCTCGCGCTGGAGGTTCTGGAGTCGCTGGAGGTACTGGTGCTGAGGGTACTGACACCGGAGGTTCTGGAGCCGTTGGGGGTGCGGGCGCTGAGGGTTCTGAGTCTGCTGTTGCGCGGTCTCCTTGGAGTGGCCGCCTTCGTCCCCGTGTGCCTCTCACCCCACAGCAGCTGCAGGACTGGTACGGTCGCCGTCAGCGTCGCGCTGCTGGAGCTCGGAGTCGTGCTGGTCCTTTGTCTACTGGAGGTGCTGGAGTTGCTGGTTCTGGAGGGGCTCGTGCTGGAGACACTGAGGCTGGAGACCCTGGGACTGGAGGTGCTGGCTCTGGGGGTGCTGCTGCTGGAGACGCTGAGGTTGGAGACCCTGGAGCTGGAGGTGCTGGTTCTGGGGGTGCTACTGCTGGAGACCCTGCGGTTGGAGACCCTGGGACTGGAGGTGCTGGTTCTGGGGGTGCTGCTGCTGGAGACACAGAGGTTGGAGACCCTGGGACTCGAGGTGTCGGCTCTGGGCCTGGAGCTTCTGGAGCTGCTGGAGGTACTGGAGCTGCTGGAGGTACTGGAGCTGCTGGAGGCACTGGAGCTGCTGGAGCTGCTGGTTCTGGTGCAGCTGCGCCGACACGACTGTTCTTCGCTCCGCCGTCTCCGTCGTCTCTGCCGCCGTCTGCCTCTGTTCTTCGTCAGGTTCTTACTCTTCCGTCGTCTACTGGTCTTCCGTTACAGACTGGCTCGCCGCTGCCTGCTCCTTCTCCTTACGCTGAGCTGACTGGTAGTCCTGCTGTGCGTCGTGAGCCTGCGTCGCGTCCTGTCTCGCCTGCTCGTCCTGGTCGTACCGGTCCTCGTGTTCCTCGTTCGCGTCCGCCGGCTGTCCCCAGCGCGCACCTCGTAGTCCGTCGTCCTTCCTCTGTTCCGCAGCCTGTTCCTCTGCCATCTCCTCCTGCGTCCTCTTTGCCTGACGTTCCGGACCCTGCGTCTGACCGGTTTCGTGCTCAGCACCCTACTGTCACGCGTCTACTAGCCACAGTTGTCACTGACCCGTCGTTTGAGTCTGCTGCTGCGTCTGCTCTTGTCGCTGAGCTTGTTGACTTTGCTGCTGCCTGTCGTCTAGACTTCACTGCCAGTCTTGTTACTGAGTCTGAGTCTGTCTGTCCTCCGTCCGTCGGGGGTGAGTGTGCTCTTAGCACGGACGTCCTTGAGGACAGGCAGGAGGAGTTCCAGTGCCTTGCTGCTGCTTTACCTCATCTTGTGTCCTCGCTACTTGCCCCTGAGGGAGACCCGGATGCACCAGACATCCCGACTCCGCGCTCTTACGCAGAGGCGATAGAGGGTCCCTACTCCTCTCAGTGGCAGGCAGCCATGGACGCAGAGATGGCTTCCTGGAAGTCCACAGGCACCTACGTTGACGAGGTTCCCCCACCTGGGGCGAACATCGTCAGTGGCATGTGGATTTTCAGGGTGAAGCGGCCGCCGGGTTCTCCGCCTGTCTTCAAGGCGCGTTACGTGGCTCGAGGCTTCAGTCAGCGAGAGGGAGTTGACTTCTTCCAGACCTTCTCCCCCACTCCGAAGATGACCACTCTTCGGGTGCTGCTGCACGTTGCTGCTCACCGTGACTACGAGCTTCACTCTCTTGACTTCAGCACAGCTTTCCTGCAGGGCAGCCTGCACGAGGAGATCTGGCTGCGCCGCCCCCCGGGCTTCACTGGGTCGTTCCCTCCTGGTACCCAGTGGAGCCTCCGGCGGCCGGTCTACAGTCTCCGCCAGGCGCCACGTGAGTGGCACGACACACTGAGGACTACGCTTGCGGCTCTTGGGTTTGCGCCTTCTACTGCTGACCCGTCGCTGTTTCTGCGTACCGACACTTCCCTGCCGCCGTTCTACATCCTCGTGTATGTCGACGACTTGGTTTTTGCCACTGCTGACACTGAGGCTCTCGCCCACGTGAAGTCGGAGCTGCAGAAGAGACACACGTGCACAGACTTGGGTGAGCTGCGCAGCTACCTTGGCTTGCAGATCACCCGAGACAGAGCACGTCGCACCATCACCTTGACTCAGTCACACATGGTGCAGCAGGTCCTTCAGCGCTTCGGCTTCACCTGGTCTTCAGCACAGGCCACTCCTCTGGCTACAGGTCACACGCTCTCAGCTCCACCTTCGGACGAGTCCGTAGAGCCGAGTGGTCCTTACCCAGAGCTAGTCGGCTGCCTCATGTACCTGATGACTTGCACTCGACCTGACCTCGCGTACCCTCTTGGTCTCCTGGCTCGCTACGTGGCTCCTGGTCGGCACCGACCTGAGCACATGGCTGCTGCTAAGAGGGTACTGCGTTACTTGTGCAGCACATCAGGCATGGGGCTAGTGCTTGGAGGGACGAGCCCAGTTGTCCTCACTGGGCACTCAGACGCTTCTTGGGTTGACGACCTGGCTACTCAGCGGTCGTCACAGGGTTACACCTTCAGCCTTGGCTCTGGTTCAGTTTCGTGGCGTTCTACACGCTCGACTTCAGTTCTCGGCTCCAGTTGTGAGGCTGAGATCTACGCCACCGCCATGGCTGCACAGGAGTTACGCTGGCTCACCTACCTGCTGACTGACTTGGGAGAGCAGCCTCGTTCTCCTCCAGTGCTGTACGTTGACAACAAGGCCGCCATTGCCTTGTGTGAGGAGCACAGACTGGAGCACAGAACGAAGCACATTGCTCTGCGGTACTTCCTGGCTCGAGAGTTGCAGCAGCGAGGCCAGCTTCGTCTTCGCCACGTGGCCACTCGGGCCAACACTGCTGACATATTCACCAAGGCACTTCCGTCTGGTGATCATCAGCGCTTTTGTACTCTGTTAGGCCTTGTGCCTACGTTTCCACACTTGCTGTAGTCTCTGCTTGTACTGTGATCTGTACATATATATATATATATGCATGCTGGCTCTTGCTAGGTAGCCATCACTGTACTGTTATTGCTGCATATATATCTCTGCATGTGAACTGGCCCAGTGGCCCTTTGCTTGTGCTCAGAATGCGTGGTGACGTTGTGATCCACCCTGAGCTTGTTTTGCTTCTCTTGACTGGTCGTGTGACCCCTTGTTCTCCCCCACTTTGCCTATGGGGGTGTGTCAAACCATATGTGCTGCATATTGTCTAGGCTGTAGTGGGGTAGCCCATATGGGGTACAACCTAGTTAGGGTTTACTACTTGTACTCCTGCATCCTGTTAGTTCATCCATTCCTGCTGCTAGATTCTAACATGATCAAAACCTAGCAAGCAAGCAACAAGATATATATAAAGTACAGTACAAAGAATGTCAAGCAGTGAGCAAGTGAGGAAACGTGGACACAAGGCCTAAAGAAGTACAGTGCCGCTGATGATCACTAGGCGGGAGCGCCTTGGTGAAGATATCAGCAGTGTTGGCCTTCGAGTCCACGTACACAAGCCGAAGCTGACCGCGCTGCTGAAGCTCTCGAGCAAGAAAGTAGCGAAGAGCAATGTGCTTCGTCCTGTGCTCCAGTCTGTGCTCCTGACACAAGGCAAGAGCCGCCTTGTTGTCACCGTACAGAACTGGAGGAGAACTAGGCCGCTCTCCCAAGTCAGTCAGTAGGTAGGTGAGCCAGCGTAACTCCTGTGCAGCCATGGCCGTGGCGTAGATCTCAGCCTCACAACTAGAGCTGAGAACAGAAGAAGAACGGGTGGACCGCCACGAGACAGAACCAGAGCCAAGGCTGAAGGTGTAACCCTGTGACGACCGCTGCGTAGCCAGGTCGTCCACCCAAGAAGCGTCCGAGTGACCAGTGAGGACAACTCTGTCGTGTCCTCCAAGCACCAGCCCCATGCCTGATGTACTGCACAAGTAGCGCAGCACCCTCTTAGCAGCCTCCCAGTGCTCTCGCCTGTGTCTCCCAGGCGCAACGTAACGAGCAAGGATGCTAAGAGGGTACGCGAGGTCAGGTCGCGTGCAAGTCATCAGGTACATGAGGCAGCCCACAAGCTCTGGGTACGGGCCACTCGGCTCTACGGACTCGTCCGGAGGTGGAGCTGAGAGCGAGTGGCTGGTAGCCAGAGGTGTGGCCTGTGGTGAGGAGAACTGGAAGCCGAAGCGCTGAAGGACCTGCTGCACCATGTGTGACTGAGTCAGGGTGATGGTGCGGCGAGCTCTGTCCCGGGTGATCTGCAAGCCAAGGTAGCTACGCAGCTCACCCAGGTCAGTGCAGGTGTGTCTCTTCTGCAGCTCCGACTTCACACGAGCGAGTGCCTCAGTGTCAGCAGTAGCAAAGACCAAGTCGTCGACGTACACGAGAATGTAGAACGGCGGCAGCGACGTGTCTGTGCGCAGAAACAGCGACGGGTCAGCAGTAGACGGCGCGAACCCAAGAGCTGCAAGTGTAGTCCTCAGTGTGTCGTGCCACTCGCGTGGCGCCTGGCGGAGACCGTAGACTGGCCGGCGGAGGCTCCACTGGGTACCAGGAGGAAACGACCCAGTAAAGCCAGGTGGGCGGCGCAGCCAGATCTCCTCGTGCAGGCTGCCCTGCAGGAACGCTGTGCTGAAGTCAAGAGAGTGAAGCTCGTAGTCACGCTGAGCAGCAACGTGCAGCAGAACCCGAAGAGTGGTCATCTTCGGGGTGGGGGAGAAGGTCTGGAAGAAGTCGACCCCCTGACGCTGACTGAAGCCTCTAGCAACGTAACGAGCCTTGAAGACAGGCGGAGAACCTGGCGGCCGCTTCACCCTGAAAATCCACATGCCATCGACGATGTTCGCCCCAGGAGGGGGAACCTCGTCGACGTAGGTGCCTGTGGACTTCCAGGATGCCATCTCTGCGTCCATGGCTGTCTGCCACTGAGAGGAGTAGGGACCCGAGATCGCCTCTGCGTAAGTGCGCGGAGTGGGGATGTCTAGTGCATCCGGGTCTCCCTCAGGGGCAAGCAACCAGGCCACGAGATGAGGTACAGCAGCCGCGAGAGAGTCAAAGTCCTCCTGCCTGTCCTCAAGGACGTCCGTGCCAAGAGCACACTCACCCCCGACGGACGGAGGACAGACAGACGCAGACTCAGACCCAGCAACAAGGCGAGCAGCGTAGTCTAGACGACAGGCAGCAGCAAAGTCAACCAGCTCAGCGACCAGAGCAGACGCAGCCGAGGACTCAAAGGTAGGGTCAGTGACAACAGTAGCTAGGAGACGCGTGACAGTAGGGTGCTCAGCACGATACCGGTCAGACTCAGGGTCCGGAACGTGAGGCAAAGAGGACGCAGGAGGAGACGGCAGAGGGACACGCTGAGGAGCAGTAGAGGGACGCAGAGTCATGTAGTGAGTGCCTGGGACAGGAGGAGGACGCTCACGACGGACACGACGACCAGTGCGAGCAGTACGGACAGGCGACGCAGGACGAGACTCAGGCTCACGACGCTCTGTAAGACCTCCTGTGGGACCAGTGTAAGGAGAGGGAGCAGGGAGAGGCGAGGCAGGCGGTAACTGTGACTGCGGCTGGACAGTCGGAGGACACTCTACGGAGGGAGGAGGACAAGGAGGAGGAGCCTGCCCAAGAACCTGCTGAAGGAGCGGAACGAAGTACGGCCGCGGCCGCGCAGCGTCTCCAGAAGCAGAAGAGACTCCAGCGTCCGGGTCCCCAGCACCAGCAGTAGCGCCACCGCTCGGGTCCTCAGCTCCAGCAGCAGCTCCACCAGGTGGGTCCGCAGCACCAGCAGCAGCACCACCCCCAGGGTCCGCAGCTACAACTCCGCTAGCGCCGCCAGCTCCAGAGTCCCCAGCTCCGGCTGCGAAGCGGGCAGTGGGCGGGCGGGCGACGCTGCAAGCGGGCAGCGGGCGGGCGGGCGACGCTGCAAGCGGGCAGCGGGCGGGCGGGCGACGCTGCAAGCGGGCAGCGAGGCGGGAGGGCGACGCTGCGAGCGAGCAGCGGGCGGGCGGGCGACGCTGCGAGCGGGCAGCGAGCGAGCGGGCGACGCTGCGAAGCGGGCAGCGGGCGGGCGGGCGACGCTGCGAGCGGGCAGCGAGCGAGCGGGCCGCGAAGCGGGCAGCGAGCGGGCGGGCGGGCTGCGAAGCGGGCAGCGGGGCGAGCGGGCTGCGAAGCGGGCAGCGGGGCGAGCGGGCGACGCTGCGAGCAGGCAGCGCGGCGGGCGAGGGGCGAGCGGGCAGCGTGGCGGACGGGCGACGCTGCGAGCGGGCGGCTCGGCGGGCGGGCGACGCTGCGAGGGGCGCGCGAGGGCGCTAGCGAGGGGCGCGCGAGGGCGCTAGCAAGGGGCGCGCGAGGGCGCTAATGAGGGGCGCGCGAGGGCGCTAACGAGGGTGCGCGAGGGCGCTAACGAGGGGCGCGCGAGGGCGCTAACGAGGGGCGCGCGAGGGCGCTAACGAGGGCGCACGAGGGCGCTACGAGGCTAGGGCACGGGGTAGCGTGGTAACCGCATGCGAGCGGTGGTGGGCCCTAAAAAAACGGTCGGTAGGTCCTAGGGACCTCCTGCTCTGAATACCATATCAGAATAACTAGGCAAGAATGAATGAACTAGCAGAAGTTTGGGTACAAATATGAAACCCTAGTTGGGGTTGTACCCCATATTGGCTACCCCACTACAGCCTACCAACATATAACACATTACAATTTAACACCTAAAACGTAGAATAAACCAATTCAAGAAAAACATTGTTGAAACGGAAACGAGATGCAACGGAAACAAACAGAAGTTCATGTCTAATGAACAAGGATAAAGTTCAGACTAATACGGAAAGAGGAACGGATAAGAGAAACACGAGAGGCGAAATACAAATACTAAAAAAACAACAACAAAAAAACAAAACAAAAATATCAATAGAGCGAACTCACCTAGCTACGATTAGATCGTGCATAGTTGAAAGGGGACGCCCGTTGAATGTGTACCTCATGACTGAATGGAATGAAAGCTGAAGGGCAAGGGTATATAGAGCTCAGAAACGAAATGGAGAAGGCACGTATGGGTGGTGGCAATAAATAAGGAGCACAAGACAAGA
This sequence comes from Closterium sp. Yama58-4, assembly GCA_947470075.1. NCBI lineage: Eukaryota > Viridiplantae > Streptophyta > Zygnematophyceae > Desmidiales > Closteriaceae > Closterium > Closterium sp. Yama58-4. The sequence goes on from CANIUD010000700.1 coordinate 575,573, forward strand.
ACTAAAACGTGAAGGTTAAGTATTCAAATCTACATAGAAAGAACAAAAGAGGAAATGAAGTGAGAATGTCAAATAACATATGCAACTACAAGGTGATAAGGATGCGACGGAAGGAAAAGGACGATGAGGAACTAAAGAACGCATGCAGGCTTATAAACGACTTAAAGCTTAAGTACTTGAAACAAGTCTAGAACCTAACCTTTAAAAACCTGGATCCTTTAAAATGACCAAGAATTGAGTAAACGACTACGATACGATAATAAGAAATGATAGGCTAGCTCTTAATCTCCTAACTTAGTTCTATACAGGCTAGCTCTTAATCACCTAACTTAGGTTGATCTCACCTTGCATCTGCAGGTGGAGTAGCGTGACTGGCGGGGGTGGTTCAACTAGCGAGGGAGAAAGGAAAGGGTTGAACTAACCCTAATGCAATGCCAAATTCGTCGCAAAATAAACGGTCCTGTAAAATACGTTACGATCGTAAAGCAGCAGCGTTTTCCCAGTCGGTTGAAACTTTGCTGAGAATCGAAAGGTCGAGGGTTCGATTCCAACTCCATGACAGATTCGAACTTTTTAGGAAAGATGATGCACCACTTTGTACCACGCTACTATGGTTTCATACTACACTACAATGAGAAAGTTTCATACCAATTTGCTTCGCAACCCTAGGACGACCTAGTCGCCTCTTGATTTTTTTTTTTTTGGGGTTGCGAAGCAACCTATTACAATCGTTATGTACAATTTTTTTTTCATTTTGCGCACTAAAAAAAAATATGATGAAAATCTAGTGAACAGTACAGTAATTAAGTGACTTACTGCTTTATAATGCGACGGCAATTTAGCACGCGCCGTACCATCTTCGTTATTATTTCATAGTGAATCTTTACTGTTTATTTTGTACTGCAATGATGGGTGATGTTATGCGTAGATGAAGTATAATGATGGATGTGGTTAAATAATTATAGAATGCCAAATGCATAAATATAATGCATGCGATATTGTAGTGAATATATAGTAGTATATATTTCGATAAAAAGACTAGTGTAGTGAAATAAATGCATAGCATGATAAAAATGCGTAATAGTGAATTGACCCGAACCCTATGCTACCGCATTCCCTGCCTAGCATGGGGGGGAGGCTCAATAGCATAGTTTCCAAATCATCCAACTGTTACATGAAACAACACAATCTGTGTAAACTAAAAAAATGATCAAGATCTATCAAATCCAGTTCAAATGAGCACACTCACTGAGTGGGCAAAGAACCTTCTCGGAAATGATAGGTTGACCAATTTTTTAAAATACACAGATGCGCATTGTTGATGCAATGATAGAATAAATGCATATGGATGAATGTCTACACATGCTGTCGTAATAGTAGGTATAAGCAGGAGCCATAGCTAGGGTTGACCTAGCTAGGCAAGAGAGAATGAAGGCAAAAGAGAGGACTGAACTAGCAAGAATGGGGATACAAATAGCAAACCCTAGAAGGGTTGTACTCGCTACAGAGCACCCCACTACAGGCTAGAGCATAATATTCTGACACACCCCCATAGCCAAAGTGGGGTGTAATCAGCAGAGGAAACAAAGCAGTACAAGCTCAGGGTGGATCACGATGTCACCACACATTCTGAGCACAAGCAAGAAGCAATAGTTTAAGGTGCACAATTATGAGCAAAGCTAGAGGCAGTCACAAAAGGGGCAAGTGAGGAGGAGGAGGCGAGACTGTAGGTGGAGAGGAGATAAGAGGCGTCGGCTGAAGCTGCAGACACACGGGCAACAGGAGTCAAACTGGCTCAGTGGCTACCGGAACAAGCGCCCCGGACTACAGGAGTAACTGGCTCCGCGGCTAAGAAGAGCGGCAGACGAGCAACGGACCCACGGGCGACTGGCGCAGCTGGCTACGACTGGGCTACCGGAACAAGCGCCCCGGACTACAGGTGCTGCTGACGACAAGACGGCAGCCTCCGGTCAACCTCCCCCGACTGTCCCACCCCCCTCTCACACACCCCCTGCTGGAACCCTAGCTCCACTCCGACGGTACCCCCCTTAGACCCCAAACCCTAGGCTCCCACACACCACCCCCCTCAGCGGCAGCTGTAGCAGAGGGAGACGAGGGAGGAGGAGGAGCAGGGAACGGCACACTGAAGCTGCACCCCCATACCCCCCACCCCAAACCCTAATCCAGGAGAACGGGCAGAAGGAGGGGTGGGGCGCCTTCAGAAGCACGGGGGACAGCGGGGAGGACAGGGGAAGCGAAGAACGGGCCGCCCACGGGCCTGGCACCGCCTCCCGAACCGCGCGCAGGCGGTCCGAGCCGCGCGCGGGCCTGGCGCAGCCCGTACGGGCCGCGCGCGTGCCTGGCGCAGCCCGTACGGGCCGCGCGCGGGCCTGGCGCAGCCCGTACGGGCCGCGCGCGGGCCTGGCGCAGCCCGTACGGGCCGCGCGCGGGCCTGGCGCAGCCCGTACGGGCCGCGCGCAGGCCTGGCGCAGCCCGTACGGGCCGCGTGCCGGGTGTACGGGCCGCGTGCAGGCCACGACGGGCGACGGGGGGCGACGCGCGGGTCCCCGTCGCCCGTCGCAGCGCCTCCCGGGGGCGACGTGCCGAGTGACGGGGCAGGAACCCGTCGCGCGCCTCGGGGCACACGGCGGGCAGAAAACCGCCGCGCGCCTCGGGGCGCACGGCGGGCAGAAAACCGCCGCGCGCCTCGGGGCGCACGGCGGGCTGAAAACCCTAGTTTCGACGCCGCGCACCACGGGGCGCGCGGCGGACAGGGAGTAGCAGTAGCAGCGGAAGCAGTGAAGTGGGCCCACAGGCCAGGAACGTTAAGCTCTAATACCATGTCGTAATAGTAGGTATAAGCAGGAGCCATAGCTAGGGTTGACCTAGCTAGGCAAGAGAGAATGAAGGCAAAAGAGAGGACTGAACTAGCAAGAATGGGGATACAAATAGCAAACCCTAGAAGGGTTGTACTCGCTACAGAGCACCCCACTACAGGCTAGAGCATAATATTCTGACACATGCATATGATCACACCCATTTGCACAAACATAACAGCTCAATGCACCAACTGCTGGAAAAAAACCAGAACAAACAAATAAAAACCATTGGAATATATATAATCCTACAAAGAACCGTCTGTATCTTTCCATCTTCCAATTTAGCCTTCACTTCCTGAAGCTGCAAGAAATGTTTGGAATGAATTACAGATACAAAGAGGAAAAATTGGAGTAAATTAAAAACAAAGGGGATAAGATGCATTCTGGTACCACAAAAAAGGAATAGAATTGATACAATAAGTCATGAATTGGATAGTAGACGTGTTCAACTATTCCTATACACCCTAACAAAGATCCATTTTCAGCAAGAAACTAATTGAGGTAAGCATGAAGCACAAACAAAAAAATCAGAGACAAACATGCTAAATAAGTAAAGTGGCAAGAGGTGTAATACGAAATAGAAAGGATAGGATGGATGTCGTGGACGGACAGAAGAAGTACGTATTGGATAGGTACTGGAAGTGGTGGAACAAAAAGGAAGAATGGAAAAGAAGACACCTAGCCAATCTATAACAAGCGAGAGAAGGGAGAATGGGTAAGGCAGGGGGGAAGGCATGAGACATTTAATATGTACCTAGTAAGAGATTAGAAATGACGTCCGCTTCCACTTCACAACCTCTGTGCGGATTAACGAAAAACAATAACAAACAAACAAAACAAAACAACAATACATCAAGCTTGAAATTGGGGGCAGTAATATCTTGGAAATGACGGAAAATTGTGAGCTAATAAAAGAAGTCACCCACACCTCAACTAGGCTAATCTTAAATCCGTATGCATTCTCACATCATGTTTTCACTATATGATTGTTATTCTATTGTATCGTGTGCAATCTTACTGCCATAGAATCCACACTCTCTTTCGACTTAGCCGTTACAATATCGTTGACACGTGCACTCTACCTCATGAAAATCGTTTCCAGCATTTTCGCTTATTTACACAATTGAATAATCACATACACGATACCTTACAGATTGGTTTCATCCCTCAATGTTAAATATGAGGTTCCAATGAGTATGTTTCTTATGAGATTCCGTACACTGTCATAAAGAGAACTTTGAAGTACGAACTTGAAAGTTGCATACCATAAAACACTAAGGGTTGAACTCTCACCTTGAATCAGCACGAGATAATGAGACCATATATTAGTTGGACATTTTCCTGAAAGCACATCACGGGAACAATACACAACGAATCAACGATTCAAGACACACATCGAAGGGACCATGATTTAGATCTAGTTGCATCTTGAATGAACAAACCGTCTTCGTTGTTCTTCTGGCTACAGCCTTAAGAACAACCTAGTTGCTAGGTAAAAAATGGTTGCAGCCCTATAAACCGACATAGAGACAACACCAAAACGAGCTGCAGCCCTTGAAGATGCCCTTGATTCAGATGGACAAAAATATCGAAGAAAACCTACAACATAAGCTAACATGGGTTGCAGCAAAAAAGTTAGTAATGACTTGCCACTCTCCTATAGCTTTTCGTCTAGAAATAGATACCTACGTAGTCGACTTAACTTAAGATTGGTCTTCATAGGTAGCGGGAATAGCAGCGGTTGCTGGAGTAGTAAGAGAAACTCAAGGAAGAGTAGTTGGGAGGAGGACAGCAGTTGGGAGAAACGAGAGAAAAAAGGAGCAACACAAACCCTGAGGTAGTGCTGACTTCGTCGCATCAACATCTGCTGTATAAATTTGACTCCGGCATTGTCCATGTGGTCTTGGTGCAGCTGGTCTAAGGTTGGTTGAGAATCGAATGATTACATGTTCGAATCTCGCTGATGATACTTTATGAACATCTTTCGGACAGCATTGAGTAACACTTTCATACTACTTACAACAATTTCTATAGAAAAATAAAATGTGGTTGTGCAAAACGCTTCGCAACCCCATGACGACTTGTCGCCTCTTGTTTCTCTCTAAAGCCTCTCAATTACCTGTTCTGTACAGTAATACAGAATCACTACATGCACTCGCATTCACAATAACAACCTGTACGAGCTTTAAAAACTAGCTACGATGCTCCCTCTTACCGTATTCCCCCGGATATACCACCCTAGGGTGCTCACGAGTTTCTTAAATGCACACACATAAAAAACCCCATCAAGACACCCAGATCCTAAAAGCACATACATAATAAAAACCCCATCAAGACACCCAATCAAAACACCCAATCCATACACCCAACCGAGACACCCCAGACAGCCCCCCAATTTCCCCCCCCCTACTCAGCTCACATCCGAGCATCCACCATGTAAGGGGCCTCCACCCAGAGAGCCCCACCCTCCATCTCGACATCGTCCTCCTCCCTGTCCACCAAATCCACGTTCAAACCCCCCATGGAAGACGCCGCGCGAAGCAGAATAACACGGGCTTGTGCCCGTTGTAACGCCACCTCGATGAGCCCCTTCAAAGACCCCATCAGATAAGCCGAAAACGAATGGTCGTCCTCTCGACATGCCCCACGAGACACCGCTAGCCCCAAGTGTGCATCCCCCTGTTGTTGAAGCCACCGCCGAAACCGACCGCCTAGACACCCCCACGTCTCTACTATTAAAGGGGTGAACTGCACGCCCGGGTTGCGTGCAAGCAGGGGTGCGTGATCGCCCGTCTTGCGACGCTCCCACTCCCTTGCCGCCACTCCTATGGAACGCCCACACTGCCCTAGCAGCGAAGGAGACAGCGACAGAGGGTCAGCGACGCTAATCTCTAGAGCGTGAGCTTCCCCAGCCATTGGTCGCCGCACCGCTACATCGACCCGCTTCCCCGGCAGCACCGCGCCATCCTCCAGTGTCACCACCCCTCCTGACGCCTTAGCAATCCTCGCCACTGCAAACTTCACCTCATCATGCACTCGAGATGGACCGTGCTGGTGCTTACATCTCAGGGCATGATGCGGGTCTGCTGGGTCATCATACGCTGTGCCACAAATACACCGCCCCGCCACCCGCAGCTGCTGAATTGGGAGCCCGAGCCGTATAGCCGCTGCGATGCCCCACTCAGCCGCAGTGAATGTGAGATCTGAATGTGCTGGGACCACCGACACCCATGAACCAGCCCCCGGACCCTGAAGGGATGTGAAACGGGCCAAAGTGGCATCGTCACGGGCTAAGCGGCGCAAAGCCTGGAGCTCCTCTACAGCCAACTGCCGCTGCCGCGCCTGGAAAAGCCGAAGAGGAGGGGCTGCCAAACAGAGAGATAGGCTCGGCATCTCCTGACGCACAGCCGCAGGCAGCTGCTCAAGGGCCTTAGCAAACCACGGGTCAAGAAACTCTGCCCCTTCCGGAGTGCTGAGGTAATCCGCAAACATCGCCTCCTCACCCGCCACCCCCAGGTGTGCAATATCACGCGCAGCTTGTGCCCATCCACAAACATAGGACAGCGGGCTCAAAGAGGCCGCCGCCCGGATCCCAAACCCCCCGAGTCGTACTGGGAGATGCAGCTGCATGCGTGCGCGCCTAGATCTGTCGGGGTCCTGCTCCCAAGTGCCAGGTGGGAAGAGCTGCTCAAAACAGTCCTCCAGGCAGCTGTCCCAATCTCTAAAAGCCTCCACCACCTCCGGCCGCGGCGGCATAGTCCGGGCGAGATACATCGGCCGCGCTGAAACTGCGATGGCGAGGAGATGCGAAGCCATCTGGGGGTGGTCGAGCAAGGGGAGCCATGGCAATGGCGCCTGCAACTATCGAAGCCGCTCCCGCAAGCGGGCCGCCTCCCAAACCTCATCCCCTATGGGTACGCCCACCACAGTGAGGCCCTCCTCCACCCGCTGCATCCCTAATGGCAGTGTCTGCTCTACATCCCCGTGCCCGCGCTCCCAAAACCGGCACTTGTGCGCTTGCACCTCCAGCCCCACCCACTCCAACCGCTCCCGCAGCACCCCAAAGGCCTCCAGGATTCTAGCCGCTGGACCCAAGATATAGGTGTCATCCGCATAACTGAGGAAGAGTAAGTCCGTGAACTCCCTAGTAACCGGCTCCATCACCTCCTGCTGCGTGAACGCGAAAAGAAAGGGGCCGAGCGGGTCCCCCTGGCGCGAACCCCGTGCCGACGCGAGGCTCTCTACGAAGGGGCCCGCCCGAAGGTACAAGTCGCTAGGCGCGCCATAGAAGACACGCAAGAATGGGATTAATCCAAAGAAAGGCGACTTCCGCAACCCCTCGAACATCGCGTGACGGTGAAACGAATTGAAGGCGTTCGCGACGTCGATCTGCAGCGCACACCAGTCGGGGTGAGTGGCCAGCGCTGACCGGAAAGCATGGGTGAGAATCTCTACCCCCGCCCTGGTGCCCTCCCCCAACTGGTTGCATGGCAGAAAGTAGGAAGCCATCACGGGGCGGAGTGAGATGCAGAGAGCTCGAGCTAGAATGCGCGGAAGCACCTCCCCAATAGCGACTGGCCTGACGTCGCCGTTAGGCTTGGAAAGCCCGACTAGGTTGGATGCGGCGAGCCAGGGCCGAGCTCGCTCGGGGACCTGTCCCGCCACCCATTGGTTGAACACTTCCAGCAGATGGGAAAGGCAAGAGGGCTCTGTGAGAAAGGTATCACGCAAATGTCCGTGACCCACCCCGACGGCCCCGCAGCTGAAGCTCGCGCGGCCGTATGGATAGCTCTCGCCAGTATGTCAGTCGTGAGCATGGGCCGTTGAGGAGCATCCACAGTGAAATCGCGGACCCATTCTGGTACATCCTCGGCGCAAGCAGGGTGCTTCCCCCGCAGTGACTGCACCATGGCCTCACACGGTCTAGCCAACTCCCCTGCCGTAAGGCAAGCCAACCCACGGCTCCACTCGCCCACCTTACACCGAGATCGGCAACGCGAAAGGCGTACAGCATCGGGGTCATGGTCAGAGCAGGTGTAGGCGAGTGGGCGAACAGCTGGCCGCATCGCCGCCATGGCAAAGTCAAACAGCTCCCGCCACCTCCCCTCCCAGAAGGCCCCCAGCCGCTCCACGATCAGCGCCCTCTGGCCTATGCCCGGCTTGGGAGGCACAGCTAGGATGAGGCGCGGGAACGCCAAGAGTAGGATGGTAGCGGCTTCGTCCCCCGGTCGGCTCTTCAATCGCTTCAAGATACAGCAAAGCGCGTCCAAGACTCCCGATCGAGCCCGCTGTGGGATCCGACGCACTGTCCTCCCTCCGACCGCCTCCACGCTGAAGAAAGCTTCCCATTCCCATGAAGTAACCCCGGCCCACACCTCGTCCCCAAATTCCCGCGGCGTCGGTCGCTCCTGCGTGTCAGCCTCTACCAGAGAAGGAATCAACCCCAGAGCCTGTGCGCGCCTCTCCGCCTCAGCCGCCCGGCATACCCTCATGTGGTTCGCTGCAGCCCCTTTCGTAGCAAACGTGTGGAAACACGTGTCGCATGGAAAGCGAGGGCATGGGGAAGGCGACCTAGGAGGTTCCCCGTCCTCCCCTGGCTCCTCCACAGTTGCCATGGGGGTATCAAACTCCCAAAGTCGACTCCACCCCTCTAACTGCGGCCCCTGTTCATCTCCCGGCTGCCCCCCTAGCTGCTGCGCTCCCTGGGTTGTCCTGGTTGCCCCCGGCTGTGCCTCAGCCTGCTGCACCCCCTGGGGTACCTCTGTCGCCCCCAGCCGCCCCCCTGGCTGCTGAGCACCTTGAGGTACCTCTGTCGTCTCCGGCTGCCCCCCTGCCTGCTGCACTCCCTGGGGTGCCCCGGGTACCCCCAGCTGCCCCCCTGACTGCTGCACTTCCTGGGGTGCCCCGGGCGCCCTCGGCTGCCCCCTTGCCTGCTGCACTCCCTGGGGTGCCCCGGGCACCCTCGACTGCCCCCCTGCCTGCTGCTCTCCCTGCATTGCTCCGGGCACCCTCGGCTGCTCCCCTACCTCCTGCACTTCCTGGGGTGCTCCGAGCACCCCCAGCTGCCCACCTGCCTGCTGCACTTCCTGGGGTGCTCTGGGCACCCCCGGCTGCCCCCCTGCCCGCTGCACTCCCTGGGGTGCCCCGGGCACCCTCGGCTGCCCCCCTGCCTGCTGCTCTCCCTGGGGTGCCCCGGGCACCCTCGGCTCCCCTCCTGCCTGCTGCACTCCCTGGGGTGCCCCGGGCACCCTCGGCTGCCCCCCTGCCTGCTGCACTTCCTGGGGTGCCCCGAGCACCCTCGGCTGCCCCCCTGCCTGCTGCCCCCCCTGCATTGCTCCGGTCACCCCCAGCTGCCCCCCTGCCTGCTGCTCTCCCTGGGGTGCCCCGGGCACCTTCAGCTGCCCCCCTGCCTGCTGCTCTCCCTGGGGTGCTCCGGGCACCCTCGGCTGTCCCCCTACCTGCTGCTCTCCCTGGGGTGCCCCGGTCACCCTCGGCTGCCCCCCTGCCTGTTGCTCTCCCTGGGGTGCCTCGGTCACCCTCGGCTGCCCCCCTGCCTGCTGCACTCCCTGAGGTGCTCCGGGCACCCTCAGCTGCCCCCCTGCCTGCTGCCCCCCCTGCAGTGCTCCGGTCACCCCCAGCTGCCCCCCTGCCTGCTACTCTCCCTGGGGTGCCCCGGGCACCTTCAGCTGCCCCCCTGCCTGCTGCTCTTCCTGGGGTGCCCTGGGCGCCCTCGGCTGCCCCCCTGCCTGTTGCTCCCCCTGGGGTGCCCCGGTCACCCTCGGCTGCCCCCCTGCCTGCTGCGCTCCCTGGGGTGCTCCAGTCACCCCCGGCTGCCCTCCTGGCTGCAGCGCTCCCCGAGGTGCTCCAGTCCCCCCCAGCTGGCCCCCAGCCCTCTCCCCTCCCTGCCGTCGCCCCCTTCGGCGCCGTGCCCGCGGCTTTTCGGCTTGGCTTGTGCCGCCCGGGCTAGTGACCCCCTGCTGATCCTGTGCCGGCAGCTCGAGCGACTCACTCGTCGGCAATCCCTGTTGTACGCTTCCAGGCAAAGGCTGGCTCCCCTCGCGACACCCTTGCTGCCGCCCTGCCTGCAACTGGGGCTGGTTCCTAGGTTGGCTCCCCTCCTGCACGGCTACCGACAGCTCCCCTCGCACCTCCTCTTGTGGCTCCCCCATCTCCACGTCCCGTTCCTGCAGCTCCTGCTGCCCCCCAGCCTGCAGCTCCTGCTGCTCCCCGACCTCCTGCTCCACTTCCATCTCCGCCTCCAGCTCCTGCTGCCCTCCGGCCAGCCCCTGCAGCCCCCCAGCCTGCAGCTCCTGCTGCCCCCCAGCCTGCAGCTCCCGCTGCCCCCCGGCCTGCAGCTCCTGCTGTTCCCCCACCTGCAGCTTCTGCTGCTCCCCGGCCTGCAGCTCCCGCTGTTCCCCCACCTGCAGCTCCTGCTGCTCCCCCACCTGCAGCTCCTGCTGTTCCCCCACCTGCAGCTTCTGCTGCTCCCCGGCCTGCAGCTCCCGCTGCTCCCTGACCTCCTGCTCCACTTCCATCTCCGCCTCCAACGCCTGCTGCCCTCCGGCCAGCTCCTGCTGCCCCTCAGCCTGCAGCTCCTGCTGCCCCCCAGCCTGCAGCTCCTGCTGCCCCCCAGCCTGCAGCTAAAAAGGGGGGTATAGTGAAATCGAGGTCGCCCATAGCACCCACCCCGCACAAGCTACCCGGGGGTGCTCTATCATGGGGGGGTGTTTTGTCCGGGAGAATACGGTACTTCAATTTGTTGTTAAAGCTGTGGTCTACATACCTCAAGCGAGAGGCAAAGGTTTATCACTTGGAAACAGGGTAACACTGTCCCCAAAAGAACCCCTTTGTGGAGAAACGAAAGTCGATGCGGAAGGGGGGGAGGGGGGTGGGGGTGAGCAAACCAACAGCCGAAACAAGTTCGCCAGATTAGAACTTGATCCGCAATGTGGTTTGTAGACCAAAACTCTGGTTGCCAGTTTGCTCAGTCAACCCCTAGCGATTCCGGTGATTATACTCGCACGAAATGAAACCTGCTTCGCCTACTTTCACCACGCCCGCAATAGCGATTTAGGCCGCGTCGGCCGCGGATTACCAGCGCAGTCAAACACACCGTCGCGTCCTGCCCTATACTCGTCGCGCGATATCAGAGCGCCGCCTCGCGTAACAGTGGTTCACCTCCTCGCCTAATATCTGTTCGCCTCGTCGCCTTAGATCAGCTGGTCTCGTCGCCGGATATCTGCGACCCGTATGGGCCGCGTTTCATAAACGATTGCTGCGACGATTTCAACGGTCACCATGCCATTAGAGGATGTTCATTAGTATTGAGCATTGAGAAAACCTCTTCGCGAGAAACGTGATAGTAGAGCGTGATGAGCCACTCGCAAGAAGTAAAGTCAAAATTCCATGTCGCGAGGTGGTGCATGGCGTAGAAACGGGATTGCGGATTGAGTTCGTGAAAAGCGGCCTTAGACAGCAGCAACTTCCCCCTCTCCCATCACTATCCAGGAAGGCACTCTCACAGCGCACCGGCGTTCTAGCACTTCCGCAGGCAAATCCTCTCACAGGCACTACGGCGCCGCATACTTTACTTCACTACCGCATAGTCTACGCATGCGACACTTCGGGATGGGTGACAATAAACCCAGTAGGGGCGTGAGCAGCAACATATTGCGCACGTCGGGGACGGGAGTTAGCATCGGGATAGACGTGATTTAGAGGGGGTAGTGAGCACGCAAGGAGGCGAGTGACAGATGATGTGCGTAGTACGGACGGTATTGCATAGTGCGGAGAGGAGATGAGGGCTTAGCGCGGAGAGGAGTGCGTAGTGCGGACGGTACTGCGTAGTCACAAGGGGAGTGCGTAACGCGAGCGCGAGGTTTGAACGAGGATTAGCGGCGAGAAAGGCACGGGCGCTCGGGAGAGGGGTGTGGGAACAGCACAAGGCGCGAAGGGTGGTGAGCAGCGAGATAGGCGCGGGTAGGTGCGCACGGGATTGAGCAGCGATAGAGGTGGCGGTGAGCAGAAGCAAGCATCCAGATTCGCGCAAGGGGAAGGGAGTGAGCAGCGAGAAGGTACGAGGGGAAGGGAGTGAGCAGCGAGAAGGTACGAGGGGAAGGGAGTGAGCAGCGAGAAGGTACGAGGGGAAGGGAGTGAGCAGCGAGAAGGTACGAGGGGAAGGGAGTGAGCAGCGAGAAGGTACGAGGGGAAGGGAGTGCGCAGCGAGAAGGCGCGAGGGGAAGGGAGTGAGCAGCGAGAAGCCTGTTGCAGCCCATGTCCCAATGTATTTCCCCCCCCCCCCCCTCATTCCCTTTCAGCTTGCCCTCACTTTCAACCTACATGTGCTCGCCGTTTCCCCTCTGTACTGTAAGTAACCTCTCTCCCTCCTTTCCGCCCTTGCTCACTCATTGTTTCCGCCCTTGCTCACTCTTTGTTTCCGCCCTTGCTCACTCTTTGTTTCCGCCCTTGCTCACTCTTTGTTTCCGCCCTTGCTCACTCTTTGTTTCCGCCCTTGCTCACTCTTTGTTTCCGCCCTTGCTCACTCTTTGTTTCCGCCCTGCATATCTTTTGTTACCCCCCTGCTCACTATTTGTTTTTCCCCCTTGCTCACTCTTTGGAAGCTTCCTGCTTATCCTTTCTCCCTGTCCACAGTTCTCTCCCACCGCTGTCCAGGAAAGCCCTTCCTGCCCCCTCACGCTTACCTGCCCCCCCTCCCCTCACCTCCCTCCCTGTCCACAGGCAAGCTCCCCTCTCTCCTACCACTGTCCGGGTCCCAAAAGCAGGAAAACATATAATGAACTAGGATTTGCAACGAGGAGGCCCGAGGTGCGGACAGTAATGAGCAACGATAACGCGGAGCATTCTCCAGTGTGCATTTTCTCCTCTCTCACATCGCAACTCTGGCCCCAAAACAATTCGACTTCCCTGTCCTATCTCTTTCCCCTCTCCCCACTACTCCCTTGTCTGCCGTTTCTCCCCGCTCCCTTAATCTTTCCCCTCTCTCCCTCATTCCCATCTTTTTCCCCTCCCACCCTTCCTGCCAATGCAGCCCTTTCCCCTCTATCCCTTACTCCCATTTCTTTCCCCTTTCTCCCTTACTCCCTTCACTGTCCTTCCTCCCCTGTTTACCTCCCTGCTCATTCCTTGTTTCTCCCCTGGTTACCCTGTGTTTCCCCCCAGCTTACCTTTTGTTTCCCTGCTGCTAAGGCCACGTTTCACTCCCACCCTCATTCCCTTGTTTCATCTCTTCTGGAGCCCTCTGATCCCCACTCCAAGTCCCCTGTTTGTCTGTTTCCTCCCTGTTGTTGTGATCTTGGTCTCCCCTTCCTTACCCCTACGTCCCTGATTATCTTACACCTGTTACTGATCCCCCTGGCTTCTCCTTCCCACCTTCCCTGTCGCTGTCTGTTGTGCAGCTCATAGAGCATGAAGCAACCAAGAAGACAAGTTGCTAGCTACGTATAGGATGGTGCTGTGTACCCTCAATTATCAGTTTTGCAAAATACATTCAATCGAGGTTTCTGTATATCCAACAGTGATGGCATTGGTGATGTGTGGTTGGTATGTAAAGGTCTCTTTTGAAACACTGCTTCATAAAGTGAGTAAATAAACAACTGAAGGTACAAAACAGCCACTCTTGTTGCCTCAGCTACTCAATTTGCTTTTGCACCTGTTGCCAAACTTGCTAAGGCACAGCTTCACCCTGCACTTAGTACTGGGGAGTAAAGATGTGGAGAAGGGAGGAGAGGTGGGGAGGAAGGGAGGACAGAGCATGAGGAAGGGATGAGAGATGGGATGGGTGGATAGATGGGAGGATGGGAGGAGAAGAGGCGCATATGGAAGGGAAGGGAAGGGAATGGAAGGGGGGTGAGGGAAGGTATTAGAAGGGAAGGGATGGGAGAAGAGGGGAAGGAAAGTGCGACCTGGGGGGAAGGGGAAGTACAGGGGGGACAGGGGGGAGATGGGGAGATAGGACAGGGGAGAGAGAGGCGGACAGGGGGGAGAGGGGGGGACAGGACAGGGGGGAGAGAGAGGCCCAGGACAGGGGGGAAAGGAGGAAACAGGACAGGGGGAGGAGAGGAGGACAGGGAGGAGAGAAGGGGACAGGACAGGGGGGGCGGGCAGAAAGGAGAGTGGGGAGGCGAGGCGGCGATGAGTGGGGAGGTGACACGGTCAGGATGGGAAGCAGCGCGGAGGCGACTTTCGCGAGGTGGCGAGAGGGTGAGGAGGATGCGACGAGGCGGATGGCGCTGACGAGGCAACGCGGCGCATAGGTTGCGACGTTCGCGATATGGCGAGGTGGCAGCGAGGCTGCTAATAGACGAATGGGTCGCTCACATGGCGACGCGACAAGCAGGCGCTGACGCGGTGAGGATGCCGCAATGTGGCGAACAGACTGCTGCGTAGCCGCGACGACGCAGCGATGTTGCAAAGAGACGTGGCAGGCAACAATACGGGCAGCGGCGTGGAGGTGCGACGGGGGCGAATTAGGAGATGCGAAGAGGGCGATTGGGAGATGCGACGAGGGCGATTGGGAGATGCGACGAGGGGGAAGGAGGACAGGGGGGGGAGAGGATGACGGATTGGAAAAGGAGGACAGGGGGGAGAGAGGATGACGGGGGGGGGGGGGAAGGAGGTCAGGGGGGAGTGAGGATGACGGGGGGGGGAAGGAGGACAGGCTGGAGAGAGGATGACGGGGGGGGGAAGGGGGGAGAGAGTAGGACGGGGGGGGAAAGGAGGACAGGGGGGAGAGAGGATGACGGGGGGGGGGGGAAGGAGGACAGGGGGTAGAGAAGATGACCCGGGGGGGGGAAGGAGGACAGGGGGGAGAGAGGATGACGGGGAGGGGGGAGGAGGACAGGGGGGAGAGAGGATGACATGGGGGAGAGAGGATGACGGGGGGGGATGAGGGAGGTGTGCAAGTCAGGTGTGCTAGAAAGGTCCAGAGGAGCAGGGGATTGGAGGGATGAGGAGCAGGGGATTGGGGATTGGAGCACAGTTGACTGCACGATGCACTTCCCTCCCGTTACGCGCACTCGCCACGCCTCTGCCCCTCGCACCCACGCTGCTGCCACGGGACTCCTGCCACTCACTCACCACGCATGCACTCACCACTACTGGAGGGCGGAGAGGAAGAGGTTCGGAGGGATGAGGAAAGGCGCTGGCGCGTGAATGGCCGCATCTCGCGCACCTCGTCAAACGTGCAGATGACGGTTCCGTGGCGGTGACGAGGCTGCAGGCGCGGGTGGCTGATGGGGGAAGGGGAAAAGCCAAGGGAAAGTAGTGGGGAAACGGGGTAGAAAATGGTGAAACGAGGGGAAGGAGGGATGGGAACGAGGGCATGGAGTGGTGAAATGGGGGGAAGGAGGGGGAGACATGAGGGAAAGAAGGGGAGAGGGAAGGGAGGAGATAGAATGAGCTGAGGGAGGGTTTGGGGGGGATGGGAAGATGGGGGTGAGGGATGGGAGGAAATAGGAGGAGGGAGGCGCGACCTGGGGGGAAAGGGAGGTGCGACCTGGGGGGAAAGGGAGGCGCGACCTGGGGGGAAAGGGAGGCGCGACCTGGGGGGAAAGGGAGGCGCGACCTGGGGGGAAAGGGAGGCGCGACTGGTCACTGCACCACTGACCCGACTGAACCCCACATGTGCTCTTGTGGGCTGCAGCTACTACAGTAGCTGCACTACTGCAGCCGGCGCTGATGTGGGCTGCAGCATGGTCAGCTCAGGCTCCAGCTGATGCTGCTGCTCAAACCTAGTCCTTGGGTCCCTCCGATCCCTATCCTTGGCTCCACGCCGCCAGACATCTGCCACACCACCGCAGATCCCGCTTGGCAAGACGGAAGCGTAAATACAGTGGGGAAAAGGTAACGAGGGGGGGTGCGGAGCAATGCAACTACACAGCGCCTGACGTTGTGCATGGGCGACGCGTCAGTGTGGCCCCCTGACGACTACCGCAGATCCCCACCGTCCGTGTCACCGTGGCAGATCTTGCATCTGCGGGGAGGCAGCAAGGCGCATGCGCTTCGACGCGGAAGGCGCAGGAACGTGGGGGGCCGGGAGTTGCGTCGCAGGGCGACTAGTAGGAGCATTTGCAAGAGGTTGCGGAAAGTGAGAGCCGTTGTGACGCAAGGGCGGAAAGGAATTATGGTATACTAAAAACGTTGGCGCGCCCAGTGTTTGCTGGATTAGGGTTTCGACGGAAAAAGGTGAAAGCGGCGAGTAGAGAGGTGGATCGCGGGTGGAAGGCATGAGAGTGGGCGCTCGGCGTGTGCTGGCTTTTCTTCTGTGTTTAGCGTGAGCACTAACTATGGGCGTAAACTAAGCTAATTCACTTCGAATGTACAATCAGCGTATGCTCGAAATCCCGTGGGGTTGAGTGGGGGAGACCTTGTCCTTCCGCGCGATTTTTCCCCCTCAACCCAACCCCTCACGAAGTTGATTCGCGTCGCCAGAACGCTTTGTACTCCTCGCCCAGGTGTTTCATGCTTCCGCTCACTTCGCTCCCCAATCATCGAGCGCCAAAGGGTATGCACCTTAAATGCCCCCAGAAATTACCATCAGGTATGTAGACCTCTACTTGTGCAACAACGGCATTAGCAGAGAGGCAGCAGCAGTCATCAAGGAGCCATTGTGCCTTCACATGGAGGGCATTGGCCTGGCTACTTTGGGCCCTCTTCTCTCGATCTTGCCCAGCCCCCGACTCCCTCGTTCCTCTCACCCCCTCCTGCGCTCCTCTCCCTCCCTTCGTCCCCCTCTCCAGCCATCTTTGCGCCTCTACTTCTGCAAGCACGGCATCTCCAAAGGGGCAGCAGCAGGCAGCAGGAGGCTCCTTCTCTCGCACTCGGCCAATCCCTGGCTCCCTCTGTCTTATTCCTCTACCTGCCCTCCTCTTTCCCCGTTCTCCCCTCCTTCCCCAACCTCCCCTTCCCCCGTCCCCGCTCTTTCCCCCCCCCCCCCTCCTTCCCCCCCTCCTCCTCCCCCCCCCTCCCCATGCAGCCATGGCTGCGCCAGCTCTACTTCTGCAACAATGGCATCTCCAAGGAGGCAGCGGTGGCCATCAGGGAGCTACTGCCCACCCAGGTGGTGGCGTCCCTCGAGACTCTTCATTTCTTCAACAACATGTCGGGTGAGCTGCCTGCCTGCCTGCTGTCATCATTGGCCTCACCTCTTTGGGAGGTGGGGAGTTGGGAGGTGGGAAGTCAGGTGGTGTCATTTTGGCGGACATGGTGAGGGAGGCGAGAGGGCTCAAGGATATTCGCTGCTGACCCCTTTGCCCCTTGCCGTTCTCCTCCATACCCACCAGTACACGCAGGGGATGCGGAGGGCGTTATTCTGGCGGACGTGGTGAGAGGGCTCAAGGACCTGCGTCGCTCACTCCTTTGCCCACTCATTACATCACACACCACATCACAATCACATCACATCACATCACATCACATCTTATCGCATCGCATCACATCACATCACATCACATCACATCACATCACATCACATCACATCACATCACATCGCATCAGACCAGATCCACCACCATATGGAACACCACCACGTGCAGGGGATGCAGGGGCCGCCATTCTTGTGGGCGTGGCGAGAGAGGGAGGGCCAGGGCATGAAGATGGCGAGAGAGGGAGGGCCAGGGCATGAAGATGGCTATTGCTGCTACATGCCATGCGGTGCACCATGCGTATTCTGCCCATTTCAACCACCATACCCACCATCATGTGCTGGTGATCCTGGTGCTGCCATTCTGGCACACGTGGTGAGGGAGGCGAGGGGGCTCTAGGACTTTCGATTCGCGTCCACTCGTGTGGGGACAGATGGCGCTAGGGCATTGGCTGACGCCATCGCTGACAGTGAGTCCCATGCGTCTCTGCTGCTCTACAGTCACTTCCCTTTATGTTATTCAAGGCCAAGGCGCTAGCTGGTTCACGACCACAGCCACAGCTTCAGCCACTTGTGTGTGTTTTGAGCCGACTAAAAGCACACCTGGATACAATGCCACGCGATGTCTTTACAAGGAAGGAAGGAGGAATGCTGATCTGGCATGGTTGGAAGCTATTCAGTTTGTGCTCGTAAGTGCTCGCGTAGTGTAGCTTGTTACTGCAGATTTATTTGCAGATACTGTTACGAATAGTAACATGTAAATGTTACTGAGCACTCCTCACCGCAGCAAAGAGAAGCACGCAGTATCGAAGCAAGAAAGCGAACCGTCAGACAGTTGGAGTTTTGACTCAAAGTGTCAGACAGGTGGGGCGCATCTGGACCGTCGGAAGCAGACGGCATCGGACAGTTGCAGTCGGGATGGTTTTGGCGGGAACAGTTACGAAACTGTACGCGCCGCACGGTTGGGAATGTATTTGAATAAGGGAATGTACCCCTTAGAGTACATGGCTAGCTAGGTCGTTTCGTCTTCCCTGTACTCATATTTATACTTGCTGTATTTGCATGTTTTAATCATCTCAAGCATTTTACATTCACTCTGCTATTGAGGTCACGGGCCCACCAACTACATTTCTCAGTGTGCGAACCTTCCCGAGTAGATCCTGGTTAGCGATCATTCTCTGATCGTAGCATGGTATGAGAGCGGCTCGGGAATCCTTCGCAACACCACTCCCGAAAATTGCAACGTTCGGAAAGTGGCGACCGGCACACGCTCGCGTGTGAGAATGGCCGGAGGATCTGGTGGTCAGACTAATCTGACGGCTGAAGCGCGCACCAACCCGGCTGCGACAAGCGAGGAAACGACTTCGATCAGCACTGAAGTCCTCGCACAGCTTCTTCAGCGACTCACCAGTCTGGAGCAAGGACTCCAAACATTGCGGAACGGCGATGCGGGAACATCCTCGCAACCAACCCAACCGGGCCCAACTGGGCAGAACACCGTCCCGCAAACCTTCTCCCTCGACACAAATGGCTCAACCCCCAAGGCTCCCCGTCCCAGTGAAGAAGCAATTCTCTCCGCTCAATCAAAGTTTCTGAGCATATCAAAAATAAAGACAAGTTCCAGCTTTGACGGCAAAGACTTCTATACCTGGAGCTTCGAATTGGAGCTCCTGCTGCAGAACGCCCAAATCTTCCACTACTTCGACGGGAGCTACGCCGAGCCTGCCGAGGACACCGACGACGCCAAGGCGAGGTATTACAACGAATCACTGATGGCGTACGGGGTGCTCCTGCGGAACATGTCCCCGGCGGAGCAGCTCAACATTCGTTCGTACAAAACGACAGCTGCTCCAGCCCTCAACGCCTGGCGACATCTGACAGGAGTGTATCAGCCCAAGGACTCTGTCTCCTCGAGCCGACTGCTCCAGGAACTCCTGGAAACCAAGATGATCTCAGGGGAGAAGGTCAACACTTACCTTAACCGCTGTCGGAGCCTTCGCGATCAAATCGTGAAGTTGGGAAGCACGATATCTGAAGAAATCTTCGTTAACATCGTGCTTCAAGGGCTCGGCCCAGAGTGGCGGCCCTGCAAGGCGCTTCTTCGACAGCAGGGGGTCATCTCGGAGGCCGCCCTTTGCGCCGCCCTTCTCGTCGAACAACGGGATATGGATCAGCAGCGACCAGCGCCACGACGAGAAAGAGAACGGATCGCCTTCTACGCCGACAACAACGAAGAGCGACGTCCGAGGCGCCTCTACTGCAAAATCTGCAGGAACTTCGGGCATCTGGCAGATCGATGCAAATCCCGATCTCGCCCTCGCCAGACCAATCCGAGCAACTGGTCCGGCCGACAAGACGTACGAGGCGACGTGCGTCCAGCCCAGGGCTATCAGCCCCCTCCCACGCGCAACCTGAACCCCGCGGTTCAGCATCAGCAGCAGCAGCCGTCATCGACTGCACCAGTGCGCAATGTCATGAGCAACATGGCCATGACAGGCGAATCACGTCGTCGCGCGCGCTCACCATCACATCCCATCGGCGCATTCTCTAACAACAACCCATTCAGTCCGCGCCACGACTTCACCGACGACGACGACCAGGACTGGAATCTCCCAGTCCCGCTGCTTGAGAGTCCCCCGCACGTACCCGACATGCGGGTGGCGCCACTTGACTGGCTCTCGCGCGAGCAATTTCTGAAGTTCGATACCCCGCACATCGTCACGCCGCGACTGGCGCTGCTCGCACGTGACGACAACAAGCGCAACAACACCTGGTACCTGGACAGCTGCTGCGGCCAGCATATGGTGGGCTCCGAGCGTTACATATCCAACGCCGTCCCCACCCCTACCGTCACTCACGTCACTGTGGCGAACAACACGCGCCTGCGCGCAAGCGCGCAAGGCATCGTCGTGCTCAAAGCACGCGGAAGCCGCACGCACATCACTCTTAATGATGTGTTAATCGTCCAAAACCTGCGCTTCAACCTCCTGTCCGCCGCACAGCTCATGGACTGCGGCGTCGACCTCAGCACGGACCACGCGACGCGAGACATCCTGCTACACTACGAAGCGCACAACTTCCCCCGCAGGCAGATCGGACGAGCACACTCCGAAAATGGAGTGTACATCCTGGATTTCGACATTCCCGACTGCAGCGGCGACTCGCACGAGCTAATTGACCTCGTGCCACTGCGATTCGAACACATCCACCGCAGGGACTGGAAGCACCCTGACGGCAGGCCGTGGGTGCCGCACCATCCCCACCCACGCGAAACGGCGCTTCACAAACCTGATCCAGATGGAATCTGCAGGGATTGTCACACGCCGACGACCTCGACGAGCGCGATTGCAGGCCGCGGACTCGCCGCCATCGCGGAAGCAGAGCGCAACGCGCCCCCCGAGGAAGGGATGTCGCAGCTCGAACTCGAAGTCACCACGCATAACGTGTTCGGCACGCCTGAGCACCCCCTCACAGGTCCCCCTTCTCAACATCTCCGCGGGATGCTTCTTGGAACTGGTGTCGGAACCCTCGTCACGCGCGGAATAGCGCGGCCCTACACCCGCGAAGAGTTTTTGAAGATTTACCCCCACTGGTGCGATCCCACGGCGACACTCACTGTGGAACAGGAGGAAGAACTGGCGCGCCGCGAAGCCGAGGAGCTTCGCCAACAAAGCCTCACCGAGGCACGCGGAACGTTCGCTTGCGCCGCATGGGGCGCCGAAGCTGAAGAAAGCGCCACCAATGAAGGGGGGTGGGGAAGCATCGGCGCACGAAGGACGACTGAGACTGGCGAAACCTGGGCAACCGCAACCGGCGGATGGGGCGCCGCATCTGGCGCCAAGACGAGTGGCTGGGGCACCCCTAGTAGAGGCTGGGGGGCTTCCCGCGAAGACCAAAGGGGGGGAGAAGAAGGAGAAAGAGAGTCTGCAGTTGTTCCCCTCGGTCGTCCCCCACGCCATGTCCCACTCGCGTTACCTCCTCCTGATAACCCACCGCGCCGCGATCCATGGGACACCATCGCCTGGGGCAACGAGCCGTCAACCCCGCGTCGCACTGCATACGGACCGGCCCCCGAACCACGCGAACCAACCTTCGTCTCTGGAACCATCCCTGGGACCAACATCCCACTCTCTGAGATTCGCGACAGAGAGTTCCTGGCGTTGATGTTGACCGCCGCGGCAGAAGAAGAAGAAGCATCGGAACCTACTCCTGTACCTGACGAAGACCCTGAGGAAGCACGCGCGCGCTACATGCGCACCTCCGGCTTTCGCGCTGACGATGCACTCTGGCACCAGCGCCTCGGACATCCTTCTCGCGCGACGCTGAAAAACTGCATCGACGCAGGCGTCTTCGCTCCTGGCGCACTCCTGCGCCCTGATGGCTCCGAAGTGAGAGGCGCAACGCATCCGCGCAATTGCACAGTCTGCTCCGAAGGCGCACTGAGCCACCAACCGTTCCCGCTGCTCGAACCTGGGACGAACCGCTACCCCAAACTGCACAAGGTGTACAGCGATTTCCTGAACGTAGGGCATTGCGGAGTCGAGGACGAGCTATACACTCTTACCTTCATTGACGCTGGAACACGCTACGTGTGGGTCGCAAATGTGGAGACGCGCGACAGAGCCTAAGAGGTGTTTCGGCTCTGGTTAGCGCATGCGGAGCGGCAATCTGGAAAGAAGCTCAAAATCTGGCAATCTGACGGCGCGGCAGAGTTCAGGAGCAACCAGATGCAGACTTACCTGGCGCAAAAGGGGATCGAGCATCACATCTCTCTCCCCTACGCACATCAGCAGCAAGGCGTAGCGGAGCGAACGAATCGCACACTGATGACGAAGGTGCGGGCGCTGATGAAGCAGTCGAAGCTGCCGCCGATCTACTGGACCTACGCGATGCACCATGCCGTGCGGGTGCACAACCTGCTTTCAACCACCGCGATCACCGGGAATCTCTCCCCGCACGTCAAATGGACCGGGACCAAGGGGGATACCTCCATGCTCCGCGTGTGGGGGTGCATGGTGCAGTACCGCCCGCCAACATCAACCATCGGCAAATTCGCCAGTCGCGCGCGCTGGGGAATTCACCTCGGCATCAGTCACGAGTACAAGGCATGGATCGTACTGGACCTCCTCAGTCAGAAAACCGCCCACGCTCGCGACGTAATTTTCTACGAGCGTCTCTTCCTCGACCAGTTCCGCGACGACGAACAGAGGAATGCAGATCGCGTTTACGCGAACAACGGCCACAGCTACGCAACGCCCGAAGACGAAGCCGCTGCAGCACTCCTAGAACAGGACACCAGGGCCGAATTCACTTGGGAAGATCGGCGCAGCAGCGACAACGACGATGATTTCCCAGGAGGAGGAATGGGCGGAACGGGCGGAAGCGGCGGAGGCGCAACACCATCAGCACCACCTGAACCTGAGAGCGACGATGATGACGTGCAGGAAGTCATCCCGCAGCGTCGCCACGACAGTACCGTCTCAGGACTACAACTGCTCGGACTTCACACCGCAACCTCGAAAGCGCCGCGCGTCATCGAGCCCCGAAACCCGCGCGAAGCCCTCTCTGGACCACACAGCAAGGAATGGCGCGAGGCGATGGACGCGGAAATCAAGGCACTGGAGTCACGCGACACCTGGGTGCTCGTTGACCGCGCAGCAATCAAAGGTGCAAGAATCCTTTCGGGGAAGTGGGTCTTCCGCGTGAAGACCGCAGCTGACGGAACGATTGAGCGCTTTAAAGCGCGCTGGGTGGTTCGCGGCTATGACCAGAGGCATGGGATCGATTTCGACCAGACATTCGCCCCCGTCAGTCGCCACACCTCCGTCCGCATCTTACTCGCTATCGCAGCTGCAAGGCACCTGCCACTCCGCCAGATCGACGTCAAAAACGCGTTCCTATACGCGTTAGTGGACGCTGTGATTTACGTGGAGCAACCACACACCTATGGCGAAGGTGACTCGCGCGTATGTCAGCTGCGCAAGTCACTATATGGCATCAAGCAGGCTCCAAGGCTGTGGCAGCAGTACTTGCACAACATCCTGCTTGAAATCGGGTTCAAGCAGATGCCCCACGACCTAGGGATGTACCGCCGCGATTTCCGCGGGGAATACATCCTCCTCACGGTCTACGTCGACGACTTGCTCTACACGGGCTCAAACAACGAGCTGCTCGAACAGTTCGAGAAGGCCTTGGCAGGGCGCGTCGACATCACGTGCAACTATGAAGTGAAGCAGTTCTTAGGCCTCAACATCTCCTACGCGCCTGAAGCCATTCATCTGTCAGCAGCTAAGTACGCAGAGGAGTTAGGGAAGCGGTTCAAGATTTCACCCGCACCTCTCTCGACTCCCTATCGAACCCCCGGACCGAACCACAAACCTGACAACAAAGCCCTGTCCCCTGCTGGAATCCAGACTTACCAGCAGCAGCTGGGATGCCTCCTTTTCGCCTCTGTCACCTGCAGGCCAGACCTCTCCTACATCGCAAGTCAGCTTGCCCAGCACTCACGGAAACCAACGGCTGAAAATCACCTGGACCTGCAGCCCGCCTTGCAATTTTTCGTTTCAACGCCCAAGATTGGGCTGTGCTACTCAACTGCTCCAACCCCATCCTTCAATCTCGTCGGCTATGTGGATGCCGATCATGCAGCAGATCCCGACAATCGACGGTCCAGGACCGGCTTCCTGTTCCGACTCGAACCAACGGGGCCAATCTCCTGGAACTCACAGAAGCAGGAGCTGGTTGCCCTGTCGTCAGCCGAAGCAGAATTCATCGCAGCAACCGCAGCAGTTCGCGAGGGCCTCTACCTACAGGAACTCCTGCAGGAGGCGAAAATTCCAACTTCGCCAACCTTTCGACTTCACTGCGACAACCAGAGCGCGATTCGCATCGCGAACAAACCTGGTTTCGTCAATCGCACCAAGCACATTGCGCTGCGATATTTCTTCGTGAAGGACGTGTTAGAATCTTAGAATAGAACGAGAATGAATGAACTAGCAGGAAGTTGGGTACAAGTAGGAAACCCTAAGTTTGTGTACCCTCTAAGGCTAAACCCACTATAGCCTACACAATATAAACATACAATGTTTGACACACCCCCATAGGCGAAGTGGGGGACAACCAGAGGGTCACAAGACCAGTCAAAGCAAAGCAAGGCAAAACAAGCTCAGGGTGGATCTCAAGGATACCACACAAATTCCGAGCACAAGCAAGTGGTCACAAGACCAGTTCACATGCAGTTTCATAATATAACAAGAGGTACAGTGATCACAACCTAGCAAGTGAAAGCATGCAGGTATATATATAGAGATCACAGTACAAACAAAGTCAAGAAGTAAGCAAGTGAGGTCCAGTAGGCACAAGGCCTAGAAGAGTACAGAAGCGCTGATGGTCACAAGGCTGAAGCGCCTTGGTGAACACGTCAGCAGTGTTGGCCTGAGTGGCCACGTAACGCAGACAAAGCTGACCACGCTGCTGCAGCTCACGAGCCAGAAAGTACCGCAGAGCGATGTGCTTCGTTCTGTGCTCCAGTCTGTGCTCCTCACACAAGGCAATGGCAGCCTTGTTGTCGACGTACAGCACTGGAGGAGAACGAGGCCGCTCTCCCAAGTCGGTCAGCAGGTAGGTGAGCCAGCGTAGCTCCTGGGCCGCCATGGCTGTGGCGTAGATCTCAGCCTCACAACTGGAGCTGAGAACTGAAGAAGAACGTGTAGAACGCCAAGAAACTGAACCGGAGCCAAGGCTGAAGGTGTAACCCTGAGACGACCGCTGAGTGGCCTGGTCGTCCGCCCAAGAAGCGTCTGAGTGCCCAGTGAGAACAACTCGGTCTCGCCCTCCAAGCACTAGCCCCATGCCCGACGTACTGCACAAGTAGCGCAACACCCTCTTAGCGGCATCCATGTGCTCCTTCCGGTGACGGCCAGGAGCGACATAGCGTGCAAGGATGCTAAGAGGGTATGCAAGGTCAGGACGAGTGCAGGTCATCAGGTACATGAGGCAGCCCACAAGCTCTGGATACGGGCCACTCGGCTCTACGGACTCATCCGAAGGCAGAGCTGAGAGCGAGTGACCGGTAGGCAGAGGAGTGGACTGAGGCGAGGAGTACGTGAAGCCGAAGCGCTGAAGGACCTGCTGCACCATGTGTGACTGAGTCAAGGTAATGGTGCGCCGTGCTCTGTCCCGGGTGATCCGCAAGCCAAGGTAGCTTGTCAGTTCACCCAGGTCTATGCACGTGTGTCTCTTCTGCAGCTCCGACTTCACGTGGGCGAGAGCCTGAGTGTCAGCAGTGGCAAAGACCAAGTCGTCGACGTACACGAGGATGTAGAACGGCGGCAACGAAGTGTCTGTGCGCAGAAACAGCGACGGGTCAGCAGTAGAAGGCGCGAACCCAAGTGCCGCAAGTGTCGTCCTCAGTGTGTCGTGCCACTCACGTGGTGCCTGACGGAGACCGTAGACCGGCCGGCGGAGGCTCCACTGGGTACCAGGAGGAAACGACCCAGTGAAGCCAGGAGGGCGGCGCAGCCAGATCTCCTCGTGCAGACTACCCTGCAAGAAAGCAGTGCTGAAGTCAAGAGAGTGAAGCTCGTAGTCACGCTGAGCGGCTATGTGCAGCAGCACCCGAAGAGTGGTCATCTTCGGGGTGGGGGAGAAGGTCTGGAAGAAGTCGACTCCCTCACGCTTGCTGAATCCTCGAGCAACGTAACGCGCCTTGAAGACAGGCGGAGAACCCGGCGGCCGCTTCACCCTGAAAATCCACATGCCACTGACGATGTTCGCCCCTGGTGGGCTTCCAGGAAGCCATCTCTGCGTCCATGGCTGTCTGCCACTGAGAGGAGTAGGGACCCGCTATCGCCTCTGCGTAAGAGCGCGGGGTCGGGATGTCTGGTGCATCCGGGTCTCCCTCAGGGGCAACTAGCATGGATACGAGATGAGGTAAAGCAGCAGCAAAGCACTGGAACTCCTCCTGCCTATCCTCAAGGACGTCCGTGCCAAGAGCACACTCACCCCCGACGGACGGAGGACAGACAGACTCAGACTCAGCAACTAGGCTAGCGGCGTAGTCGAGACGACAAGCGGCAGCAAAGTCAACTAACTCAGCGACGAGAGCAGACGCAGCAGAGGACTCAAAGGTAGGGTCAGTGACAACAGTAGCAAGGAGACGCGTGACAGTAGGACGGGCAGCACGAAGGGAGTCAGACTCCGGGTCAGGAAGCTCAGGAAGAGAGGACGCAGGAGGAGACGGCAGAAGGACACGCTGAGGAGCAGTGGAGGGACGCAGAGTCATGTAGTGAGTGCCAGGGACAGGAGGAGGACGCTCACATGGGACACGACGACCAGTGCGAGCAGCACGGACAGGCGACGCAGAGCGAGACGCAGGCGACACAGGACGAGACTCAGGCTCACGACGCTCCGTAAGACCTCCTGTGGGACCAGTGTAAGGAGAAGGACCGGGGAGCGGCGAGGGAGGCGGTAACTGCGACTGCGACGGGACAGGCGGAGGACACTCTAAGGAGGGAGCAGGACAAGGAGGAGGAGGCTGACCAAGAACCTGCTGGAGAAGCGGAACGAAGTACGGTCGGGGCCGCTCAGTGACTCCAGAACCAGGAGAGACGGCACCAGCACCCGCGGCAGCTCCAGCAGCACCAGCTCCAGGGTCCGCAGCACCAGCAGCAGCTCCAGCGCCAGGGTCCGCAGCACCAGCAGCAGCTCCAGCTCCAGGGTCCGCAGCACCAGCAGCAGCTCCAGCTCCAGGGTCCGCAGTACCAGCAGCAGCTCCAGCTCCCGGGTCCGCAACGCCAGTAGCAGCTCCAGCCCCAGGGTCCGCAGCACCAGCAGCAGCTCCAGCGCCAGGGTCCGCAGCACCAGCAGCAGCTCCAGCTCCAGGGTCCGCAGTACCAGCAGCAGCTCCAACCCCAGGGTCCGCAGTACCAGCAGCAGCTCCAGCTCCAGGGTCCGCAGCACCAGCAGCAGCTCCAGCGTCAGGGTCCGCAGCACCAGCAGCAGCTCCAGCGCCAGGGTCCGCAGCACTAGCAGTACTAGCAGGGCCTCCAGCAACAGCAGCAGCACCTCCAGCACCAGGGTCCGCGACACCAGGCGCTCCACTCCGGAGAGTGCAGCGCCGCTCGTACCACTCGCGGATCCGCTCAAGAGAGGGCAGCTCCCGCTGAGGAGGGGAGGCACCAGCACCAGTCGCAGCAGCACTCCTGGTCCCAGAGGCACCTCTCCGGAGGCTGCAGTACTCTGAGTACCACTCACGCAGCCGCTCCGAGGAGAGAGCTCCCCCAGGCGCAGGACTCCCAGGCTCAGCACCCCCAGACTCAGCACTCCCAGACCCAGAACTCTGCAGCTCAGCACCCCCAGGCACAGCACCCCCAGGCTCAGTACGTCTAGGCTCAAAACCCCCAGACTCCGCACCCCCAGGCTCCGCAACCGCAGGCTCCGCACCCCCAGGCTCAGCACCCCCAGGCTCAGCACCCCCAGGCTCCGCACCCCCAGCAGGACGAGAGTCAACAGCTACCTCAACAGGGTCAACCGGGTCTACCTGGGACACACCTGAGGGAGCGGCACCCTGAGGGGGGAGGGGGTCTACCACAGCAGCACCTGGCGCGAGGAAGAGAGGCGGGGGGGGGGGGGGCAGTGCGGTAGGGGAAGAGGCGGTAGTAGGGGACGGACTCGTCAAAAGTGACGTCCTGAGAGGCAAGGACCCGGCGCGAGGTGGCGTGGTAAAACTGCCAACCAGACGCGTCAGGGACAAAGCCAAGGAAGACACAGGGAACAGCGCGGGTGGAGAGCTTGTCCGCGGAAGCGTCGCGGACAAAAGCTCGAGATCCCCAGACCCGGAAACGCGACGCATCGCCAACCTCCCCCGTCCACCGCAGCGTGGGCGAGGTCTCCGGCATGGAGACACGGGGCCAGAGGTTGAGCTGATGCGCAGCGTACCGGACCGCAAACGGCCACAGAAAGTGGGGGGCAGCTGCATGGATCAAGGAGGTACGGGCGACCTCCATGACTAGGCCAATGCGGCGCTCCGCAACCCCATTCTGCTGTGGAGAGGTCGGAAGCGTGAACGACTGCTCAATGCCGTGCTCAGCACAGTAGGCTGCCAAGAGGTCGGAGGAGAACTCACCACCCCTGTCAGAGTGCAAGCGCAGGACAGGAAAGTCCGAGTGGAAACGCTCGCTGAGCTGGAGACGAGCTCTGCGGATCCAAGGGATCAAAACATCAGGGACTTCACCCTTGGTGCGCAAGGGGAAGACCGTGGTGTAGCGCGAGTAGTCGTCAACAACTATCAGGAAGTACCTCTCCTGACCCTGACCACGGACGCGGGCTGGGCCCCACACATCCATGTGGAGCGTCTGCAAGGGAGCAGTCGTCGGGGGAAAGGAGGAGGAGTGAGGAGCGGCGCGCTGCCGCCCCTCGACACAGGGAAGACAGGGAGGAGCAGGCGAGGGAGGGAGAGGAGGGAGGACCCTGGGAAGACCAGAGACAAGGTACCTGGAGTGCATGGCCCGAAGGCGCTGCACAGACGGGTGGCCAAGGCGGTGGTGCCAGAGGACAGTCTCGTGCGCCAGAGAGCGACACGAGCAGGGGGCCGACAGCTGACCTGACGCAGACGCAGACGCAGACGCAGCGACCGCTACCTGAGGGGACTCAGTGGTCAGTGTGTACAGGTCCGACCCCGGCTGCCGAGTGAAGGTAGCCAGGTGACGGCCCGTCCGAGCACACGTGCAGTGTGTCACGCGCTCGTAGGCAGGGGTGAACTGGTGAACACCTCCGTCCTGGAGCGCACAACCCGCCACCAAGTTCGTAGAGAACGAGGGGAGGTGGAGACCGGACAGTGTGCCCGACGGGACCGCAGGACAAGGAAGGACAGTGGAGGAGGTCGCAATGACCGGACCCCCAGAGGGGTCAGCGAGGGAGACAGCAACTGGCCGAGCAAGCGGCTCAAGGGCAGTGCGGTCACGAAAGAAACAGCGAGAAGCACCTGAGTCCAGAGTGAAGGTGTGCAGTGCCTCAGTCGACTCAGTACCAGGGGGCGCAGACTCACTAGCACCTAGAGCAGCAGCCTCACCAGCACCTGGGGTAGCAGCTGCACTAGCACCTAGAGCGGCAGCCTCACTCACAGGACACGGCAGCTGCACCTGTCCATCACCAGAAGCTTCCGACCAACCCACTCCAGAGCGACTACCACTACGGCCACCCCGATAGCCCCAACTGGCGTACCACTCACGAAGCTGCTGGGGTGAAAGAGGACACTGCAGCTGCACCTGTCCACTACCAGAAGCTCCCGACCGACCCACTCCAGAGCGACTACCACTACGGCCACCCCGACAGCCCCAACTGGCGTACCACTCACGAAGCTGCTGGGGTGAAAGAGGACACTGCAGCTGCACCTGTCCACTACCAGAAGCTCCCGACCGACCCACTCCAGAGCGACTACCACTACGGCCACCCCGACAGCCCCAACTAGCGTACCACTCACGAAGCTGCTGGGGCGTGAGGGACTCACGCGCACGGCCCTGGAGCTGCATCTGGCCTCGCCAGGAGCAGCAGTAGCAGCAGTAGCGGCAGTAACAGCAGTAACAGCAGGAGCAGTACCAGTGGGAGTAGAAAAGGCAGTAGCAGCAGTAGCAGTGCGGGCAGGGCAATGCTCACCAGTGGTCGGCGTGGCAGGCGCAAGACGGTGGCGACCGCGGGGCCGCTACAACTGCAGGGCGGGGCCAGGCCGCAGCAGGGAGCTCCGCGGCAGCTGCTGCAGGGCGAGGCCGGGCCGCGACGGCAGTTGCTCCAGGTGCCTGGGGCGGCTGCTGCAGTGGCGGGCGGCTCCAGGGGCGGCTGCTACAGTGGCGGGCGGCTCCAGGGGCGGCTGCTGCAGTGGCGGGCGGCTCCAGGGGCTGCTGCTGCAGTGGCGGGCGGCTCCAGGGGCTGCTGCTGCAGTGGCGGGCGGCTCCAGGGGCTGCTGCTGCAGTGGCGGGCGGCTCCAGGGGCGGCTGCTACAGTGGCGGGCGGCTCCAGGGGCGGCTGCTGCAGTGGCGGGCGGCTCCAGGGGCTGCTGCTGCAGTGGCGGGCGGCTCCAGGGGCTGCTGCTGCAGTGGCGGGCGGCTCCAGGGGCTGCTGCTGCAGTGGCGGGCGGCTCCAGGGGCGGCTCCACGGGCAGGTGGCGACGCCGCGGGCAGGGCGACGCGGCGGGCAGGTGGCGACGCGGCGGGCAGGTGGCGACGCCGCGGGCAGGCGACGACGCCGCGGGCAGGCGACGACGCCGCGGGCAGGCGACGACGCCGCGGGCAGGCGACGACGCCGCGGGCAGGCGACGACGCCGCGGGCAGGCGACGACGCCGCGGGCAGGCGACGACGCCGCGGGCAGGCGACGACGCCGCGGGCAGGGGCTGCGTCGCGGGCAGGCGACGACGCCGCGGGCAGGCGACGACGACGCCGCGGACAGGGCGACGCGGTGGGCGGCGAGAGCCTGCAGAGGCGGCGCGCGGTCGGGCAGAGGCTGCGCGCGGGCCTGACGGGTCTGCAGGGGCGGCTCTCGGGCGTGACGGGCCTGCAGAGGCGGCTCGGGGGGGGCCTGACGGACCTGCAGGGGCGGCTCGAGGGCGCACGAGGGCGCACGAGGGCGCACGAAGGCGCACTAGCAGAGAAAGGCGCACGAGGGCGCACGTAGGGTAGGGCGCACGAGGGCGCTTCTAGCGGAATAGTGGGCCCATTGGAGAAAGCGGTCCTAGGTAGCAACCTAGGCTTCTGATACCATGTTAGAATCTTAGAATAGAACGAGAATGAATGAACTAGCAGGAAGTTGGGTACAAGTAGGAAACCCTAAGTTTGTGTACCCTCTAAGGCTAAACCCACTATAGCCTACACAATATAAACATACAATGTTTGACAGGACGAAGTGGACAAGGGCAAGGTCAACTTGACCTATTGCCCGACCGGTGACATGGCAGCAGACTTCCTCACGAAGCGACTGCCACGCCAGCAGTATCAGCACTGCTCCGAACTCAGCGGCGTGGTCAAGCAGGTCAAATCGAGCTACGGCCAGGAGTGAAGGGGGGTGTTACGAATAGTAACATGTAATTGTTACTGAGCACTCCTCACCGCAGCAAAGAGAAGCACGCAGTATCGAAGCAAGAAAGCGAACCGTCAGACAGTTGGAGTTTTGACTCAAAGTGTCAGACAGGTGGGGCGCATCTGGACCGTCGGAAGCAGACGGCATCGGACAGTTGCAGTCGGGATGGTTTTGGCGGGAACAGTTACGAAACTGTACGCGCCGCACGGTTGGGAATGTATTTGAATAAGGGAATGTACCCCTTAGAGTACATGGCTAGCTAGGTCGTTTCGTCTTCCCTGTACTCATATTTATACTTGCTGTATTTGCATGTTTTAATCATCTCAAGCATTTTACATTCACTCTGCTATTGAGGTCACGGGCCCACCAACTACATTTCTCAGTGTGCGAACCTTCCCGAGTAGATCCTGGTTAGCGATCATTCTCTGATCGTAGCAGATACATCATACATCGGGTTTCCTCCAAGCTTAATAGCAAGTTGTATCCCCTCGAGGTCATTATGTAAACCTCCTCGAGGTCATTATGTAAATCTCCTCGAGGTCTCACTTTCTTTCTTCTGGCCTGAAGAAGGCTCCCACACCGAAAATAGTTACCACAATTTTTTTACACAAGAGTGTTTTTTCTACAACAAATGGTGTAACATCTTCTCTAATACGGTACTTCAATTTGTTGTTAAGATCTCTGGTTCAGCAGTCACGCAATGTCTCCCACCGATGATAAGTGGTGTTCCTTGGGCCTCACGACACAAAATGTTGCGAAGCCAGTCTCAAGTTTAAAGCCCAAGATCAGCATGGTAATTTTTCAAGTTATGTGGGGTTGAAACAGTCTGGCGAAGACCTGAAAATCGTGCATTTCGAAAATGTGACTGGGGCGAAAGTGAATTTGGCAGGCGGGTAAAACAGCCTTCGCCACGATACTATGCGACAGCGATCTCAGAGGATGTGGGAGGGCCGATAGACCCAGTGTGCGACAGAGCACTGGTGGGACACACTGCACTTGGGGTTGAAATGGTGGGCAACGCGAAACTCACGCGAGCAAGGAGGCAGTACACTGAACACTATATAATTACTAATCGACTAAAATGTTTGGATAATTTTGAGATTTCACTTCAGAATACTTCCAAGTGTTGAATTGGCACAGAAAAGCATGGAAAGCAAATTGTGAATCATAAAAATGACATATCAAGAAACACATTAGCAATACATTTCCAAACATACTCTCAAGCTCAGATCTTGCAACTCATAAGGGTCTCGTCCGGCCACATAGCGACATGCCGTGCCTTTCCCTGCACCAATCTGCACTCCCCCGACCCACCGCAGCGCAGACCAGCCTTGCCCCACCGCACATGCCTTGACGTGCGCTGTCGCTAGCATTTCTGTCAGCCTGCCTGCCCCCTCCCGCATCAACGCTCTGCGGCATCCTGCTGGCACTGCCAATCCCACGCCACTCCGCACTGACCATGCCGCACATCACACTCCCTTACCCTTGCCCAATGATCCATCTTCAACTCCTTGCCTGCACAGTGCTGGCTGCCAGGCAGAGCGGCTCCCAATCCCTCCGTACATGCAGGGGCGGGGGAACAGAGAGGGCAGGGCCTCATAGGGCGCAGGTCAGCAGAGGGTATGGGACAGCAGAAGAGGCTGAAGGCAGTCTCGAGAGGAGAAGGGAAAAGATTGAGGTTGTAAGGTGGGAAGGCGGTAAGGTGTGCGAAGATGAAGGAAGCAGAACAGAGGGTGGGGTGATACAGGGAAAAGGGACAAGGAAACGGGTAACACGGAAATTCTCCGGTCGCTCAGCACCTGGGCGCCACTCTCCAGCACCTGCAGGGCGGCAGGCATGGAGGGGAATGGGAAGAGAAAAAGAAGCACACATCTCAGCATTCAGCGCAGACTTTCTGAACTCATCGATGCAGCAGATGCTTTTCGAACTTGAGCTTGTTCCCAAGTCTGCTGCGCTGCCCCCTAGTTGCACTTGGGTCCCCCCTCCTCCCTCCGGGTGTAAGTGCAGTCCAATTAGGTCTGCAAGTAGTTGGGTGGAGGCAGGAAGAGGGGGGCCATTGAAACTGAGCTTGTTTCCAAGTGCGTCCCCCCTCCTCTTTGCGAATGTACATGGGGAGGGAGAGGAGAGGTACATGGGGAGGGATTGGAGAGGCACATGGGGAGGGAAAGAATAGATGATGAGATCGAGGGAGGGGCATATGGGGAAAGCAAAGACTCACCTGGTGCGTGATGCTCACCTCTATGAGGGTGGGGGTAAGCAGGGCGGAGGGTGGAGGGAAGCAGGGCAGAGCGATGGGGAAAGCATTGCAGAAGGAGGGTGGAAGCGGGGCGGAGGGAGGGGGGAAGCAGGGGGGATGGAGGGGGGAAGCAGGGCGGAGGAAGGGGGGAAGCAGGGGAGAGGGAGTGAGGGAAGTACCCGCTCTCACCCTCTGTCCTTCCCCCTCTGTGCCCCTCACCCTCTTATCCTCCCCCTCCGTCCTTCCCCTTCTGTCTCTCCCTCTCTGCCCTTCACCATCTGTCTATGAGGTGATGAGGTGATGCACTCGCCACATACCAAGTGTGGGTGTCTAGACGAGGCGAGGATGTGGCCTGAAGGTGGATCGAAGCAACGAGTTTGTTGGGCGGGCCATGCTATGCTGGCCAATGCGTTGCGAAGGTTGTAATGGAGGTAACCAGCAGCCTTTGCCGACCTGTGGTGCGCTAGAACGGGCGTCCCGTGGCTGTCATGCGAAAATGGTAGGGTAATGGCGTGTTTGACAAGAAGCGGGTGTTGCTCAGCTATTGGCTTGACAGCGGGAGTGACGAGAGCTGGAAGGAAAAAAAAGATTATACCTAAACTAGCTTTTATCGCCCTGCCGCGCGTTTCCTAGTTACGTGCCTAGCCTAGTGGATTAGGAGTACCACCTGGTCGTCAAGTTATGTGAGAGGTGACCACGGCAACCTGGTGGGGGATGTTTGGATCTGTTGTGCGACTGGGCACAGGAACCAATCAGGAATGACCGTCAAAAGAAGTTTTCCCTGAGTCGCGAGAGTTCTTTCAAACAAAAGCGGGTAACCCTGTTTTTAGCGACTTCATGTTCAAGAATCTTGAACTTGAAATATACCATGCTGTACCCGGGCTTTAAAGCAACCCGGGCTATGACCCGATCTACATAAAATAATCAAAGGCCATCATAGTTTTCTCCAAGAAATCAATTCCCGAGGCGTCTCCACAACTTACAAAAAGGCCGTCATTCGGCCATTAGAGGACATCAAGTTGTCGTTTTCTACGGAGAGGATACAATCATACAATCATGCAAGGAACCCAGCAAGGAACCCAGCAAGGAACTCAGCAAGGAACGGCTCTGCGAGTCTGTAGAACTCGCTGCTGCGACTGACCAAGTTGGCATTATGGCTCCTCAACCGTTGGCGAAGCGTGTTGGTGCTCTGAAAACGGCTGAAGCTACGACTTTGTGTCAGAATGTGATGTTTGTCTAGCCTGCAGTGGGGTACTCTATAGCGAGTACAGCCCGAATTAAGGC
The DNA here is from genome assembly GCA_947470075.1 of Closterium sp. Yama58-4. NCBI lineage: Eukaryota > Viridiplantae > Streptophyta > Zygnematophyceae > Desmidiales > Closteriaceae > Closterium > Closterium sp. Yama58-4. Next base: position 610,420 of record CANIUD010000700.1, read on the forward strand.
TTGCTATATGTACTCAGCTGCCTGCTAGTGAAAACCCCTTCTTCTTGTTTCTGATCCTAGCCTGCTGTTTTAACATGCTATCAGTGCAGGTCGACCCTCCTGGGTCGATCCTGTGGGTGGTCCCGCCCGATGCTTCCGCTGCTGTCCTGCCTATCGCACGCCCTGGGCGCGCGATGTTTGCTGCCTGCCGCGCGCTCAGGGCGCGCGGCGTTTTTTCTTCCCGCCGCGTGCTCGGGGCGCGCGGCAGTTTTCTGCCCCGTCGATCCGCGCGTCGCCCCCCGTCGACGGTCGCGTTGCCCCCCGGGACCCTGTCGCGATGCCCTGGGGAGCCGCGCGCGGCCCCCCGCAGCCTCGTCGCGACGCCCCGGGGAGCCGCGCGCAGCCCCCGCTGCCCCCGTCGCGGCGCTCTGGGGAGCCGCGCGCCGCCCCCCGCTGCCCCGTCGCGGCGCCCTGGGGAGCCGCGCGCCATCCCCCGAGCTGCTGCCCGCCCCGCTGCTGCCTGTGTTAGGGTTTGGGGATGGTAAGCGTGGGGGTGGCGAGTATGGGGGTGACGGGTGTGTGCGCCATCCCCTGCTCCTCCTCCTCCTCCGTCTCCCACTGCTGCAGCTACCGCTGAGGGGGGTGGATGTGTTGGAGCCGTCGGAGTGGTACGAGGGGGGTGGCGTGTGAGCAGTGCTAGAGGTACAGCAGGGGGTGTGTGAAAGGGGTGTGGGACAGCTGGGGGAAGTTGAGTGGAGGCAGCCGTCTTGTCGTCCGCAGCGCCTGTAGTCCAGAGAGCCAGCTGCGTCTGTGGCCGTGTAGTCCGGGGCTCTAGCCTGGTAGCCACAGTGTGAGCACTCCTGGTAGTCTAAAGAGCCAGCTGCGTCTGTGGCCGTGTAGTCCGGGGCTCTGCGCCTGGTAGCCACAGTGTGAGCACTCCTGGTAGTCCAGAGAGCCAGCTGCGTCTGTGGCCGTGTAGTCCGGGGCTCTGCGCCTGGTAGCCACAGTGTGAGCACTCCTGGGAGCCCTGAGAGCTAGCTCCGCCTATCCCCGTGTAGTCCGGGGCTCTGCGCCTGGTAGCGACAGTGCTGCGCACTCCTGTTGCCCGTGTGTCTGCAGCTTCAGCCGTCGCCTCCCATCTTCTCGCCCCCACAGTTTCTCCTCCTCCTCACTTGCCCTCTGTGATAGTCTCTAGCTTTGCTTATCATTGTGAACTACTGCTCTGCCTGCTTGTTGTGTTGATTGTACCCCACTTTGACTATGGGGGTGTGTCAGAATGTGATGTTTGTCTAGCCTGCAGTGGGGTACTCTATAGCGAGTACAACTCGAATTAGGGTTTGCTATATGTACTCAACTGCCTGCTAGTGAAAACCCCTTCTTCTTGTTTCTGATCCTAGCCTGCTGTTTTTACACTTTGGTTGGTTGATGAAGGCTACGCCACTGTGACTGTGGACAATGGCAACATTTATGACGTCGTCATGACTGATTCGTTTAATATCCTTGGAGATGTTTCTCACTGATGCGCAACTGAAGGTTACAGTCACTCTCATTTTTTACACCCTGGTGTCACTCTTCTGTTAACCTGATGTTGCCTTGGTGTCACATCTGCTGTCCTGCTGTGCCCCCTCGTTTTGCTGTGGTGTTCACTCCCTCTCTTCCGTGTCACTCCCCTTCCCCATACCACCTTCCATGCTCGAGCCTTGAGCACCTACATCTGAGAGACAACATGTTCGGCCCCGAGGGAGGGTGCTGCACCTTTCTCTCCAGAATTGTTCTCCCACACCTCCTTCCTGTCCTGTTTGCCTTCGTTCACCCTACCCCACCCCACCTCACCCACTCCCTTCTAGGCCTTCAGGAAACCTCACCCTCCCTCTCTTCTTGTCCCTCTCCATAGCTGCTGCAGCCTAGTGGGGAACGACCTGACAAAACAAGGCGAGTGCCAGAGTGCCTTGCGCGCTTAACATGCGATAGAGTGCCCCCCCTCTCGGTTCCACCCACCCTTACCCCCCCTCACTCACTTCAAGAGGCAGGGGGGAAACCAGCTGACGGATGGAGGAGAGAGTAGGGCAGGAGGCAGAGAGCAGGGCAGGAGGCAGAGAGCAGGGCAGGACGCAGAGAGCAGGGCAGGAGGCAGAGAGTCTGAAGCAAGTAAATTGTGCCCCCTCGCCATCCCCACACCACCCCTTGCCCAAGCAACGTGCTGTCAGAGGAGGGAGCGGGGCAGGTGGTGGAGAGTCTGAAGCCGTTCGGATTGCATTGCAACGGTGCCCCATCGTCCCCCCAACCCCGCCCGCCCTCTCTTCTTCCTCCCCCACCACCCCCACCACCAGGTGTTGGAGCTGGGGGGCAATGAGCTGTCAGAGGGGGGAGCGGGGCGCGTGGCGGAGAGTCTAAAGCCGCTGAGCGCGCCGAGGAAGCTGGTGCTGTGCGACAATGAGATGGGCGATGCTGGCGTGGCTGAGCTCGTGAAGATCATTCCTGATCATCTCAAGTGAGTGCTGCTTCACCAGGGTACGGCTGAGGAGGCTGCTGCTGTGCTATGCTGTACTGTGTTGTGCTGTGCTGTGCTGTGCTGTGCTGTGCGGCAATGAGATGGGCGATGCCAGCATAGAAAACCCCGGGGCCATCATTCCTGACCACTTGCGGTGAGTGCCTTGGGGTTGACTCAAATAGCTTCAGGGTTTACTCAAGTAGCTTCAGGGTTGACTCACGTAGCTTCAGGGTTTACTCAAGTAGCTTCAGGGTTGACTCCCTCACCCTCAGCATGACTCACGGGGTTGTGTTGGGGAAGCTGCTGCTGTGTGGCAATGAAATGGGCGATGATGCAGTGGAGATTCTTGTGGCCCGCACGCATTCCCTGTGCTGAGTTCTGCTGCCAGTGGCTCTAGGCTTGACTCGAATGATCTCTGCTCCTCCTCTTCACTCGTTCTTTGACTGATGCTTTCTTCTTTTCCTTACTGCCCCCTCGTCACTTCTTCTGTTTCACCTGGTGCAAGGTGGTTCGTGTTTAAGAAGTATCTTCCATAGGTTTCGTGTTTTCTTCTTCCTTTTTTCATGGTGCCAGATCTCTTGAAGAGCTGGATCTTTCCACCAATGATTTTGACCGAAAGGGTGCGGAAGATGCTGCTCGGGCGGTGAAAGATTTGGAGTCTTTCAAACTCCTCACCATCAACGGCAACCACATCTCCGCTGATGGAATCCGGGCAGTTAAAGAAATTCTGGGTGTTCCGATTGTGGATGGGGAGGAGACGGATGGTGGCAAGGGTGTTTTGGGACCGTTGGATGAGAATGATGAGGAGGGGGAAGAGGATGAGGATTAGAAGCACGTACAAGAGAAGACAAGCTATGCAGTGTAATTGGTAGTACAATAGTGTGATATACGGTATATGATTAACAATGTTGTCATGGCTAACATTGCTTGGCAACTATGGTTTTACAGCCTAGTGGCTCAGCCAACTATAAGCCAAAGCTGGTTCCTACTGGGCACTTCCTAGCCTCCAAGCAACAGCATGCAGTTGCTCGCACCTCCACCAACCCCCGGCCATCTCACGTCATGTCCCTCTGGCGTCGCCAGCTTGCTCCTCTTTGCTGCCTGCCCATCCAACTAGGGGCGCCCGTTCATCACTTGTCCACCTGCCCCTGCATGGTGAACATAATTAGTTCATAGTTGGAATGGGAGGCGGCAAATGAGGTGAATGGGAATGGGAGGGGGCAAATGAGGTGACTTTTGAATCGACTCCATAGCCACCAGGGGCGCCCATTCTTCGCTTGTCCACCCGCCCCTGCATGGTGAACATAATCAGTTCATAGTTGCAACGGGAAGGGGCAAATGGAGGGCAGGGAAGGCCGCAGCATAAGATGCGAGTCGGGGAAGTAAGATGGTAGACCGTGCCAGTGCAGAGCCCGCTCCTCTTCCTGTAGCCGACGTCGCACTCACAAATACACGAGAAGCTGAATCTTTCTTGTTGGCAACCAAAGAACTGGCCATTGGCAGGGCAGGCAGGCTCAGCAGTGCGCAGCCCGCTCCTCTTGGTGTGGGCGGCATCACACGGGCAGAAACATTTTCTGATTCCATACACAAGAAGCTGCCTGGCAGATTCATTCTTGTAGGCAAACATGCAACAAGCAGCAAGGCACTTACGTCGAGCAGCAGCGCGGCAGGTCTTCTTGGCCGCGTTGAACACGACGCCCTCGGGGCACTGGCACTGCTGCTTGCCCTTCTTCACAACGCACTCAGCAGCTCCACAATCCTTGTGACACGTGGCTGTTGTGGGCACCAAAAAGGAGCAAACAACACAGGCATGCAGAGACAATGAGTCAAAAGTAACACTTTTCAGGCACAGGGAGGCGAAGACAGGAATCGAGTGGAAGTGGTTGTGCGTGCCTTGCTCTCTCTTCTCAAATCTCTCCCATGTTGATTGTGTCAGAATGGGACGAACACATGATTGCGCACTTTGTGACATACTTCACGTTCCACTTCGGGCAGCTATAGCTGATTCTAGCTTAGGGGCTCAACCCTTGTGAGCGCACGAGAGCACGGCTCACCAAAAAGACTCAGCCAGTCAGCCGATACCACATTTGACTCACTCGCTCTCCACCACTCACTCGCTCTCCACCACTCACTCGCTCTCCACCACTCACCCACTCTCATCATGAGAGTCTCATGCGTGCACTCACCCTCTCTTCATCACTCACCGTAGCATTTCTTGTCCTTTTCGTTGTAGGTTTTACCGTCGGGGCAGATGCACTCGGCAGGGCTGTTGGGAATAGGAGCCATGTGCTTGCAAACAGCACCTGGCCCACACTTCTTCTTGGCACACGCGTCTGTAGGGAGGTTCAATACAGGAGGGGAAGAGGTTAAAAAAATTGTTCTCACTCACCCACCCTCCCGCACTCAACCATTCTCACACACACCCACACTCGCGCACTCTGAACACGCTGAGCGTGAGAACAGAAGGAGAATGAAGAAGGCGAGAAGCGAGAGCCGAGGGGGAGCACGCGGGTGGGCAGCGAGGGAGAAGAAAGGAATGGAGAAAGCCACGAAGGAAGAAAGGAAACGACCAAATTGATAGGCAACAGCTGAGTCTGACTTAGAGAGGCACTTGTGAATGCGTGAGAGCAAAGCTAACTGATTATACTCAGTCAGTCAGGCGATGCCGCACTCATCTGCACTCACTCACTCGCCACCACTCACTGTAGCACGTCTTGTCCGTTTCGTTGAAGTTAAGAGTGCCATCTTTGCACAAGCAGTAGGGAGAGCCATCACGATTGAAAGTGCAGGAGGCACTGGACCCGCATTTGATGCCGGCGCACGAGTTTGCTGCGCCAAATTCACGGACGGGCGTTTGGAACGAAAGCCAGCAGAGCAGCAGGGCAGCAGGGCAAGGGGGTTTGAGAAAAAAACAAAGGGGTCACTAGTTACGTCGTTGCTCATCAGTTTCAGTTCAATCACAAAGCAACCCAGATGCAACGTGAGAAACAGGGGGAAGACGCATAAAGGAGCAAAGGGGCGGGAAAGACGACGGTCATGGGCATGAAGGAGGAAGAGAGTCGGAAGCACGAGCGAGCACCCTAAAGGGTTGCCAGGTGGTGCCATGCCATGGTGTTCCACCATCATCAGTCAGCCTACTCACCACCATCATCAGTCAGCCTACTCACCACCATCATCAGTCAGCCTACTCACCACCATCATCAGTCAGCCTACTCACCACCATCATCAGTCAGCCTACTCACCACCATCATCAGTCAGCCTACTCACCACCATCATCAGTCAGCCTACTCACCACCATCATCAGTCAGCCTACTCACCTCACCACCATCATCAGTCAGCCTACTCACCACCATCATCAGTCAGCCTACTCACCACCATCATCAGTCAGCCTACTCACCACCAACAGCGGCGCTGGCGTGGGTCACGAGGAAGCTGATGGCAACGACACCCGCGACGAGTGCGGAGAGGCCGAGGCGAGAAACACCGGATCGAAGCCCGTAGCGCTCCATCGCAGCAGGAGAGGAGACGGCCGCCGGGGGAAACGGAAAGACGGGAGACGGGGAGGCGGGGATCAGCCCCGATCACACGCAACGGCGAAGCGGCTTCGGTTCTTTCGCGTCCGAGTTGACGTGCCGAGCCGTTCCGCGGGCTACGTCGCTGGTGCTAGTCGCAACGGCAAAGCCCCGCGGTTGCAAACGCTGGCTCTTGAGGAATGAGCGACCTAGAAGAAGGGAGCTCGACGGCGCGACTCGGAAAGGAGACGAGATGGAGAGGCATGCAATGCAGCGAGAAGCTGTGTGCTTTCTTCTCCGGTTACTGGGCGCGTCTTTTCCGCTGGAGTCGCTTCAGGTGGTCGTCGCTTTAGCTGTTGCAACGCACGACCGCAGACTCTCCACGAGTTAGGGTATCTTGTACGAGCTGCTGGTGTCGCTCGCGACGGTGCACACCGTGTCGCTGTAAAAGTCGTCGCAGGTTAGGGTAATGCCTCTACTATTGTAATGAAACGGATGCAACTATTGTTCCGTTAGCTGCGCAAAGGAAGACAGATGAAGGGTCGAGATCGCAGGGTTGGAAAATCGTTCAGTGAACAGAGAGTGCGGATTGGGTGGGGGTTGAGCGATTTCTTGGTGAAATTTAGGGATGGGAGGGAGAATCGGGTCGGGATGGGAGGGAAGGGAATGGATGCAAAGTGACGGATCGCGCTAGAATCCTCAGCTTGCCTAGATAATTGTGAATTTTGACACATTGTCATAGTCTGTGGGGTTCAGAACGGGAAACAGGAAGTATTTCCTCGGTTTCAAACTGTGCAACGCGTTTCATCACGGTTTAAACCAGAGGCATCAATAATTGAGGAACCGTGGACATGATCAGATGGAACATTGAAGTACCGTACTTTCCGGGGGCTTTGTGGCAGAGAATTATTGTCGCGAGCCATAAAGTACACCTTCAAAATGTTTACAATAACGACTGTGTAATTCTGCATTATAGTGTCAAAAGAAAAAAACTCGACTCAACAACCACCTGAGCATGTATGGTACAACATATCTGCTGAGGAAGCTGCTGGCACACACAGTGTTGCCGCTGGCCTGCTCTGCCGGCAGCGAGGTGGCGAAGGTAAGCTGATCCTTGATGTTGCGCCCAGCTAGCTGCACCGTCGTCCACACCATGGGGACTGGGCGGCCGTTACGACAGTTGGTGTTAAGAACATACTAAGGGGGAGTTGTGTGATTAGGTCAAGGAAGGGGGTACAAGCAAAGTGTCGAGCAAATTTCAGTACCCCCCAAGGCTAGCCCCTATATAGCCTATATATATATATATATATATATATATATATATATATATATATATATATATATATATATCACTTATAGGGTTGACACAGCCCCCGCGAAGTGGGAGATAGCCAGAGCAAGCAATGGTCACAAGACCAATCAATAGAAGAAGCAAAGCAAAGATCAAGGTGGATCTAAAGATCACCACACGGATCGAAGCACATTGCTCTTCGCTACTTTCTCGTATGAGAGTTACAGCAGCGTGGTCAACTTCGACTTGCTTTCGTGGCCTCACAGGCAAACACAGCTGATATCAATCGAGCATCTCACGGTGCAGATCTACTGACAGTTGGCACCATGTTTGATTGATGTGACAATGCCGGAGCGGCCAGCAAATGTGGCGATGTGGGGGTTTGAACACGTTGGGTTGAGGTGGGAACAGGGTGAAGGAGAGGAAGAGGGTAGATAGGGAGGAAGATGTGGGAGGAGTGAGGAGTCGAAAACAAATTGCGAATGCCTCTTAGCGATGTCTGCAGAAATGTGTAAAGGTATGTATCGTGTACAAATTACTCATTAGTGGAGCACTCACAAAAGCACGTCTTGCCAGGCTTGTTGAAGATCATACTGGCCTTGTTGCACTAGCACTCGGGATTGTGATTGCGATACGCAACGCACGAAGCATCTGCACCACACTCCTTGCTAGAAACAACACACGCATCTGCAGAGGATGTCATGGGTGGGTGGTTTCAAAGTGAGTAGGTGAGTAGGGCATGGGCTTAGTTAGACATATGGAATTTATTATCCTATGATTGTGAACTCACCCCCCCCCTCGCACACCAACCTTCCCTCGCCCATTCACCCCCCCTCGCACACTCACCTTCCCTTGCACACTCACCCCCCCTCGCACACTCACCCCTCCTCGAACACTCACCCCCTCTCACACACTCACTCCTTCTCGCACAGTCACTCTCCCTCGCACACTCACCCCGGCTCGCACACTCACCTTGGTTCTCACCTCCTTCATTCCTTTCTTCTCCCGCGGCTCTCGCTTCTCGTCATCTTCACTCCCACATCTTGCTCTCACGCGCAGTATGCTCAGAGTGCGTGCGTGTAGGTGGGTGCGCGAGTGTGGGTGGGCGCGTGAGGGTGGGTGAGTGAGTGCAAGAAAAAAAAAACACATTTTTTTTTTTCTGATCAGAATGCGAACCCCTTTTCCTCGTGTACTATGGAACGTGCTTGTCCTTCTGTGCAGACGCGTGTGGCGAAAAGCAGTGCGGGCCAGATGCTAATTGGATGCACATGGCTCCTGTCCCCAACAGCCCTGCCGGGTGCATATGCCACGACGGTGGTAAAACATATAACGAAAAGGACAAGACATGCTATGGTGAGTGGTGGAGAGCAAGTGAGTGTACGCATGGCATGGGAGTGAGTTGAAGGTGGTATATACTTAGTGGCTCAATATTACTCATGAGCTATCTTGCTCGTCCGCTCAGAAGGGTTGAACAGCTAAGCTGGCTTGAGCTAGCTTCTCCCTTCCTGGGTTCACTGGAATGTGGGTGAGTGGAGTGTGCGAGTGGGATTGAGCTCACAACCATAAGCAAGAGTTCTTTTTGTCTAAGCCAATTGCTCAACTCAAATTGAAACCAACCATGACCCAATCTGCAGAAGTGTATTGTCTTTGGCAAGGAGTGTGGCTCCGATGCTTATTGAATTGTGTATGGGACCGATGCAGTGTGCGAGTGCGACATGGGTGGTTTTCTCTTCAATGAGCCTGACAGGACGTGCTTTGCTGAGTGCTCCACTGCTGGGCTTGTAGACAATACATTTCGTTACAACTATCGCATTTTATTACAGCAACCATATTTCATTATAGCAATTGCTGAGTTGTTTTCGTCGCCTCACTCCCCCGGCACTCTCCCCCCCATCTGCCCTCTTCCTCCCCTTTCTCATTTTTCCTTTTCTTTCCATCGTCACCTTTGCCGGCCAGCCGTGGCATCGTCACGTAAATCATTGCGCCAATGGTTCAAATGGCGGCTCAAACCCGTTGGTGCAGATGGCGGTGCAGCTGAGTGGGCGCGACTTCAAGCAGCACAAACTCACCTTCTCCACCTCGGTGCCGGCAGAGCAAGCCAGCCGCACCACCATGTGCAACAGCTACGTGACGTGATGCATGCTACGTGGCGTGATGCATGCTACGTGGCGTGATGCATGCTACGTGACGTGATGCATGCTACGTGACGTGATGCATGCTACGTGACGTGCTGCATGCTACGTGATGTGATGCATGCTACGTGATGTGATGCATGCTACGTGGTGTGATGCATGCTACGTGATGTGATGCGTGTGGTGCATGCGACGTAATTGTGAACAGAGTGACTGCCGTTATTTGTCCTCATTTTGGTCTTCCCCATCCGTACTCCCTCTCTCAAGTCCGTCAATGCAGCATATTCACCGCAATCAGTTGGCTGCGAAATCAGTAAGTGCAAGAGCATGCACATACTAGCGTTAGTGTTATTCTACCTAAACCGTGGCATGCACGCACTACAGGAAAATTAAGCATGATATCATGTGTTTTACTCATTCTGACACAATCATTCACACGGAAAAGATATGGTAAGGTGCACACCCAACCTCTTCCACACATTTCTCATCTTTGTCTCCCTATGCCTCCTTTTCCGAATGCCTGGTTAGTTCACCCCTTTGTACAACCCACAACTAGTGTGACACCAGCTACACCAGATGAGTGGGTAATGCACTAGCTGGCTCTGCCATCTTTCTACAAAAATGCCAACTTGCACTTCTAGAGAGTAAAAGTTCCTAGGATGAAAGGCTGATAAATTAGCCCCGGAACGGGAGAAAAGGGCTGAAAAATAAAGGTTCACAGGGCTTTGAAAAGTGGTTTGCAACTGTTAAAGCCAGGATCTCAAGTAGTTTATCTGTTTTGCAGTTGGCGATTTGAGTTAGGCTGCGATTGGTTGGCGAGGTATAGATGTTGACGAGGGCTGAAACGAGAGATGCGAACCAGGCCCCCAAAAGTCAGAGAAATTTCCCTGATTTGCATGAAAAACTCTAATATTTCATAAAAAAAATTTCCAGTGTATTTTGAAAATTTCAGAATTTTTCGGGCTTCAACTCAGAAATTTTCAGATTTTTGTTTTTAGGCTAACTATGAAATTTAAGAGTTTTCCAGGAGTGTGCTCTGATCCCACAAGCGTTTTAGCAGGTACCTACTCTAACCTGACAGCCGCGATTAGCGCTAGGTGTACAAATTTGTCGTGTCAGTCACGCTGAAACAGTGACAGCAGCACTGCGACGATGTTATCTGCCCGTTTTAGGCCGATCAATCAGCTTCATTACTGATGTGAACTTTCTTTATCAGACTTTTGTACGATTGAACTCTACATTTTTAGCCTTTTTTTTTTTTTACCTAGTCTGATTGAGGAGACAAAAAATGTGTACTAAGTCTGATGAATCAGACAACCCAAAAACGAATCTGAGGGCCTAATGCGAACCAAACACAAATCGCGGGCTGTTTCCGAACCACATAGGCACTATCAGCCAGGTTCAGCTTCCCAAAAATCTCATGTACCAGCAATTTGTTTTGCAGTTGCTTTACAGGCAAAACAATAATTTGTCGCACACTGAACTTCCTTCCCAACCTCTCAACTTCGCCTACTCAAAGAGGTTGACAGTAGCTTCACTTGTTTTGCAACTGAAGCCAATTATCCTTACTTGAGATCCTGGCTTTACGATTTCCAAAATGCCCTCGTGATGCTCCCCAGTGTTCTCTGGCAGTTTCAGGCCGAGGTGTCCGGGGAGCTATTGAATGACACAAGGGGCAGTTGCAGTGGTTTGTAAGGGCCCAGAAAGTCAGGGCCCACGATATCAGGGTAAAACATCTTGATTTCCCTGATTTTACGATGGATTTTTAAGTTTACCCTAGAGTTTCAGAATGACGCTGAAAGTTACTCTGTGACGTCAGGATGATTCATGTGTTTTGCCCTGAAATAGTGGAATTTTGCCCTGAAGTGTTAGGGTGAATATAGAGGGATGCCCTGACTCGTAGGAAGGGGACGAAGGGGTGGAGGGGGGGAGAGGGGGAGAGGGGAGGAAGAAGGCTAGGGGGTGTGTGTGCTAGTTTGTCTCCACCCCTCCTCCTCCAAAGTTTTTGCTCAGCCAGTTGTAGTGAAACCACTGAACAACCTGCTCCTCTCGTGCCTTCCTCGCCACTTTAGTGTCTTATATTTCTTTGCCCTGGACCATCCAGATGAATTTCTTCTGGTGCCCTGAATTTTCAGGATGGCCAGGAAATTTTGCCCTGCTCAGGGTTTTCAAAAGTTGCCCTGAGGGCTCAGGGTGCTCTAAATCCTAGCACAGGCCCTGCAGAAAGTTGCTTTTGGGTGGAATAATTTGTCGACATTACACGAATGCTTTCCAAGGCTTTTCGTCAACAGGAAAGCAGCCAACGAGATGTGCACGGATCTTGCATTGCATCCCAAGTTAGTGCTTATCGACAACCCTGTCAAAATAGTAGCCTTGGGGTTAGCACCATGAGGAACGAGAGTAGGGTGAGAGCGTGAGAGAGAATAGGCAAAAGAGTTGGTTCACTATTGAGAAGCAGGTACAAATATGGAAGTAGCAAGGTCTACCACCTGCAGATAAATATGATACTACACTACAGCTACAACTATATGCAATTATACAGACATATATGAAATATATTTTCTTACACACCCCCTTATTGCATGCAAGAATAGCCATGTGCAAAAACACAACCTGCTGGGGTACACCAAGCAGAAGAAAGCAGCAGCACGCAAGAGCAGTGGCAACCGGTGCAATAGTAGCAGATACCGCTGCAGCAAGTCCTTAGCCAAGACAGAAACAGAAAAAATAGGCGCATGTGGCGCAGGTAGCCTGGAGAGGAGAGTGCGGCGGCACAGCAAGGCTCAACGGCAGCACCTGCCGCTCAACAGCAGCAGTCAGAAAACGGAAGAGACGGAGGCGTTAGGGGCTGCAGCAGGAGGTGCCACGGAAGCAGTGGACGACATCTCCAGATGCCGGGAGTGCTGCTGCTACTGCCACTCTCTCTTACCCTTCCCCCCACAGCTGCACGTTCGACAGTGAGAGAGAGAGGAGTGGCGGCTGCTGGCTTGACTGCATCTCCCTCACCACCCCCTCACTGCATCTCCTCCCACAGCCCGCCACCCACTCATCCCCCCCCCCCCCCCCCCCCCCCCCCCCCACGATAGAAGGTGCTGGCGCCAGCGGCAGGGCGAAGGGGCAGCGCACAGGACGGGGCGAGCAGGCGCAACAGGTGCGACGGGACGGAATGGGCGGGCGCAGCAGGCACGACACGACGGGACGGGCGGGCGCTACGGGCGCGACGCGACGGGACGGGCAGGCGCAGCAGGCGCGACGGGACGGGACGCAGGGAAAAACGGGCCGCGTGCATGTGGGTCGATGTCTCTTAGGGCGTGTGTGAATCTATTTGAAGTTCGTAAAAAAGGTCGAACTCTAGGTGGTAACCGTTTTCGCCAATCTTCGCTAATCATTTCGTTGATGTAGAGTTCAAACAAGAAAATACCAAATGCGAACCTACCAAAGTGAACAAGAGTCGAGAATATGCTCAAACGTGGTTTTGCACGATGAACCGAATGTGTGTGGTTTCAGGCACCTACGAGGAGTGAGCGACGCTCGCAAAACGCTCGACACGATTCGTTGACGTGTCGCGCTGTCAAGAAGATAATACCGGGTAACATACACACCCTAGTGGCGGCTCGGTTCCCCCCCCTGTAAGCTCGAACTTGCAAATTCACACTTGCGCGTGTGATTGTGCGTTTACAACTTTTGACAACCCGCGGTTCGAACATTGATATACGCTCAAAGTCGAATCAGGTTCGCTTCAAACTTGCTACAATCGAATCAAAAACATAAACTTATGGCAAAAACTAGATTCACACACGCCCTTAGAAGTACAGGAAGGTTCCAGGATGGAATTGTTGATATTAGCCCTGCATGTGCATGGGCGAAATTTGTGGCTTTTGCAGGTGCTGTTCCGAGGAGTTCGCACGAGGTGGAAATGTACAGTACCTGTGCACAGGGAGTGCCGAGGCACCTGTGCACGAGGTACTGTATTCTTCGTAGGTGCAGCAGCAGCACCTTGTGCACAGGTGCAAAGGGCGTAGCTGGTGCAGAGGGTCGCGGAAGTTCATGTGCGCAGGGTCGCGGTAACCCCTGCGCACCCACGCGAACGCACAGAAGAATTTCGCGAGAAATTCAATGTGCGCGAATTTCGACCAATGGGAGCGCAGGGAAATTTCGACCAATCAGATCCTGACGGAAATTGTACCTGCCATGAGAAATTGAACATGCCACGAAAAGAGAACCTGCTAAACGTTTTTGTAACTACAAAAACGTGCATAACACTGCATGAACAACCTGGACAACTACCAAATTATTATAAATTTTAAAAAATACGAAGTGTTTTCAAAATTACGTATTTCGAAAGCGCAGCTGCTTGTAACGCATGTTTTGGCATCGTCGAAGCGCGCTAAACGCCCTTCTCCAACTACAAATCGTGGGTTGGAGCTCATTTCCCTCCACCCACGTCTCTCATTTTTCAAACGGCTCATGCAACTCTAGTTTCTCGAGCTCACTTCTAGTTTTACCGTTCACGCTGGCGAGAACTCGCTCGTTGCCTAGAGGAGTTTCTCCTTCAACTTTATTAGCCGACATTCTTAACCAAAACCGCGCAACTATGGCTGCGACACCGACACTTAACCGTGCTAACAACGTCGTCACCAACGACCCGATAATCTCCGACAACGACCGTAACGCCAGTGAAACGACGGGCGAGCGTCGCAACAAGCGCCGGGCAGACGGCGAAACGTCCGCCCCTACCGCCGTGGACTTGCTGCTGGGCGGGCTCGAAGTCAACAAAAGCGCCGAGCAGCACCCCCAGCACCCTTCGGCGCCTGTGGCGCCAGTGGCACCTGTGGCGCAAGTGGCGCCTGTGGCGCCCGTGGCGAACGTGGCGACACACGCCACGGACGCCGAGCACGCGCCAGCGGCACACGCCTTCGGCCGGCCGTCGCGTCAGCACCAGAGGCGTCGTACGGCCGCCTCGTCTGACGCGACGGCTGACCAAGCCTTGACCGAGGCGTTGACCCCGGACCAAGTCAAGGCCCTCTTGTCCCTATTACAGCAGCACCCCGCTAGCGCGATCGCCGCCGAAACTACACAACCAGCAGCATCCGCATCGGCTAAAAACGATATTGCAAAAAAGGCGAAAGGAGCGAAAGGACCATCAACGCGCCGCAACGACAAGGAGGCGGTTACCAGTGCTCCTGAAGCTGCAGCGGTCAACAACGACTCCGACGACTCAGACGACGACGCCGGTGAGGCTCCGAACAACGCAACAAATTTTGCCTCTATGGAAGATCTCCCCCCCCTCCCATCCACTAACCCCACTTTTTCGGCGGCAAACTTCATCGATCCGATTGTGCGAGCGAAAGTGGAGCCCCTGGAGGACCTGAGGGCCTACCTGAAGCACGCCGAGTACAAACTGCAAGCGCGGCGATGCGACGGGCGGACTTGAAATGGTCGCGAGCGCCCTCGACTACATTTCGGAGCGCTACGAAATGCTTCAAGTCGAAGAGGCCACCGACGATCGCGTCGCCAAGCGATTCAAGATGTACCAGCAGAAGAGCCTCCTTACCTCCCGCCCCTTCAAGCAAGCCGTCGCCGATGTGGCAGCAATGGATCGCGCGGAGGGTACACACGCTCGATCCCACCGCGGCGTAGGACGCGGGCCGATGGCGTTCAACTCCAAGCATGGCCCGCCTATGGGGAACTTCCACGGCTTCCGTGGGACGTGCTTCCGCTGTGTCCAGCCGGGGCATGTGGCTAGTGGCTGTCCGCGGAATGGCAATGGTGGCCAAGGACCCGCACCCGTGGTGTAGGGATGGTCCTTGTGTGTTTGCGCCTTAGCGCGCGTGGCACGGTGCACGTCAAGTGCGTTGACCGTGGGCAACCCAAAGGGGTTTGCGATGGCTATTTGCCAAGCCCTAGTTAGGGGTGATGATTAGGCTATAGGCCTAGGAGGTGGGAGAGGGATTAGCAAGCCCTTGGTCCCATAAATTGGCCCATGCGGTGTGGGGCGGATGCATGCTAGGAAGCATGGCTATGTGTGGCCCATTTCTTATAAGGGCTTATTTTTAAAGAAGTATTTTCTGATCTTGGTTTTGGATGGCAAAGAAAGAAAGAAAGAAAGAAAGAAAAAAATCAGAGAACGACGAAATGGCAAGCACCCGCACGAACCCGAGCAAACGACCCCACCACTCGCCGGCATGGGCCGCCTCGTATTGGCCACGGCCAAAGGGCATGTCACGAGACCAGGAAAAGCAAGAGCAACTGCAAAGAGTGAACGAGAGAGAGAGAGAGAGAGAGAGAGAGAGAGAGAGAGAGAGAGAGAGAGAGAGAGAGAGAGAGAGAGAGAGAGAGAGAGAGAGAGAGAGAGGAGAGGGAGAGAGAGGGAGAGAGAGAGAGAGAGAGAGAGAGAGAGAGATAGAGAGAGAGAGAGAGAGAGAGAGAGAGAGAGAGAGAGAGAGAGAGCGAGAGACTCTCGCTCTCGAGAGATATCTCTCTCTCGCTCTCGCTCCTCTCTCTAGTCTCTCTCTCGCTCTCTCTCCTCTCCTCTCTCTCGCTCTCTCTCTCTCTCTCTCTCTCTCTCTCTCTCTCTCTCTCTCTCTCTCCTCTCTCTCTCTCTCTCTCTCTCTCTCTCTCTCTCTCTCTCTCTCTCTCTCTCTCTCTCTCTCCTTCTTTCCCCTCTTTCCGCGGCCTCCCTTGACTTGTTGACGTGTCTATAGGCACACGTCTATTGCCGGCACATTCCCTTGGGGCACGATAGCTTGCATTCTAACACTCCGCTACATGCAGCATCGCGTGCACCTTGGGAATATTGAACTCTGACGCTTGGTCCTCCCCAAATTGTTCCAGTAGTTGAGGGACTAGTCTGCAAACACATAAGTTATGGAACATAGTGGAAAACGGAAAATAATAGTTGGAAACCAATATTCGTCTATACTCGAAATCTGATCGGTGAAAAAAACAGTGAGGGAAAATCGAGCATTCACTATTTTCCAGCAACCCGAATACACATGCGAATGAGCCTCGAATGCAAAGTTGCTCACAAACGAAAGCTATTGTATCGAGAAAACGTTGTGATCACCGGGGAAAAAAAACTTTGCTTGGACGGAAATTTGACGCGCGCAACAACAACAGCTTAGAGTCCGTCATTGTAAATTCACACGAGAGGTTAAAGGGACAACTGTAAGGAAACGAGAACAGTACTGGAACTGGACCAGGAAACACAGTTTGGCAAAACCAAAGGACCCTTACAAATAAAATTACTTACTTTCGTGTCATCTTCTCCAGGTCTTCAAGCGTATCCTCGGTATGATATGCTCGGTGCCAGGCGCGCGCATGCCATTGGCAAAAAAGTTCGATCGTCCGAAGAATCTTCCGTTTCACATTCTGTCGCATTAGTAGCACGGGCAGAACCTGCATAACCGCCTGGTGCTGAAATGCGTAAAATGTATTGTTACCGCTGCTGAAATAACCGTCCGTATGCGCCGGGATTCGGAAAAACGACTGTCGACTAAACTCAGTAATATTTTCTAGGTCCGCATCCATCTTCGCCAATACCTCGCCCGACAACTGCTGTTTTAAACACCCTAAAATATGCTTGTAGACGCCTAAACTACTCATGTGCATAAGATCGACCATGAGTGCCCTATACGGATTCCCAAACTCCTCCGCCGCAAAGCGAAAGCCCCATAGCGCACACTCGACCCCGTGCGTACTATGCTCGACCTCCAAATCGTTTCTTCTAGTCTTGTTCGGCGCGCTCTCTATTTCGCTCACTATTTTTTTTTGCTGCTCCTCAGTTCTATAAACTATGGGCTGTGTCATATCGTTCAGTTTAGTTCGATGAACCATACACTTTGGACACGGAAAGGCGGTGCTCATCCCTGATTTCGTACCGGCGACCTTACACTGCTCGGGATAGTCGCCGACGTACGCGTATGTCACTGGATACACCCAGCGCTGAACCCCGTATGGATCGGTCAGAAGCTCCCCTCTGTTAATAAAAAAAGGAAACACAAAAAAACAAACAACCAGAAAATATGAACAAGGTTTAAAAACACGAATGTGATTATATGTCAAAGTTAACTATTATCGAGTCGGATTGTATCGGAAACCGGCAGTTCCGTTCGGGTCAGTTGTGCACGCGAAGTTTGACGCGCACAACAAATTCCGCATACAATCCTTCGCGCTACTGGCGTAAGTTTGCCCACATGCACAGTTGCCTTGCCCAGGTGACTATATTGGAAAGCAACAAAAAACACAATAAGAAAAAAAACAGAAAATGACTCGCAACGTTAGTGAAAAATTAACAAACAAGCTTACTCTTTCTCAAAGTGGCGCTGTTCTTCCAGAATTAGTCGTAAAGCCTCTTGAAACACCTCGTGTCGCCGCCGCGTCTCCTCGGCCTTTGATAACGTCGGTTTGTCAATCTTTGGTAGAAGAGCACACAAACGGTGGCCATGTGATTTCCAGCGATTCGCTGAAGATATGTTTGCCAGCGAAACGTACACAGGCCATCCAACAACACCACCATCGGTCGTTAGTGTTGTCTCGTCGGAATAAATAATCACCGCCGCTATCACTTCGCCTTCATCCAGTTTGGATTGCACACTGCGCCACCATGTTCCAGTCTCCGGACCCTTATATATAACACGCGCCTTATCAGGTAAATCTTCCGGCTCGACTACAAAACCGTCAGCATTTGCAGGATTTTAATACAATCCACGAACACATGACATAGTCGGCCTCCAATATAGGTATATTGGTTTTTTATCGCCAGCTTTGCTCACGTCCACCTTCAAAAAACCTGTCAGATCTGCCTCTGCCGTCTTCGCCTCTTCATACCTACTGAATTCAGCTAAGGACTTCAGGTTCACTTTGCCGGGATTCTCAAGAGCTTGAATGATGATGTCGATCAGCTCCTTTGTGTCAGCTCTTGAAAGTCCTACTCCACCCGCTGCTGTTTTGCAGAATCTGAAGAGCCGAGAATCAATGTCCACCACGGTTGGGTTAGCGCGCGGGGAAAAGTCATATCCGGTTGTATCGGCATTTGGTTGTGCGCTATCCGCCTCAGGCAGCAGTCGGCTAGCGAAATCTGCCTCCTGTGCAGCTGCTGACCATCTCCTCTTTCTACTCTGGTTTTCTAAGGCTTCACCAGCCTCACGAATTCTGGCTGCGTACTCCTCATCTCCACCACCACCAGGAGCTTGAGACAAAGTCTCCGCTGCATCGCGATACACGTGCTGCCCACGAGCAAGGTGACGTGCCTTCTCAAGTGATGTTTTGAAGGTGACTTTACAACCATCCTGGTCACAAGAGTACAGCCCTTCCTGGTCAGCCATAACAAGGTGGTGTTGGATTTAAGAAATCCTTATAAAATTACAGCGTACACACACTTGTGCACCAGCCAGAGACGACTACCACTCCAACCTAAACTAGTGGTCAAAAATCGGGCACCGGCGGGACAAGCGCGCTTGCAGTTGAGGGTGGTACGGAATCTGCTGCGTGGCGGTTGTTGAAGGCGATGGCTAACCCGTTGGCCGGTTGAAAGCTGAACCTGCAAGCCAAATAGAGTGTGTAAGAGCACGTATGGGGCATTAGAACAAGGCCACACTGAGAACAAGTGACACTGATACAAATATACATTGTACGCCAAAGTGCAGACGGTGGAAAATCAAATTGCCAAAAAAAAAAAACCAACAAACCCACCAGCAAGTTAACCAACAAATGACTTCGAGCCTACCACAGCGTCGGGCATTAACGTCGCATTTGTCGCGCAAACGCTCTGATCCGGAGGTGGCGGAATACAGGCAGCTGCCGGAGGGAGTGGGGATGGCCTTCGTAACGCTGGTTGCGTGGCTCGATGCAAATCCTGCGATGGAAACAAAGAAAAACGGTTGTGATCACGGTTGAAGTTGTAAAAAAGTACGATGTATCACATCAATACTACGCTAATATGAGATTGAACTGCGCTGGAAGAAACGAAGATGGCGGGCAACAACACAATAGCAGTAGTGACATCGGCTACTAAAACTTACCGTAGTTACTACCCGTTTCCCGCATCAGATCTGTACGTGCTTGCGAAGTTGAAAATACACCAAGTGCTGAGCAGGCACTTGGAGCATGTGAAGGCGGAGACAAGCACGGACTAGGCGAATAGGAAAAAACTGGAAAGAATGGATCAGACACAACAAAATGACGGGGTTCCCACAACCCCTGTGACCCTGCTCGGAAGTGGATCGACTACGGAAATCTGAGGGCGTGTCCGAAATCTGACTCTGACACTCCCGAGACATCCAATTTGTCTTGTCGGGAACTTTTAACCCTTGGATCAAAAATACCAACCGTCGCGATCCTCCGGCATTCGTAAATTGATGTCGGCAACCCACTTCGAAGACCCCCTGAATCGCTCTTGTTCAAATCCGAAAATTTGCCTCCCCACCGTCCAAACCCCTACGCGTGGCTACATCTGGGTTAGGCGGCTGCTAACCCAAGGATGTCTCAGAAGAACTAGGCAAGAATGAATGAACTAGCAGAAGTTTGGGTACAAATATGAAACCCTAGTTGGGGTTGTACCCCATATTGGCTACCCCACTACAGCCTACAAGCATAATACAGTTTAACACACCCCCATAGGCAAAGTGGGGGAGAACAAAGGGTCACAAGACCAGTCCAGCAAAGCAAAGCAAAGCCCAGGGTGGATCACAACGTCACCACACTCCGAGCACAAGTAAAGGCCACAAGGCCAGTTCACATGCAGTGCTAGATATAGTACAAGACAAGCAACACAGTGATCAAAACCTAGCAAGCAAGCAACAAGATATATATAAAGTACAGTACAAAGAATGTCAAGCAGTGAGCAAGTGAGGAAATGTGGACACAAGGCCTAAAGAAGTACAGTGCCGCTGATGATCACTAGGCGGAAGCGCCTTGGTGAAGATATCAGCAGTGTTGGCCTTCGAGTCCACATACACAAGCCGAAGCTGACCGCGCTGCTGAAGCTCTCGAGCAAGAAAGTAGCGAAGAGCAATGTGCTTCGTCCTGTGCTCCAGTCTGTGCTCCTGACACAAGGCAAGAGCCGCCTTGTTGTCACCGTACAGAACTGGAGGAGAACTAGGCCGCTCTCCCAAGTCAGTCAGCAGGTAGGTGAGCCAGCGTAACTCCTGTGCAGCCATGGCTGTGGCGTAGATCTCAGCCTCACAACTAGAGCCGAGAACAGAGGAAGAGCGGGTGGACCGCCACGAGACAGAACCAGAGCCAAGGCTGAAGGTGTAACCCTGTGACGACCGCTGCGTAGCCAGGTCGTCCACCCAAGAAGCGTCCGAGTGACCAGTGAGGACAACTCTGTCGCGTCCTCCAAGCACCAGCCCCATGCCTGATGTACTGCACAAGTAACGCAGCACCCTCTTAGCAGCCTCCCAGTGCTCTCGCCTGTGTCTCCCAGGCGCAACGTAACGAGCAAGGATGCTAAGAGGGTACGCGAGGTCAGGTCGCGTGCAGGTCATCAGGTACATGAGGCAGCCTACAAGCTCTGGGTACGGGCCACTCGGCTCTACGGACTCGTCCGAAGGTGGAGCTGAGAGCGAGTGGCTGGTAGCCAGAGGTGTGGCCTGTGGTGAGGAGAACTGGAAGCCGAAGCGCTGAAGGACCTGCTGCACCATGTGTGACTGAGTCAGGGTGATGGTGCGGCGAGCTCTGTCCCGGGTGATCTGCAAGCCAAGGTAGCTACGCAGTTCACCCAGGTCAGTGCAGGTGTGTCTCTTCTGCAGCTCCGACTTCACACGAGCGAGTGCCTCAGTGTCAACAGTAGCAAAGACCAAGTCGTCGACGTACACGAGAATGTAGAACGGCGGCAGCGACGTGTCTGTGCGCAGAAACAGCGACGGGTCAGCAGTAGACGGCGCGAACCCAAGAGCCGCAAGTGTAGTCCTCAGTGTGTCGTGCCACTCACGTGGCGCCTGGCGGAGACCGTAGACTGGCCGGCGGAGACTCCACTGGGTACCAGGGGGAAACGACCCAGTGAAGCCAGGTGGGCGGCGCAGCCAGATCTCCTCATGCAGGCTGCCCTGCAGGAACGCTGTGCTGAAGTCAAGAGAGTGAAGCTCGTAGTCACGCTGAGCAGCAACATGCAGCAGAACCCGAAGAGTGGTCATCTTCGGGGTGGGGGAGAAGGTCTGGAAGAAGTCGACCCCCTGACGCTGACTGAAGCCTCTAGCAACGTAACGAGCCTTGAAGACAGGCGGAGAACCTGGCGGCCGCTTCACCCTGAAAATCCACATGCCATCGACGATGTTCGCCCCAGGAGGGGGAACCTCGTCGACGTAGGTGCCTGTGGACTTCCAGGATGCCATCTCTGCGTCCATGGCTGTCTGCCACTGAGAGGAGTAGGGACCCGAGATCGCCTCTGCGTAAGTGCGCGGAGTGGGGATGTCTAGTGCATCCGGGTCTCCCTCAGGGGCAAGCAACCAGGCCACGAGATGAGGTACAGCAGCCGCAAGAGAGTCAAAGTCCTCCTGCCTGTCCTCAAGGACGTCCGTGCCAAGAGCACACTCACCCCCGACGGACGGAGGACAGACAGACGCAGACTCTGACGCAGCAACAAGGCTAGCAGCGTAGTCTAGATGACAGGCAGCAGCAAAGTCAACCAACTCAGCGACCAGAGCAGACGCAGCCGAGGACTCAAAGGTAGGGTCAGTGACAACAGTAGCTAGGAGACGCGTGACTGTAGGGTGCTCAGCGCGATACCGGTCAGACTCAGGGTCCGGAACGGCAGGCAAAGAGGACTCAGGAGGAGACGGTAGAGGGACACGCCGAGGAGCAGTAGAGGGACGCAGAGTCATGTAGTGAGTGCCTGGGACAGGAGGAGGACGCTCACGACGGACACGACTACCAGTGCGAGCAGGACGAACAGGCGACGCAGGACGAGACTCAGGCTCACGACGCTCTGTAAGACCTCCTGTGGGACCAGCGTAAGGAGAGGGAGCAGGGAGAGGCGAGGCAGGCGGTAGCTGTGACTGCGGCTGGACAGGCGGAGGACACTCCACGGAGGGAGGAGGACAAGGAGGAGGAGCCTGCCCAAGAACCTGCTGAAGGAGCGGTACGAAGTACGGTCGCGGCCGCGCAGCGTCTCCAGAAGCAGAAGAGACTCCAGCGGCCTCGTCCTCAGGACCAGCAGGAGCTCCAACGTCCGGGTCCCCAGTACCAGCAGCAGCGCCACCGCTCGGGTCCTCAGCTCCAGCAGCAGCTCCACCAGGCGGGTCCGCAGCACTAGCAGCAGCGCCACCCCCAGAGTCGGCAGCTCCAACTCCGCTAGCACCGCCAGCGCCAGGGTCCCCAGCTCCAGCAGCTCCAGTCGCAGTGCTCCCAGAACAACCAGTCCCGGCAGCTCCAGTACCCCCAGTACGAGCACCCCCAGGACGAGCAGCCCCAGCACCCCCAACTCCAGCCGAGCCACTAGGACGGCGAAAGCGCCGGACGTACCAGTCACGAAGCTGCTGCGGTGTGAGAGACTGCTCAGCACCCCGAACCGGAGCACCCCCAGACGCAGTAACCCGAGGCTCCGTAGGCTCAGTAGCAACACCCCCAGGCTCAGTACCCGCAGGCTCAGTACCCGCAGGCTCAGCACCCCCAGTCGCAGCACCCCCAGGCTCAGCACCCCCAGGCGGCAAACTCTCAGGCACAGTACCCTCAGCTCCAGCACCCGCAGTCCCAGCACTCCCAGGCCCCGCACCCGCAGGCTCAGCACCCCCAGGCTCAGCACCCCCAGGCTCCGTACTCTCAGGCACCGTACCCTCAGCTCCAGCACCCTCAGTCCCAGCACCCGCAGCCCCAGCACCCCCAGGCCCAGCACCCCCAGGCTCAGCACCCCCAGGCTCAGCACTCCCAGCAGCACCACCCGCAGCAGCACCTGAGTCACCTGTGACCTCGACAGGCTCAGCGACGGGAGGAGGGTCTACCTGAGAGACACCTGAAGGAGCAGGACCCTGAGGGGGAAGGGGGTCTACCGGAGGGGGACCAGGAGCAAGGAAAAGCGGCGGGGGAGGGAGGGGGGCAGTGCGGTAGGGGAAGAGACGGTAAAAAGGGACCGACACAAGGTGGCGACGGTGCATGCCACGAAGGCGTGGCAAGGAGGGGTGACCCAGGCGGTGGTGCCAGAGAAGAGTCTGGTGCGACAGGGAACGACACTCACAGGCGTGGGCTACCAGACCTGACGCAGACACCTGACCGACAGCAGCGACCTGAGGAGACGCAGTGGTCAGTGTGTAGAGACTCGACCCCGGCCGACGGGTAAACGTAGCCAGGTGACGGCCGGTCCTGGAGCACGTGCAGATCGCCACACGCTGTCCTCCAGGGGTAAAGGTGTCAACCCACTGGTCCTGGAGGACAGCGTTGCTCACCAGGTTCGTCGAGAACGAGGGGAGGTGGAAACCCGACAACGAGCCAGACGGAACCGCCGGACAAGGGAGGACAGTGGTGGACTGGGCAAGGACTGGGCCCCCAGAGGGGTCAGCCAAGGAGACTGGGACCGGTGCAGGAAGCGGTGTGAGCTCAGTACTGTCACGAAAGAAGCAACGGGAAGCACCTGAGTCAAGGGTGAAGGTGTGACAGGCCTCAGCCGGTGGGGTACCTGAGAGAGCAGTCTCTGTGGGTGCTGTACCTGAGAGAGCAGACTCGAAACCAGCCGGGACAGCACTGGAGGGAGCAAGTACAGGGGGCACCATACCAGAGAGAGCAGACTCACTAGTACCCAGGGCAGCGGGCTCTATACCTGGGTCAGGCGGCACACACAAGTAACAGTCTCCCTCGGCACTAACAGTCAATGCATACATGGCAGCAATAATAGCATCATAGTCAAGAGCAAAGACATCGACACCAGCCCTCATGAGCTCAGCCCAGCGGGGGCGCTCAACATCCGCACCCATCTCCTCACGCCAAGCGTCGTCAAGGCGGGAGAAGCAGCGGTACGGGGTGTGGAACCTCCCACACGTCTGTCCCTTGCGGTCACCTGTGCGAATGACATAAGAACAGCGGCCACTGCCCCCCGACGTCCCACGCTGAGCAAGCCACTCACGAAGCTGCTGGGTCGTCTGGGGACGCTGCTGCTGCTGGGAGCTCTGGCCCGAGCCAGTGCCTCCACTCCGACCTCCGCCGCCACCACTACCACCGCTCCGACCGCCACCGCCGCCACCGCCACCACCGCCACCGCCGCCACCGCCGCCGCCGCCACCGCCGCCGCCGCCACTACTGCCACTGCTTCCTCCGCCGCCCCCGCCTCCACCACCGACCCCACTCCCACCAGCGCTCCCGCCACCGCTCCCTCCAGCACCGCCTCCCCCCCCACCTCCCCCACCTCCTCCCCCCCCAGCGCCACCACCACCACCCTTGCCCCCCTTGCCCTTGCCGGTGCGGCGCCTCCCACCAGGAGCAGAAGCAGCGCCAACAGACTCAGCACCAAGGAAGTCAACAGCAGCAGCAGCAGTGTAGGAGGGAGCGAGGGGAGAGGGAGAACACCCCTCAAAGATGGGGGTGCGAGGAGCGCCACGAGCAGCACCGACAGCTACAATGCTCTTTTCGGCCGCGAGCAGCTGCTCCTCTAGGAGGGCGACTGTGAGCTCAGTGGGACAGCGAGCAAGGAAGTGGTCTCGAACTGAGCGGAGGGTGTCAGGGAGACGGGTGACTATGAAGTGGAGTGTCCAGTACAGTGGAGGGGGGTTCTTAGCGCAGAACTCGGTGGGAAGGGCGGCACGCAGGCGAGCATCACTAGTGCGAAGGTGGGTGATAAGATCGGCGACTGTAGTAAAGGTGGACAGATCGGGGAACAGGTACGGCAGCATGAGGCGGCTAAGCTCGGCTGTGGCAGGCGAGGAGTAGCGAGCAACGACAGCATCGTACAGGGCCTTAGCGGATTTGCAGTCGCCAAAATGCTCGAGCTCAGCTAGCGGCAGGTGACTGCGAATGGCTAGGCGAGCAGCTGCGTCACGAGTCTGCCAGTGGGAACGAACACTAAGCTCGGCTGTGGCAGCAGGAGCAGCGGCAGCACCAGACGCGTAGTCATAGAGGGAGATGTGGTCCGTGCTATTGCTCATAAGATACAACTGCAGGTCGTCGAGCCAGGAAGTGAACTGCACGGGACGGCCCTCAGCATCGAAGGAAAGAACGCGAATAGAGGCCATAGCTCAGGCGTGAGGGCACAGCAGAGCAGCGGCAGCAGCAGAGGGGACGCGCTAGAGCGAAGATAGCAGCCACAGCAGGAGCAAGCGGCGGTGCACAGGCAGGTAGCAGCAGGCGAGAAGCGCGGCGGGCGACGCAGCAAGCGGGCAGTGAGGCGGGCGGGCCGCGAAGCGGGCAGCGAGCGGGCGGGCGGGCTGCGAAGCGGGCGGGCCGCGAAGCGGGCAGCGAGCGAGCGGGCTGCGAAGCGGGCGGGCCGCGAAGCGGGCAGCGAGCGGGCGGGCGGGCTGCGAAGCGGGCAGCGGGGCGAGCGGGCTGCGAAGCGGGCGGGCCGCGAAGCGGGCAGCGAGCGGGCGGGCGGGCTGCGAAGCGGGCGGGCCGCGAAGCGGGCAGCGAGCGGGCGGGCGGGCTGCGAAGCGGGCGGGCCGCGAAGCGGGCAGCGAGCGGGCGGGCGGGCTGCGAAGCGGGCGGGCCGCGAAGCGGGCAGCGAGCGGGCGGGCGGGCTGCGAAGCGGGCGGGCCGCGAAGCGGGCAGCGAGCGAGCGGGCTGCGAAGCGGGCAGCGGGGCGAGCGGGCTGCGAAGCGGGCGGGCCGCGAAGCGAGCAGCGAGCGGGCGGGCGGGCTGCGAAGCGGGCAGCGGGACGAGCGGGCTGCGAGCGGGCGGCTCGGCGGGCGGGCGACACTGCGAGGGGCGCGCGAGGGCGCTAGTGAGGGGCGCGCGAGGGCGCTAGTGAGGGGCGCGCGAGGGCGCTAACGAGGGGCGCGCGAGGGCGCTAACGAGGGTGCGCGCGAGGGCGCTAACGAGGGGGGCACGCGAGGGCGCTAACGAGGGCGCACGAGGGCGCTACGAGGCTAGGGCACGGGGTAGCGTGGTAACCGCATGCGAGCGGTGGTGGGCCCTTAAAAAAAAAACGGTCGGTAGGTCCTAGGGACCTCCTGCTCTGAATACCATCTCAGAAGAACTAGGCAAGAATGAATGAACTAGCAGAAGTTTGGGTACAAATATGAAACCCTAGTTGGGGTTGTACCCCATATTGGCTACCCCACTACAGCCTACAAGCATAATACAGTTTAACAGGATGTACCCAATCAGCACTCCTGGTGAGTAAAATCGATGACATCTGGATCGCCACCTGTCATTTTAACCAAACAGTCATTCTGGTAGGCGCAGATTTCACTATTGGCAGCACCTACTGAATGCTGTAAAAGTGAATGGGTATAAAATTCGGTATTGTTCTATTTCATACTTCAACATTGTTAAATGTATAGTTCCAAGAAAACAATTCCCAAATTTATTCAGTATTTACCACGAACAAAAATATCCATATTACAAAGCACAACAATGCCAAATCAATTTCGCTGAACTATTATAAAGAGAATCAACACCTAAAAATATCTCCACACCCGCCCAGCAACGCTTTCAATTTCATAACCACAAAAACCCGCAAAATTAAAATGTCCTGCGTCTCAGAAGAACTAGGCAAGAATGAATGAACTAGCAGAAGTTTGGGTACAAATATGTAACCCTAGTTGGGGTTGTACCCCATATTGGCTACCCCACTACAGCCTACAAGCATAATACAGTTTAACACACCCCCATAGGCAAAGTGGGGGAGAACAAAGGGTCACAAGACCAGTCCAGCAAAGCAAAGCAAAGCCCAGGGTGGATCACAACGTCACCACACTCCGAGCACAAGTAAAGGCCACAAGGCCAGTTCACATGCAGTGCTAGATATAGTACAAGACAAGCAACACAGTGATCAAAACCTAGCAAGCAAGCAACAAGATATATATAAAGTACAGTACAAAGAATGTCAAGCAGTGAGCAAGTGAGGAAATGTGGACACAAGGCCTAAAGAAGTACAGTGCCGCTGATGATCACTAGGCGGGAGCGCCTTGGTGAAGATATCAGCAGTGTTGGCCTTCGAGTCCACGTACACAAGCCGAAGCTGACCGTGCTGCTGAAGCTCTCGAGCAAGAAAGTAGCGAAGAGCAATGTGCTTCGTCCTGTGCTCCAGTCTGTGCTCCTGACACAAGGCAAGAGCCGCCTTGTTGTCACCGTACAGAACTGGAGGAGAACTAGGCCGCTCTCCCAAGTCAGTCAGCAGGTAGGTGAGCCAGCGTAACTCCTGTGCAGCCATGGCTGTGGCGTAGATCTCAGCCTCACAACTAGAGCCGAGAACAGAGGAAGAGCGGGTGGACCGCCACGAGACAGAACCAGAGCCAAGGCTGAAGGTGTAACCCTGTGACGACCGCTGCGTAGCCAGGTCGTCCACCCAAGAAGCGTCCGAGTGACCAGTGAGGACAACTCTGTCGCGTCCTCCAAGCACCAGCCCCATGCCTGATGTACTGCACAAGTAACGCAGCACCCTCTTAGCAGCCTCCCAGTGCTCTTGCCGGTGTCTCCCAGGCGCAACGTAACGAGCAAGGATGCTAAGAGGGTACGCGAGGTCAGGTCGCGTGCAGGTCATCAGGTACATGAGGCAGCCTACAAGCTCTGGGTACGGGCCACTCGGCTCTACGGACTCGTCCGAAGGTGGAGCTGAGAGCGAGTGGCTGGTAGCCAGAGGTGTGGCCTGTGGTGAGGAGAACTGGAAGCCGAAGCGCTGAAGGACCTGCTGCACCATGTGTGACTGAGTCAGGGTGATGGTGCGGCGAGCTCTGTCCCGGGTGATCTGCAAGCCAAGGTAGCTACGCAGTTCACCCAGGTCAGTGCAGGTGTGTCTCTTCTGCAGCTCCGACTTCACACGAGCGAGTGCCTCAGTGTCAACAGTAGCAAAGACCAAGTCGTCGACGTACACGAGAATGTAGAACGGCGGCAGCGACGTGTCTGTGCGCAGAAACAGCGACGGGTCAGCAGTAGACGGCGCGAACCCAAGAGCCGCAAGTGTAGTCCTCAGTGTGTCGTGCCACTCACGTGGCGCCTGGCGGAGACCGTAGACTGGCCGGCGGAGACTCCACTGGGTACCAGGGGGAAACGACCCAGTAAAGCCAGGTGGGCGGCGCAGCCAGATCTCCTCATGCAGGCTGCCCTGCAGGAACGCTGTGCTGAAGTCAAGAGAGTGAAGCTCGTAGTCACGCTGAGCAGCAACATGCAGCAGAACCCAAAGAGTGGTCATCTTCGGGGTGGGGGAGAAGGTCTGGAAGAAGTCGACCCCCTGACGCTGACTGAAGCCTCTAGCAACGTAACGAGCCTTGAAGACAGGCGGAGAACCTGGCGGCCGCTTCACCCTGAAAATCCACATGCCATCGACGATGTTCGCCCCAGGAGGGGGAACCTCGTCGACGTAGGTGCCTGTGGACTTCCAGGATGCCATCTCTGCGTCCATGGCTGTCTGCCACTGAGAGGAGTAGGGACCCGAGATCGCCTCTGCGTAAGTGCGCGGAGTGGGGATGTCTAGTGCATCCGGGTCTCCCTCAGGGGCAAGCAACCAGGCCACGAGATGAGGTACAGCAGCCGCAAGAGAGTCAAAGTCCTCCTGCCTGTCCTCAAGGACGTCCGTGCCAAGAGCACACTCACCCCCGACGGACGGAGGACAGACAGACGCAGACTCTGACGCAGCAACAAGGCTAGCAGCGTAGTCTAGACGACAGGCAGCAGCAAAGTCAACCAACTCAGCGACCAGAGCAGACGCAGCCGAGGACTCAAAGGTAGGGTCAGTGACAACAGTAGCTAGGAGACGCGTGACTGTAGGGTGCTCAGCGCGATACCGGTCAGACTCAGGGTCCGGAACGGCAGGCAAAGAGGACTCAGGAGGAGACGGTAGAGGGACACGCCGAGGAGCAGTAGAGGGACGCAGAGTCATGTAGTGAGTGCCTGGGACAGGAGGAGGACGCTCACAACGGACACGACTACCAGTGCGAGCAGGACGAACAGGCGACGCAGGACGAGACTCAGGCTCACGACGCTCTGTAAGACCTCCTCTGGGACCAGTGTAAGGAGAGGGAGCAGGGAGAGGCGAGGCAGGCGGTAACTGTGACTGCGGCTGGACAGGCGGAGGACACTCTACGGAGGGAGGAGGACAAGGAGGAGGAGCCTGCCCAAGAACCTGCTGAAGGAGCGGTACGAAGTACGGTCGCGGCCGCGCAGCGTCTCCAGAAGCAGAAGAGACTCCAGCGGCCGGGTCCTCAGGACCAGCAGGAGCTCCAACGTCCGGGTCCCCAGTACCAGCAGCAGCGCCACCGCTCGGGTCCTCAGCTCCAGCAGCAGCTCCACCAGGCGGGTCCGCAGCACTAGCAGCAGCGCCACCCCCAGAGTCGGCAGCTCCAACTCCGCTAGCACCGCCAGCGCCAGAGTCCCCAGCTCCAGCAGCTCCAGTCGCAGTGCTCCCAGAACAACCAGTCCCGGCAGCTCCAGTACCCCCAGTACGAGCACCCCCAGGACGAGCAGCCCCAGCACCCCCAACTCCAGCCGAGCCACTAGGACGGCGAAAGCGCCGGACGTACCAGTCACGAAGCTGCTGCGGTGTGAGAGACTGCTCAGCACCCCGAACCGGAGCACCCCCAGACGCAGTAACCCGAGGCTCCGTAGGCTCAGTAGCAACACCCCCAGCTCAGTACCCGCAGGCTCAGTACCCGCAGGCTCAGCACCCCCAGTCGCAGCACCCCCAGGCTCAGCACCCCCAGGCGGCAAACTCTCAGGCACAGTACCCTCAGCTCCAGCACCCGCAGTCCCAGCACTCCCAGGCCCCGCACCCGCAGGCTCAGCACCCGCAGGCTCAGCACCCCCAGGCTCCGTACTCTCAGGCACCGTACCCTCAGCTCCAGCACCCTCAGTCCCAGCACCCGCAGCCCCAGCACCCCCAGGCCCAGCACCCCCAGGCTCAGCACCCCCAGGCTCAGCACTCCCAGCAGCACCACCCGCAGCAGCACCTGAGTCACCTGTGACCTCGACAGGCTCAGCGACGGGAGGAGGGTCTACCTGAGAGACACCTGAAGGAGCAGGACCCTGAGGGGGAAGGGGGTCTACCGGAGGGGGACCAGGAGCAAGGAAAAGCGGCGGGGGAGGGAGGGGGGCAGTGCGGTAGGGGAAGAGACGGTAAAAAGGGACCGACACAAGGTGGCGACGGTGCATGCCACGAAGGCGTGGCAAGGAGGGGTGACCCAGGCGGTGGTGCCAGAGAAGAGTCTGGTGCGACAGGGAACGACACTCACAGGCGTGGGCTACCAGACCTGACGCAGACACCTGACCGACAGCAGCGACCTGAGGAGACGCAGTGGTCAGTGTGTAGAGACTCGACCCCGGCCGACGGGTAAACGTAGCCAGGTGACGGCCGGTCCTGGAGCACGTGCAGATCGCCACACGCTGTCCTCCAGGGGTAAAGGTGTCAACCCACTGGTCCTGGAGGACAGCGTTGCTCACCAGGTTCGTCGAGAACGAGGGGAGGTGGAAACCCGACAACGAGCCAGACGGAACCGCCGGACAAGGGAGGACAGTGGTGGACTGGGCAAGGACTGGGCCCCCAGAGGGGTCAGCCAAGGAGACTGGGACCGGTGCAGGAAGCGGTGTGAGCTCAGTACTGTCACGAAAGAAGCAACGGGAAGCACCTGAGTCAAGGGTGAAGGTGTGACAGGCCTCAGCCGGTGGGGTACCTGAGAGAGCAGTCTCTGTGGGTGCTGTACCTGAGAGAGCAGACTCGAAACCAGCCGGGACAGCACTGGAGGGAGCAAGTACAGGGGGCACCATACCAGAGAGAGCAGACTCACTAGTACCCAGGGCAGCGGGCTCTATACCTGGGTCAGGCGGCACACACAAGTAACAGTCTCCCTCGGCACTAACAGTCAATGCATACATGGCAGCAATAATAGCATCATAGTCAAGAGCAAAGACATCGACACCAGCCCTCATGAGCTCAGCCCAGCGGGGGCGCTCAACATCCGCACCCATCTCCTCACGCCAAGCGTCGTCAAGGCGGGAGAAGCAGCGGTACGGGGTGTGGAACCTCCCACACGTCTGTCCCTTGCGGTCACCTGTGCGAATGACATAAGAACAGCGGCCACTGCCCCCCGACGTCCCACGCTGAGCAAGCCACTCACGAAGCTGCTGGGTCGTCTGGGGACGCTGCTGCTGCTGGGAGCTCTGGCCCGAGCCAGTGCCTCCACTCCGACCTCCGCCGCCACCACTACCACCGCTCCGACCGCCACCGCCGCCACCGCCACCACCGCCACCGCCGCCACCGCCGCCGCCGCCACCGCCGCCGCCGCCACTACTGCCACTGCTTCCTCCGCCGCCCCCGCCTCCACCACCGACCCCACTCCCACCAGCGCTCCCGCCACCGCTCCCTCCAGCACCGCCTCCCCCCCCACCTCCCCCACCTCCTCCCCCCCCAGCGCCACCACCACCACCCTTGCCCCCCTTGCCCTTGCCGGTGCGGCGCCTCCCACCAGGAGCAGAAGCAGCGCCAACAGACTCAGCACCAAGGAAGTCAACAGCAGCAGCAGCAGTGTAGGAGGGAGCGAGGGGAGAGGGAGAACACCCCTCAAAGATGGGGGTGCGAGGAGCGCCACGAGCAGCACCGACAGCTACAATGCTCTTTTCGGCCGCGAGCAGCTGCTCCTCTAGGAGGGCGACTGTGAGCTCAGTGGGACAGCGAGCAAGGAAGTGGTCTCGAACTGAGCGGAGGGTGTCAGGGAGACGGGTGACTATGAAGTGGAGTGTCCAGTACAGTGGAGGGGGGTTCTTAGCGCAGAACTCGGTGGGAAGGGCGGCACGCAGGCGAGCATCACTAGTGCGAAGGTGGGTGATAAGATCGGCGACTGTAGTAAAGGTGGACAGATCGGGGAACAGGTACGGCAGCATGAGGCGGCTAAGCTCGGCTGTGGCAGGCGAGGAGTAGCGAGCAACGACAGCATCGTACAGGGCCTTAGCGGATTTGCAGTCGCCAAAATGCTCGAGCTCAGCTAGCGGCAGGTGACTGCGAATGGCTAGGCGAGCAGCTGCGTCACGAGTCTGCCAGTGGGAACGAACACTAAGCTCGGCTGTGGCAGCAGGAGCAGCGGCAGCACCAGACGCGTAGTCATAGAGGGAGATGTGGTCCGTGCTATTGCTCATAAGATACAACTGCAGGTCGTCGAGCCAGGAAGTGAACTGCACGGGACGGCCCTCAGCATCGAAGGAAAGAACGCGAATAGAGGCCATAGCTCAGGCGTGAGGGCACAGCAGAGCAGCGGCAGCAGCAGAGGGGACGCGCTAGAGCGAAGATAGCAGCCACAGCAGGAGCAAGCGGCGGTGCACAGGCAGGTAGCAGCAGGCGAGAAGCGCGGCGGGCGACGCAGCAAGCGGGCAGTGAGGCGGGCGGGCCGCGAAGCGGGCAGCGAGCGGGCGGGCGGGCTGCGAAGCGGGCGGGCCGCGAAGCGGGCAGCGAGCGAGCGGGCTGCGAAGCGGGCGGGCCGCGAAGCGGGCAGCGAGCGGGCGGGCGGGCTGCGAAGCGGGCAGCGGGGCGAGCGGGCTGCGAAGCGGGCGGGCCGCGAAGCGGGCAGCGAGCGGGCGGGCGGGCTGCGAAGCGGGCGGGCCGCGAAGCGGGCAGCGAGCGGGCGGGCGGGCTGCGAAGCGGGCGGGCCGCGAAGCGGGCAGCGAGCGGGCGGGCGGGCTGCGAAGCGGGCGGGCCGCGAAGCGGGCAGCGAGCGGGCGGGCGGGCTGCGAAGCGGGCGGGCCGCGAAGCGGGCAGCGAGCGAGCGGGCTGCGAAGCGGGCAGCGGGGCGAGCGGGCTGCGAAGCGGGCGGGCCGCGAAGCGAGCAGCGAGCGGGCGGGCGGGCTGCGAAGCGGGCAGCGGGACGAGCGGGCTGCGAGCGGGCGGCTCGGCGGGCGGGCGACACTGCGAGGGGCGCGCGAGGGCGCTAGTGAGGGGCGCGCGAGGGCGCTAGTGAGGGGCGCGCGAGGGCGCTAACGAGGGGCGCGCGAGGGCGCTAACGAGGGTGCGCGCGAGGGCGCTAACGAGGGGCGCGCGAGGGCGCTAACGAGGGCGCACGAGGGCGCTACGAGGCTAGGGCACGGGGTAGCGTGGTAACCGCATGCGAGCGGTGGTGGGCCCTTAAAAAAAACGGTCGGTAGGTCCTAGGGACCTCCTGCTCTGAATACCATCTCAGAAGAACTAGGCAAGAATGAATGAACTAGCAGAAGTTTGGGTACAAATATGTAACCCTAGTTGGGGTTGTACCCCATATTGGCTACCCCACTACAGCCTACAAGCATAATACAGTTTAACACTGCGGAGTTACAATTAAAGATAAATTAAACGCACTACAAATAACATCACTTGTTGTTACAAGTAGTTGGTAACTGTATTGTCCGAGGTACAAATCGATGCCACCAAACCTACCAGCCGAGCCTGCGTAGTTGACAGCAAACACCCAGAAACACGCGCACCACTTCACACCTCAAGCAACACCCAAGCAACACTCCCACGAATCATGCGAGCAACTTTCTCGCATGATTCCCAACCCCTGGAAAACGAGGAAGATACGAACAAGATTCAAGCATCTCGCAATCCCCTCCCCCCTGTTTTGCGATGCATCCATGGCTGCTGGCCTCCCACTCAACCTCCACAACGACTTCTCCCGATGCGCCTCTCTTCCCACGTCGCGTCGCCACTTCCGACTGCTCTTCGTGTCTCCCACTCCTCTGGTTTGGGCGCGATATCACCATCCTTCCTCCTATATTTCAACGTTCAGGATCTCTTCTTTTTCATCCCTCCAACTGCTTCCATGGCCTCCCCCCTTCACTCTATGGACCACGCTATGGCTGACGACGCCCTCGCTGCCGATGGTGAGGAGTTCCTCCTTGACGAGACTACGGAAGAAATCCACCTTTCGGAGCTCGAGACCTCCAACCTCCCCGCTGCTAAGAAGGCATGCATTAATATGAGCAATGATACCTCTTCGGGCTCCTCTGCTGCTGGCTCGGCCTCGCCCTCCGGCCATTCCGAGCTGCAGCGTGCTCCTACCCTGGTTCCCACTCTCCCGAGTGGATCTTCGGCTGCCTTGGGGAACTCTGCTCCCCTGCCCCGCGTTGCACCTACTGCTACGGTTGCAGCTCCTCCCGAGCAGCAGATTTTCCTCTGGCTGGCTCTGCTGCTGGGCCGATCCTGCTGGCAACCCCGGGCTTGCAGGCCCCCCCTCGCGCCCTTCGCCGCCCCCGTCTGGCGCAGGCTGGCCCCGCCCTGTTGCCTCGCCGCCGTCGCGTGGTTGTCACTCTGCTCCTCCCGGAGGCCGGGGCTGATGCGAATCGGGCGGACATCTTGCTCCGCCTTGGCGCGATGCTGAAAGGTCACATGTTCTCGAGCGGTACGATTCCCTCCTATGATGCCACCTCCGGGGAGGTTCTCCGGGTGCCCCGTCGCTCCTACGCGCGGTTGCTCTTCTCCTGGCCTTCTGCTGATGACGCTGTCTCTTTTCGTAACCTCTTTCCGCTCACGCTCAAGCTGGCGAATTCTCGTTCGGTCCTGCTCAAAGTTTACGAAGACCCCAACGCTGGTTTCACTGCTGCCAAGGCTGCTGGCGCCACCACCCTCTCCATCCGCGTTCCCACCGGTTATGAGCCGGAGGATATCAAGTCCTATATCCTCGCGGCTACCACGGATGACGGTCTGCCGTGGCTGAATGATCTCCAGCACCTCCACCGGGTGGAGGACCCGTATGAAGGGGTGGTGTATACTATTCTCGATGGTATCCCGATCCCCTCCGCCGATGACCCTAACTTCCAGCGCATTCCGGCTGCCATCCTCCTGGAAGAGGGTGGCCCCCCTATGCTACTGAATTTCTCGTCGCATGTGTGCCGCTTCTGCGCCAACAATCACCGTGATGCGGACCACGCTTCCTTCGCGGCACGCCGCAGGCAGCGCATCAACAATAGGCACGTGATTTCCGTCGCGCAGCTCCAGCAGACCAACGGTGCGCAGCTCGCCTCCCTGTGTACTCCGGCTATCCTCTCCGCTGGTTTCCTCGTTTCTCTTTGGTCTAACTCCCCACTAGTCAACCCCGCCCTGACCCTGATTATCTGTTCAGACATGCTTTATCAGACTGATTCCATGCCGACTGTTCTACTTTCCTGCTCTTGTGCTCCCACAACCCCCCTTCCTTCCCTATCCCCCTTTTTGTACCCCCCCGCCCTGCCCATCCTCCTCTCACCCGGTGCTCCTCGGTCTCTCACAACGTTCCTGTTACGATATACCCATGGACTTCCCTCAACATGCCTGTCCTTGCCTGGCTCAGGTACCATTCGCCCCCTCCATGCTCCTGGTCGCACCTATGTATTTCTGCCCATACTCTGGCCCTATGTGTCCGTTACACTCTCTTTTCCTCTTTCCCCTCCCCCACTCCTCCGACTTCCCGCTCTCCCTGTCCCACGTTATGCCCGTTTGACCCTGGTTTGGTGTTCTTGCCTTACCTTTTTTCCTTTGATATGCTGCCTGCCCTTTTCCACCTGCACTCAGCACGCTATGGCACCTTGGTTCCTGCCATCTGCTCACCCTTCTCCGTTGCCTCTCTTATGTTTGGCTTCCTCACCTCCCCTTTGGCCGCCCCTTCCCTTCCAGCCTGTCAGTGCTCACTTTTACGTCTCCTCACAACCTGATTTGTTGTTATCCTTTCCTACGACTAGGCCAGATTCTTGGATCCCACGCCGCCCCTACGGCAGTCCGCAACGACCCTGGGCTTCTGCTCATCGGACTGGACTCGGAGGTGGAGACTTGGACCTGCGTGCTGTGCGAATTTCAGTGTGGCCATGCACTCGACAGTGCGATGGCACACATCGCCTCCCCCACCCATTCGGCTCGCCTGCGGGCCACCGCTCACCTCCCGGCTGCCAAGGACAAGTACAGCACCTGGCGCGCCATGACGCTGCTCGAGACACCGCGTATCGCCGAGTTCCTGCGTGCCTAGCATTTCAGGCTGCGACGTTTATGCTCCCCCTTCTTAATCGATGTGGTTGCCTATGCTTTCTGCTGTCTTTCTCGTCGTTTTCACTTGTCCCACCCATATATAATAATGCGAATCAGGGGCACTGGCTTGCCCCTCGCACTCATCCCTTCTCTTCTCGCGCATCAACTCACTACCCCTGTGGATCCGTGTTCTTTCGAATGCGGGGGGTCCCTACATCTATTAAATAAGAACCTACATCCGTTTGCTAACACTCAATGTTAATGGTATCAACCACGCATACAAAATGAACTGCTTAAAATAATGGATTTCTTCCCACTTTGTTAAAGTTGATATCCTTGTTCTTTTTGACACACGTTTGACTTCAAATATCCCTAAACTCACACTCACTTTTCGTCCCAAGGAAGCCGCTCATGCACCCTCCTTCACTACTTCAACACACCCAGCACCTGGTGGTATCTCTGTCCTAATCTTTAACAAGGCTATCACCATCTCCTCACATGCACCTTCTCTCGACGGTAGACTCCTCTCGGTCCACCTGAACTATCTACATGAGCAAATGCGCCTAATCGCAATCTACGCCCCTACAGCTACTATCGCTCGTCGAATGTGGTGGCGGTCCACTCTCTCCGCTGCCCTAGAAGTCCCATCGTCGGCCGCCTTTACTATCCTCGCAGGCGATTTCAACTCGGTTGACTGTGCCCTTGATCGCAATCGTCTGCTGCATGGGCATGAGCGCAGTGAAGCAACCTTGTTTTCCAACCTCATGACACAGCACTCCCTCGCCGACTCATTTCGTCTTCTTCACCCCAATGTAACGCTCTTCTCTTTTTTTAGTCGCCAACGATCCAGTGCCTCCCCTTCAGCACCCCCTCCAGCAGCCCGCCTGGATCGTATCTATCTCTCCCGCACTGCACAACACCGTCTCTCTGCCACCCCTTATATTCTCACTCCCTCTGGTGTCTCGGATCATGCTCTGGCCCCACTTTGTTCCCTCCTGTTTGATAATCCAATGATCGCTCCAAGGCCTTGGCGCCTTAGTACGTCCCTCCTACACCGACCCGCTCTCCCTCGCATCCTTGATGATCACCTTAGTCTCCTCCCCCCCTCTCCCTCCCCTATCGACTGGGATCTGTGGAAATTCAGCCTCTGCCTCGCCCTCAAACGATTCTCTTCCCACGAGCGACAACGCGTCTCTAAAACTATGGACCACCTACGCCAACTGGTCTGCGCCTTGCAGCTCCAAGTAGCTACTCAATCATATGTTCCCTCGGTTACAAGCTCTCTCCTACGCGCCAAACAACAACTTGCTTCATATGAGGCTTCGAAAACGGCAGAAGTGGCCCTCAAAGCGAAACTCAAAGTTGAAGGTCATAGGGAAATGGGGCTCTCATCCCTGCTAGTCGGTCTTGGCTCACGCTCCAAAGCCTCTCTCATTTCGTCCATCTCTATGCCAAACGGGCAAGCCACCACGGATCTACCCACGATGACCATGATCTGTACCAATTTTTTTAAATCCCTCTATAGTGGACGAACCTGTATTTCGAGGGATGCTTCCTTTTGGCAACACATTCCCCGTACACATCTAACCTCCTCTCTTCTCGCCCACCTTGCTGCTCCCATCTCTCTGCACGAGGTTGGGAAAGCCATCTCTCAGCTTGCACGAGGGAAAACCCCAGGCCCTGATGGCCTCCCGGGTGAACTGTACAAACACTACAAGCCCAGATTTGCCCCCGCCTTCCTCGCTCTACTCAACCCAACGGCTCCGTTCACCTCCCTCCCCCCTTCCATGCTTCGAGGCCGCACAGTACTCATTCCAAAAAAAGGAGACTCCTCCCGGCCAGATAACCTTCGGCCAATCACCCTCATGAACGCTGACTATAAAATCCTCGCGTTGTGTCTAGCTAACAGGCTCCAAAAAGCCCTTCCGCGTATGATTCACCCTTCGCAAACGGCGTTCATTCAGCACCGGAAAATCGGGGATACCATCAATGATACACTTGACATTATGGACGGGGCCTTGTTCACCAATGCACCCCTCCTAGTACTCACTGTCGACCTTCGTAAGGCCTATGATTCTGTGGATCGTCAATTCCTTCTGCAATGCCTTGCACACTTGGGTGTTCCCGAAACTTTTTATCCATTGGGTCCGCCTTATGCACTCCGGCACATCCACCTGCATCTCAGTTAATAACAACGAGGGCCCTGTCTTCCCAGTTAACACGGGCGTTCGGCAAGGCTGTCCACTAGCACCACTCCTGTTTATCTGTATGATCGAAATCTTTCATCGTTACACTTCTCTCTACCTCCCTGGTTTTGCCCTTTCTCCCACGCAACGTCGTCTGATGGCCTGCTACGCTGACGATATCACCTTATTCCTTAATTCTAAGGCCGAACTCGCCATTTCTCTTGGCCTTCTTGCCCAGTTCGCCACTGTGTCGGGTGAATACCCCAACTGGGAAAAATGCTCAATCATACCTTTCAACGTCCCATCTTCTCACATCACTGCCTCCGGTCAAATCCCGATTCGCCTCCCACATGAAGCTGAACGAATACTGGGGATCTTCGTGGAACTTGGCTCCCCTGGGCTCACTACCTGGACCACAACCCTCGCTCGTGTACAACGCATTACCAAATTTCTCGCCACTCTTCACGCCACTGCCACGTGCCGGAAATACCTCTGCTCGACATACCTTAATTCTGTTATTTCTTTCCCTACTCGCTTTCAATCAGCTCCTACCGAGATTTGCAAAAGTCTTGATCGGACAGTAAGTACCTTCCTTGGGACGTCAAAGTTCAAAGAACAAGGACGTACTCAGCAACTGATTCCCAAAAGAATATTGTTCAACCGGGTTAAGCATGGTGGCTTAGGGGCAACGGCCCCCTCCACCCAAATTCGGGCTCTTTCGATTCAACGTGCCCTTCGCCGTTTTGGTGTTTCCCCCGCTGAATCGGTCGCTCGCACATGTATTCCCCTGCCTTACGGGCATCACGCTTTCCTTGCACACGAGGCCATTCTTCGTCCGGGCATTCTGCCCGCCTCCACCTCCTCGCGAATCCGTGACGAACTTTCTGCCTTCCTCTCTCTCAAGCCTACTATTCATCCTTCCCGACTTGACCCACGCTGTATTCTCAATGAACCTATTGCTTTCAACCGGTCTATCCTCAAACCCAACAATACCCTTTTCGGTACCCTTAAGGGGGAGCTTTTTCTTCTCTCTCTTGAAATAAGAGTAAGGCACATATTTCGTTCTACCTCCTCGGCTGCTCGTCCCATTTCTGACAAGGAATTTATCGAGCATTGTCCCCCCTCTGAGTACCCTGCTGGTCGTAGAATTCTTCACGATATCATTGAAGCCATTCCCCGTGAGTAGAAACTTCTACTCTCCAACCCGCCTTCTCCCCAGGTGGCGGTCGGGGATTGGTTTATCCCAGCTAACGCCCCTTTTACATTACCCTCCCTGGCGTTTGAAGCTGTTTCGTTCTCTCCACCCCGTCTGCTCACCGCACGTATCTTCCAAGTACCTAACGATTCCCTCATTCAAAAAGAAATGATTTGCATTTCCACATTTGATATTGCGCATGTAATGTGTGCTCATGTACAGGGTCGTCGGCTGTTTGGGCCTCTTCATGAGGGTGCAGGGCTCGGGGCGCGGCTGGAGATTCTCTCGGGGGGCACCCCCACACTCACATCCATCCGACACCTTCTCTATCAGCGGCAACCACTAGACCATGATACTCGGTGGACAGCAGCTCTCACTGGTCCTCCTCCTCCAGTTTTTCCTGACCTCTCTCACACCTTCCTTCGTGATCAGCCGAGTCTTCAACGGGACGTACTCTTCCGCTTTTACATCCGCTCCCTCCCGAGAGGATCCCGCTTCAACTTTGCAGCTGATCGGGGTATCTGCCTCTCCTGTCGAACTGACTCTTTGGAGACGCTCTCGCACCTCTTCTTTGAGTGCCCGGTAGCTGTCCCAGCGACTCAAGCTTTGCGCTCAGTTGCTCGTCGACACCTCGGAATTCACCTCTCTACAGAGCAAGTTTATTTTCCCCTTTCTTCAAGGGTTGGTCAAACTGTCCCTTGGAGTCTCCTCGTTGGCGCTGCGGCAAAGATTATCTGGAATACTCGGTGTGATAGGAGGTATCGCGATGTGACATCCTCATCGTTTGAAATCCTCCAGCTCATACTCGCTCAGTTCCTACTCGCCTTCAAAATATTCCTTTGGCGTTGTTCCAGACAATCTGCCAAAAAGAAGCGTCGGGCAGCGGCTTGCATCTCCCGGGCCTCAAAACTTCGCTTCATTGACATGTCGTTCGATGGCACGCCGCGCATTCATCCTGACTTACGAGCTTCATGGCTGCTCAATGATCCTTATCGACCTCCTTAATTGTTTTCGAGCCATATGAACAGAGCAAACCTCTTCCTAGAGGCTGTCTTACGGGACAGTTGAATAGCGTAGGTTTTTACGCACCTTCGCACATGGGGTTGGTTTGTTAGCCATTTTCAATTTGCTCTGTTCATCTCTGTGTGTCTCAACGGATGAACATCCGGCGCTCCCGTTTTGCCCGTGGGAACGACGGATCCGTCGCTCCTCCAGCGCCGGGTCGGCGGAACTCAAACCCCGCCAGCTGGGCCTTGTCGGGACCCGCTGCACGCGAACCCACTTCCCCGCCCCACCTGAGCGCCGCACCCATCGTGCATGTCTTCCCCTCGGAGACGCGGATACCAACCTGCCTCCGCGAAAGCAAATCTTCAGGAGACACAGCTCGCGAAAACTAATGCGAACACAAAAAGGCAGGCGAAAACAACAGGCCCTGGCAAAAACAACACATGCGATCCATACGAAGGAGCGCAACCCACCTGCGCGAAACAGAACCCTCTGCGCGCCACAACAGACTGCCCTCGCCGAGTTCGCAATCGTCGCCCTTCGCAAGGCGTGAGCAAGGTGTGGTTTAGGCGTGACCAAGGCGTGAAAGAGAACGGCTCATGCAGGATGTGACACGGCCATCTCCTCTTGTCAGAATGTTGTATTTGTCTAGCCTGCAGTGGGGTACTCTATAGCGAGTACAGCCCAATCTAAGGTTTGCTATTTGTATCTCAACTGCTGCTAGTCCAAACCCTTTTTCTGCTTCTAAACTTTCTCCTACTACTTCGACATGCTATCAGAGCAGGTCGACCCCCTTGGGTCGATCCTGTGGGTGGGCCCACCACCTAATGCTTCCGCTGCTGTTCTACTTGTCGCGCGCCTTGGTCGCGCGACGCCGACTTCCTGCCGTGCCGTGCGCTCGGGGCGCGCGGCGGTTTTCTGCCCGCCGTGCGCCCCGAGGCG
Source organism: Closterium sp. Yama58-4 (assembly GCA_947470075.1). Taxonomy (NCBI): domain Eukaryota; kingdom Viridiplantae; phylum Streptophyta; class Zygnematophyceae; order Desmidiales; family Closteriaceae; genus Closterium; species Closterium sp. Yama58-4. Next base: position 652,181 of record CANIUD010000700.1, read on the forward strand.
CGCGGCGGTTTCCTACCGTAGAGGATGTCAAGATTACGAGACTGGGAATGGTTGAACTAACAGAGAAATCAGTACAAATAGCTAACCCTAGAATTGTGTACCCCATACAGGCTAACCCACTGTAGCCTAACAAACCAAACATATATAATGTTTGACACACCCCCATAGGCAAAGTGGGGGAGACCTAGGGGTCACAAGACCAGTCAAGGCAAAGTAAGGCAAACAAGCTCAGGGTGGATCTCGAGGATTCCACACAAATTCCGAGCACAAACAAGCGGTCACAAGACCAGTTCACATGCAGGTTTATAATAGAGCAAGACGTACAATGATCACAACCTAGCAAGAGTAAACATGCAGGTATATAAATATATAGTGATCACAGTACAGGCAAAGTCAAGAAGTGAGCAAGTGAGGGCCAGTAGGCACAAGACCTAACAGAGTACAGAAGCGCTGATGATCACAAGGCTGGAGTGCCTTGGTGAACACATCAGCAGTGTTGGCCTCAGTGGCCACGTAACGCAGACGAAGCTGACCGCGCTGCTGCAGCTCTCGAGCAAGGAAGTACCGCAGAGCAATGTGCTTCGTTCTGTGCTCCAGTCTGTGCTCCTCACACAAGGCAATGGCAGCCTAGGGCAATGGTGAGCTCAGTAGGGGAGCGAGCTAGAAAGGAGTCCCTGACTGTGCGCAGAGAGTCAGGGAGGCGGGTGACAATGTGGTAGAGGGTGAGCCAGAGCGGGGGGGGGTTGCTAGCAAGGAACTCGGCAGGCATAGCAGCGCGAAAACGGGCCTCACTAGTCTTGAGGTGGGTGATGAGATCAGCGACAGTGTGAAAGGAGGCCAGGTCGGGGAACAGGTAGGGCAGGGAGAGGCGGCCTAGGGTGGCAGACGCAGGCGAGGAGTAGCGAGCAACTACGGCTGTGTACAGTTCCTTAGCAGTCTTGCACTGGCCGAAGTGCTCGCGCTCATCTAGCGGCAGGGAGTTGCGGATAGCAAAGCGAGCGTGTGCGTCGCGGGTCTGCCACTGGGAGCGCAGTGTGCTAGCAGCAGAGGAGTCAGGGGCAGTAGCATGGCCTAGGGCGTGGTCGTACAGTGAAATGTCTTCCTTGGCAGTGAGCTGTAGGAAAAGGTGCAGATCATCGAGCCAGGTGTCAAATTTCACTGGGCGGCCCTCAGCGTCGAAGGCTAGAACAGGAGCAGTAGCCATGGTAGCAGGAGGAGGAAGAGTAAGTAATAAACGTGGCAGTGACAGTAGCAGCAGGGCAAGGCAAGGCCGGGGCAGTCGAGACAGCGGCAGCAGATGCTGCAGGTTCGGCTACGGCTGCTGCTGCTGGGTCGGCGGCGGCTGCTGCTGCAGAGGCAGCGGCGGCTGATTCTGCTGTAGCTGCGGCGGCCGCTGCTGTAGATTGCGGCGGCTGCTGCTGCCGTAGATGCGGCGGCGGCCGCTGCTGTAGATGATGCGGCAGCTGCTGCCGCTGTAGATGCAGCGGCGGCTGTTGCAGACGGCGCGGCGGCTGCTGCTGCTGGAGATGCAGCGGCGGCTGCTGCTGCTGTGGATGCAGCGGCGGCTGCTGCAGAAGATGCGGCGGCTGCTGCTGCTGTAGCTGCAGCGGCGGCTGTTGCAGTAGATGTGGCGGCTGCAGCTGCTGTAGATGCAGCGGCGGCCGCGGCAGGGGAGGCGGCGGCGGCTGCTGCAGCAGTTGCGACGGCCGCGACTGCAGTCTCTGCCGCGGCTGTTGCTGAAGGCCCGACCGCGGCGACGAAGGCGCGGGGGGGTCGAGCGCAGCACGGAGCAGCGCGACGGGCCGCGCTCGAAGAAAAAAGAGCCGCGCGCGCCGGCGGCTAGCTAGGCGCGCGCGAAAAACTGCCGCGCGCGGGCTGCTGGCTTGTCGCGCGCACGAAATAGGCCGCGCGCGGGCGGCTAGCAGATCGCGCGCGGTAAAAAAAAAGGATAGCGCACTAGGGGCGCAATAGGAGGCGCACTAGGGGCGCAATAGGAGGCGCACTAGGGGCGCTTGATAGGTATGTAGGTAGTTAGGTGGGCCCTTAAAAACGGTCCTAGGGAAGGACCTGCTCTGAAACCATGTCAAGATTACGAGACTGGAATGGTTGAACTAACAGAGAAATCAGTACAAATAGCTAACCCTAGAATTGTGTACCCCATACAGGCTAACCCACTGTAGCCTAACAAACCAAACATATATAATGTTTGACAGAGGACCCCCGCGCGCCCCCGCCCTGTCCGTTGCGGCGCCCTGGGGGACCCGCGCGCAGCCCCCGCTGCCCCGTCGGCGGTCGCGTCGCCCCGCCACCCCGTCGCGCCGCCCTGGGGAGCCGCGCGCGACCCCTCGCTGCCCCGTCGACGGTCGCGTCGCCCCGCGGGACCCGCGCGCGATCCCCGTCGACCCTCGCGTCGCCCCCCGGAGATCCGCGAGCCGCCCTGGAGCCGTGCGCGACCCACCCCCTGCCCCGTCGCGGCACGGCTCCCCACCCCCTGCCCCGTCGCGGCGCCCTGGGGGGCTGCGCGCGGCCCCTCGCTGCCCCATGGTGGCGCCCTGGGGGCCGCGCGCCTTCCCCCTCGCCGTCCCCCGCGCTCCTACCCCGTTCCGCCCGTTTTAGGGTTTGGGGGTGGGGAGTGTGGGGGTGGCGGGTGTGGGGGTGCCGGTTGTGTGCCCCGTCCCCTCCTTCTCCTCCTCCTCCGTCTCCCGCTGCTGCAGCTGCCGCTCAGGGGGGTGGGTGTGTGGGGAGCCGACGGAGTGGTACTAGGGGGGTGAAAGGGGAGTGGAGCTAGGGGCGAAGCAGGGGGTGTGTGTCGAGGGGTGTGGGACTGTTGGGGGAGGTTGAGCGGAGGCCGCCGTCGTGTCGTCTGCAGCGCCTGTATTCCGGGGTTCTGATAGCCACCGGTAGCTCAGAGAGCCGGTTGCACCTGTCGCCCGTGGGTCCGTTGCTCCTGTCGCTGCTGATCAGACGCAGAGCCTGTTACTCCTGTATTCCGGGGCCCTTGCTCCCGGTAGCCACTAGAGCTGCACCAGAGCCGTCTGTTGCCCGTGTGTCTGCAGCTTCAGTCGTCGCCTCCACTCTTCTCTCCTCTCGCCAGCCCTCCTCCTCCTCACTTGCCCTCTGTGACTGCCTCTAGCTTTGCTCATAAAATGTGAACTACTATTATGACTGCTTGTTGTGCTGATTACACCCCACTTTGGCTATGGGGGTGTGTCAGAATGTTGTATTTGTCTAGCCTGCAGTGGGGTACTCTATAGCGAGTACAGCCCAATCTAAGGTTTGCTATTTGTATCTCAACTGCTGCTAGTCCAAACCCTTTTTCTGCTTCTAAACTTTCTCCTACTACTTCGACACCTCTCTCCTGCTGACACGTGCCACTTCGTCGGTTGGCGTGAACCATGCACCAATCCCGCTCCAATCCCGTCCAATCCCGCTCCCTTTCCATGTTGCCACGTGCGCGCTCACCAACCTCCGCGCAACATTGTGGACAGGCTTCGCGACCGACTATTGGCCAGCCAATCCACCCCTTGGCACAGCCAGTCCGCACTTTGGCACAGCCAATCCACCCCTTCGCATGCATCGACGAACGGACGAGATTCGTCACGCATGCCAACTGTGGACGTGACGAATCTTGCCTTGCTCCCGGACGTTGCTAGCGCTGGGGGGGTATGTCAAGGACGAGGGTCTCATTATTTCATTTGTTGCTAGGTTGTCAAATTTTCTTCTCCCCTTCTGCTCCCACCATCTTAGCCTCCACCTTCTAGCGTGCCTCTTCACGGCCCTAGATCCCCCGTAGAGCGTTACGGACATTTGACGAGGTTTCCAGAGTTGCTTCGTCACGCGCATAGTAGTAGTAGCATCGCGCTCACGAGGTGTAGTGTATCGTTGCTTCCGCGTACGACGATGGGTGAACCCGTTGACACGTCGTCCGTGCAGGCCTTCAAGCCCTTCCGTTATGTGCCTTACCGCAATGTCCCGCTGGTGGTGACGGACCCCGATTATAACTCGCTGATGGACGAGAAAGTGGACTTCACTCCCGCTACCATGACGTTGGCGCTGCTGTGAGTGCTTGCGCACGTTGTTTGTAGGGTTTAGGGCATTCAGCAGACACCGTGCAGAGGGTCAACTGGCTCATGTGTTGCACGCAAAATGTTTGCAGGCACGCAGAGTCGACCGTAGAACCCAAGCTCAACACGCGACTAGTGCCCGCTGAGACCGTCAGCCGCAGGATCGAAGACGGGGAGAAGTTCTGCATGCCTCCGATGATTAATCTTTGCGGCGGCGTTGTCATCGCCGTGCCCATCGTAACAACGTGAGTTGATTCGGTTCTCAGTAGCGGTGTTTTTTTCATGTTCTGCAGATGGTTTCTCACCTGTTGCGCAGGGAGAGCGCTGCATAGACAGAACGGCCTATTCGTTTCCCTTATTGGTTTTTTGCCCTGCCACAGCACGGAGGAACTCCCGGGCAGGCACTGCAGCCTTCTCCTTGTGGCACACGCTAATGATCTTCGGGAACTCGCGAGCGAGAACCGCACAGTGGTTTTCCATGTGGACCCGAAAGCCAGACTGCGCTTCCACGATGTCGTTTTCAACACCGTGCACGAGTGAGTATGAAGTCGTGCTCTGATCGATTCGACGAACCGTGTGCAACGCATTGACACACTCGTTTGTAATTGTCTTACGCAGGTGGATCATGAGCACTGCTCGTGCGCAGGCACTATCGAGCCTCGGCGGGGCCGGTTTCGAACGGCCGAAAGAGTCCGACATCGACGAACGTTTGGAGAGGTGGAAGAACGTGGTTCGTCTGGTGAGTGTGAGATGTCGCATACGCTACTGTTCCTTCGAGCCTATTCTATGCACGACCGCTCACGAACGTATATCTTCCGCATGCGTGGGCTGCGCAGGATTGCGGTAACCTGAGAGACACCGCACCCGTCACTGGTCTACGCGTGGCGGAGGTGTATAAAACGTTCCTCGCCCACATGGAAGCCGTCGTTGCGCAACTCTCGTCGTACGAATTCAAGCTCATGGGGCGCAAGGAGCTGAAGCCGTTTCGTCAACAGATTGCGCAGTACATAGAGGGTATCGCGCTCGGGCAGAAGTTCGAAGGCGCCCTTTTGCAGCAAGGGACAGCAGCTTCTGTGGAGGGTGAGGAGGATGCTGTCGGAAGTTCCGTGCACGCTGATGAGGATCACGCTGGCGGGTCGTCGGTTGCCGCTCCGGCCGCGTTAGGAGTGACGTTGCACAAGGAAGGTGCGGGACGGGGCAATCCCAAGGGTGGCAACGGGAAGCCGAGGGAGGTGGCTGAGGGGGGCAAGGGAAAGCCGAAGGAGGCGTCCGAGGGGAGCAGGGGGAAGCAGAAGGAGGTGTCTGAGGGGGATGAGTGGAAGAAGGAGAAGCGGAAGTTGAAGGAAAAGCTGGATGAGGAGAGGAGCGAGAAGGAGCGTCTGCGGGAGGAGCTGCGGAGTAAGGATGCTGAGCTTGCGGAGGAAAAGGAGAAGGGTACCAAGTATGTCGGGCACGCAAAACAAGTACTTGATAAGGCGGCGGAGGTTTCTACAAACGCAGCGGCCACGCTGGATCGTTCCCGAGCGATGCAAGAGACCCTTGCCAAGGGCGTCGAGCAGCTGGTGGATGATCACGCCAAGGCAGCGGCGAAGACAGAGGAGACGGTGAAGTCTGTGGAAACGTCGCTTGCTGGTGTCGGAGACAAGGTCAAGACGGCCGCAGAAGGTGCCGTTGCGGGGCTTGGGCAGCAGGTCGACAAGGCTGTGAAGGCTGCTGTGACGTCTGCTGTCTTGGATGCAGCGAAAACCATGCAGGATGTTCTCGTCGAAGCCGTCAAGGGGGTGGTCAACAAGAGGATGGAGGAGATTAAAGCCTCCATTGTCGCGCAGGTCGACAAACGTGTCCGCGAGGTTGTAGCTGAGTCAACCAAGGGTTTGAAGGCGGACATCGTCTCCATGGTTCTGGACACGACGAGGCAGGCCTTTGGCGAAGCTGGCTTCGCAGCTCTTCCGAGCGTTTTTGGTGCCGCAACAGCTTTGGCACGCCAAGGTGGAGGAGGGGGTGCAGGAGGAAAGCATCCTCGTGGGGATGATGGGAGTGATACGCATGGCGGGATGGGAGGAGATACTGTCCACAGCGAAGTCGCGCGGCATAAACGATCGAAGGCTGGCTGGCTGGAGAAGGGTGTGGGGGACGTCCCATCGAAGCTGGCATCTCGTGCGGAGGGTGGTGTTGCACCTTTGCACATAGACCTCACCCTGGGCACACCGGTGAGGCGTGCAGACGGTCGGGCCAACATTGGGGCGTCCTTGCCGTCGCAAGGTTTAGTTGCGGTCGGGGCTAGCAGGGTTCATGGTGCGCAACCACCAAGCGGAGGTGGCATTGTGTTGGGCCTTCCGACGAAGACTCTCGCTGGCCGTGGAGGTGTGGAGCAGACTGGTGCGGAAGGTGCTGTTCAAGGGGCGGCGCCGCGGACCCAGGAGGTGCCCGGGGCCCCGCAAGGAGACGTTCACGATTTCCTGGCAGGGATGCGAGCCGCCATGGAAACGGGTCAGCAACAGCACCCGGTGGTTGACAAGGGACTTGCGGCAATCCGGGCGGGATTGCAAGAGCTCCAGCCCGCGGGCGATCACCATGCGCATGCGCAGCCTCAGCGCCCCGTAGCCTCCACACCTGCTGCGGACGACGACGTACCTGCAAGCGGGGCTATACCGCCCGAGGGTCAGCTCAGCTTCCCTCCGGACTTGTTCGGCATTGATCTTGGTGAGGCTGATACGTACGCACAGGAGTGGCAGGCAGGTCATGGCGACTCGGATGGCGAAGCGGAGGAGAACGTGGATAACGAGGAGAACGAGGAGAAGGAGGATACGGAAGGCCTCCATGTACTTGGTGCCGCGGAAGGAGAGGAGACTGACGGCAAGGCTGGTGGTGCTTTGGCGGAGGTTGAAGGGGGCAGGGGTCGAAAGGGCGCTGGCGTCCGCAAAGATAGAAACTCGCCTGGATGGACCGCCGACATTGTGGGTGGAGGCCACTCCCGCTACCTGGGCTACTCGTTGAAACGGGCGGACGTGGAGTTTACAGTGTCCGTAGCCATGATTGTGTGGGACGGATACGTGTCGAAGGTGCTGTGGGGCGCCTACAAGGAGGGTCCAAGATGTCAGAATCACTAGGCAAGAATGATGAACTAGCAGAAGTTTGGGTACAAATATGAAACCCTAGTTGGGGTTGTACCCCATATTGGCTACCCCACTACAGCCTACAAGCATAATACAGTTTAACACACCCCCATAGGCAAAGTGGGGGAGAACAAAGGGTCACAAGACCAGTCCAGCAAAGCAAAGCAAAGCCCAGGGTGGATCACAACGTCACCACACTCCGAGCACAAGTAAAGGCCACAAGGCCAGTTCACATGCAGTGCTAGATATAGTACAAGACAAGCAACACAGTGATCAAAACCTAGCAAGCAAGCAACAAGATATATATAAAGTACAGTACAAAGAATGTCAAGCAGTGAGCAAGTGAGGAAACGTGGACACAAGGCCTAAAGAAGTACAGTGCCGCTGATGATCACTAGGCGGGAGCGCCTTGGTGAAGATATCAGCAGTGTTGGCCTTCGAGTCCACGTACACAAGCCGAAGCTGACCGCGCTGCTGAAGCTCTCGAGCAAGAAAGTAGCGAAGAGCAATGTGCTTCGTCCTGTGCTCCAGTCTGTGCTCCTGACACAAGGCAAGAGCCGCCTTGTTGTCACCATACAGAACTGGAGGAGAACTAGGCCGCTCTCCCAAGTCAGTCAGCAGGTAGGTGAGCCAGCGTAACTCCTGTGCAGCCATGGCTGTGGCGTAGATCTCAGCCTCACAACTAGAGCCGAGAACAGAGGAAGAGCGGGTGGACCGCCACGAGACAGAACCTGAGCCAAGGCTGAAGGTGTAACCCTGTGACGACCGCTGCGTAGCCAGGTCGTCCACCCAAGAGGCGTCCGAGTGACCAGTGAGGACAACTCTGTCGCGTCCTCCAAGCACCAGCCCCATGCCTGATGTACTGCACAGGTAACGCAGTACCCTCTTAGCAGCCTCCCAGTGCTCTCGCCTGTGTCTCCCAGGCGCAACGTAACGAGCAAGGATGCTAAGAGGGTACGCGAGGTCAGGTCGCGTGCAAGTCATCAGGTACATGAGGCAGCCTACAAGCTCTGGGTACGGGCCACTCGGCTCTACGGACTCGTCCGAAGGTGGAGCTGAGAGCGAGTGGCTGGTAGCCAGAGGTGTGGCCTGTGGTGAGGAGAACTGGAAGCCGAAGCGCTGAAGGACCTGCTGCACCATGTGTGACTGAGTCAGGGTGATGGTGCGGCGAGCTCTGTCCCGGGTGATCTGCAAGCCAAGGTAGCTACGCAGTTCACCCAGGTCAGTGCAGGTGTGTCTCTTCTGCAGCTCCGACTTCACACGAGCGAGTGCCTCAGTGTCAGCAGTAGCAAAGACCAAGTCGTCGACGTACACGAGGATGTAGAACGGCGGCAGCGACGTGTCTGTGCGCAGAAACAGCGACGGGTCAGCAGTAGACGGCGCGAACCCAAGAGCCGCAAGAGTAGTCCTCAGTGTGTCGTGCCACTCACGTGGCGCCTGGCGGAGACCGTAGACTGGCCGGCGGAGACTCCACTGGGTACCAGGGGGAAACGACCCAGTAAAGCCAGGTGGGCGGCGCAGCCAGATCTCCTCGTGCAGGCTGCCCTGCAGGAACGCTGTGCTGAAGTCAAGAGAGTGAAGCTCGTAGTCACGCTGAGCAGCAACGTGCAGCAGAACCCGAAGAGTGGTCATCTTCGGGGTGGGGGAGAAGGTCTGGAAGAAGTCGACCCCCTGACGCTGACTGAAGCCTCTAGCAACGTAACGAGCCTTGAAGACAGGCGGAGAACCTGGCGGCCGCTTCACCCTGAAAATCCACATGCCATCGACGATGTTCGCCCCAGGAGGGGGAACCTCGTCGACGTAGGTGCCTGTGGACTTCCAGGATGCCATCTCTGCGTCCATGGCTGTCTGCCACTGAGAGGAGTAGGGACCCGAGATCGCCTCTGCGTAAGTGCGCGGAGTGGGGATGTCTACTGCATCCGGGTCTCCCTCAGGGGCAAGCAACCAGGCCACAAGATGAGGTACAGCAGCCGCAAGAGAGTCAAAGTCCTCCTGCCTGTCCTCAAGGACGTCCGTGCCAAGAGCACACTCACCCCCGACGGACGGAGGACAGACAGACCCAGACTCAGTAACAAGAGTGGCGGCGTAGTCTAGACGACAGGCAGCAGCAAAGTCGACAAGCTCAGCGACCAGGGCAGACGCAGCAGCAGACTCAAACGACGGGTCAGTGACAACAGTGGCGAGAAGACGCGTGACTGTAGGGTGCTCAGCGCGATACCGGTCAGACTCAGGGTCCGGAACGGCAGGCAAAGAGGACGCAGGAGGAGACGGTAGAGGGACACGCCGAGGAGCAGTAGAGGGACGCAGAGTCATGTAGTGAGTGCCTGGGACAGGAGGAGGACGCTCACGACGGACACGACTACCAGTGCGAGCAGGACGAACAGGCGACGCAGGACGAGACTCAGGCTCACGACGCTCTGTAAGACCTCCTCTGGGACCAGTATAAGGAGAGGGAGCAGGGAGAGGCGAGGCAGGCGGTAACTGTGACTGCGGCTGGACAGGCGGAGGACACTCTACGGAGGGAGGAGGACAAGGAGGAGGAGCCTGCCCAAGAACCTGCTGAAGGAGCGGTACGAAGTACGGTCGCGGCCGCGCAGCGTCTCCAGAAGCAGGCGGGACTCCAGCGGCCGGGTCCTCAGCACCAGTAGGAGCTCCAGCGTCCGGGTCCACAGCTCCAGCAGCAGCTCCACCGTCCGACTCCTCAGCACCAGCAGCAGCTCCACCAGGTGGGTCCGCAGCACCAGCAGCAGCGCCACCCCCAGAGTCGGCAGCTCCAACTCCGCTAGCACCGCCAGCGCCAGAGTCCCCAGCTCCAGTCACAGAGCTCCCAGAACAGCCAGTCCCGACAGCTCCAGTACCCCCAGTACGAGCACCCCCAGGACGAGCAGCTCCAGCACCCCAAACTCCAGCCGAGCCACTAGGACGGCGAAAGCGTCGGACGTACCAGTCGCGAAGCTGCTGCGGTGTGAGAGACTGCTCAGCACCCCGAACCGGAGCACCCCCAGACGCAGTAACCCGAGGCTCCGTAGGCTCAGTAGCAGCACCCCCAGGCTCAGTACCCGCAGGCTCAGCACCCCCAGTCGCAGCACCCCCAGGCTCAGCACCCCCAGGCGGCAAACTCTCAGGCACAGTACCCTCAGCTCCAGCACCCGTAGTCCCAGCACTCCCAGGCCCCGCACCCGCAGGCTCAGCACCCCCAGGCTCCGTACTCTCAGGCACCGTACCCTCAGCTCCAGCACCTGCCGCCCCAGTACCCCCAGGCCCAGCACCCCCAGGCTCAGCACCTCCAGGCTCAGCACTCCCAGCAGCACCACCCGCAGCAGCACCTGAGTCACCTGTGACCTCGACAGGCTCAGCGACGGGAGGAGGGTCTACCTGAGAGACACCTGAAGGAGCAGGACCCTGAGGGGGAAGGGGGTCTACCGGAGGGGGACCAGGAGCAAGGAAAAGCGGCGGGGGAGGGAGGGGGGCAGTGCGGTAGGGGAAGAGACGGTAAAAGGGGACGGACTCGTCAAAGGTGACATCCTGAGAGGCGAAGACCCGGCGCGAGGTGGGGTGGTAAAACTGCCAGCCAGGCGCGTCAGGGACAAAGCCAAGGAAGACACAGGGAAGCGTGCGGGAGGAGAGCTTGTCCGCGGACGTATCGCGGACAAGGGCACGAGCACCCCACACCCGGAAGCGCGACGCATCGCCAACCTCCCCCGTCCAACGCAGTGTGGGCGAGGTCTCCGGCAAGGAGACACGGGGCCAGAGGTTGAGCTGATGCGCGGCGTACCGGACAGCAAACGGCCACAGAAAATGGGGAGCCGCCGCGTGGACCAAGGAGGTACGAGCGACCTCCATGACCAGGCCAATGCGGCGCTCAGCAACCCCATTCTGCTATGGGGAGTCCGGAAGCGTGAAGGTCTGCTCGATGCCCTCCGCCTGACAGAAGGTCCTCAAGAGGTCGGAGGAGAACTCACCACCTCTGTCAGAGTGCAGACGCAGGACAGGAAGATCCGTCCGGAAACGGCGGCGGAGCTGGAGACGAACCGTGCGGATCCAAGGGATCAGAACAGCAGGGACCTCACCCTTGGTGCGCAAGGGGAAGACCGTGGTGTAACGCGAGTAGTCGTCGACAACCAGCAAAAAGTACCGCTCACCGCCCTGACCACGAACGCGGGCTGGGCCCCACACGTCCAGGTGGAGGGTCTCCAGAGGAGCCTCTGTCGGGGGGAACGAGGAGGAGTGAGGGGCGGCGCGCTGCCGCCCCTCGACGCAAGGAAGGCAAGGCGGCGCAGGCGAGGCAGGGAGGGGAGGGAGGGACCTGGGAAGACCGGACACAAGGAGGCGACGGTGCATGCCACGAAGGCGTGGCAGGGAGGGGTGACCCAGGCGGTGGTGCCAGAGAAGAGTCTGGTGCGACAGGGAACGACACTCACAGGCGTGGGCCACCAGACCTGACGCAGACACCTGACCGACAGCAGCTACCTGGGGAGACGCAGTGGTCAGTGTGTAGAGACTCGACCCCGGCCGACGGGTGAACGTAGCCAGGTGACGGCCGGTCCTGGAGCACGTGCAGATCGCCACACGCTGTCCGCCAGGGGTAAAGGTGTCAACCCACTGATCCTGGAGGACAGCGTTGCTCACCAGGTTCGTCGAGAACGAGGGGAGGTGGAAACCCGACAACGAGCCAGACGGAACCGCCGGACAAGGGAGGACAGTGGTGGACTGGGTGTCAGAATCCCAGCCACTAACCACTGGGATAAAAGGGCTTGTTTATATAGCGGGTGAGTGCGCCCATAACCCCCCAGACCGACGTGCCTGTAACCCTTCCCTAGGATCATCGGGGATCCCCAGTGGACCTCTGACACCCCCCTGCACTGGGATGCCCGAAGTGCACACACCGGGAATCGAACCCGAGACCTTCGCTCTGATACCATGTCAGAATCCCAGCCACTAACCACTGGGATAAAAGGGCTTGTTTATATAGCGGGTGAGTGCGCCCATAACCCCCCAGGCCGACGTGCCTGTAACCCTTCACTAGGATCATCGGGGATCTCCAGTGGACCTCTGACACCCCCCCGCACTGGGATGCCCGAAGTGCACACACCGGGAATCGAACCCGAGACCTTCGCTCTGATACCATGTCAGAATCCCAGCCACTAACCACTGGGATAAAAGGGCTTGTTTATATAGCGGGTGAGTGCGCCCATAACCCCCCAGACCGACGTGCCTGTAACCCTTCCCTAGGATCATCGGGGATCCCCAGTGGACCTCTGACACCCCCCTGCACTGGGATGCCCGAAGTGCACACACCGGGAATCGAACCCGAGACCTTCGCTCTGATACCATGTCAGAATCCCAGCCACTAACCACTGGGATAAAAGGGCTTGTTTATATAGCGGGTGAGTGCGCCCATAACCCCCCAGGCCGACGTGCCTGTAACCCTTCACTAGGATCATCGGGGATCTCCAGTGGACCTCTGACACTGGGCAAGGACTGGGCCCCCAGAGGGGTCAGCCAAGGAGACTGGGACCGGTGCAGGAAGCGGTGTGAGCTCAGTACTGTCACGGAAGAAGCAACGGGAAGCACCTGAGTCAAGGGTGAAGGTGTGACAGGCCTCAGCCGGTGCGGTACCTGAGAGAGCAGTCTCTGTGGGTGCTGTACCTGAGAGAGCAGACTCGAAACCAGCCGGGACAGCACTGGGGGGGGCAAGTACAGGGGGCACCATACCAGAGAGAGCGGACTCACTAGTACCCAGGGCAGCGGGCTCTATACCTAGGTCAGGCGGCACACACAAGTAACAGTCTCCCTCGGCACTAACAGTCAATGCATACATGGCAGCAATAATAGCATCATAGTCAAGAGCAAAGACATCAACACCAGCCCTCATGAGCTCAGCCCAGCGGGGGCGCTCAACATCCGCACCCATCTCCTCACGCCAAGCGTCGTCAAGGCGGGAGAAGCAGCGGTACGGGGTGTGGAACCTCCCACACGTCTGTCCCTTGCGGTCACCTGTGCGAATGACATAAGAACAGCGGGCACTGGCCCCCGACGTCCCACGCTGAGCAAGCCACTCACGAAGCTGCTGGGTCGTCTGGGGACGCTGCTGCTGCTGGGAGCTCTGGCCCGAGCCAGTGCCTCCACTCCGACCTCCGCCGCCACCACTACCACCGCTCCGACCGGCACCGCCACCACCGCCACCACCGCCACCGCCGCCACCGCCGCCGCCGCCACTACTGCCACTGCTTCCTCCGCCGCCCCCGTCTCCACCACCGACCCCACTCCCACCAGCGCTCCCGCCACCGCTCCCTCCAGCACCGCCTCCCCCCCCACCTCCCCCACCTCCTCCCCCCCCAGTGCCACCACCACCACTTTTGCCCCCCTTGCCCTTGCCGGTGCGGCGCCTCCCACCAGGAGTAGAAGCAGCGCCAACAGACTCAGCACCAAGGAAGTCAACAGCAGCAGCAGCAGCGTAGGAGGGAGCGAGGGGAGAGGGAGAACACCCCTCAAAGATGGGGGTGCGAGGAGCGCCACGAGCAGCACCAACAGCTACAATGCTCTTTTCGGCCGCGAGCAGCTGCTCCTCTAGGAGGGCGACTGTGAGCTCAGTGGGACAGCGAGCAAGGAAGTGGTCTCGAACTGAGCGGAGGGTGTCAGGGAGACGGGTGACTATGAAGTGGAGTGTCCAGTACAGTGGAGGGGGGTTCTTAGCGCAGAACTCGGTGGGAAGGGCGGCACGCAGGCGAGCATCACTAGTGCGAAGGTGGGTGATAAGATCGGCGACTGTAGTAAAGGTGGACAGATCGGGGAACAGGTACGGCAGCATGAGGCGGCTAAGCTCGGCTGTGGCAGGCGAGGAGTAGCGAGCGACGACAGCGTCGTACAGGGCCTTAGCGGATTTGCAGTCGCCAAAATGCTCTAGCTCAGCTAACGGCAGGTGACTGCGAATGGCTAGGCGAGCAGCTGCGTCACGAGTCTGCCAGTGGGAACGAACACTAAGCTCAGCTGTGGCAGGAGGGGCAGGCGCAGCACCAGACGCGTAATCATAGAGCGACACATGTTCCTTGCTATCGCTCAGGAGGAACAGCTGCAGGTCATCTAGCCAAGCGGTGAACCGCACAGGGCGGCCCTCAGCATCGAACGACAGCACGCGGATGGAAGCCATAGCGACAGTGTGACAGAGTAACGCAAGCTGCCGCAGCAGGGGAAGGCGACTGTGCACGGATAGAGAGCAGCGGGCGAGGCTGGCGCTACGGGCAGGCGGCGCTGCAAGCGGTCAGCGCGACGGGAGGGCGATGCTGCGAGCGGGCAGCACGGCGGACGGGCCGGGAAGCGGGCAGCGCGGCGGGCAGGCGGCGCTGCAAGCGGGCAGCACGGCGGGCGGGCGACGCTGCGTGGCGGGCGGGCCGCGAAGCGGGCAGCGGGCGGGCGGGCGGGCTGCGAAGCGGGCAGCGGGGCGAGCGGGCTGCGATGCGGGCGGGCCGCGAAGTGGGCAGCTAGCGGGCGGGCGGGCTGCGAAGTGGGCGGGCCGCGAAGCGGGCAGCGGGGCGAGCGGGCTGCGAAGCGGGCGGGCCGCGAAGCGGGCAGCGAGCGGGCGGGCGGGCTGCGAAGTGGGCGGGCCGCGAAGCGGGCAGCGCGCGAGCAGGCTGCGAAGCGGGCGGGCCGCGAAGCGGGCAGCGAGCGAGCGGGCTGCGAAGCGGGCGGGCCGCGAAGCGGGCAGCGAGCGGGCGGGCGGGCTGCGTAGCGAGCGGGCCGCGAAGCGGGCAGCGAGCGGGCGAGCGGGCTGCGAGCGGGCGGCTCGGCGAGGGGCGCGCGAGGGCGCTAGTGAAGGGGCGCGCGAGGGCGCTAGCAAGGGGCGCGCGAGGGCGCTAACGAAGGGGCGCGCGAGGGCGCTAACGAGGGTGCGCGCGAGGGCGCTAACGAGGGGCGCGCGAGGGCGCTAACGAGGGCGCACGAGGGCGCTACGAGGCTAGGGCACGGGGTAGCGTGGTAACCGCAGCGAGCGGTGGTGGGCCCTTAAAAAAACGGTCGGTAGGTCCTAGGGACCTCCTGCTCTGAATACCATGTCAGAATCACTAGGCAAGAATGATGAACTAGCAGAAGTTTGGGTACAAATATGAAACCCTAGTTGGGGTTGTACCCCATATTGGCTACCCCACTACAGCCTACAAGCATAATACAGTTTAACAGGTGAAACTCCCCCATCGTGACCCCAGGAATGGGCATTGGCCAAGAGACTTCCGAAAGGCCTGTGGACATGCATGTGGTCTCGTACCATCTGCGGCGACAAAGACAGGTGTGGTTTCCTCGCGGATGTTTTTGGATTTTTACTAGTGCGGATGTTCAGATCATATGCTTGTACACCCTCTCTGACCTGTTTACCCACGTCTCGCAGGCTGACCAAGTTTTTCACGCACGTCTCTGCGTATCAGAGCGGTGGTTTGGACTTCCAGCCCGCTGTGAGTCTGGCCGTCGGTGCCATTGCGGCCAACGCGGAGGCGCGTGACATGAAGGCTGCTATCGCGTATGGGGTCACCATCGCGTCCACGGTTGCTGCCGCCTGGTACTTGGCCTCACAGAGGGCCCCTCAATTCGCTCAAGCTTGCCAGTGCGCTGTGGATGTGGGGACGAAGCTCGACCAGGCCAATGACTTCCCGAACCTCTCGGACAAGTTGAAGAAGGTCATGGAGGCGGTCATGCATGCTGTGAAGCTCGCGGGCGAAGAGGAAGGTGCGCTTGCGAATGGGACAACCTTCGTCAATCAGGGCACTACGCAGGCTCTGACGGCGGCGAACATGTCGCAGGATCCCTGGGGGAAGTTCATCGCGAGTGAACTTCTGCACACCTTGGCCTACTGGGCTGACTGCCCGGACGGACGTGATTCCATGCAGGCAGTCGGCATGGTGGTTCCACTTTCGGAGGTCATGACGAAGCTCACCGTGTACAGGAACAAGCGCAGCTACAGGTTCAACAAGTGGGAGATTCCCGGATCTGCGCCGACCCGAACTCGCGCACGCGGTGGTCGCGCGGGCCAGCAGCAGGGAGGTGGTCGCGTGGGCCAGCAGCACTGATTGTCAACCACACGCTGAGGGGGGAGGTGCATTAGGGGGTTGCGAACGTGGTTCTGCGGATGTGCACGGTTTTGTCTACCTCTGCGGATGTGGATTCATCTTTGTTTTAGTCATGCGCATGTTCTTTGGGTTGGCAGTGGGGTGCAGTGGTTGTTGTTAGAATTTACCCAGGATTTAATTCCGTAGTAACCCATGACTTTGAACCACTTGTCCTTTTTTTTTTTTGTGATGTTGTTCCTGCGCGTGTAATTACTTCGATGGAAAATGCATGTTCTTGTCCTCGTTACACGTGGCACCGCGAAATTATTGCTGCCCGCCTTACCGCCTCTGGTAGCCGTATGGGTATAAATAGGCCCAGCAGACACTCGTAATTTCTCATTTTCCACCTCGGACTTCTGCCACCACCCTATTTTGCTCACTTGGTGATGGCTTCTCGGCGTGTGATAGTGGAGACCCACACTGGCAGTCAGCACCTCCTCACGGCTGACGAAGTTAGGCGGATGATGGATCCTACGCAGGAGCTCAGCGAGGTTTCCCTCGAGATAGGCCTGATGTACGTACGTCTCGTTTGCGCACTAGTACGTTCTGCGACGTGTGTGACAATGACGCTTGCCTTATGCAGATGGGCGTGTGAGAGTAATCACGTTCGTAACGTGCGCGTTCTGACGTCTGCCGAGGCCGCGGAAATCGGTCCAGAGGGTTTAGGCCCTGCTGTGCACGTTCTCGATTTCGACGCAGTTGTCGTCCCCGTGTGGAACGAGTAAGTGGCCTGTTTTGTATCAGAACACTTGCGAAGGCTGTCCAAGGCTCTACATACCCATATTTAGGTTTCCGTTGTCGTATGCAGATGGCGTGACGATGGTGAGCCGCCTCTGTGCGCGATTTTTGTCGTTACTCGTCCGCGTGATTTGTTGAAACCGGAGGGAGAGGAAGCGCGTGTCCACAGCTTCTTCTTAGACCCCAAGCCCATTCGCACGCTGCATCGCGGCTCAGTGGTGGGCCCGATGTGGGGGTGGATACTACGGTGAGCTTGCAGATGAGGAGTTTTCCTTCCGGAAGTGCTTCAATTAACGCAGTTAATGATGCCTGCATTTGTTGCAGATGGTTTCTTAGGGCGGCACGTTTTGAGCTGCTCCTCGCGCCGAACCCGCGCCCATCGCACGACGTGCTTGAAGACCGTATGCGATACATGCATGTTTGTGGTAATGTTTTCCATGAGGGGGAGGAGCCGTCCTTGTGGAGCCCTGTTTCTGGCCTTTGGTGCGTTCGTTTCCTGCAAGATCTGCTGATGGATACGGAAGGCTTCGTTGATCGACGCCGCCGCGGGGAAACGTATCCGTCAGGGGATGCGGATGGTTTAAGTGCCATTCGTGCGTCCATAGCACATTTCGCCCAAGGACTCCTTTCCCACGAGGCGTATAACGTTTGCTATGCGATCCCGGTCAGTGGTCATCCCGGTCAGGAGGGCAACGGTGCGGCCACTTCAGAGGATGCCATGCCGGAGGTTGACCAATCTCAGGGAAACGGTGTGGCCACTTCGGAGGTCTCTACCCCTGATTCCATGCCAGCTCTTGCATCTGATGATGATGATGTGCCTAGGATTGATCGTGCCGAGGAATGATCATTAGTGCAGTAGTTTTCGTGTGCAGTAGACCTTGCATGTGATTGCGTGTACCTTTCTGTGTGTGAAAACATTGGTTCCTTTGGGTAGGCCTCGTGAAAGATGTTCCGTACGTACGACACAGTGTTCGCAGTCATGCATCACATTGTTTATGTACAAAGTATATGTACAAGAAGTTTCCAAACATGCGCACGTTGTAAACAACCATGCGCAAGTACAACAGTTATCACGTGTTAGCAACCTTTTGGCGCTTTTTTGCAGGCGCCTTTGGCTTCTGGGGCTTGGGGGCAGGGGACTTGTGCCACGTTGTAGGGAACTTTTTCTTTAGCCAGTCCTCCGTCCGCAGCTCCGACTCAACGAGCATCCGCGCAACCTTCAGCTGGTCATGTTGCGTTGACGTGAATGCCTCCAGTCCATCGTCCCCATCTGGCTCGACCTTCCCGGGCATCTTGACCACGCCGATGCCGTCTGCGAACGTGCTCCACCCCCCGGTTCGCCCGAGAATGGACTCCAGCTTCTGCTTGACCTGCGTGGTTTCCCCAAGGGCCTCCACCGCGTCCATCACCCTCTTTACGCGCCGCATTTGTGCAGTAATCCCGCCCACGCTTTTGGAGCCACCGTCGTAGGAGTGGCGTTTGACGAAGCAGGGGTCTTTCCCATAGCGGTCTCGAAGGCGTCTTTGGTCGCCGCGTCCTTGGAGGTTCCACAGCACCCATGCATGCTCCACGGATTGACACTTCCTCCATGGAGCCACGACATCCTTCTCGTACGCAGCGTCAGCGGGCTGCTGGGGTTCCACCTTTGGGGCCCCTTGGACAGGCGGGGGTGACTGGCCGGAGACATCCGCGGGCGGGCATGTTCCTGCCGCACGCTGTTCTAGTAACGCACACAGGCGTGCGATTTCAGCGTCCTTTTCCGCGATGACTGTGTCCTTTTCCGCGATGACAGCATCCTTTTGCAGGAGGAGGTCCTCCTTCGCCTTGTTGTCTTCTTCCAGCTTGCGGATGGTCCGAGATGCCTTGTTGGCCTCCGCAGCCGCCCTGATAAGCTGGTGATCCTGCTGTGACCGCAGACACATGATGGTCTGCTCGGCGTCATGTCGGGCCGAAAACTCCTGCACAATCAGGTCGTTGAGAGTTCGCAGCGTGAGAACGTGCGGATGGTTCTGTACAGTCGCACAATTTGAAACGCTCACACGAGGTGATCATGACGTACCGCCTCTGTTGTCTCGGTGGGATTTCTCCTCTCCTTCGAGGCCTTCTCCTGGGTGTGGAACACGTCGTGCGCCCATTTGCGGAACTCGCTGTTACGGCACAGCGATGACGCTTGTACGTACGGGTGGTACGGTGTCTTGTATAGCATCATCGCCAGGTCCTGAGCCACGATTTTGCGGCCTAACTTCCTCAGAGTTCGCAGGAAGTGAGGTCCAGCACTGTCCTCCTGACCCTTGACCTTGTTGTACGCGGATGCCTGAGAAGGGTACGCGGAGGATAATTCAACAAAATGGATGAACTGCGCAGATGGATGGAACCTACGCACGACTTAGGCTAGCCACTCACCGCTGCTTCCTGCTCCTCGATCCACGGGAAAATGTGCTTCTTGACCAACTCCTTCACCGCAGCCTTCATGGGAACGGAGTCTCTGCCCAAGAAGTAGTCGCCTTTGGAGCCGGTGAAACCAGCTTTCACCAAAACAGCCATGCGCGGGATCGACGTGGGGTAGCACCTGTTCATCTTGTCGATGGACCAGTGCCCCATCGAGGCGATTTCGGCCTGCGGCACACCCTTCAGTGCCAGCTCTTGTGCTCCCCCCGCACGAGTTGCGTGGACGACCCGTCTCATGGTTACCCCGTTCGTGCTCCACATCTCCTTTGTGAAGCGCAAATGAGTTGACGCAGGGACCGGACCTTGCTTCTTGCTGCGTACGGGGAAGAACAAATGCTTGTGGTACCATTTCGTGACACCGCTGAAGTCCAGTGGAAGGACAACTGGTTGTCCGAAAGCTTCCTTGGCAAGGTCGTACGCGAAGTGCAGGTAAAGCATGAGGTTTCCCACCGCGCACATCTCGTGGTCTTCGTGCCGTGCTGCGTAAGATTGCTCAGTATATCCCTCCTTGTTGGTCTTGGAGTGCCGCGACGACACGACCATGATGGTTGCCTTGCGCGTTGGGTCTTTGCGGGAGGTGCTGCCCAACTTGTGCATGTAGATGTCTGGAAGTTCAATGCTTCGTAAGCTGCCTCCTCGAAGAAGCGTGTGGTGGCCGAGCAGCGTCATCACTTTCATGAGGAGGATTTTCCACAGCTTCTGCGACACAGCTTTGCGACACTTTCTCCACGCCTCTCCAGCCCAGACGGGAAGAACCTTCCGCATGATTCTGCGTATATCCTTCTCAGAGTACGTGTCGCTGAAACTTCCGCGGTGTCGGTCCACGCACTCCCTGCGGCAAGGTTGCAAACAGTTGTAGTGCTGAGGGAACTTCTCTTTAGCACCTCATGCATAATGAAAAGCACTGTTTCCGTACTCACTTGTGGTTTTTGAGCCATTTGTTGCGGACCTTGAACTTGAGCTCCGTGCTCACGGACGCGATGTCGCGAATGATGTGCAGGGCCTTCTCTCCAAACAGCACACCCTCCACTTTGCACAGGTGAGACAGCGCTTTCACCGACATCACGTACACGTTGACCGTGCAGTCGCGTAGCTTTTGCGTACGTTTCTTCTGCGAAGGCTCCCTTTCCTTCTCCTTCTTCCGCTGAAACTCTGCCGCTTTTGCCACGGTCAGATCAGATTTCCATCGAAGGAACGTTTCCACGCGCAACGGGGTCGTGCGCGGGCCATGTAACCACGGCTTGTCTGGTTCCGCCGTCCTCCAATCTTTTCCCTTCCCCCTTCCAAGAAAGGTGCCAACCTCGTCTTGGTCAAGCAAATGTGCATCGGGTGGGAATCCTTCCGTTAGCTCCGTCTTGAGGAACGCGCAGCACCACTCTTTGTACTCCCTATCGGCATTCACGTATGCCATGTAAGTGGTGTCTTGTTGAAGATTAGCGAACATCTTGGCCGACTCATCTTCTCTCGCCCTCTTGGACGTGTTGGACATCATGTCGGTGATGTCCACCGCTGGTTCGTCAAACGCCTCGAGTGGGATGCGCATGGCCTCGATTTCCTCCATCTCCCGAAGCGAACTTTCGTCCTCTATGTACTGTTCTTCGAGCTCCGTGAGAGGTTCTGCCGGTCTCGCAACTTCGTCATCATCTGAATCCTCGTCCCCAGAGTCGGATTTCTCATCGTCACTGTCTACGTCCTCTACCTCTATACCTGGTGGCTCTGGAATTTTCTTGCCCAAATCCGGTATAACCACGTTGTCGAGATCGGGTGCATCATCGTCTGCCTCTGCAGGGGACCTCGTAGTTGCGGCTTGTTCGGCAGGGGAACTCGGAGGTGCAGGAGTTGCGGGTCCTGGTGCGACATCTTTAGACCTTCTCTGAGGTGGTCCCGGTCGTGCGCGTGATGTGCGCGGCGCAACATCGGCTACTTCTGCATGCGGACTCGGAGCTGCAGGGGTTGCGGATACTGGTGTGGCATCTGTATGCCTTTTCCGAGGTTGTGCCGCTCGTGCGCGCGATGTACTCGGTGCAACAGTAGCTGCTTCTGCAGGTGGACTAGGAGTTGCCGGTCCTTGTACATCATCTACGGTTCCCTCCGCGGGTGGTGTATGGGATGAGCGTGTGGTGTCCTCTGCAGAGGGTGTCGACATGGTGGTCGGTAAGCTATCACACCATCCGCATAAGCTGAGCGAGCCTATCGTTTCTGGCGTCTAAGGAAGAGGTGAGGGGGCCTGGGGGATGGGGGAAGAGAGATTGTTGTGGCGTCCTAGGGTTTCACACACGAAGTGGAAGAAATGAAAGAATGACCACCTCCCCTCAGACCCTATGGTTGGGAACTCCTACGCGTGGAGCTCTTGGCTGTCCTACTGCCGGTGATGGCTCGGCCGAGCCACGACCTCGTGCATGCGCAGCCCAGATTTGTGACACGTCCACGCGTCGGCAAAGCATGCACAGCTTCTCCCCGTGTTTTTGATGGCTCGGCGTGCGGGTGCCGAGCCATCAACGATGATACGTGCGCGCGACACGGTCGTCCAATCAAACAAGGCCACCGTGGTCATTGTAACACCTTCGCAGCCATTGGCCGGCCACCAGCGTTCCCGAACACATGTCGCGCAGGCAGAGCGAGTTCAACCCTTCGCATGCAGTGGTGCCGCGTAACCTTGTTTGGCGCGGAGTGTACACACGTCGCCACGACGTTGCTCGTTGACTTTCGCGCGTTCGCCTCTTCCAAATGTTGTAAAACCCTAAACCCGTTGAGATGTACTCTCGGGTTTGTCTCAACGGATTTTGCATCCGTCGCTGGCGTCGCTGGCCCCTGCATTTCGAGCAGCAGTTTGCAATCCATTCCGTCGCTGGGCGTCGTTGGTCCCAAGGGGGGCCAGGCGTTTCCCCTTCATCCCAACCCTCCCGTTGAGATGAACCAGTCTGTATCTGATTACGATCAATATACAACCTTCAACCCCTCCCCACCACCAATAATCGTGACGGAATCATGTGCTTGTCGAACACCACCAATAATTCACTCCCGCAAGTCCCGCAGGTCTCTCATCTCCTTACCTGCTGTGCTCGAGCGCGCTACAGGAACTACTAGAAGCGGAACCTTTTTTGTCTACCACCTCGTCTCGGAGTTCGAATCCGGCCTCTTCCAATTAAAACGAACCACTTTAACGCATTCGCCCAGTTGTAGCCGCGCTGGCGACGAGTTCCTCCCGTCATCGCCGCCGCCTCGTCCAACTGAAACTACTGCGTTCGCCTAGCTGGACCCTGAGCGCCCTCCCCAATGCTTTCCTCCCGTCCGGTCATCGCCGCCGCCTCGAGGCGCCCCAATAATGCTCTCTCCGCGCCCTCCCCTCCCCGACGAGTACCTCCCGTCGTCGCTGCCCCCGGTCCATCCATTCGCTTTCCTTCCTCTTCCCCCCTTGGCCGATATGACTAGAATCACCCCATGGGGTTACAATGGCTCTCCTTCGCAACCCCATCGCAGTCGCCGCAGCGCAATGCGCATTTCCGAGCCTCGTCGTTGCGTGCATCCCCCTCCCTCCCTTCCGCGCGTCCCCTGCTGCGCCTCCCCCTGTCGTGTTCGCCCTCTCTTCTCACTCTCAACATAAATTCACGCCCGCTTCCAATCGCCCGCTGCCAAGGCCTCAATCACATTCGCACACCGCTGCTCGCCTCGCCCACTGCATGCCTCTCCGTCTCGTCTCCTCCCTTCACGAGTACGACGTCCCACCCAATCTCACCTCGTCACGACTACGAACCACGTGAATCTCGCCGGAGGTTCAGCTCTGCCAACGGTTTACCGTCATCTCCCCGTTTCCTCCACGTCGTCTGCTGTTGCCGTCATGGAGCGGCACTACGCGCGGTGCGGCGTGTCTGGTCTGTCCGGCCTATGTGGCCTCGCCGCACTCGTCGTCGCAGGTCTCGTGGCCATCAGCTTCCTCACGACCCACGCCAGCGCCGCACCTCCTGCTTGTGAGTGCTACTGACCGTGGTGTTTACTCTTGCTATTGTTGAGGCGCCTCTAAAATTGCCTCAAAACTCGCGACTCAAGCCAGCTCGTTGCCAAAAGCTTCCTCGCGACCCACGGCAGCGCTGGTGAGTGGGCTGGTTGCCACCCACCACTGGCAGTGGGCAGACTGCCACCCACCACTGGCAGTGGGCTGACTGCCACCCACCACTGGCAGTGGACTTGCGCCACTGGAGTGGGCGAGTGCACAATACAAGCAGAATGTATCTTGTTTTGGCTCACTTCCCTACGTTGCCTCTGTGCTGGTGTCTGCGTCTCGTGCCCGTGCTTGAACATTCCTCCATTTGCTTTTGAGTCGACTAAAAAGCAGTCTCTGTGCTGGTGTGTGCGTCTCGTCTCGTGCCCCTGGTTGACACATTCCTCCATTACTGAGCAGATTCGTGTGTCAACTATGACTGCGGGAAGGATGCTTTCTGCAGTGATTTCTTTGGCATTGCCGAATGCCTCTGCAATGATATTGCTCTTGTATTCAATAACGACAACAAGACGTGTTATGGTGAGAGTGCGCGTGTGGGTGAGTGTGCTTGTGAGTGCGAGTGTGCATGTGTGGGCGAGTGTGCATGTGTGGGCGAGTGTGCACGTTCACAGTTCGCAGTTCCACTCGTCCAACCCACTTTCACTTCTTCACCCCGAAACCACCCTTTGTAGACGCGTGTATCACTACTTCACTACTCGACTTCCTTTGCAGACGCGTGTATCAGCCGGGAGTGTGGGTTACAGGCTTCGTGCATTGCCACTGGTGATCTCACTCCTCCGTGTGTGTGCAACAGTAAAGGTCTTACCTTCGCCCAATCTGACAAGACGTGCTATGGTGAGTGCTGCACTCGTGAGTACTGCACTGGTGAGCTGTGGGCGATTTATTTCTTAAGACACATCAGCATTTCAGCAGTTCCGCATTAGGCAGCACTGGGACGAGCTGCTGTAGAGGCAGCGCTTGGAACGTTGACCCCTCTTCACTCCTTCCGCACCTTCCCCCCTGTCCGCCCCCTCCCCCCCCTTTCCCCTGCCCTGCCTCCAACTCGACGCCTTCAAACCCCCACCGTTCATCGCACAACCTTTAACAGCCATGATCCAACATCGTCGCCCAAAGCATCGTCCCACCGTCTCAATGGATGCTCACTCACTCAGCCCCGTTGGTGCGGTGCGGACGACGGTGCAGATCAAAGGCCTCCTCAGCCCGCTCATAAACCTCACCTTCTCCCCTTTTCTCGCACCTTCTCCTGCATTTGCCCTCTTCCTCTCCTTCCCCCTGCCCAGCCCCGTTGGTGCGGACGACGGTGCAGATCGAAAGCATCTTCAGCTTGGTCATGGAGAACCTCACTTTCTCCACGGACGGGCCAGCAGAGCAGCAGGCCAGCGGCACCACGGCGTGCAGCAACGTGGGCCGTGAGTTCTACGGCCCCCTTGACATCACCGTCCTGTGGAATGCCTCAAACCCAACCTCGCCTGAAGGGACTGCGGCTGGTGCCGCCATGTGCAAGAGCCTGTCCTTCTACTCGGGCCTGCAGTGCCAGGAGGAGCTGGCGCTGACACTCTCGCGCCCACGTCCTGTGAAGCGCGGCCGTACCACTGCCTACCCCATCACGAAAAAGTGTGTGAGCATGATGCACGTGGCATGTGTGGTTTGTTGCTGCTCTTCCAACATGTTGTAGCGTCCGGTGAATGCCAGAACTCGCCCTCAATGTGTGTCTTCCCCATGCCTACCTCTCCCTCTCTCAGGAATTTCAAACATGTCAATTTGGTGCAATCAGTTGGCTGCAAGATCAGTAAGTGTGAGCGTATGCATACCTAAACTGTGTCACATGCATACTAGAGAAGATCTACTTGCACAGTAGCATGTGTTTTGCTTTTTTCTGACAAGCAACCATAAGATAGAGCGAGACGCACCCAACCTCTTTGTCCACGATTCTTTTCTTCGCTCTTATCTTGTGCATAACAGACGGTAGAATGTGATCTGCTTATTCTTATAGGTACGATAAGATAGTGCGAGACGCACCCATCAAGCACCTCTTTGTCCATCCACCTCTCAGCTTCAAACATGATTCTTTTCTTTGCCTCCCTATGCCTGAAAGGCTTTGTTCTTACCGCTTTCCTCTATATATCTGGTTCGTTTGTCCCTCTGTGCCGCCCACAACAGCCACGTGCCACATGGATTGTGGAGCTGCTGAGTGCGTTGTGAAGGACGGCAAGCAGCAGTGCCAGTGCCCCGATGGCTTCGTGTTCAACGCCGCCAAGAAGACCTGCCGCGCTGCTCCTCCTCGTAGGTGCCTTGCTGTTTGTTGCATGCATGCTCCTCCTCGTACGTGCCTTGCTCGTCTATTGTAGGTTGTAGGTTTGCCTTTGCCAACAATAAAACACCAGCTTCACAACTGTTCTTGCATGCAATCGGAAAAGCCATCTTCCGGTGCTACCCACTCGCTCTCGTTTTCCACACCTACTGTCGACTCAGCCTCATGCTCCCTCCCTTCTCCCCCACGCCCACCTTCCCGTCAACGCCAGCCAAGTTCAGGCCTGCCTGCCCTGCTAATATTCAGTGCATGTGGGTGGGAGGAGAGGCAGTACGTCAGTTCAAGAAAGGTTTCAAATGCTCTCTCCCCTCTCCTGCACCCCCCACCTCCCGTCAACGCCAGCCAAGTGCAAGCCTGTCTGCTCTGCTAATGCCCAGTGCACGTGGGTGGGAGGAAAGTCAGTGTGCCAGTCAAAATGATGAACAGGCAGTGCACATGTAAGAGGGAGAGGGATATCTGCCTGCTCTGCTTTGTTCCTGGCTCTCTTCCAATCCTGTGCAGTGCAGCTAGCTTATCCACTCCCACCACCTCCACTTCCCAAATATAATTTCTGAGCCGCCTAAAAAATCACCTCCACCCCACCCAGATGCGCCCACGAACAACCCTCATGTCACTTTCTGATCTTCCTTTCCATGTCTTGTCTGCTTTCTGCCTTGCTCTCTTCCAAGCCTCCCACCTTGCTGCTTATCCCCTCCCACCTGCACTGCTCAGATAAACCCATGAACAACCCATGTGTCACTTTTTTTATCTTCCTTGTATTGTCTGCTTTCTCATCTCACTTCCTACGCTGTCGCCTGTCCTCCATTTACCCATTCTCTTTGCAATGCACAGAGCTTTTTGTGAGCATAGATTAACAGAGCAGTACGAGTGAAGGAGCTGATAGACAAGGGAAGGGAAGGCAGGACAGG
This sequence comes from Closterium sp. Yama58-4, assembly GCA_947470075.1. Classification (NCBI taxonomy): domain Eukaryota; kingdom Viridiplantae; phylum Streptophyta; class Zygnematophyceae; order Desmidiales; family Closteriaceae; genus Closterium; species Closterium sp. Yama58-4. The sequence goes on from CANIUD010000700.1 coordinate 678,861, forward strand.
CAACCCTTGTTCAGGACAGGGATACCTGTTTATCTTGATTTTGCCTGTTATAAGGTTTATAAGATACACTTTTCCTCCCTTTCATAAGATATACAGCCACTTTTTCAAGCGGTATTGGATAAGACACATATGTCTTCTATCCGGGAGATGACGGTACGGTAGATTGACGGGGGTTGGTGGAACATACGGTAGGTGCCAGTAACTGCATGCTGTTGCTCAGGGGCTAGGAAACAATTTGGCTGATGGTTGGCAAAGCCTTAGTGTGTGGTACTAGGAGTGGCATTACACGCGTGTGTACTTGCTGGTCTGTTATACCATGTGGCCACGTCTACAGTACAAATGACAAAGAAAGAAATTTAGAAATACAAGGTAACACAAAGCATAGAAGCCAGAGATCTTTCTGAAGGAAATAAAACGAGGCCCAACGGTACAACAGACCAACAAGGATACAATGATATTCCTGTGTCAAATGTTATAGCCTCTAGTGGGACATGCTATATGGGGTACAAACAGTTAGGGTTAGGCATTTGTACCCCAACACAGTCAATCTAACTCATTCCGCTGTTTTCACTTTGTGAGATGGTATCAGCAGTAGGTTCGCCGTTCCTAGGCCACACCTAGTCGCCGCCCTTCCTACCACTTCGTCTCTAGCCTCGGTGCGCCCCCTCCCCCCGTTTGCCCTACACGTCCTAGCCAGCAGGCCCGCCAGCGCCCTAGCCAGCAGGCCCGCCAGCGCCCTAGCCAGCAGGCCCGCCAGCGCCCTAGCCAGCAGGCCCGCCAGCGCCCTAGCCAGCAGGCCCGCCAGCGCGCCCCGCCAGCGCCCCACGCCAGCGCGCCCCGCCAGCCCGCACGCTAGCGCGTCACGCCTGCGCGCACGCCAGCGCGCACGCCAGCGCGCCCCGCCAGCGCGCCCCGCCAGCGCGCCCCGCCAGCGCGCACGCCAGCGCGCCCCGCCAGCGCGCACGCCAGCGCGCACGCCAGCGCGCCCTACAAACGCGCGTGCCCGTGCGCCCGCCAGCGCAAACGCCAGCGCAAACGCCAGCGCGCCCGCCAGCGTGCAGCGCCGCCCGCCCGTAGACCCGCCGCGCCACCTGCCCGCCTGCACGCCTGCGCACCTGCCCACACGCCACTGACTGTCTCACCCTCCCGCGGCTGGCAGCCGCGCTCTCCCACTTTCGCCCCTTATGGCGACCTCCCGAGTACTTCGTTTTGACCCTGAGGGGAGACCCATAGACTTTAGTACGTGGCTTACGCAAGCGCAGCGCCACCTTAAGAGCCAGCGGCAGGATGGCGTGCACCTGTTCGCACACGCGTCCGGTACTCAGACCGCTCCTCCGCAGCCTAGCCTGCTGCCCACTACCCCACCGCCTACTCCTGAGCAGGAGGCCGAGTACCGGCGCCAGTTCCTCGCTCGCGACGTGTGGGAGTCTCGTGACGCCGCTGCCTGCCTCGCCCTGACCGACCTTCTCCCACCGACCGAGGCAGTCCACTTCACTCAGGTCGAGTCTGCTGCAGATCTGTATAAGGCTATTGTTGATCGCTACTCCACTCCCTCCTCTGCTTCACTCAGTCGCCTCCTCGTCCCCTTTATCTACCCTGACCTCGCCTCCTTTGAGACTGTCTCTGACCTCGTTACCCACCTTCGCTCCCTTGACGCTCGCTTTCGCGCTGCTTGCACTGAGGACCAGCTTGCCCTTGCCCCACCTCTTATGTGGCTCACTATTCACTGGCTAGTCACTCGCCTCCCTGACCGCCTAGCCACAGCCCGCGACGCGCTTCTTCTGAAGCACCCCACTGAGCTTACCATCGATCTTCTTGAGACTGCTCTCTCGAAGATCGAGAGTAACCTCCTCGCTGTTGCCTCTGCCTCTTCCGCGCCTCCTCCTCGTCTTTTTGAGGGGTGTGCGGTACCACAGCTTCCCACCTTCACTGCCTCCCTTGCCACCCCCGCGTCTTCTGCCTCTGAGGAGACGGCGGCTGTTTCTGTCTCTGGCGGACAGAAACGTGGCAAGGCCGGTAAGAAGGGCGGGAAGGGCGGCGGAGGTACTGGAGGTGGTGCGGGTAGTGGCGGTGGCGGTGGAGCAGGTGGTGGGAGTGGTGGTGGGGGTGGCTCGGGACCTGACGGCCCTCCTCTCGACGGTGGAGTTTTCACTGGTGGTGAGGGGTTCCAGCAGCAGCAGCAGCCGGCTTCTCAGCAGCTGCCACCGCCTGGACAGCAGCAGCGGCAGGGACAGCAGCAGCAGCGACAGGGCCAGCCGCAGCGCCCGCCACAGCCGCAGCCGCAGCAGTGGGGCCCTCCGCAGCCGTGGGGCTCTCCGCAGCAGTGGAGGTCTGCGGGTCCCCCGAGCACTGGGCGCAGTGCTGCCCCCTCCAGTCGGGGACCTCGCTCGGCCGGTCGCGACGTTGGTCCCTGTGAGTACTAGATCCTTACGGGTCCACGTAGGGACTCGTACTGTGGCCGCCCTGACCACTCTGCTGCACGCTGCTTCAGTCGTCTCGACGACCTCTACCGCTTCCACCACGGCCCCTCCGCTCCCCCGCCGCCGCGTTGGGGGACACTTCTTGCTCGTGGTACCTGTGTTTTTGATATGACTATGGATGATGCTAGGTCTTATGCCATGTATGCTGATGTTGACTATAGTGCTCCTGGATCTGTGTACTTGCCTGTGCCTAGCGTAGGCTCTTTGCCTGTTGCTATAGTAGGTGCTAGTGTAGGATCTTGTTTAGCTACTAGTACAGGTGCTCCCTCGGCGGACGCGTCTCTCTCCTTCACACTGGACTCGGGAGCTTCACACTGTTTCTTCCGCGACCACACGACTCTCTCTCCACTGCCGGCGCCAGTCCCTGTAGCACTGGCCGATCCCTCTTCGGGACCGGTCATTGCGACTCACGCCACTACGCTCCCGTGCCCGGCTGCTCCTTCCGGTTCCCTGACTGGCCTCCACGTTCCTACGTTCTCTAGGAACCTGGTTGGTGTGGGCCCCCTGGCGAGACAGCACGTCGGAGTCTGGGTTGAGCCTTCTGGTGACACCGCGGTCTGTGTGGACGGTGACACGTACGCCCCCTTGGCCACTTTTCGCCAGGAGCCGGGCTCCGGTCTGTACACCCTCCACACCGACCCCCGTCAGGTTCCTCCGTCCCACCAGGTAGCCAGGTCCAGTCAGGTTGCTGTGTCCGGTCCCGTTGCTGCGTCGTGCTCGTGTCGGTCGCTTGCCCACCCCTCCCTCCTCTGGCACCACCGCCTTGGTCACCCGTCCCTCCCTCGTCTTCGCGCTATGTCCAGTCAGCGTCTTGTCTTAGGCCTCCCCCGAGTCCTTCCGCCGCTCCCGCCGTCCCCAGCTCCTCCTTGCGGTCCTTGTGTCCAGGGTCGGCTGCGCGCCACCCCTCACTCCTCCTCCCTTCGTCCGGCCACCGAGCCCTTTGAGACACTCCACTTAGACGTCTGGGGCCCCGCTTCCCGCTTTGGCCCTGAGCGGGAGAGTTTCTTTCTGGTGGTCGTTGACGACTACTCTCGGTACACCACCGTGTTCCCTTTGGCGAAGAAGTCCGACGTGACTTCTACGCTGATCCGGTGGCTGCTCGCCACCGAGAGTACTCGCCGTCGTCGTGTCAGTTGTCTCCACTCCGACCGTGGGGGTGAGTTTCGCTCCGGCGTTCTCGCCAGATTCTGTGCTGAGCAGGGCATCTCCCAGTCCTGGACTCTTCCAGACTCTCCACAGCAGAATGGGGTTGCTGAGCGCCGCTTAGGCCTGGTCATGGAGATTGCCCGCACCTCCATGATCCACGCCCGCGCGCCCCATTTTCTGTGGCCCTACGCGGCTCGGTACGCCGCTCACCAGCTGAACCTCTGGCCTCGTGTCTCTCGGCCAGAGGCTTCACCGACCAGTCTTTGGACAGGGTCCCCTGGTGTAGCGTCGAGGTTTAGTGTCTGGGGCTGCTTGGCTCTTGTCCGCGACACCTCTGCGGACAAGATCTCACCTCGCGCCGTTCCCTGTGTCTTCCTTGGTTTCCCAGAGGACTCCTCTGACTTCACCTTTTACCACCCTCCCTCCCACCGGTTCTTTGACTCTCGTGACGTCCGTTTCGACGAGTCCGTCCCCTACTACGTCCGGTACCCCTGTCGAGGTCTCCCGGTTCCCCCCCCTCCCCTCTTCCTGGCTCCAGCTCCTCCTCCTCCCGCCCCTGCTCCTCCGGTACCCCCCCCTGTTCCCGCTCCGTCTGGTGTGTCCCACGCTACTCCCCCCCCCTCGGTACCCCCCCAGGTCTCTCCTCCTTCCCCACAGTCGTCCTCACAGCCTCCGCAGCAGCCGTCAGCGCTTCCTTTACCGGCCACTGCGGACTCTGAGGGTGTTGGTGCTCGAGGTGAGGGCTCTGGCGGTGCTCGCTCTGGGGGTGCTGGCGTTGGAGCTGTTCGTGCACCTACAGGAGCCGCCCGTTCTGGGGGTGTTGGCGTTGGCGCTGAGCGTGCACCTGCCGCAGCTGCCCGTTCCGAGGGTACTGGAGCTCGTGGTGGTGCTGGAGCTAGTGGTGTTCCTGGAGCTGGAGGGTCTGGGACTGGTGCTGGTGCCACTGGAGGCACCACGACTGGGGGTGCGGGTACACCTCCTACAGGTGCTGGTCGTGCTGTCGCAGGGGGGAACTCGCTCTGGGGATGCTCAGCCGGGTATTGTCGAGGGCGGAGCTGGTTCTTCTTCTTCGTCTCCTGACACCACTCCTCCTCCTCACCCCTACCCTACTCGTTACCAGGCCCTTCTTCGTGTTGAGCGTGAGGAGCAGCAGCGTTTGGAGCGTGAGAGGTTGGAGGTTCAGCAACTGGTGGAGCGTGAGCGGTTGGAGTTGCAGCGGGAGCAGCAGCAGCAGCAGCAGCCGCCGCCGCCGCAGCAGCAGCAGCAGCAGCAGCAGCCTCCGGCCCCTGTTTCTGGCCTTCGGGCCCTTGGTCTCCCCTCCTCTCCTCCTGTGTTCGGTCCTACGTTTCCTCCTCCGGACTCCGCTCCGGCTGTGTTCCCTCGTCCTCAGTCTCCTCCGTCTCCCTCTCCTCTCGCCCACACTTGGGCCTCTCGTCCTCCTCGTGCTCGTCCTTCGTCACCTGTCACTGACCTCCGTACTGTGTTGTTCCGTCCTAGTCCTCCTCGTTCTCCTCCGTCTGTCCTTCCTCGCCCTCCTGAGTCGTCTCTCACTGCCTCCCTGTCCACTCCGGTCACTGACTACTACCGCACGTACCGCCCCACTCTCTCTCGTGTTCTCGCCTCTCCCCCGTGCCTCTCCTTCCTCCGTCGCAGTCCTCACTACCGCTGTCACTGACTTTACTGCTACGCGTCGCCTTGACTACGCCACTCGTGTTGTGGCCGCTCCTCCTGTCCGTCCTCTGTTCGTCAGGGGTGAGTTTGCCCTTGGCTGTGACGTCCTAGAGGACAGACAGTTTGAGCTAGAGTTCCTGGCAGCTGCTTCGCCTCATCTCTGTGCCATGCTGCTCGCTCCTGAGGGAGACCCCGATGCTCCTGACATACCTACTCCTCGCACTTACACTGAGGCAGTGTCAGGGCCTTGGGCCTCTCAGTGGAGAGTTGCCATGGACGCAGAGATGGCCTCCTACAGGTCCACAGGCACTTACGTTGACGAGGTTCCCCCCCCAGGGGCGAACATAGTTGACGGCATGTGGATCTTCAAGGTGAAGCGGCCACCGGGATCTCCCCCAGTCTTCAAGGCACGCTACGTGGCTAGAGGGTTCAGTCAGCGCGAGGGGGTTGACTTCTTTCAGACCTTCGCGCCCACCCCGAAGATGACCACTCTTCGGGTGTTACTTCACGTAGCAGCACAGAGAGACTACGAGTTACACTCCCTCGACTTCTCCACCGCCTTCCTGCAGGGCAGCCTACACGAGGAGATCTGGCTGCGTCGTCCTCCGGGCTTCACTGGCACCTTCCCGCCTGGGACCCAGTGGAGCCTCAGACGACCGGTCTACGGTCTCCGTCAGGCACCCCGTGAGTGGCACGACACTCTCCGCTCTACTCTGTCCGACCTCGGGTTTGAGCCGTCTTCCGCCGACCCGTCGCTGTTTGTTCGTCGTGGGCGCACACCTTTCTTCGTTCTGGTCTACGTTGACGACTTGGTTTTTGCCACAGCCGACACAGTTGCACTGGCGGAGGTGAAGTCCGAACTGCAGAAGAGACACACCTGCATTGACCTTGGGGAACTGCGCCGCTACCTTGGCCTGCAGATCTCCAGGGACAGAGCCGCTCGCACCATCACTCTGACTCAGTCACACATGGTGCAGCAGGTCCTTCAGCGGTTCGGGCTTCAGCACTCCTCTCCTACACCCACCCCTCTTGCTGTAGACCACAGACTCACTGGGCCTTTTCCTGACGAGCCGTTCGAGCCCAGTGGTCCCTACGCAGAGCTGGTGGGCTGCCTCATGTACCTGATGACGTGCACTCGCCCGGACCTCGCCTTCCCTCTTAGCATCCTTTCTCGCTTTGTTGCGACTGGGAGACACCGTCCTGTTCACTGGACGGCGGCTAAGAGGGTGGCGAAGTACCTTGCCACGACATCAGACATGGGGCTTGTACTTGGAGGGACACAGCCAGTTGTACTCACCGGTCACTGCGACTCCTCCTACGCCGACGACGTTGAGACTCAGAGGTCTACGCAGGGTTACTGTTTCAGTCTGGGCTCTGGAGCTGTTTCGTGGAGGTCTACTCGGTCCTCCTCTGTTGCGACTTCTACCGCAGAGGCCGAGATCTACGCTGGAGCCCTTGCTGCACAGGAGCTACGCTGGTTGACCTTCTTGCTCACTGACCTTGGTGAGCGGCCGAGCTCTGCACCGACCTTGTTTGCTGACAACAAGGCGATGATTCTCCTGTGTCGTGAGCCTCGACTGGAGAGCAGAGTGAAGCACATCGACGTCAGGTACTTCCTCCTTCGAGAGTTGCAGAGACGCGGTCAGGCGCGTCTGGACTTCGTGGCCTCCGAGGCCAACACTGCAGACATCTTCACCAAGGCCCTTCAGCCTTGTGACCACCGCCGGTTTTGTCTGCAGTTAGGCCTCGTTGAGACTGGGTCTAGTAGACTGCAGTAGTGAGTTCTTGCCCCTTGTTTGTTTGTACTATATATATTAGCTTGTACTCTCTTGAACTGGCCTTGTGGCCTCTTGTTTGTGCTCAGACTGGTGGTGACGTTGTGATCCACCCTGAGCTCTGTTTGCTCTCTTGCTTGTGACTGGTCTTGTGACCTTAGGTTGTGTTTTGTTGCTTGGCATTCCCCACTTAGGCTATGGGGGTGTGTCAAATGTTATAGCCTCTAGTGGGACATGCTATATGGGGTACAAGCAGTTAGGGTTAGGCATTTGTACCCCAACACAGTCAATCTAACTCATTCCGCTGTTTTCACTTTGTGAGATCCTGGTACACATTCAGCCAAATGTCAGCGGAGCTGGTTCCTAGCCTCCAAGCAACCGCGAGCACTGCTCGCACCCCTGCTTCATCAGCCACTGTCAGCCGCATGCAGTTGCTCCATCAGCACCCGCCGATTTGTCATCCCTCTGGTGCTGCCAGCTTGCGCCTCCTTGCCCCCTGGCCATCCCACCACGGTCTCCCGTTCCTTCCTTGTGCACCTGCCCCGTCATAGTGGATAGAATCAATCTGTAGTTGCAAAGGAAAGGGTCAAGTGGAGGGCAAGCCACAACAAAACAAGTGAGATGCGACATCAGATGACAGCGGAAGATGTGCAACTGACATGTGGGCTGTTCATGGGTGCATGTGGGTGCAGGAGAGCTGGCTGAACCAGCTTGGAAGAGAGCACGGCACAAAGCAGAGCATGCATTTATCCCTCTCCCTTACGTGTGAACCCACACTTACCGATCTGGCAGCCAACTGATTGCGACGCAGGGGCTAATTTGATAGTCCTGGGAGAGGGAGAGGTAAGGATTGGGAAGAGCGAAGCAGAGATGAGGAGGAGTCACTCTGGGTATGACAGTCACTGCATCCACGCTACAACGGCCAAGCAAACTCTCTGGTGATCAATGAGTGTTGTACCCATGAACCATAAGAGAAAAGGATCAGAACCACATGTGCTGTGCATCACACATGTGCCGTGCATCACACATGTGCCGTGCATCACACATGTGCCGTGCATCACACATGTGCCGTGCATCCACATGTGCCGTGCATCACACATGTGCCGTGCATCACACATGTGCCGTGCATCACACATGTGCCGTGCATCACACATGTGCCGTGCATCACACATGTGCCGTGCATCACACATGTGCTGTGCATCACACATGTGCCTTGCATCACACATGTGCCGTGCATCACACATGTGCCGTGCATCACACATGTGCCGTGCATCACACATGTGCCGTGCATCACACATGTGCCGTGCATCACACATGTGCCGTGCATCACACATGTGCCGTGCATCACACATGTGCCGTGCATCACACATGTGCCGAGCATCACACATGTGCCGTGCATCACATATGCGCCCGTGCACCACGCGCACACACCTTTTCGTGACGGGGAAGGCAAGGCCCTTCCACCGAGGGCGCATGATCGTGAGAGCCGCCTGCCCCGAGCAGCTCGGGCCGGAGTAGAAGTTCAAAGCATAGCACATGCCGCCGCCAGCTGCTGCGAGCTTGGCGGCGCCAGCTGCAGTGCCGGCGACCTGCAGCTTGGCGACTCCCCACACGATGGTGACCTTGGCGCTGCCGCCGATGCTGGAGGTCAGGTCGCTGCACGCGGTGGTGTGGTGCCACCAATCGCCTCTGCCGGCGCATCGGTGCTGAAGGTGACCTTCTGCTTCTGGGCCTTGGCCTTGGCCTTGCCGCGGTTGCTCCCAAGTAGCTCCACTGTTGTCCGGAGTAGGGGGCCTGAGCGGCGGGCGGGAAGGTGGCAAAAGGGGGGGGGGGGGGGGGGGGGGGGGGGGGGGTCTGCGGGAGGAGAAGGTGAGCTGCTAGAGGTGAGGTCGCTGCACGCTGTGGTGCCGCCAATCGCCTCTGCCGGAAACTCAGTGGAGAAGGTGATCTTCTGCTTCTGGGCCCGGGCCTTGGCCTTGCTGCGGTTGCGCTCAGAGTTGGGGGCCTGCAATTCCAGCGTCGTCCGGAGTAGGGGTCCTGCGCGGAGGGCGGGACAGGGGAACGCAGGTGAATGGAGGTGCAGTGGAGAAGGCGAGCTTCTGCTACTTGGCCTTACCGTGGTTGCGCCCAGAGTTGGGAGCCTGCAGCTCCAGCGTCGTCCGGAGTAGGGGGCTTGAGTGGCCGGGGAGACAGTTGACAACAGAGAGGAAAGGAAACGAGCAGTCAAGGGAGGAGTGAGGAGATGAAAGCAGCCAAGTAGCTCCACTGTCGTCCGCAGTACGGGGCCTGAGGGGCGGTGAGAAATTTGACGACATGAATGGGGGTTTCAAGGCGTCGAGTTGGGGCGGGACAGGGGAGGTGCGGGAGGAGTGAGGAGACGAAAAAAGGTGGTCAACGTTCAGGTGAAACACCTCCAAGAGTAGTCTTTTAGCATTGCCTCTTAGCGCGAAACGTGATGCCTGCTGAAATGCGTTTGTTTAAAGAAATGAATTGTCTATATTTCATGAATGCAGCACTCACCAAAGCACGAGTTGTATTCCAGGCTGAAGATAAAAACCAGGCGTGGGCTGTGAAGCGCTACAAGGAGCGGTCAAGCCACTTTGACCCCGTGTGCGGACAGCACAGCGACGTGTACAAGGGCACGTGCCCGTACAACCCCGCCAGGCGTGGGGGCACACGCACAAGGGGTCACTTTTGAGTCGACTCACTTTTGAGTTGACTCAAAAGTCACCTCATATTCCAGGCTGAAGATACAACCAGGCGTGGGGGCACACACACACGGGGTCGCCAGCAGCGGTCCGAGAGCAATCAGCATTTTTTAAGCACCTCAACAGTTGTCTAGGACTCACCAAAGCACGTCTTGTAATCCTCGCTGTATATAAAACCAGGCGTGGGGCACACGCACACGGCATCGCCAGCAGCTGTCCGAGAGTAGGAAGAATCGGAGGCACAACTCAGGGCGGCACACAGGTCTGCCGAGGAAAGAACCGGTGTGGTTGGGAGGCGTAAGTAGGGGAAGGGATTTGGGAATTCTTACACACTCATCTACACACACATAGTCAAACACGCACGCGGGACCGCCAGCATTGCTCAAAGAGCAGGATGCAACATAGCCACAACTCAGGGCGGCACACGGGTCTGCAGAGGGAAAAATAGGTGGTTACAAGGTGTAAGTAGAGACATAGGCTTAGACAAATGGAACTGTCAGACACTGTTCTGCAGAAGAGATGGGTGGTGTTCAGTACACGGGTCTGCAGAGAAGTTAAGGGTGGGTGGGTGCCACCTCTGTTCTGCAGACGAGACGAGATGGGTGGTGTTCAGCACACGGGTCTGCAGAGGATCCTTGTTTTGAGTCGATGCAAAACACATTGTACTGCAGACGAGGTGGGGGGTGTTCAGCACACGGTTTTGCAATGACAGAACAGTGTGTGCATGGGTCTGCAAAGGAGTTTATGGGTGGGTGAGAGGAGAAGTTTGGGGGTCAGGAAAAGAAGCATAAAAGGGGAGTTAGCATACATCGGCTACGCCGACAACACAACCTTGGTGCTAAAAGGGAAGGAGCAAGTGGAAAAAGCGAAGAAGTTGCTGGATGACACAAAGGGAAGGAGCAAGTGGAAAAAGCGAAGAAGTTGCTGGATGTCTTTGCGGAGATTTCAGGCCTGAGAGTGAACCACGACAAGACGTCATTGATGCCGCTGGGGAAGAACAATTGGAGGCTGCAGCCGATAGCCTTACCTTTCACCTGGGCGGATAAAGACAAGACGGAGTGGTTGTTGGGTATCTGGATCACATCTGGAGGTTCGCCGGGACCGGCGTAGGACAAGGCATTTGAAAGCGTGAGCGCGGTGTTGAGCTGTTGGGAATCAAAGCATCTCAAGACGTCGGCATGGGTCACCATAATCAACAGTTATGCGATGCCGATTTTACTGTTCCAAGCACAGATCTACGCTCCGCTGCACTAATTCTGGACGAAGGTGAAGCAACTCTGCCACAACTTCATCGCTGGGGGCAAGGCGGTGCTCGACAGACACTTCGTACTCTGGAATTATGACCTGTCGTGCAGAGGGCGGAAAGAGGGAGGACTGGCCATGGTAGATCTGAAGCAGCGAATTGACAGCACGGTCATTCAAAATTTCGGGAAAGCCCTGGTGGAGCAGGAGCCTTTACGAATCTGGCTATGGGAGAGAGCGGCTGCCTTCCCGCTCGGTCTGGCGACAATCTACGCCCACCCCTCGATCCTGTTTCACTGGTTGGGTGGTGGAGTGGGGTGGAAAGCCACAGTGAAAGCACTATGGGGGTCAAAAATATTAACTATGGGGGATCCAGCACACAGATGGGATGCGGAAGAGGAGCAACTGCTGTTCAACAGGAAAATTTTCTTCAGAGGCAGATCACCTTTCGGGAACCATGCAGGCTCACACTACCTGAAAGGTGTCCGATAGGGTGACTTGGTGGACAAAGGCAGCGACGGCAGCAGAAACCTCAAGAGTGACGCCACCCTGGAACGGGAGTTGGGGGGGGAGGAGCAGAGGAAATGGGCTCGAAAAGCGTGGGATGCAACGCCGCAAAGCTGGTGGGACTTGGTACTCAATAGTCTGTCGGCGGAGGAAGTTTTCAGGGAAACGAGCTTGGTTCGCTCACCGTCTTACCGCCCAAGGGAGTTTTTCTACTACAAACTGGAACACACGAGCAACGGCGTGCTATACGGGAAACACGTGGTTGTGGATAAGAAGGGGCATATATAGGCGGTGGATTATGCCAGTGTGGTAACGGTCGACCACCTGCGTGTCACCCCTATGGCGGTCATAGAAGGAAGGATGCGTGGCCTGCTAGGCGAGCCGAGGTCCCGGCTGCTCTGCTCGCCAATCTATGACAAAGGCGAGCGTGCCAAGATAAGACAGCTGAAGAAAGCGGTGGGGAGGAAGATTGATTGGGGGAAGGCTATTGAGATTCGGGACTCACTGGCAACCCCGGCCAAGGCACGGGACGTGATTTTGAGGGTGCACAGTAACAACCTTCAGGTGGGGGAGAGGCTCGCTGTGTTCACTGCGGGGGGGAGGAGTCACAAAATCACTGCCTATTCAGTTGCCCCGTGATTCAACCAGTGGTCAGGGTGATGAAGAGGGCAGTGCAGTGCATGAATCCGGGCAGGAGTATGGAGAGCCTTGGCGACATGCTCTTCCAGGAGAGCTGCACGTCAACTGGCCTTTTGGAAGCGGCTTTCATCTCAATTACAGCACAGCAAGTTTGGCTGGAGAGGTGCAATGCGGTCTTCCGTGGCAGCCACTTCCAGCCAAAAAGAGCAATGAGGCGGATAGCAATTGGTTTTACAAGGCACGTGAAGATCTACAGTAGGGCTCGGAGGCGGATGGCTGGCAAAAGTGGCGGGAGGAAAAACGACTGGGACCACTTGAGGGCCGACGAGGCGAAAGTCATGCGCATGCTGTACGAGAACGAGGCCTCGATGACGTGGAGGACAGGCTTCAAAGCAGCTTGGGAACATGGCGGTGTAGCCTTCCAACCTCCATAAACGTGATGGGGGGGGGGGGGCGACAACTCTTTGTTTCTGCTGCCCTTCTAGCATCAGTTACGACTGCAGATGTTTGCATACAAGTAGTGTACTTATATCCACCAAAAAAAAAAAAAAACTCACCCTCACACGCACACTCACCTTCACACACACACTCACCCTCACACGCGCACTCACCTTCACATACACACTCACCCTCACACGCACATTCACCTTCACACACACACTCACCCTCACATGTGCACTCACCTTTACATGCACTCACCCTCACACGCATACTAACCTTCACACACACACTCACCCTCACACGCACACTCACCTTTACATGCACACTCACCCTCATACGCACACTCACCCTCACATACACACTCACCCTCACAAGCGCACTCACCTTTACACGCACACTCACCCTCACACGCACAGTCACCCTCACATGCGCACTCACCCGCACACACATACTCACCCTCACACGCACACTCACTCACCCTCACATGCACACTCACCCTCACACGCACACTCACCCTCACACACGCACTCACTCTCATACACACACTCACCCTCATACATACACTCATCCCCACACACACACGCTCACTCTCACACACACACTCACCCTCACACATACACTCATCCTCACACACACACTCATCCCTCGGGAGTTTATGGGTGGGTGCGAGGAAGCACACCCCCAGCACTCGCCCACACTCCCAGCACTCGCCCACACTCCCAGCACTCGCCCACACTCCCAGCACTCGCCCACACTCCCAGCTCTCGCCCACACTCCCAGCACTCGCCCACACTCCCAACACTCGCCCGCACTCCCAACACTCGCCCACACTCCCAACACTCGCCCGCACTCCCAGCACTTGCCACACTCCCAACACTCGCCCGCACTCCCAGCAATATCCAAGCACTGGCACACAGCAGTGCCATCAGCACGCACAACGCACTCAACCACACTCCACCACTCATCACTATTGCATGTGTTGTCAAGTTGATTGAAGGTAGAAGAACCATCCAGCACAGGCACATAGCAGCGCCATAAATATTCACAATGCACTCAACCACCCTCCACCACTCATCACTATTGCATGTGTTGTCGAGTTGATTGAAGGTAGAACAATCATCCAGGCACCGGCACACAGCAGCGCCATAAATATTCATAACACAATTAGCATCGGTCCCACAATCCTTGTTAGCACACACGTCTGCACGGGAAACCAAGGGTTGTTTCAAGGTAAAGCAGGGAAAGGGGTCACAAGAGTGATTTTTTTTTTTTTTTTTTTTTTTTTTTTTTTTACGTTGCCCTCACTTTTACTCCATCCAGCTCTCACCCACACTCCAGGCATCAATTGCCAACTTTCAACGTCAGCTATCAGAGTCCGCTTTCAACGTCAGCTTTCAACGTCAGCTATCAGAGTCAGTCAGCTTTCAACGTCAGCTTTCAACGTCAGCTTTCAACGTCAGCTTTCAACGTCAGCTTTCAACGCCAGCTATCAGAGTCCGCTTTCAACGTCAGCTATCAAAGTCAGCTTTCAACGTCAGCTTTCAACGTCACCTATTAGAGTCAGTCAGCTTTCAACGTCAGCTTTCAACGTCAGCTTTCAACGTCAGCTTTCAACGTCAGCTTTCAACGCCAGCTATCAGAGTCCGCTTTCAACGTCAACTTTGAAGAGCGAAGGGTTTCCAGGCACTGCCACTTGGGGGTGCCATAGCTCTTCAGGACGGAAAGCAAGAGGGTGGGAAGCAAGAGGGTGGGAAGCAAGAGCGTAGGAAGCAAGAGGGTGGGAAGTAAGAGGGTGGGAAGCAAGAGGGTGGGAAGCAAGAGCGTAGGAAGCAAGAGGGTGGGAAGCAAGAGGGTGGGAAGCAAGAGGGTGGGAAGCAAGAGGGAGGGAAGCAAGAGTGAGAAGCAGTTGGGTGCCAGGGCACTGCTAGTGGTGTGTGAGGGTCAGCCTACGAGGCTGCCAGTAGCACTCACCATCCCCATCGGCGCTGACGTGGGTCGCGAGGAGAAGCAGTTGGGTGCTAGGGCTCTGCTAGTGGTGTGTGAGGGTCAGCCTACAAGGCTGCCAGTAGCACTCATCATAATCGGCTCTGGCGTGGCAGTCAGCCTACTAGGCCGCCAGAAGCACTCACCATCACAATCAGCGCTGGCGTGGATCGCGAGGAAGCTGACGGCAACAAGCCCGCGACGAATGCGGCGAGGCCAACCCCGTACAGCCACCCGAAGCGCCGGTCCATGATCACGAAAGGAGACGAGTCGGAGATGAACCAAGGAGATGGAGATAGTAGAACGCTCGCGCCGCTTTTGTCAAGCAGGTTTCACGCCGCTCGCTTCTGGGTCGACCCGAAAGTGACGAGGAGATGGAGACAGTCGATCGCTCGAGTCGAGTCGAGCCGATGCCACCGCAACAAGGAGAAGGTTTCACCGGAGTCGAACCACCGGCCGTAGTCGTGACGTGGTGAGATTGGGTGGGACGTCTGTTAGAATAGCTAGGCAGGAATGGATTGACTAGCATGAAGTTGGGTACAAATATGAAACCCTAAAGGGGGCTATACCCCATATTGGCTACCCCACTACAGCCTACACATATATGTTACATATATAATTTGACACACCCCCATAGGCAAAGTGGGGGAGAACAAGGGGTCACAAGACCAGTCAAGCAAAGCAAAGCAAGCTCATGGTGGATCACAACGTCACCACACACACTGAGCACAAGCAAAGGGCCACAAGGCCAGTCCACATGCAGAGGTATATATGCAACAGGAACAGCACAGTGATCACCACCTAGCAAGAGCAAGCATGCAGGTATATGTATATAGATCACAGTACAAGCAAAGCCTACAGCAAGTGTGGAAACGTAGGTACAAGGCCTAACAAGGTACAGAAACGCTGATGATCACCAGACGGAAGTGCCTTGGTGAATATATCAGCGGTGTTGGCCCGCGTGGCCACGTAAGCAAGACGAAGCTGACCTCGCTGCTGCAACTCTCGAGCCAGGAAGTAACGCAGAGCGATGTGCTTCGTTCTGTGCTCCAGTCTGTGCTCCTCACACAAGGCAATGGCCGCCTTGTTGTCAACGTACAGAACTGGAGGAGAACGAGGCCGCTCTCCCAAGTCAGTCAGCAGGTAGGTGAGCCAGCGTAACTCCTGTGCAGCCATGGCTGTGGCGTAGATCTCAGCCTCACAACTGGAGCTGAGAACAGAAGACGAGCGTGTAGACCGCCAAGAAACAGAGCCAGAGCCAAGACTGAAGGTGTAACCCTATGACGACCGCTGCGTAGCCTGGTCGTCAACCCACGACACGTCAGAGTGTCCAGTGAGGACAACGTCACCCCGTCCTCCAAGCACGAGCCCCATGCCCGATGTACTGCACAGGTAGCGCAGTACCCTCTTCGCAGCTTCCCAGTGCACCTTTCGGTGCCTACCAGGAGCCACATAGCGAGCGAGAAGGCCAAGTGTCAGGGAGGCGGGTGACGAGGATGTAGAGGGTAAAGTACAACGGGGGGGGTTCTGGGCGAGGAAGTCGTCTGTAAGGGCGGCACGAAAGCGAGCGTCACTAGTGCGGAGGTGAGAGATAAGGTCCCCAGCGGTGGCAAACGATGATAGGTCTGGGAACAGGTAGGGCAGGATGAGACGATCGACGGCTGCAGTGGCTGGGGACGAATAGCGCGCAACTACAGCGTAATACAGGGCCTTAGCAGTCTTGTGCTGGCTAAAATGCGCGCGCTCAGTGATCGGCAAATGATTGCGAATAGCGTGGCGCGCAGCAGCATCGCGATTCTGCCACTGTGAGCGGTCAAGAGCGGGAGCAGTGTCAGCAGGAGCAACGGCAGTGCCAGACGCGTGATCGAACAGTGAAACGCCGTCTTTTGCATCAGTCATAAGAAACAGTTGCAGGTCGTCGAGCCAAGTGGCAAACTCAATCGGGCGACCGTCAGGCTCAAACGCGAGAACATTAAGCGTCGCCATGCTCGCAGCGCAGGCGAAGGCAGCAGGCAAAGGCAGGAGACACAGGCAGCAGGCAGAGGCAGCAGGCAAGGGCAACAGGCAAGGGCGGCGCGCAAAGCAGCCGCAAGCTGCGCGTGGGCGGACTAGCCAATGTGCTAGCAGCGGCGGCAGCGCACGGGTGGGGCAGGCGGCCGCAGCATTAGGGCTGGCGGCGCGCGGGGCTGCGGGGCAGCGCGACGGGCGGCGCGTGGAGTCGCGGGGCTGCACGACGGGCAGCGCGCAGGGCTGCGGGGCTGCAGGGCAGCGCGACAGGCGGCGCGCGGGGCTGCGGGGCAGCGCGACGGGCTGGCAAGGCGCGCGCGGGGCTGCGGGGCAGCGGGAAGGGTGGCGCGCGCGGGGCTGCGGGGCAGCGCGACGGGCTGGCAAGGCGCGCGCGGGGCTGCGGGGCAGCGGGACGGGCGACGCGCGGGGCTGCGGGGCAGCGCGACGGGCAAGGGCAGGGCGCGCGCGGGGCTGCAGGGCAGCGCGACGGGCGGCGCGCGGGGCTGCAGGGCAGCGCGACGGGCAGGCAAGGCAGGCAGGCTAAGGCAGGGCGTGGGGTAGCACGGTAACCGCGAGCGGTTGGTGGTGGGCCCTAGAAAATTCGATCCTGAGGTCCTAGGGACCTCCTGCTCTGAATACCATGTCAGAATAGCTAGGCAAGAGGGAATGGATTGACTAGCTTGAAGTTGGGTACAAATATGAAACCCTAAAGGGGGCTATACCCCATATTGGCTACCCCACTACAGCCTACACATATATGTTACATATATAATTCGACAACGTCTAAGGTACCGCGACTCAGAAGGGAGGAGATGAGAGGGAGAGGCACGCAATAGGCGAACAACGGTGTGAGAATGTAATTGCGACCTTGAAAGCGGGTGTCGATTTATGGTTAAGAGTAAGTGTTCAATCGCTCCGAATGATTTATTGGTATTCAAGCTAGAGTGGAAACAATCTTGCGGACTCGGCGTGCATCATGAAACGCGTTTCGTTGCGGAGAAGAGGGGGGGAAGATACGGAGGGAGGCGCCGCAGGGAGGGAAGGGGGATCATCATCGCCGCGATGATCGCCGCGACGCCGAGACTCGGAAATGCGCATTGCACGACCGCGGTCGTGTTGTGGAGTCGGAGGCAGTACGGGGTGATTCTAGTCGTATCGGCCACAAGGGAGAGGAAGGAACACGAATGGATGGATGAGGCCGCGGGAGGGATTCAATCAGTTTGATTAGACGAGGCGGGATTCAAACTCCGCGACGGGGTGGTAGGCGGAAAAACTTCCCCCCTAGTTGAGCAGTTCCAGTATCGTATGTTGGAGTGTGAAGGGAATACACTTAAGCATTCCCGAAGGTGCAGCTACATCGCACCAGTCACTATCGAAGCAGCGCGAGCAGTAAAAGTCGGATCAGCCTATACCAAAGGCAGGAAGGTCAACAGGCGCAAAAGTCAACTGTCGCGACTGTTGACCATCTGGACCGACGATTGACTCACCATCGAGGAATGTCAACAGGCGTAACCGCACGCACGGTTACAAGCAGCGACTCGGTAACAAGAAAGGAAATGCAACAGTCAGAGTCACTGTTGTACTGCCTGTAAAACAGTTATAATAAGGGAATGTACCCCTTAGAGTACATGGCTAGTTAGGACTATTTATTTGCTTGTATTCTATCCTTTAAACCAACTTTGACATCTACATTCACTATGATCAAGGTTCCTACCAAGACTTCCGCTACCAACTCTCCTAGAGGCACTTCCTATCCTATCCAAGATCCTCACTCTAACATGGTATGAGAGCTAGTTTGGATTATAGGAACTGCCAAAAAGGGTCTCTTGACAAGGACAACCCCTTGCATAATTTACTATAAGGGC
Source organism: Closterium sp. Yama58-4 (assembly GCA_947470075.1). Taxonomy (NCBI): domain Eukaryota; kingdom Viridiplantae; phylum Streptophyta; class Zygnematophyceae; order Desmidiales; family Closteriaceae; genus Closterium; species Closterium sp. Yama58-4. The sequence continues at coordinate 697,325 of CANIUD010000700.1, forward strand.
AAGCATCATGCCAGGAGCCGACTGCGGAGAAACTGGGGAGACCCCAGTACAACCTTCCACTAATGTTACTTCTACTACAACGACTGTGGACACAGCGCTCCTCGAGCAGCTGATTTCCCGCATCAGCGCACTGGAGAGCCATCAGCCAATGAGCATCGACGGCTCCAGCTACGCCCGAAGACCTCCCGATCCTCAAGGAGCTGGATCAGAAAGATCCTTCACCTTCGACAATCGCGGAGCCCCAGGACCTGCTCAAACACAGCAAGCACATTTCGAGACAATGGCGTCAATGCAGAACAAGTTTCTGACAACATCAAAGCTCAGGACAACAAAGCCCTTCGACGGGCAAGACTTTTACACCTGGAGCTTCGAATTCGAGCTGTTAGCTCAAGGCGCTCAAATCTGGATGTACTACGACGGTTCGTATCCCTTCCCGACTAACGGCTCACCTCAGGAGAAGACGCAGTACTACAACGAATCTCTCCTGGCCTTCACCGTACTAATTCGAAACCTGACGCCAGAAGAACAGCTAAGCATTCGCCCTTTCAAGAACGAGTGGGCACCCGCGCAACAATCCTGGGAGCACATGCGCACCTGCCACATGGCAACAGATTCGGTGACACTCAGTCGCCTGCTTAACCAGCTGAATAACGTCAGAATGTTCCCCGGCGAAAAGGCCGGATCCTACATCAACCGCTGCAGAAATCTGAGAGACCAATTCAAGAAAAGCGGCGGAAACTTCCCTGACGACATGTTCGTGACAATCATTCTCGCTGGATTAAGCTCGGAATGGCGCCAGTGTAAATCGCTCCTTCGCACTCAAGGAACTGTCAGCGAAACCGCCCTCTGCTTGACGCTCCTATACGAACAAAAGGAAATGGACCTGTACAACGAGAGAGGCAACAAGAAGGAGAAAATCGCTTTCTATGCACAAGCGCCACCAGACACGAAGAGACTCTTCTGCAAGTACTGCAAAAAGACTGGACATACAATCCAAGACTGCTGGAAGTTAAACGGCAACAACAACAACCAGAAGGGAGCTGCCGCTTACCAGCAAGGAAGAACTCCAGCGCGCAATCAGACCGTGTCACCACCAGCCGTCGCAAGCACATCCCAAGCTCCGACGCGCATCCCTGCGAACACAACCGACAATGGCAAAAGCAAGGTATTGACTTGCATGGTGCGTCGAGGTCCGCCGCGTCCCAACCGACACTACCGCTTCTTCCGCAGCTGGGAAGACATGTTCGTAGATCCACCGCAAGAGCGTCCTGAAGGGTCGGTCGAAGACGAAGAAGAAAACGACCCAACGTACGACGAACTGTCGGTCGGACGCATGGAGTACGACTGGGAAATGCCGCCTTGGATCCAGGAGTCGCCACCTGCACGCGAGGCATACGAAGACGAGGACTACACCTATAATTATGAACACGATCACGACGTGGAGCATCACATCACGCCAAGACTCGCCAACCTCGCCAAAGCAAGAAAGGAGGTTAACACCTGGTACCTGGATAGCTGCTTGTGGAGGTTAACACCTGGTACCTGGATAGCTGCTGCGGCCAGCACATGGTGTCGTCAGACACCTTCATCCTCAACAGCGAACGACTCTGCAATGAGGTGGAAATTACTGTTGCTAACAGTCAAACCATCTACGCCAGCAGTCGCGGACAAATTCAGCTGCAGTCACGCGACACCGGTTACTGCATTCACGTCAGCGACGTCCTCGTCGTGCCCGAGCTCCGGTACAACCTTCTGTCCCTCCACCAGCTGATGAAGTGCAGAGTCGGCCTGGAGACAACAGAAGACGAAATGCATTTAATATACAAGGGGACCTTCATCGGAAGGGCGACAAGTGTGGAAGGAGTCTTCGTGCTTGACTTCGAGTCGCCAAGAACCTCTGGCGACAGCGAGAACATCCTCGTTCTCGATCCACCAGGCCACCCGTCACCACCCAGGTGGAGCCATCCGGAAGAGACGGACTACCAACGGCCAGGCCCCGACGGCACGTTCCGCGCTCTTGCCGTCCCTGTCGCCTCAACCACAAAACCTGAAAATACGGAAACGCCAGCAGCAGAAGAAGAAGAAGTCCCATCAGGCACGGCAATGGTAACGACTGAAGCAGCAGAGACAGAGACCGCACAGTCAACCTGGCCCTCTGTCTCACACCCTACCGGCTGGACCACAACTCAAGGCTGGGACACCGTCGACGTGCGTTGGGTCACGGAAAACACCGCTCTTGGAGAAGCCGTAGCCGAAACTGGATGGGGGAGTTTCGCCGAACAGCCTGCAGCAGAAGAAACCGAACCGGTGCAGTTACCAGGAATACCTGAGGAGGCGCCAGAAGCTAGACAGGGGGAACTGCTGACGGAATACGGACCTCACCTGCTTCCTTTTACAACTGACGGTAGGAACTACCTCCGCCTGGAGACAAGGGGACTGGTGATCAGAGACACCCCCTTCGAAGAAAGAGAAATCGCGCTGTTCGACGATCGACACCCGCGAACCACGCCTCCGCCTCCTGAAGGACCACTGGAACTGCCAGTTACGATCGACACCGTCACCATCGGTGAGACCAGCGGGACGTACCACGGCGCAACAATCCAAGCAGCAGCAGTCCACGTCACCGTCCCCGACGAACCTGCGGACGAAACCAGAAGGGCAACAGCAGAAGAGATATTAGCACGGGAGAAAGAGCTTTACACCCGTACCAAGGGATATCGGGCCGACGGCGACATCTGGCATCAACGCATGGGTCACCCGTCAGTCGAGGTACTCAACAACTGCATCAACGCAAAAGTTCTTGCGGAAGACGCGCTACTGCTGCCTGACGGAAAACTGCTGAAGCCAAGAACCGATCTACCCAATTTCTCGGTCTGTCCGACAGCCGTGCTACGTCACACACCCTTCGCCGAGAAAATCCCTGGAGCTGAACGTTACAAGCCGCTGGAGAAAGTTTACAGCGACTTCTTGGTTCTTACGGCAAGAGGAGTCGGCGGGGAACAGTACACACTCACCTTCATCGATGCCAGCACACGCTTCGTCTGGGCCGTAAACATCAGCGACCGCTACCTCGCCTACCAGTGCTTCGAGGTTTGGCTCAGCATGGCGGAAAACCAGAGCGACAACCACAAGGTCAAAGCTTTCCAGACTGACGGGGCCCTGGAATACATGTCGGAGGACTTCAAAACCCTCTGCAAACAGAAAGGCATCAAGAGGATGATCTCGCTACCCTACGCTCACGAGCAGCAAGGATTGGCCGAGCGAACCAACAGGAGCCTCGTGTCGAGATAATAGGTATACTGAGGAGCCATAGCTAGGGTTGACCTAGCTAGGCATGAGAGAATGAAGGCAAAAGAGGACTGAACTAGCAAGAATGGGGATACAAATAGCAAACCCTAGAAGGGTTGTACTCGCTACAGAGCACCCCACTACAGGCTAGAGCATAATATTCTGACACACCCCCATAGCCAAAGTGGGGTGTAATCAGCAGAGGAAACAAAGCAGTACAAGCTCAGGGTGGATCACGATGTCACCACTCATTCTGAGCACAAGCAAGAAGCAATAGTTTAAGGTTCACAATTATGAGCAAAGCTAGAGGCAGTCACAAGGGGTCAAGTGAGGAGGAGGAGGCGAGACTGTAGGTGGAGAGGAGATAAGAGGCGTCGGCTGAAGCTGCAGACACACGGGCAACAGGAGTCAAACTGGCTCAGTGGCTACCGGAACAAGCGCCCCGGACTACAGGAGTAACTGGCTCCGCGGCTAAGAAGAGCGGCAGACGAGCAACGGACCCACGGGCGACTGGCGCAGCTGGCTACGACTGGGCTACCGGAACAAGCGCCCCGGACTACAGGTGCTGCTGACGACAAGACGGCAGCCTCCGCTCAACCTCCTCCAACTGTCCCACACCCCTCGACACACACCCCCTGCTTCAAACCCTAGCTCCACTCCGACGGTACCCCCCTTAGACCCCAAACCCTAGGCTCCCACACACCACCCCCCTCAGCGGCAGCTGTAGCAGAGGGAGACGAGGGAGGAGGAGGAGCAGGGAACGGCACACTGAAGCTGCACCCCCATACCCCCCACCCCAAACCCTAATCCAGGAGAACGGGCAGAAGGAGGGGTGGGGCGCCTTCAGAAGCACGGGGGACAGCGGGGAGGACAGGGGAAGCGAAGAACGGGCCGCCCACGGGCCTGGCACCGCCTCCCGAACCGCGCGCAGGCGGTCCGAGCCGCGCGCGGGCCTGGCGCAGCCCGTACGGGCCGCGCGCGGGCCTGGCGCAGCCCGTACGGGCCGCGCGCGGGCCTGGCGCAGCCCGTACGGGCCGCGCGCAGGCCTGGCGCAGCCCGTACGGGCCGCGTGCCGGGTGTACGGGCCGCGTGCAGGCCACGACGGGCGACGGGGGGCGACGCGCGGGTCCCCGTCGCCCGTCGCAGCGCCTCCCGGGGGCGACGTGCCGAGTGACGGGGCAGGAACCCGTCGCGCGCCTCGGGGCACACGGCGGGCAGAGAACCGCCGCGCGCCTCGGGGCGCACGGCGGGCAGAAAACCGCCGCGCGCCTCGGGGCGCACGGCGGGCTGAAAACCCTAGTTTCGACGCCGCGCACCACGGGGCGCGCGGCGGACAGGGAGTAGCAGTAGCAGCGGAAGCAGTGAAGTGGGCCCACAGGCCAGGAACGTTAAGCTCCCACACATCCACCCCCCTCAGCGGCAGCTGCAGCAGTGGGAGACGGAGGAGGAGGAGGAGCAGGGGACGGCGCACACACACGGCACCCCCAGAGCTGCCACCCCCACACTCCGCACCCCAAAACCCTAAAAACGGGCGGAACGGGGGAAGGAGCGCGGGGGACGGCGAGGGGGACGGCGCTCGGCCCCCAGAACGCGACCACGGGGCAGAGAGGGGCCGCGCGCGGCTCCCCAGGGCGGCGCGACGGGAAATCGGGGCCGCGGGGGGGTCGCGCGCGGCTCCCCAGGGCGGCACGACGGGAAATCGGGGCCGCGGGGGGTCGCGCGCGGCTCCCCAGGGCGGCACGACGGGAAATCGGGGCCGCGGGGGGTCGCGCGCGGCTCCCCAGGGCGGCACGACGGGAAATCGGGGCCGCGGGGGGTCGCGCGCGGCTCCCCAGGGCGGCACGACGGGAAAACGGGGCCGCGGGGGGTCGCGTGCGGCTCCCCAGGGCGACGGGATCGCGGGGCCGCGGGCGACGGGACCGGAGGGCCGCGGGCGACGGGATCGGGGGGCCGCGGGCGTCCCCCACGGTAGGAAACCGCCGTGCGCCTCGGTGCGCACGGCGGGGAGAAAACCGCCGCACGCCCCGAGCGCGCGGCGGGATGAAAATGTGAAGGTCGCGCGCCACGGGGCGCGCGACACTGAGTAGGGCAGCGGAAGCAGCAGTGGGGCCCACAGGCCAGGAGCGTGAACGCTCTGATACCATGTCGAGATAATAGGTATACTGAGGAGCCATAGCTAGGGTTGACCTAGCTAGGCATGAGAGAATGAAGGCAAAAGAGGACTGAACTAGCAAGAATGGGGATACAAATAGCAAACCCTAGAAGGGTTGTACTCGCTACAGAGCACCCCACTACAGGCTATAGCATAATATTCTGACACACCCCTCGCGACAAAAATGCGAGCTCTCATGAAGCAGTCAGCTGTGCCAACCAAATATTGGCCCTATGCCATGGCGCATGCAGTTCGACTGCACAACATACTCTCCTCCAAAGCCCTGCCCAACAACAGTTCACCCTTCAAGGAGTGGACTGGAAAACACCCCGACACACGCATGCTGCGGGTCTTCGGATGTATGGTACAGTACCGACCCCACACTGCCCGAACCGGAAAATTTGAAGACCGTGCCCGCTGGGGCATTCACCTCGGAATCGAATCCGAATACCACGCCTGGACAATTCTGGACTTCGCCACCCACCAGCTCACGCGTTCACGTGACTGCATCTTCTACGAAAGACTGACCCTGCCACTGTACCGCCAGCACCGCACTGCACAAAACGCACCAGACAACATTTTTCAGGGGCAGCACAGCTACGCAAATGACGAGGACGACGTCGACGTGGCAGGAGAACAACCGGACGAGGCCGCAACAGATAACACACCCTTTGTACCCGTTACGGAGCAACTCAAGACACCCACCTTCTTCCCGACGAACACTGATTCAGGTGAAGCAGCCCAAGCCCTACATGACTACGCAAGTGCGGAAATGCACTCACCCATAAACGAAGACACGGCTCGCAACTCTTCTCGTGATACCATTCGCGACATTCCTGGCGACGACGACGACGACGTGGTCGAAGTAACCAACGCAGCCGAATCCAACCTTACTGGTCTTCGCATCCTCGGCCTCGCCGTCGCCGTGCGGGGTAACCACCAACCGGCGGAGCCCACCACTGTTCGCCAAGCCCTCAGTGGGCCCGATGCCGAAAAATGGAGAGCCGCCATGGCCGCAGAAGTCGCTGCCCTTCAGCGACGAGGAACCTGGACGCTGGCCCCACGACGACACGCGAAGGGGAGAAAAATTCTCACGGGGAAATGGGTATTCAGAATCAAAACTCTGGCGGACGGAACCATCGACAAATACAAGGCGCGGTGGGTCGTCCGCGGGTTCGAGCAAACACAGTTCGTCGACTACGACCAGACCTTCGCACCTGTCGGCCGTCACACGTCTGTGCGCATTCTTCTCTGCATCGCCGCCATCAAACAGCGCCCTCTGCGCAAAATCGACGTCTCAAACGCCTTCCTCTACGCGATCGTCGACGCTATCATCTACGTCGAACAGCCGCACGCATTCGAGGAAGACGGCGACACCATCTGCCTCCTCCAGAAGTCACTCTACGGCATCAAGCAGGCGCCGCGCCTGTGGCAACAGTACCTTCACGCCATCCTTATCGAGCTCGGCTTCCAACAGCTTCCCCATGACCAAGGGATGTACCGCCTCGAATCCCGCGGCCACTTCATCCTACTCGTCGCCTACGTGGACGACCTTCTCTACACCGGGGACGACTCCGAGCTGCTCGATCGCTTCGAGCGCGAGATTCAGGAGAAGCTGGAGGTCACCATCGACCACGACGTCACCCAATTCCTCGGCCTCAACGTCACACAGAGCGCCGACTCTATTCACCTCTCTGCTGCGAAGTACGCCGAGAGCCTCGCCAAGAAATTCGGCATCCCTCCCATCGGCATCACCACCCCATTTCGCACTCCTCCTCCCAACCACACGCCGGACACCACCCCGCTCTCCCCAGCAGACCACCGCCTCTACCAGCAACAGCTCGGTTGCCTCCTGTTCGCCGCCGTCACATGCCGCCCGGATCTCTCCTACATTGCCAGCCAGCTCGCCCAGTACCTGCGCCGACCTGAAGGGGAGAACATGGCAGATCTTCGTCGAGCCCTACAGTACTTCATCTCCACGCCCGACGTCGGCCTCACCTACAAGGCAAATCTAACGGCCAACTTACAGCTTACCGGTTTCGTCGACGCAGATCACGCGGGGGACGCAGAAAACAGAAGGTCCCGCACAGGCTTCATTTTCAAGCTTGAGCCTGCAGGAACCATCTCCTGGAACTCGCAGAAACAGGAGCTCATCGCCCTCTCGTCAGCAGAAGCAGAGTTCATCGCAGCAAGCGCAGCAGTTCGCGAAGGACTCTACCTCACGGAACTCCTACAGGAAACGAAAACGGCGATGAACGGGTCCTTCAAGTTACTCTGCGACAACCAGAGTGCGATCAAAATCGCACACAAGCCCGGCTTCGTCAACCGCACCAAGCACATCGCCCTGCGATATTTCTTCGTCAAGGACGAAATCGACAAGGGCAAGGTCCAGCTCACCTACTGCCCAACCGACAAGATGGCAGCAGATTTTCTGACTAAGAAGCTGCCACGTCAGAAGTTTCAGTACTGCTCAGACCTGTGCGGAGTCGCTCGCAAAAGGCCACATGGCACACCTCCAGGAATGAAGGGGAGTGTTGGAGTATGAAGGGAATACAGTTAAGCATTCCCGAAGGTGCAGCTACATCGCACCAGTCACTATCGAAGCAGCGCGAGCAGTAAAAGTCGGATCAGCCTATACCAAAGGCAGGAAGGTCAACAGGCGCAAAAGTCAACTGTCGCGACTGTTGACCATCTGGACCGACGATTGACTCACCATCGAGGAATGTCAACAGGCGTAACCGCACGCACGGTTACAAGCAGCGACTCGGTAACAAGAAAGGAAATGCAACAGTCAGAGTCACTGTTGTACTGCCTGTAAAACAGTTATAATAAGGGAATGTACCCCTTAGAGTATATGGCTAGTTAGGACTATTTATTTGCTTGTATTCTATCCTTTAAACCAACTTTGTCATCTACATTCATTATGATCAAGGTTCCTACCAAGACTTCCGCTACCAACTCTCATAGAGGCACTTCCTATCCTATCCAAGATCCTCACTCTAACATCGTACTCGAGCGAGCGCAGCAGGCATCAGGGAAGCGAGAGCTGCGTAACTTGCAGGAGTGATTTATTGTCGCCAAGACAGTCTAACGAAGGCTCGGAACGCGTTTTGAAAACCATGTTACCATGTTCGCCATGTTTTGTGTTGGGGGAGGCGGGGGTCACACAGACCGCTTCGCGAGTAAGGGCAGATTCTTGATTTCGTATCATCCGATATTTGTGTTATCCGAAATTGTGGGATCCAATCGGAATTCGTCTAAACCCTGATTCGGTTTTTTCGATTGGATCCCACAATTTCGGATGACACAAACACCGGATGACACGAAGTGAGGAATCCGGCCTAATCCTTTCGCGAGTTCAATCGCATATCCCCACTGCCATGGTGCACGAGGGGTTTTTAGGCTCCGCCCATGAAGTTTTCCTGTACTTGTTAGGAGCAGTTGTTTTTCTTTGCAGTAGATTTTCCCTGTATTCGTTAGGAGCAGTAATTTTCCCCTGCACTCGTTAGGAGCGGTTGTTTTCCTCTGAACTCGTTAGAAGCAGTAGTTTCGCAACCTCCGATAGAAATAGAGATACGGTACATTATAACTTTCACTCGTTTCCAAATTGCCCGAGCAACCTACAGCCAACCCACCTCCACATCCTCGTCTCTTGTTCGATCTATTTTACATCGGTCTTGTTGTTTGGTTCTTCCTGCTCCTGCCTGTTTGTTCTTGTTGAATTTCTGAATCTCACCTTCGTCAGATCGCAGTCGCTCTTCTATCTTCGCGCCTCGATCCCCCGACGCCGGTTCTGAATTCGCGTGCTCGGATCCGCGTCTCATCCGTCCCCCTGTTTTCTGCCGCACCCGCGCGACCGAGATCGACACGACGAGAATCCCATCGGGCCATTCCCTTGGTCGTCACACCGCCCCTTAACGCCATCGATCAGTCACGATGCAGGGCCCCGTGCTCGTTCTAAGTACGTCCTAACGTCCTTTCCTGTCAGCAGCATTGCTGGTTACGCTATCAATATGTTTGCCTGCTCGATCTGTCCTATCGATTCCGCGCTTCGAGCGAAGACGGGTGAATCCGACGGTCGTGGAAGCATTCCCCCGTGCTGCCTTGCCGTGGATCCGCGGCCGTACGATCCGGCGCTAGTGGGTCGTTCTTGAGCCGTTGATGGGATGGCAGTCAGCCCGTGCCCGGTCGATCATCGCAGATTCGCAGGCATGCACAGCTTTGTGGGAGTCACGTTTGAGAATCCTCGAGAGTGACTCCAATACAAGCATGCACGGCTTTGTCTCGCTTGCTCCGAGTGCAGTAAGCGCCATCGTTGCCGTTCCGATGTGGTTCAGCGGGACCGATGAGGAAATACCGCTACAGGGATCGAAAAGCGAATTGGGAACGGGGATCGTAATATGGTGGAACGGAAAGCGAAGCAGAGTTGGGCGGCGGCGCGTGAAGATCAGTTCGCGTCAAGACTGGCGTGCCTACGGATCCCGCTCCTCCATGTCTCTCTCCTCACTGCCTTGGCCATGTGCGCCATGCGCTTCACCGTCCCTCCATGCATTGCCTCCCGTTTTTTTTTCGACTTTCCCCGTTCCCGGCGCAGATGCGAACACGAAGCGCGAGTCGGGTCGCAAGGCGCAGCTCGGCAACATCGCGGCGGCCAAGGTGCGTTGTCAGACGCGAGAGGCGATGCATGAGACATGAGAAGCAGAGATTTCGTTTGTGAGACGTTTGGCTTAACGCAGCGAGTCGGGTCGCAACGTTGCTATGGCCAAGGTGAAAAGCGAGGCACAGGGGTTTAACTTTGGGGTTCAATAGGAGGTCGCGCGTCGGTAAGTAGCGGCTTTTTGCGCAGTCTGTGCGAGTGCACCCACGCGTGCTTCCAGGCGCCTCACTCGCTGCTTCCCCGTCCCGCGATACTCACTCCCCCCCCCCACACCTCCATCCCTCCAACACTCTCCTCCACCCCTCCAACACACCCCTCCACCCCTCAACACACCCCTCCATTCCTCCAACACTCTCCTCCACCCCTCCAACACACCCCTCCACCCCTCCAACACACCCTCCACCCCTCCAACACACCCCTCCGCCCCTCCAACACACCCCTCCTCCTCCAACACTCAACCCTCCACCCAAACCTTTCTCCCATGTCCTCCTCTGCCGTCTTCCCCCACCCTTCCCCCCCCTCTCCCCCCTCTCCCCCTCTCCCCCCCTCTCCCCCCTCTCCCCCCTCCCTTGCATCTCCCTCCGCCTCCCCCTCTCCCGCGCAGCTGGTAGCGGACATCATTCGCATGGGCCCGCGCGCCATGCTCAAGATGCTGCTGGACGCGCCTTCTCCCCTCCACCTCAGTCCAACGAACCTCTCTACTGCAACCCCTTTCCCCTCCCCTCGTGCGCGCAGGCGGTGGCGGACATCATCCGCACCACGCTGGGCCCGCGCTCCATGCTCAAGATGCTGCTGGACGCCACAGGAGGTGAGCTGCGCGCCACAGGAGGTGAGCGGGATGCCACAGCAGGTGGTATTGTCTCGTGCACGTGGTGGGTACACAGTGTACGTCATCTCCCATCCCTCTCGTGCCACATAGTGCCCATCCCACGTGCACCACGCTGGGGCCTCGTTCCATGCTCAAGATGCTGCTGGACGCCACAGGAGGTGAGGTCCGCGCCCCCATGCCCCCATCCCATGCGTGTACTGGCCTCTTCGGATGAAAGGCTTGAAAATGTCGCTGGCGTGTGAGTAGAAGTCATAATGCGATTCTCATCTCATGCCATGGCATGGCGTGCATTCAGTGAATCATTCACACCATTCCCATTCCATGCCATGCCATTCCATGCCATGCCATGCAGGCATCGTTCTGACCAACGATGGAAACGCCATTTTGAGAGAAATCGACGTCACGCACCCAGCTGCCAAGGTGAGAAGCCTTGTGGTGTGTGGGCGTAAGGGCAATGCGTTTGGGTGGAAGTGAGAGGTGGAGTTGTGATAGGGTTGGATGTTTAACGGCTGTCGTGCTGCAGGGAGTGCACAGTACCACTACTATGATTCAGGGTTCAGGGCATAGGAGGGTTTGGGGTTTAGGGTTGGGGTTGAGATGAGAGGTGTGAGTGTTGAGGGCCTGGAATTTGCTTAATCCACTTGGTCGCCAAGGCACCCACCGAACTCGCCTTAGCGGCATCCACAGCCGTTGCTCGTTGCGCTTTGCATGCCCCGCATCACCTCTCCGCTGTTGCTGTTGCTGCTGCCCTGCGTGCCATGGGTGTGTGTGGTTGGGGGTGTTGCAGTCCATGATCGAGCTGAGCCGCACACAAGACGAGGAGGTGGGCGACGGCACCACCTCCGTCATCATCCTTGGTCAGCCCCCTTCCCCTCCACCTCTCTCCTCTCTCTCCCCTGCACCTCCCTCCAATCTCTTGCCTCCCCTCCCCTCCCCTCCTCAATCCCCTCCTCCCTTCCCCCCTCCCCTCCGCCAACCACCACCCCTCCCTCTTCGTGTTCTTTTTTCATTCCAATTGTCCATCATCCATGCGTACCTCTCTGCTGCCGGATTGGTCCGCAACGGCCTCTTTGACCCTTGAAATGTTACGAGGTGACTTTTGAGTCGACTCAAATGTGACATGCCCTTCCTCTCACTCCCCACCTATCCACTCCCCCCTCCCCCCCGGTTCGTTTGATACCCTGCATGCCACGTGTCACCACTGTGTGCTGCCAGCTGGCGAGATGCTCCACGTGGCGGAGCCCTTTTTGGAGAAAGGCTTTCACCCCACCGTCATCTGCAGAGGTGCGCTCTCGTGGGCTAGCTGGGGTGTGCTGTCTCGGGCGCTCTCGTCTCCAAAAAGAGGGCTTTCACTCCACCTTCGTGGAGAAGGCTAGCTGGGGTGTGCTGTGTGTGGGGCAGGGTGATTCCTGTTTGGGGGTGTGGTGGGTGCAGTTTTACAAGTTCATGCTTCCCTCTCTTCATTCTCATTCTTTCCAACAGCACCTCCTCTCTGCGCCCCCTCCAAATTTTTTAGCCGTCACCTCCCCCCGCTCTCCAGCCTCCCTCTTCCCCTAATTACTCAATTTCCCAAGCACCCCCCAATCACGCCCAATCACGCCCAATCACGCCCAATCACGCCCAATCACGCCCAATCACCCCTCAATTACCCAATGCCCTGGCGCCCACCAGCGTACCCCAAGGCGTTGGACGATGCGATAGCAGTGATCAACAAGGTGCCATTCAAGATCGAAACAATGGGCAGCCACCAAGCCCCTGTGCCCTCTCCTCATGTCTCCGCCCCCTACCCTCTCCCCCCATGCGCCCACCAGCGTACACCAAGGCGTTGGACGATGCCATATCGGTGATTGACAAGGTGCCATTCAAGATCAAAACAATGGGCAGCCACCAAGCCCCTGTGCCCTCTCCTCATGTCTCCGCCCCCTACCCTCTCCCCCCATGCGCCCACCAGCGTACACCAAGGCGTTGGACGATGCCATATCGGTGATTGACAAGGTGGCATTCAAGATCGAAACAATGGGCAGCCACCAAGCCCCTGTGCCCTCTCCTCATGTCTCCGCCCCCTACCCTCTCCCCCCATGCGCCCACCAGCATACACCAAGGCGTTGGATGATGCCATAGCGGTGATTGACAAGGTGGCATTCAAGATCGACGTCAACAACAGTGAGACAACCCTGCTCTCCTCCTCTCTGCCCTCCCTCCTCTCTGCCCTCCCTCCTCTCTGCCCTCCCTCCTCTCTGCCCTCCCTCCTCTCTGCCCTTCCTCCTCTCTGCCCTCCCTCCTCTCTGCCCTCCCTCCTCTCTGCCCTGCACACCTCTCTGCCCTGCACACCTCTCTCTCATTGCGCGCCTTTCAAACTTGCCTCTCCCACTCTGCCTGCTCTCACCTCTCACCCTTGTTTTGCACGATAATCCTTGCCCTCTATCACCTCCATCCCTGTATGCATGCCTTCCCCTGCCATACTCTGCCGCCTACCCATCTCCTCCTTTCATCCCCCATCCCCTTGCGCGCCGTCTGTGCTGCCCTGTGCCTCCCTGTGCTGCCCTGTGCCTCCCTGTGCTGCCCTGTGCCTCTGCCTCGCACAGGGAAGCAGATGCTGAGCATACTGCAGAGCTGCATCGGCACCAAGTTCACCACCCGCTTCGGGTCCCTCATGGCTGTAAGTATTGTTAGGATGCAGCATACGATGTGACAGTCGTCGTCGTTCTTTCCCGCTTGTCGCCTCGTTCCCTCCTCGGCCTAGACGCCTTAGGAATATTTGCCTTTTATATCCTCTACAGACCAGGCCAATAGCAGTAGCTGCCCTAACCCTGCCCTTGCCCACTTACCCTTCCCCACCCACTCCTGCTCACTTTCCTTCCCCTGCCATCATCGCCTTTGCCCCCCTTCCCCACCACGAGCCGGCCCAAGGCGCGATGACGACACTGTAGGTGGAGGTGGGAGGCTGTTCTCACCTGCCTGCAACCCCTCCGCCATTCCCCCAGGAGCTCGCGCTAGACACGGGAGGCTCAATCCCCTCCCTCCCCTACCACAACTTGCCTTGCCCTTCCCCATCTTCCCCCCATCCGCTCTGCAACCCCTCCGCTACTCGCATAGGAACTGGCACTAGATGTGGTGACGACACTGGCGGTGGAGGTGGGGGGGCGCAAGGAGGTTGGCATCAAGCAGTACGCCAAGGTGGAGAAGAGAAGCTGCTGTGCCGGGCTGCTCACCTCACCACAGGGCCTCTCCATCCCTTCCCTTCCCCACCTGGGCTTGCCTTGCCCTCACTCACCCCCACTGCTCTCTCCAGGAACTGACAACAGTAGCAGTGGAGGTGGGGGGGCGCAGCTGACCACCAAACCGCTCTGTATCCCTGCTCTTCCCAACCTGCCCTTGCTCTCCCCAACCTGCCCACAGGAACTGGCACTAGATGCGGTGACGACAGTAGCAGTGGAGGTGGGGGGCCGCAAGGAGATTGACATCAAGCAGTACGCCAAGGTGGAGAAGGTGCCGGGCGGTCGGATAGAGGACAGTGCGGTGCTGCGCGGTGTGATGTTCAACAAGGACGTGGTGGCTCCCGGCAAGATGCGGCGGCGCATTGAGAACCCGCGAATCGTGCTGCTGGACTCGCCGCTGGAGTACAAGAAAGGCGAGAACCAGACGAACGTTGAACTCTTGAAGGAGGAGGACTGGTGAGTGGCTTAAGGGGCCAAGGGAAGGGGGGGTGGGAGAGACAGCAGCAGCGTCTGATGCGGCGGCGCATTGAGAACCCGAGAATTGTGTTGCTGGACTCGCTTCTGGAGTACAAGAAGGGCGAAAACCAGACCAACGTGGGGTTGCTCAAGGAGGAGGACTGGTGAGTGAGGGGAAGGAGGTGGGGAGAGGGTGAGCAAGAGGGTGAGAGAGGGTAGGAATGGAGAGGGTAGGAATGGAGAGGGTAGGAATGGAGAGGGTAGGAATGGAGAGGGTAGGAATGGAGAGGGTAGGAATGGAGAGGGTAGGAATGGAGAGGGTAGGAATGGAGAGGGTAGGAATGGAGAGGGTAGGAATGGAGAGGGTAGGAATGGAGAGGGTAGGAATGGAGAGGGTAGGAATGGAGAGGGTAGGAATGGAGAGGGTAGGAATGGAGAGGGTAGGAATGGAGAGGGTAGGAATGGAGAGGGTAGGAATGGAGAGGGTAGGAATGGAGAGGGTAGGAATGGAGAGGGTAGGAATGGAGTGCAAGAAGGGCGAGAAGCACATGAACGTTGGACTGCTCAAAGAGGAGGACTGGTGAGTGGCCGGGAAGCGGGTGGAGGAGGGGTTTGGGAACGATGGTACTTGAGGTGGCGGTGCATTGAGAACCTGTGGGTCGTGCTGGTGCTTTTAAGTCGTGTTGGAAGGCTTGTATGGGATTGGGGAGAAGTGGTGTTGGATGGGGTCGAGAAAGTGAAGAAAAGCCATGTGGGAGAGGAGTGGAGAGGGGTGGAGAGGGGTGGTGGGAGCAGCGAGTAAGATTAGAGTCTCGGGTGGTGGAGAGGGGTGGTGGTGCGAGAGGCTTGTTTGGTGGTGAGAGCGGAGACTCAGAAAGGGGGTGGGCGATGCTGAGGTGGATTAGAGAGGTGTTGAAGTAATTGCAGCTTTCTGTTGCCACCTCTCACTGCCCCTCTCGTCCCTTGTCCTTTTTCTTGACCTTGCCCTCTCCGCCATGTGCCCACATGCTCTGTGTCTCTCCACGTGACAGGGAGCAGCTATTGAAGATGGAGGAGGAGTACATAGCTGGTCTGTGTCGCCACCTCCTCTCACACAGCCCTCACTGCCATGTCCTTGTTCTCCCTGCCTTCTCTGCACATACGCCCACACGCGGCTGTGTCTCTGCATGTGACAGGGAGCAGCTATTGAAGATGGAGGAAGAGTACATAGCAGGCCTGTGTCGCCACATAGCGGCCTTCAAGCCCGACCTCGTCATCACGGAGAAGGGCCTCAGCGACCTCGCAGCCCACTACCTCTCCAAGTAGGTGCTCTGCTCCTTGCCCTCGCAGCGCGCTACCCCTCCAAGCCACTGCCCTAGCTAGCTATCACTTCACCTGTAGCTATCACTTCACCTGTAGCTATCACTTCACCTGTAGCTATCACTTCACCTGTAGCTATCACTTCACCTGTAGCTATCACTTCACCTGTAGCTATCACTTCACCTGTAGCTATCACTTCACCTGTAGCTATCACTTCACCTGTAGCTATCACTTCACCTGTAGCTATCACTTCACCTGTAGCTATCACTTCACCTGTAGCTATCACTTCACCTGTAGCTATCACTTCACCTGTAGCTATCACTTCACCTGTAGCTATCACTTCACCTGTAGCTATCACTTCACCTGTAGCTATCACTTCACCTGTAGCTATCACTTCACCTGTAGCTATCACTTCACCTGTAGCTATCACTTCACCTGTAGCTATCACTTCACCTGTAGCTATCACTTCACCTGTAGCTATCACTTCACCTGTAGCTATCACTTCACCTGTAGCTATCACTTCACCTGTAGCTATCACTTCACCTGTAGCTATCACTTCACCTGTAGCTATCACTTCACCTGTAGCTATCACTTCACCTGTAGCTATCACTTCACCTGTAGCTATCACTTCACCTGTAGCTATCACTTCACCTGTAGCTATCACTTCACCTGTAGCTATCACTTCACCTGTAGCTATCACTTCACCTGTAGCTATCACTTCACCTGTAGCTATCACTTCACCTGTAGCTATCACTTCACCTGTAGCTATCACTTCACCTGTAGCTTCACTTACAATTCTGAACCCCAAGCCCTTGTATCCCATCGTGGTCTTCAAGCCGGACCTCGTGAACCGGGTGGAGGAGCTGCAGGAGAGCGACGTGGGGACGGGCGCGGGGCTGTTTGAATCAAACTCTCTCTTTTACCCCTCCCCTCCCACCCAGAGCCGGCATCTCAGCCATTCGCCGGCTGCGCAAAACAGACAACAACCGCATTGCTCGTGCGGTAGGCGCCACCATTGTGAACCGGGTGGAAGAACTACAGGAGAGCGACGTGGGGACGGGCGCGGGGCTGTTTGAGGTGCGCAAGATCGGCGACGAGTTCTTCGCCTTCCTGGTGGAGTGCAAAGAGCCCAAGGCGTGCACCGTGCTGCTGCGAGGGGCGAGTAAAGACATTCTCAACGAGATGGAGAGGAACCTGCAGGTGAGGGGGGGGAGGGGGGGATTGATGGGGGTAGAGGGGGGGGGGAGGGGTTGTAGGAAGGTGCCGGCAGGTCAAGGTGTGCATTGTGCTGCTTGGGGAGGGGCAGCAAGGACTCCCTTAATGGGATGGAGAGGAACCTGCAGATCAGGGGGGGTGGGAGGGGATAGAGAGCGGTCTAGTGCGGGTGAGTGGTGTAATGAAGGGTCAAGTGCAGGTGAGCGAGGGAATGGGTGGAGCGAGGTGAAGGGAATTCGGCAGCGAGGAAGTTGCGAGGGCGTTCTCTGCGGTGACTTTTGAGTCGACTCAAAAGTCTTCTCTGGTACATGTAGAGGAGCCCACAGGCGAAGGGGTGGGGGGAAAGGGGGAGTTGGGGTGGGAGACATAGAATGGTTTGCAGGTGACCAAGGGAAGAGGTGGGGAAGAGGGAAGTGGGGAGGAGGTGGGGAATGGGTGAGCACGGGCGAGGGTAGAGAGTGGGGGAGGAGGGTGCGGCGATGGAGGAGAAGTGGGGGAAGGTGAGGGCAGGTTCAGAGGAGGAGGGGGGGAGGCTTTTGTACAAGCTGCAGGTTATGGGTTGGCCTTGGGATGGGAGGTGAGCGCAGTGATGGGGCGAGGCGAGGCAAGCATGCGGGGAGGCTTGTAGCATGGCACACACCACACAGCACCACACCACGCCACACCACACCACACCTGCTCCATTAGCTGCCGCTGTCCCTTCCCCCCCAACCTCAGGACGCCATGGGAGTGGCGCGCAATGTGGTGGTGGACCCTCGCCTGGTGTCGGGGAAGGCTTCGGGAAGGGGCACCCGTTTCTGTGCCTGCACACACCCCACCGCACCACACATGACCACACCACCTCTCTCTCCTGCTTCTGCCCCACCCCACTCTCAGGACGCCATGGGAGTGGCGCGCAATGTGGTGGTGGACCCTCGCCTCGTGCCGGGTGGCGGTGCCGTGGAGATGAGTGTGTCGGCCGCCCTCAAGGACAAGGCTGGCACTGTGGCAGGCATTGAGCAGGTGAGAGGCTTGGAGCAGGCGGGAGGGCAGGCAGGCTAGGGCTTTGAACAGGGACGTGGAGATGAGTGTGTCAGCCGCCCTCAAGGACAAGGCTGGCACCGTGGCAGGCATTGAGCAGGTGGGTGGGCAGTGAAAGGGCAACGGGCAGGTGATGCATGGAGCAGGTGGGTGGGAGGTGCCAGCCAGGCTATGTTGAAATATGTGCGCATGGCGCAGGGCGTTGGCGTGGTGCCGTGGAGATGAGCGTGTCGGCTGCCCTCAAAGACAAGACCGGCACCGTGGCAGGCATTGGGCAGGTGAGAGGGCATGGAGCAGGTAGAGGCAGTGAGAAAGGTGGGGCGTTATGGAGCAGGTGAGGCATGCAGCAGAGCATCGAACAATGCCGTGTGCCAGAAGGAGGTGCCGTGGAGATGAGATGAGCGTGTCAGCCGCCCTCAGGGACAAGGCTTGCACCACGGCAGGCATTGAGCAGGTGGGTGGGTAGGGCCAGCCGGCCATGCTACATTGAAGTATATATGCATGTGGGCACGGTGCAGGTGGGTGGGTGGGCATTGAGCAGGTAGAAAACCCCACGGAGGGTCCAGTTTGTGTCTGCCATAGATGTTCGAATGAACTTGTGGTGGGGAATGTGTTTCTAATAGAGCGACTTTTGAGGCGCCTCAAAATGTTTGAATGAACTTGTGGTGGGGAATGTGTTTCTAATAGAGCGACTTTTGAGGCGCCTCAAAATGTTTGAATGAACTTGTGGTGGGGAATGTGTTTCTAATAGAGCGACTTTTGAGGCGCCTCAAAATGTTCGAATGAACTTGTGGTGGGGAATGTGTTTCTAATAGAGCGACTTTTGAGGCGCCTCAAAATGTTCGAATGAACTTGTGGTGGGGAATGTGTTTCTAATAGAGCGACTTTTGAGGCGCCTCAAAATGTTCGCATGAACTTGTGGTGGGGAATGTGTTTCTAATAGAGCGACTTTTGAGGCGCCTCAAAATGTTCGCATGAACTTGTGGTGGGGAATGTGTTTCTAATAGAGCGACTTTTGAGGCGCCTCAAAATGTTTGAATGAACTTGTGGTGGGGAATGTGTTTCTAATAGAGCGACTTTTGAGGCGCCTCAAAATGTTCGAATGAACTTGTGGTGGGGAATGTGTTTCTAATAGAGCGACTTTTGAGGCGCCTCAAAATGTTCGAATGAAATTGTGGTGGGGAATGTGTTTCTAATAGAGCGGCTTTTGAGGCGCCTCAAAATGTTTGAATGAACTTGTGGTGGGGAATGTGTTTCTAATAGAGCGGCTTTTGAGGCGCCTCAAAATGTTTGAATGAACTTGTGGTGGGGAATGTGTTTCTAATAGAGCGACTTTTGAGGCGCCTCAAAATGTTTGAATGAACTTGTGGTGGGGAATGTGTTTCTGATAGAGCGACTTTTGAGGCGCCTCAAAATGTTCGAATGAACTTGTGGTGGGGAATGTGTTTCTAATAGAGCGACTTTTGAGGCGCCTCAAAATGTTCGAATGAACTTGTGGTGGGGAATGTGTTTCTAATAGAGCGACTTTTGAGGCGCCTCAAAATGTTCGAATGAACTTGTGGTGGGGAATGTGTTTCTAATAGAGCGACTTTTGAGGCGCCTCAAAATGTTCGAATGAACTTGTGGTGGGGAATGTGTTTCTAATAGAGCGACTTTTGAGGCGCCTCAAAATGTTCGAATGAACTTGTGGTGGGGAATGTGTTTCTAATAGAGCGTGTCGGCTGCTGGCAAGGACAACGCCAGCACTTGGTGGGCGTGGAGCTTGAGTGCAGTTCTTTCGAGTTCCAAGTATGCTGGTCGCATGAGACATGAAGCTGCTTGTCCAACTGCCCTCACACCTGCATGCATTGCCTTTTCCTCGTTCCCTCTTTGCTCCCCTCTCTGCTCCCTCCTCGTCTCCCCCCTCTGCTCCCTCCTCTGCTCCCCCTTCTCCTCCCCTTTATGCACCCCCCTCTGCTCCCCCCTCTGGCCCCATGCCTCCCCCGCATTGGCCGTACCGGGCAGTGGCATCAGCCTTTGAGGTGATTCCGCGCACGCTGGCACACAACTGCTTTGAGACATCTCACATCTCAAAACTCCCCCCCTTCCACACTCCACTCCACCCCCCCACCCCCCCTCTCCCCCCTTCCTGCAGTGGCCGTACCGAGCGGTGGCGTCAGCCTTTGAGGTGATCCCGCGCACGCTGGCGCAGAACTGTGGAGTGAGCGTCATCCGCACCGTCACTGCGCTGCAGGCCAAGGTGGGCGGCAGGCCGAGGTGGGCGGCAGGCCGAGGTGGGCGGCAGGCCAAGGTGGGCGACAGGCCGAGGTGGGCGGCAGGCCAAGGTGGGCGCAGACCGAGGTGGGCGGCAGGCCGAGGTGGGCTCTTTGTCTGGTGAGCATGGCCTGTGAGACTGGCTTCATCATTATGCTCGCCACGCCCCCACCACGCTCCACTATAGCTCTCCTCTGCCTGGCCCCACTACCTACCGCTGCCCTCTTGGTGCCTTTTATCAAAACCTCTCTCTCTCCGCTCTTCCCTCTTGTCTTGTTCCTCTCTCATCTCTCTTTCCTGCTTCTCTCCTCACCGCACCACTCCCCATCCTACCTCTCATCACTCCTTCATCTCATCACTCCTCCCTCTCATCACTCCACCCTCTCATCACTCCATCTTCCTTTATCCCAACCTCCACTTAGCAGCTAGCACGTTTGCACTGATTCCTATGTGCATCACCTATCCCTTCTCTCTCCCATCTGCCCCACGACCCCTCCCACCCCACCCCAACAGCACGCACAAGGCGCCAACACGTCCATAGGCATTGACGGTGACACGGGCGCCCTCACATGCACGCATTCACAGGCACACACGTGCATCATGACTCCTTTCCACCCGTTCTCCCCTCATCCCCACCCCTCCCACCCCACCCCAACAGCATGCACAAGGTGCCAACACGTCCATAGGCATTGATGGCGACACGGGCGCCCTCACTGACATGAAGGAGCTTGGGGTGAGTGGTGGGGAGTGGTGGGGAATGGTGGAAATTGGTGAGGGAGAGTGCTGGGGTTGAGTGCTGGAGACAGACGTGCAGAAGAGTGGTGAGAGCTGGGGTAGGAAGCATGGGTCAATGCTGCGAAGTAGGGGTGAGGGAAAACGAAGCATTGACCCTTCCATGCACTGAGGCGCTGTGCCTCACCTGCTCGCCCTTCCATGCATTCCCCTCATTGCACTGCCCTTCCCCTCATTTCATCCCCCCGCCCGCTTCCTCCTCCCCACCCACGGCCTGCCAGGTGTGGGAGGCGCACACTGTGATGTGAAGGTGCAGACAGTTGAGATGGCCATTCAGTTGCTGGGTGCCTCACCTGCGCACCCCGTCATGCACTGCACTCCCCTCATCACACCCCCACTCCTGCCCCCGCCCTACCAGGTGTGGGAGCCGTATGCAGTGAAGGTGCAGATGGTAAAGACGGCCATCGAGGCAGCGTGCATGCTGCTGCGCATCGATGACATCGTCAGCGGGCTCAAGAAGAAACAGGCAGGCGGCAAGCCACGAGGGGCCCATCCATGCCCCCTTCTGCACTTCCCAACCTCCCTGCCCCTCTGCCTCCCTGCCTCCCCTGAACCCTGCCTCCCTGACCCCCTGCCCCACTGTCTGCCAGGTTTGGGAGCCGTATGCAGTGAAGGTGCAGACGGTGAAGACAGCAATCGAGGCAGCGTGCATGCTGCTGCGCATCGATGACATCGTCAGCGGGCTCAAGAAGAAACAGGCAGGTGGCGCACCGGGAGGGGGCAAGCCGCAGCTTGATACTGGGGATGACGTTGACTCGGAGCAGATGCTGGCCGAGTGAGGGGAGGGGAGGGTGAGGCGGTGTGCTGCGGTGGTGTGCGGTGGTGGCAGTTCTTCATGTCATCAAAGGACATGGGCGCGGTGGTGCGACAGGAGGGGGCAAGCCACAGCTGGACAGGACACCGCCGGCGATGAGGTTGACTCCGAGCAGATGCTGGCTGAGTGATGGGCGAGGCTGTGTGTTGCGGTGCTGTGCGGTGGTGATCTCTAGAGTGTGTTGCCGTGAGTGCTGAGTAGTAGTAGTCTACCATGTACTGTACCATAGTTTCCGGTGCATAACACCCTTTCAAATTGAATGCTCTGCTCTGAAGTGATGGATGCGGACCTGGGTGGACAGGGCACACCTAAACCACGTGGTGCTCCATGTCAGCGTACATCCCTAGAATGTGTTGTTGTTGCGAGTGGTCGCAACAATAAAGGGAAAATATGTCAATGGTAACTTATATGGGGCACTATAATGCGTACAGTAAAAATTACATGTTTGTCAAAAGTTGCCTTCAGTGATGCGTGTCATATGGGGAACAGAAATTAGGGTTAGGTTTATGTACCCCAACCAACCTTAGTCAATGCATCTTTCAGTTTCTGACATGGTATCACCTAGGTTAGGATCCTGTGGGATCCCGTTCCTCCCGCTAACGCCTGTAGCGCCCTACTGTCAAGCCTGTCCCGTACCCTAGTGCCCGTCACGCCCGTACCGTCCGCTAGCGCCTATCGCGCCAGCCCGTCCCGTGCCCTAGCGCCTGCTGCGCCTGCCAGTCGCGTCGCGCCCGCTTGTCCCGTTGGGTTGCGTCACCCCTGCCCGTCCCGTCCCACCCGCTTGTCCCGTTGGGTCACGTCACCCCTGCCCGTCCCGTCCCGTCGCGTCGCGCCTGCCAGTCGCGTCGCGCCTGCCAGTCGCGTCGCGCCCATCTCTGCCGTCCCGTCGCGTCGCGCCGTTCCGTCGCGTCGCGCCGTCCCGTCCCATTGCGTCGCATGCGCCGCGCCTGCCCGTCCGGCCGCGCCGCGCCGCGCCGTCCCGTCTCGGCCCGCCCTACAGCGCCGCGCCGCGCCTGTCCCGTCCCGGCTTGCCGCATAGCGCCGCGCCGCGCCCGTCCCGTCCCGTCCTGCCGCGCCGCTACGCGCCCGTCCCGTCCCGTCCTGGCCTGACGCATCACGCCGCGCCCGTCTCATCCTGTCGCGTCCGTTCTCGTCGCGTAGCGCTCTGCCCTGCCTGCTCCGGCCTTCTATGTGATTTCCAGCTGTAGTTCCTCTCTCCTTCTGCTATGGCGACGCCTAGGGTCCTCTGCTTTGACGCCGAGGGTAGGCCGCTCGAGTTCTCTGTCTGGCTCCTGCGTGCGCAGCGTCTCCTAGAGAGTCAGGTTCAGGCAGACGAGTCTCTGTGGGCGCACGCTTCCGGTGACCTTCGTGCACCCCCCGATCCTGCACCCTCAGGCGCTGACCCCACCACTGCGGACAGAGATCGTTTTGCACGTCAGCGTGCTGCCCTGACAGCCTAGAATTCGCGTGACGATGCGGCCTGCATCGCCCTCAGCAACCTCGTCCCTGAGTTTGAGGAGACCCACTTCACTCAGGTTCGCACGGCTAGTGAGTTCCTGACTGCGATCAAGGCCCGCTACGCTACTCCCAAAACTGTCTCTCTTGGTCGCCTGTTCCTCCTGTTCTTGTCTCCTCATTTGAGCGCTCTGCTGCCTTGATCGCTCACCTGCGCTCACTGGATTCTAGCTACCGTGCCGCCTGCACTGACGTACAGCTTGCACTGCGCCCCCCCCCCCCCCCATGGCGATTACTATTTATTTCATCGCCACTAGCCTTGCCTCGGTTCGTGACGCGCTTCTTCTGAAGCACCCTAGCGAGCTCACTATCGGCGTCCTTGAGTCTGCCCTCAAGGACGTCGAGAGCAACCTCCGCTCGGTAGCCTCCGCCTCTGGCGCTGTGCCCCCTCCACTGTTTCACGGGTGCACTGTCCCTCAGCTGCCCACCTTTACTGCCTCCCTCGCCACTGCCGCTACTGACGTGGCCGCAGATGCGCGGTCTAGGGGTAGGAGTGGCAGGAGGGGCGGCCAGGGTGCGGGCGGCGGCGGAGGCGGTGGAGGTGGCGTGACGAGCGGCGGTGGCGGGAGTGCATGAGTTGGAGGAGCGCCTCGTGCAGCGGCTAGTGACTCACCTGCTGCACCTGGTGGAGGTGCAGCGGCAGCAGGAGGAGCAGCGGCAGCAGCAGCAGCAGCAACAGCAGCAGCAGGAGCAGCAGCAGCCGCTACAGGAGGAGCAGCAGCAGCAGCCGCCACAGCAGCAGCAGCAGCCGCCACCTCCTCCTCCTGTCTCTGGCATACGGACCCTTAGTCTCCGCTCTCCCTCTCCTCCCTCCTCCCCCTCTCCTCCTGTCTACGGTCCCACGTTTCCTCCTCCTGACCCCACCCCAGCTGTTTTCCCATGTTCTCAGCCTCCGTTGTCCTCTCCTCTTTGTCACACTTGGGCTTCTCGCTCTCCTCGTGCTCGTCCCTCGTCCCCTGTCCCTCTCACTGACCTTCGTACTGTCTTTTTTCTACTAGTCCACCACGTTCGTCTCCGTCTGTGCTTCCTTCTCCTCCTGAGTCGGCCCTCACTGCTTCCCTCTCTACTCTTGTCACTGACTACTACCGCACGTACCATCCTGTTCTCTCTCGTGTTCTCGCCTCTCTTGTTACCGACCCTCGTGCCTCTTTGTCGTGTGTCTCCGCCCTTACTGCCGCAGTCACTGAGTTCGCCACTACTTGCTGCCTTGACTACGCCACTTGTCTCATGGCTGCTCCTTCTACCAGTCCTCTGGCCGTTGGGGGTGTGTCTGCCCTTGGCTGTGACGCCCTAGAGGACAGGCAGTTTGAGCTGGAGTTCTTGGCAGCCGCTTCCCCACATCTCTGTGCCATGCTGCTCGCCCCTGAGGGAGACCCCGACGCCCTTGACATACCGACTCCTCGCACTTACGCTGAGGCAGTGTCAGGGCCTTGGGCCTCTCAGTGGAGAGCTGCCATGGACGCAGAGATGGCCTCCTACAGATCCACAGGCACCTACGTCGACGAGGTTCCCCCCCCTGGGGCGAACGTAGTCGACGGCATGTGGATCTACAGGGTGAAGCGGCCACCAGGATCTCCTCCGGTCTTCAAGGCGCGCTACGTGGCTAGAGGTTTCAGTCAGCGCGAGGGAGTTGACTTCTTTCAGACCTTCGCGCCTACCCCGAAGATGACCACTCTTCGAGTGTTACTGCACGTAGCAGCACAGAGAGACTACGAGTTACACTCCCTCGACTTCTCTACTGCTTTCCTTCAGGGTAGCCTACACGAGGAGGTCTGGCTGCGTCGTCCCTCTGCCTTCACTGGCACTTTCCCTCCTGGGACCCAGTGGAGACTGAGGCGACCGGTCTACGGTCTCCGTCAGGCTCCTCGTGAGTGGCACGACACCCTTCGTTCTACCCTGTCTGACCTTGGTTTCCAGCCGTCTTCTGCCTACACGTCATTGTTCGTTCATCGTGGTTCCACACCGTTCTTTGTTCTTGTCTACGTCGACGACCTGGTTTTCGCTACTGCTGACAGGGTTGCCTTGGCAGACGTGAAGTTCGAACTGCAGAAGAGACACACGTGCACTGACCTAGGTGAGCTGCGCCACTACCTTGGCCTGCAGATCACCAGGGACAGAGCTGCTCGCACCATTACACTCTCACAGTCACACATGGTGCAGCAGGTCTTTCAGCGGTTCGGGCTTCAGCACTCCACAGTACAGCGCACACCTCT
Organism: Closterium sp. Yama58-4; assembly: GCA_947470075.1. NCBI lineage: Eukaryota > Viridiplantae > Streptophyta > Zygnematophyceae > Desmidiales > Closteriaceae > Closterium > Closterium sp. Yama58-4. The sequence goes on from CANIUD010000700.1 coordinate 723,046, forward strand.
TGCTGTTGACCACAGACTCACTGGACCCTTTCCTGACGAGCCGTTTGAGCCTAGTGGTCCCTACGCAGAGCTGGTGGGCTGCCTCATGTACCTGATGACCTGTACTCGCCCGGACCTCGCCTTCCCTCTCAGCATCCTTGCTCGCTTTGTTGCGCCAGGGAGATACCGACCCGTTCACTGGACGGCAGCTGTGAGGGTGGCGAAGTACCTAGCGACGACATCAGGCATGGGGCTGGTTCTTGGAGGGCAGCAGTCTGTCGTACTTACTGGTCACTGTGACTCTTCTTACGCTGACGACGCTGAGACTCTCAGGTCTACTCAGGGGTACTGCTTCAGTCTGGGTTCTGGAGCTGTTTCTTGGAGGTCCACGCGTTCCTCCTCGGTCTCGACCTCTACCGCTGAGGCTGAGATCTACGCTGGTGCCATGGCGGCACAGGAGCTGCGCTGGTTGACCTTCTTGCTCGCTGACCTTGGTGAGCGGCCAAGCTCTGCACCGACCTTGTTCACTGACAACAAGGCATCGATTCTCCTCTGTCGAGAGCCGCGACTGGAGAGCAGAGTGAAGCACATTAACGTCAGGTACTTTCTTCTGCGAGAGTTGCAGAGACGTGGACAGGCTCGCTTCGAGTTTGTGGAGTCCGAGGCCAACACTGCAGACATCTTCACCAAGGCGCTTCCGCCTTGTGACCACCAGAGGTGTTGTGTGCAGTTAGGTCTTGTTGACACTGACTCTCATCTTGCGTAGGCTTGAGTTTACTATTTGCTTTGCTTGTACACTTGCTATATACCTCTGTGAACTCTTGGACTGGCCTTGTGGCCTCTGTTGCTTGTGCTCAGAGTGTGTGGTGACGTTGTGATCCACCCTGAGCTTTGTTTCTTTGTGACTGGTCTTGTGACCGTACACTTTTGGTTTTGCTTGACACCCCTCACTTAGGCTATGGGGGTGTGTCAAATGTTGTAGCCTGTATGTGGGCCCTCGTACAGCTGGATGTTTCCCCCGCCCTGCGGCGCGATGTTTCCCTCGGTGTATCTCCAGCTCACACCCTGTTAGAGCACTGATTGGTCCGTTTGGCAGCTTTTGTCTGCCATCACGAACTCCACCATCACTAGTGTCCAAGATGCTGCAGCCGTTGCCAGCCACGTAAAGGTGATGGCAGGCAGACGGTGCCAACAAGACTTGTTGGCACACACCCTGAGCATTGATTGGTCCTTTTGGCAGCATCGTGTACCACGATGCTGCAACACACACACAGACGAAACAGTCCTCACAGCATTGCACGGCAGACGCGCCTCATCGTTGCCATGCATGCTAGGCAACCACCCACCCAACTCATGAATGGCCCATAGTGGGTTATAGGGCCATCCTCTACGAGCTAGGGTTTCATCCACACCCCTCAGCTCAGCTTCAGCTCACTGGGCCTAGCCAGTGCCCAGTTCAGCAGCCTCAAAACCACCTCTCGTTCCTGCTCGGCAGGCTCTCTCAGATCCCTACCATGGCTCAGCCCAACAATCCCGCCACCTGCGACGACGACGACCCTGATTCACAGCCTGCCTTAACAAGCTTAGACTTTTTGCTTAGTCATCTAGCACTCGAGAAGGCAGCACTCGCCGAGCCCGATACTATCCCCACCCAAAAGGAATCTTCCGCACCAGTTATCTCAAATCCCGACCCTGTGGCAGAGACAGCTGCGGAACCAACTGTCACTTCGCCCTCGCACCATCCCACTCAAACCACGGCGCGAACTTTCCGGCTCAAGCAGGCGACCTTGAGCTTTGCCAAGCCTTCATCCTCGTCCGCTGACGTCAACAACTCTCCCGGCTCGTCTGAGCGTCCGCGTCCTCGCCTCACAGTAAACCTGGCGGAGCTCATTGAAGGACTCTATGATGATGCAATTGACAAGTTCATCCCAGACGAGTACCCGCTGGATCGAGGAGAGAGGAATCGGAAGTGCCTTCAGTGGCTACGCTCGCTTGTGACTTTGTTCAAGGCCGACCTGACGGAAGAGATCCTGCCAGGTGAGCATATTGTGTGGTTTTTATATCATGCTGTATCGTTGCTCTGTTTGTGTTATGTGCGACGCTTTATTGTATGTTTGTATTTGTTTACTCAGTTTGTTCTTTTGTTACCCTTTTCCCAACCCCGCCAAGAGTCAACAAGCGTCGTGCAGAGAAGGAGCTGCGCATGTTCACCTCCGTGCTTGCAGCATCTACCAAGGGCAAGCGCAACTTCCACGCGGGGCTCACATCCATGCTCAAGACACCCGACTGGCGGGACAACTACCCCAACCTTGTGCTCTTGTGGTTGGCGGTAGCTGCACTACTGCTGAGCACCGTGGAGTGCGAGCGGGGGTTCTCGAGGCAGAACATCATTAAGTCGTGGCAAAGAGGTTCGCATAAGGATGCACGTCTGAGGGACCTGATGTGCATGAGTCTCATGGATTACGAGCCCAACTAGGAGGAGATCGTAACCGTCTGGAGGAGTTACAAGAAGCGCAAGCCTCACCGCAACGCTCCACTCCCGCCTGCAGGAAAGCAACAGAACAAGGGCAAGGAGGCAAATGAAGTGATGGAAGTAGTCGATCTAGGAGATGATAATGATGCATATGACAGTGATGATGATGATGGATTCGATTATTAGGATAACAGATAGGTAGGATGTTGAAGTAACATTGCGGTCCTGTTATGTCCGTCCATTTATAGAACGGTTATCGTCCGGTCGATTTGGGAAGGCAAGTTCCATCAGCGGTCGGATTTTTAACGACGCCGCAAGTGATTTAACGAGGAATCTAACGATTTTCGACGGCAGATGTAACCACGAAAACATCCGGACAACGGCCCATCCGGACGGCTTGTAGTGAAAAATGTAACTCCTCATTCCAATGCTCGTTCGCTAGCGAGCGCGACACCATTTTGCTATTCCATGGTTCGAACCGTTGACGGTTCGAATCGTGGTCTGGTAATTAACTTGCCAGGGTTCGTAGGTTTGTTTTTTTTCTCGCCAGCCTTCATGCGACGTCGCATGCATACCACAATGCTATGGCTTTTCCCCCGTTTCTTAGGGCGTATCCAGGTTCGGGTCATGAGCACTGTTCTGGCTACTGTTCGGGTCATGCGGAATTTGCGCATGACCCGAAGTGGGCTGCCGAGCCGCGCGCGGCCCCAGCTTTGGGTCAATGTGCAGGTGTTGGGCGACTGACGTGCACGACCCACCCCCAACCAATCACCTGGTTGCACGATTGTGGTGTTACTGCCATCTTTTTGTCGATCGGCAGTCGAGTGTCACACGTGGGCAGTGTCTCACGTCTTACACCTCTGCACCCAACCACTCGGCAAATTGACCCCGAGTGTGTCTAAAATTTCTCGCGTCACGCTCCCAACATTTGGGAATTCGCTCCGGGAATTTTGACGGTTGTGTTTTTGTCAAACTCATATACTATAGTCTGTGTAGGCTGTAGTGGGGTAGCTTACATGGGGTACAACACTTTAGGGTTTGGTACTTGTACTCCTCATGCTGCTCAATGCATTCATTCCTCGTTTCTTATCATGGTATCGAGCAGGTTCCCTAGTGGGAACGCTTCCTAGGGCCCACCACGAATTTTTTTCCTGCCCGGAGCGCGCTTTGCTCCTGCCCGAGTCGCGCCCCGTGTGCCCTCCCTACCGTCGCGCCCTCTCTCGGCCCCTCACGGCCCCTTCGCGTCGCCCTTAGCGGCCCCTCTCACAGCCCCTCGCGCCGCCCTTACGACCCCTTACGGCTCCTCGCGCCACTCGACGGCCTCTCGCGCCGCCCGTACGGCCCCTCGCGCGGCCCCTTACGGCCCCTCGCGCCGCCCTTACGGCCCCTCGTGCAGCCCCTTACGGCCCCTCGCGCCGTCCTTCGCGGCCCCTCGCGGCCTCTTCACGGCCCGTCGCCGCCCTCCGCGGCCCCTCGCGCCGCCCTTCACGGCCCCTCCGCCGCCCTTCGCGGCCTCTCACGGCCCTGTCGCCGCCCTTCGCGGCCCGCCGTCGCCGCCCCTGCAGCAGCAGCAGCCGCAGTCCCTACAGCAGCGGCCGCCGCCGTCCCTGCAGCAGCAGCCGCCGCTGTCCCTTCAGCAGCGGCCGCCGCCGTCCCTGCAGCAGCAGCCGCCGCCGTCCCTGCAGCGGAAGCCGCAGCTGCAGCAGCCGTTACCAGCAGCAGCCGCCGCCACCTCCCTCGGGGCCGCAGCCGCCGCCGCCGCCGCTGACTGCAGCCGCCGGTGCGCCTCGGCCCTACCGACGCGCCTCGGCCCGCCTCTGCTGGTGCGCCTCGGCCCTACCTGCGCGCCTCGGCTCGTCCCTGCCGGTGCGCCTCGGCCCTGCCCCACCACTTGCGGCTCTCTGCCCTGGTAAGAGTGTCGCCGCACTGCGCTGTCACTACTGCCACTGCTGCTACTGCTGCCACTGCTGTCATGGCTACCCCTAGCGTCCTTGTCTTTGATGCTGAGGGTCGGGCTGTTGACTTTGAGGTCTGGGTAGATGATCTGCAGCTTTTCCTACAGTGCGATAGGGCAGACGGTCTCTCCCTCTTTGACCTCACTTCTGGTGCCTCTCCTTCCCCTGCTGCTGATGCTGACGCCACTGTTCGCTCACAGTGGGCCACGCGCGATGCTGCTGCCCGCCTTGCTGTGCGCCGCCACTTGCCGACCGCTGAGCGTGCGCACTTTAGTCAGTACAAGAGTGCTAAGACCTTGTACGACGCTGTAGTTGCACGCTACTCTTCCCCTGCCACTGCTGCGCTTAGCCGCCTCATACTGCCGTACCTCTTCCCTGACCTCGCCGCTTTTCCCACTGTCGCTGACCTCATTACGCACCTTCGCACTAGTGACATTCGCTACCGCGCTGCGCTTCCTGCTGAGTTCTGCGCCAAGAACCCCCCCCCCATGTACATCACCCTCTACTACATAGTCACCCGGCTCCCTGACACCCTTCGCTCGGTCAGGGACCACTTTCTCTCTGTTTGCCCCACCACTCTCACCGTTGACCTCCTCGAGGAGCGTCTCCTAGCAGCAGAGAAGAGCATAGTTGCTGTCGGAGCTTCTCGTGGTGACCCCCGTACCCCTGTCTTTGAGGGGTGCTCCCCCTCCCCCCTCTTGCCCTCTGTTGCCTCTGCTGCTGCGGCCGACCTCGTTGGTCTTGAGTCGGTCGGTGCGGCGTCTACCCCTAGCGGGAGACGCCGCTCAGGCAAGGGCAAGGGGGGCAAGGGCGTTGGGGGAGCTGGCGGAGGCGGTGGAGGCGGCAGTGGAGGAGGCGGAGGGAGTGGGGGTGGCGGTGGGAGTGGTGGTGGGAGTGGGGGCACTAGTGGAGGCAGTGGCGGCGGAGGAGGAGGCGGTGGTGGAGGTAGCGGCGGCGGAGGTGGAGCGGGTCGGGGCGGCTCTACGCAGAGGGTCGGCTCCGGTGGTGGTCAGCGCCAGCAGCAGCAGCAGCAGCGTACTCGTGAGACCCCTTCCCCCCAGCAGCTTCGTGAGTGGTACACTGCTCGTCAGCGGGGCGGGGGTGCTGGCCCCTGTACCTACGTTCTCCGTACCGGCGACCGCGCGGGTGAGCAGTGTGGGGGGGCGCACTCCACCCAGCGCTGTTTCGGCCGTCTGACGGACGCTTGGCGTCACCAGTTCCCCGACGCTACTGAGATCCCTCGCTGGGGCGAGCTGTCTAGGGCGGGTGTTGCGATCTTTGATCTTGATTATGATGCTATTCTTGCTGCCATGTATGCTGTGACTATTAGTGATGAGGGTGACTGTTACCGGTGTTTTCCGCCTGACCCGGGCATTGAGGCTGCTGCTCTAGGTGCTGGTGAGGCTGCTGCTCTAGGTGCCAGTGCGTCTGCCGCCCCAGGTGCCGGTGAGTCTGCGCTCTCAGGTACTGCGTCGTCTCCGGACACCCACACCTTCACCCTTGACTCGAGTGCTCCCCGCTCCTTCTTTCGAGACTGCACCACGCTCACGCCGCTTAGTCGGCCAGTGGCGGTCTCCCTGGCAGACCCCTCTGGGGGCCCTGTCCTTGCCCGCTTCTCCACTGTCCTACCGTGTCCGGCGGCCCCTTCTGGCACCCTGTCAGGTCTTTACCTCCCTTCGTTCTCTACGAACTTGGTGAGTGGTGCTGACCTCCAGGATGCAGGGGTTCACCAGTTCACTCCTGCGAGTCAGCGAGTGACCCACTGTACCTGTGCTCGGTCGGGCCGTCACTTGGCCACGTTTACCCGTCAGCCGGGGTCGAGCCTGTACACACTGACTACTGAGTCTCCTCCAGTCGCTGAGTCTGCTCAGGTAGCAGCGTCGGGTCAGGTGTTTGCTGCGGCGTCCAGGTCTGGTCCTGAGTCTGCCCCCTGCTCGTGTCGTCTCCTGTCCCACCGGACTCTCCTCTGGCACCACCGCCTTGGTCACCCCTCCCTGCCTCGTCTTCGAGGCATGGCTTCCCGTCTTCTTGTCTCTGGCCTCCCCCGGTCTTTTTTTCCTTTCTCCGGGGCCTGCCCCCACCTGCGTTCCCTGCGTCGAGGGGCGGCAGCGCGCTGCCCCTCACTCCTCCGAGTTTCCTCCGACCGAGGCTCCGCTGCAGACGCTTCACATGGACGTGTGGGGCCCAGCCCGCGTCCGTGGACAGGGTCACGAGCGTTACTTCCTGCTGGTGGTTGACGACTACTCGCGTTACACCACAGTCTTCCCCTTGCGCAGCAAGGGTGACGTCACTGAGGTGTTGATCGCCTGGATCCGCGCAGCTCGTCTCCAGCTCCGGGAGAGTTTCGGCTCTGACTTTCCTGTTCTGCGTCTGCACTCCGACAGAGGCGGAGAGTTCTCCTCTGACCTTCTGCGGGCCTTCTGTCGTGCACGAGGCATCCGCCAGACCTTCACGCTTCCGGACTCTCCACAGCAAAATGGGATTGCTGAGCGCCGCATTGGCATGATCATGGACGTCGCTCGTACGTCCATGGTCCATGCGGCTGCCCCCCATTTTCTGTGGCCGTTTGCGGTTCGGTACGCGGCGCATCAGATCAACCTTCACCCCCGGGTCTCCATGCCGGAGACCTCCCCTGCTTTACTGTGGACGGGGAAGGTTGGCGATGCGTCTGCGTTCCGTGTCTGGGGATCTCGGGCGTTTGTCCGCGACTTGTCTGCGGACAAGCTGTCCTCTCGTGCTGTTCCCTGCGTCTTCCTTGGCTTCCCTCCTGACGCGCCAGGCTGGCAGTTCTACCACCCCACCTCGCGCCGTGTTCTGTCCTCCCAGGACGTCACCTTTGACGAGTCGGTTCCCTACTACCGTCTCTTCCCCTACCGCACTGCGTCCCTCCCTCCCCCGCCGCTCTTCCTTACGCCAGGTCCCCCTCCGGTAGACCCCCTCCCCCCTCAGGGTCCTGCCCCCTCAGGTGTGTCCCAGGTAGATGCGGTCGAGCCTGTCGAGGTAGCTGTTGACTCTGGTGCTGCTAGGGGTGCTGAGCCTGGGGGTGCTGGGTCTGGGGGTGCTGCGACTGGGGGTGCTGAGCTTGGGGGTGCTGAGCCTGGGGGTGCTGAGCCTGGAGGTGCTGCGCCTGGGGGTGCTGAGCCTGGGGGTGCTGCGCCTGGGGGTGCTGAGCCTGGGGGTGCTGCGTCTCGGAGTGCGGAGCCTGAGGGTGCTGGGCCTGCTCGTGTGGCGTCTGGTGGTGCTGGGCCTGGAGGTTCTTCGGGTGCTTCGTCCCGGCGGGAGCTACTCTCTCCACAGGAGCTGCGTGAGTGGTTTGCCCGGCGCTGGAGGCGTGCTGCTGGAGCTGGCGGTGCTACGGACGCTGGAGGTTCTGCTGCTGCTGAGGGTGCTGGTGCAGCGGGTCCCGGAGGTGCTCGTACAGGGTGTACTGGAGCTGCTGGGCCTACGAGTGCTCCTGGTGCTGGAGCTGCTGGTGCTATTGGTGCTACTGGCGTTGGTGCTGCTGGTGCTCCTGGAGCTGGAGCTGCTGCGTCTTCTGGTGGTCCGACTGGAGCTGGAGCTACTGGGGGTGTTGGCACTGGAGGTGCTACTGGCGCTGGTGCTTCTGAGGGTGCTGGAGTTGGCGCTGCTGGAGCTGGGGGTACTCCTGGTGCTGGTGCTGCCGTTGGGGGTGCTGGTGCTGTTCCTGCTGGTACTGGTGGCGCTGCGCGGCCACGGCCGTACTTCGTTCCGCTCCTTGAGCAGGTTCTTGGTCTTCCGTCCTCTCTTGGTCCTGCTCCTGGCTTCGAGTGTCCGCCTCCTGTCCAGTCTGAGTCACAGTTACAGCCAGCCTCCCCGCTTCCTTCTCCTTCTCCCTACACTGGTCCTACTGGAGGTCTTGCTGAGCGTCGTGAGCCTGCGTCTCGCCCTGCGTCGCCTGTCCGTGCTGCTCGCACTAGTGGTCGTGGTTCGCGTCAGCGTCCTCCCCCTGTCCCCGGCACGCACCGGATGTCTCTGCGTCCTTCCACTGCTCCACTGCGTGCCCCTTTGCCTTCTCCTCCCGAGTCCTCTCTTCCTGCACTTGCTGACCCGGAGTCGGACTCCCTTCGTGCTGCGCGTCCTACTGTCACGCGTCTCCTTGCTACTGTCGTCACTGACCCTTCCTTTGAGTCTGCTGCTGCGTCTGCCTTAGTTGCTGAGCTTGTCGACTTCGCTGCTCGCTGTCGCCTAGACTACGCTGCCAGTCTCGTCGCTGAGTCTGAGTCTGTATGTCCTCCGTCCGTCGGGGGTGAGTGTGCTCTTGGCACGGACGTCCTTGAGGACAGGCAGGAGGAGTTCCAGTGCTTGGCTGCTGCTTCACCTCATCTCGTGTCCATGCTGCTTGCCCCTGAGGGAGACCCGGATGCACTTGACATCCCGACTCCGCGCTCTTACGCGGAGGCGATAGAGGGTCCCTACTCCTCTCAGTGGCAGGCAGCCATGGACGCAGAGATGGCTTCCTGGAAGTCCACAGGCACCTACGTTGACGAGGTTCCCCCGCCTGGGGCGAACATCGTCAGTGGCATGTGGATTTTCAGGGTGAAGCGGCCGCCGGGTTCTCCGCCTGTCTTCAAGGCGCGTTACGTGGCTCGTGGCTTCAGTCAGCGGCAGGGAGTTGACTACTTTCAGACCTTCTCTCCCACCCCGAAGATGACCACTCTTCGGGTACTGCTGCACATAGCCGCTCACCGAGACTACGAGCTGCACTCTCTTGACTTCAGCACTGCTTTCTTGCAGGGCAGCCTGCACGAGGAGATCTGGCTGTGCCGCCCACCTGGCTTCACTGGGACTTTTCCTCCTGGCACCCAGTGGAGCCTCCGGCGGCCAGTCTACGGTCTCCGCCAGGCACCTCGTGAGTGGCACGACACACTGAGGACTACACTTGCGGCTCTTGGGTTTGCTCCTTCTACTGCCGACCCGTCGCTGTTTCTGCGCACCGACACTTCTTTGCCGCCGTTCTACATCCTTGTGTACGTCGACGACTTGGTCTTTGCTACAGCTGACACTGCTGGACTCGCCTACGTGAAGTCCGAGCTGCAGAAGAGACACACGTGCACAGACTTGGGTGAACTGCGCAGCTATCTTGGCTTGCAGATCACCCGGGACAGAGCACAGCGCACCATTACCCTGACTCAGTCGCACATGGTGCAGCAGGTCCTTCAGCGCTTCGGCTTCACGTACTCCTCGCCTCAGGCCACTCCTCTGTCTACACGCCACTCGCTCTCAGCTCTGCCTTCGGATGAGTCCGTAGAGTCGAGTGGCCCGTACCCAGAGCTTGTTGGCTGCCTCATGTACCTGATGACCTGCACTCGACCTGACCTTGCATACCCTCTTAGCATTCTGGCACGCTATGTTGCTCCTGGGAGACACAGACCAGAGCACATGGCTGCAGCGAAGAGGGTGTTGCGCTACTTGTGCAGTACGTCAGGCATGGGGCTTGTGCTTGGAGGGCAGAGTCCAGTGGTCCTCACTGGTCACGCAGACGCTTCTTGGGCTGACGACCAGGCTACGCAGCGGTCGTCACAGGGTTACACCTTCAGCCTTGGTTCCGGCTCTGTTTCGTGGCGGTCTACCCGCTCGTCTTCTGTTCTCGGCTCCAGTTGTGAGGCTGAGATCTACGCAGGGGCCATGGCTGCACAGGAGCTACGCTGGCTCACCTACCTGCTGACTGACCTGGGAGAGCCGCCTCGTTCTCCTCCAGTGCTGTACGTAGACAACAAGGCCATGCTGGCCTTGTGTCGGGAGCACAGACTGGAGCACAGAACGAAGCACATCGCTCTTCGCTACTTCCTTGCTCGTGAGCTGCAGCAGCGTGGTCAGCTGCGCCTTGCTTACGTGGCCTCTCAGGCCAACACTGCTGATATCTTCACTAAGGCACTCGCGCCTTGTGATCATCAGCGCTTCTGTACTCTGTTAGGTCTTGTGCCTACCTTGCCTCACTTGCTCACTTCTTGACCTTGCTTGTACTGTTACATATATATATACCTGCTCTTGCTTGTTTAGCGTTATATATATGTAATCTTGCATGTGAACTGGCCTTGTGGCCTTGAACTTGTGCTCAGAATGTGTGGTGACGTTGTGATCCACCCTGAGCTTGCTTTGCCTTGCTTTGCTTGACTGGTCTTGTGACCCCTTGTTCTCCCCCACTTTGCCTATGGGGGTGTGTCAAACTCATATACTATAGTCTGTGTAGGCTGTAGTGGGGTAGCTTACATGGGGTACAACACTTTAGGGTTTGGTACTTGTACTCCTCATGCTGCTCAATGCATTCATTTCTCGTTTCTTATTAGTTTTCTCAGTGAGTGTCGCGTGGTTTTGCGTGGGTCTCGCTAATGACCTTTCGAAATGTTCTGGCATCCCTCCATTGGATGCGACTGTTGTGGGGAGCTGGATTTTGGCGCGAAAACCCTCGCATGACCCAAACATGCGTTTTATGTTGTTTGGGTCATCCGCAAATCGCGCATGCCCGGAACAGTGCTCATGACCCGAACCTGGATACGCCCTTACATGTGAAAATGCTCAACCGTCGTCCGTTTTCCGAACGAACAACTCTACGGTACTCATCAGTAACTGGTTTGTGGTTGGCGCACGAATTTGGCCGAAATCGAAAACAGCCGAACCGCTTTGTGGAATATTAATTTCCGCGAAACGACAGGTGCACACGGCGAAAGTGTAAACTTCTGTTGCTTGGTTACAGTTATTTGGAAATGCTGAACTACCAAAGAAGTGCGACACGATGTCTGTTCGTGCTTCGTGCTTCGAAACGCGTTAGTAGCATGGTCCGCTATAACAAGCTCGAACTATCTCAAAAATTGGTGCCGCGCCCTTAGTTTCATAGTTCGCATTGCTCTCTTTCACTGAGGAGAGGACGCGTAACCCCTTACGATTTTGCACGGCCGATTGTCAAGGATCGACCACCGCATGTGAAACCTGCTTTTTACATTGGAAAGATTCTAGAGCCGTTTTCAACTCCGGAAACAATTGACGCTGCACAGGATCGATCATGCAAAATCGTCGGACTGCGAAATCCAGATCACCACTCCAGCATATCCCATCCACGATCACACGTGTGGAACTCCAGTTCTTCACTGCTGCTTCTGATCGTCGCTCGCTGCCTTTGATACATCGTTTCACGGAATCAGCACCCATTCGTACAACTAGTACCCACGCTTTCTGTCATCTCCAACTTCTCTGGTTTCCCGCGTTCGCTCATATCCCTCTCTCGCCGACCAATCATGCAGTACGGCGATGGGCTCGTGGTGGTCGCCATTTCCGCCGTCGCGGCTCTCCTCTGCGAGTTCATCTCGTGGGTCTTAATCTACCGCACCGCCAGCTATCGCGCGTTAACGCAGAGCATAGAGAAGACGAGCCGCCGTGTGGAGTCGATGAAGGAGCGCCAAGCGGGAGCGGCGGCGGCGGCGGCGGGAAGGAAAAGCGCGTCGCGCAAGATCGGGCGGTTCGAACAGAGCCTCAAGGACTCGAACCAGGCGCTCAGCCGAGCCAAGTTCCAGGTACGGTGATCAGCCCGAGCCTGGTTTCAGATTCGACGATCAACCAATGGCTGGTAGTCCTTCCTGGTAATTTCCGTCCTCTGAGCTGCCGCGCGCGTGCTTGTCTCCCAGTGCCGCCCAGATCTCCCGCTTTGCCCCATTCCCACGTCCGCCCCCTGCTTTGTCCCCCCCCGTTTTTCTTCCTCTCCTGCTTTCCATCACCACTTTCCCCCCACCCCCCCTTGCCTCCTTCCCCCTCCTCTTTCCCCCCCCTCACTTTCTCTCACACCCCCCTCTTTCTCCCTCTTTCTCTATCCCCCTCCACCCCTCGCCTCCCTTCCATCCACGTCCTCCCACTGCTTCTTCCTCAGTCGGAGCAGTGCGAGCACGCTCTCGTCGCCCTTTGCCATTCTCAACTCTCCCACCCCACCCTCCCACCCACCTCTATCCTCCCTCCCATCTGCATCCTCCCTCCCATCTGCATCCTCCGTCCCATCTGCATCCTCCCTCCCATCTGCATCCTCCGTCCCATCTGCATCCTCCCTCCCATCTGCATCCTCCCTCCCATCTGCATCCTCCCTCCCATCTGCATCCTCCCTCCCATCTGCATCCTCCCTCCCATCTGCATCCTCCCTCCCATCTGCATCCTCCCTCCCATCTGCATCCTCCCTCCCATCTGCATCCTCCCTCCCATCTGCATCCTCCCTCCCATCTGCATCCTCCCTCCCATCTGCATCCTCCCTCCCATCTGCATCCTCCCTCCCATCTGCATCCTCCCTCCCATCTGCATCCTCCCTCCCATCTGCATCCTCCCTCCCATCTGCATCCTCCCTCCCATCTGCATCCTCCCTCCCATCTGCATCCTCCCTCCCATCTGCATCCTCCGTCCCATCTGCATCCTCCCTCCCATCTGCATCCTCCCTCCCATCTGCATCCTCCCTCCCATCTGCATCCTCCCTCCCATCTGCATCCTCCCTCCCATCTGCATCCTCCCTCCCATCTGCATCCTCCCTCCCATCTGCATCCTCCCTCCCATCTGCATCCTCCCTCCCATCTGCATCCTCCCTCCCATCTGCATCCTCCCTCCCATCTGCATCCTCCCTCCCATCTGCATCCTCCCTCCCATCTGCATCCTCCCTCCCATCTGCATCCTCCCTCCCATCTGCATCCTCCCTCCCATCTGCATCCTCCCTCCCATCTGCATCCTCCCTCCCATCTGCATCCTCCCTCCCATCTGCATCCTCCCTCCCATCTGCATCCTCCCTCCCATCTGCATCCTCCCTCCCATCTGCATCCTCCCTCCCATCTGCATCCTCCCTCCCATCTGCATCCTCCCTCCCATCTGCATCCTCCCTCCCATCTGCATCCTCCCTCCCATCTGCATCCTCCCTCCCATCTGCATCCTCCCTCCCATCTGCATCCTCCCTCCCATCTGCATCCTCCCTCCCATCTGCATCCTCCCTCCCATCTGCATCCTCCCTCCCATCTGCATCCTCCCTCCCATCTGCATCCTCCCTCCCATCTGCATCCTCCCTCCCATCTGCATCCTCCCTCCCATCTGCATCCTCCCTCCCATCTGCATCCTCCCTCCCATCTGCATCCTCCCTCCCATCTGCATCCTCCCTCCCATCTGCATCCTCCCTCCCATCTGCATCCTCCCTCCCATCTGCATCCTCCCTCCCATCTGCATCCTCCCTCCCATCTGCATCCTCCCTCCCATCTGCATCCTCCCTCCCATCTGCATCCTCCCTCCCATCTGCATCCTCCCTCCCATCTGCATCCTCCCTCCCATCTGCATCCTCCCTCCCATCTGCATCCTCCCTCCCATCTGCATCCTCCCTCCCATCTGCATCCTCCCTCCCATCTGCATCCTCCCTCCCATCTGCATCCTCCCTCCCATCTGCATCCTCCCTCCCATCTGCATCCTCCCTCCCATCTGCATCCTCCCTCCCATCTGCATCCTCCCTCCCATCTGCATCCTCCCTCCCATCTGCATCCTCCCTCCCATCTGCATCCTCCCTCCCATCTGCATCCTCCCTCCCATCTGCATCCTCCCTCCCATCTGCATCCTCCCTCCCATCTGCATCCTCCCTCCCATCTGCATCCTCCCTCCCATCTGCATCCTCCCTCCCATCTGCATCCTCCCTCCCATCTGCATCCTCCCTCCCATCTGCATCCTCCCTCCCATCTGCATCCTCCCTCCCATCTGCATCCTCCCTCCCATCTGCATCCTCCCTCCCATCTGCATCCTCCCTCCCATCTGCATCCTCCCTCCCATCTGCATCCTCCCTCCCATCTGCATCCTCCCTCCCATCTGCATCCTCCCTCCCATCTGCATCCTCCCTCCCATCTGCATCCTCCCTCCCATCTGCATCCTCCCTCCCATCTGCATCCTCCCTCCCATCTGCATCCTCCCTCCCATCTGCATCCTCATCCCATCTGCATCCTCCCTCCCATCTGCATCCTCCCTCCCATCTGCATCCTCCCTCCCATCTGCATCCTCCCTCCCATCTGCATCCTCCCTCCCATCTGCATCCTCCCTCCCATCTGCATCCTCCCTCCCATCTGCCATCTGCATCCTCCCTCCCATCTGCGTCCTCCCTCCCATCTGCATCCTCCCTCCCATTCAAGTAGAAGGGTGATTGTCTGGTCGTGGCCGAAGGGGCGTTGTTGTACGCGAATTCCAGCATCGGCAATGAGTCCTCCCACTTGCGAATATCCGGGCAGTTAGTGCGAATCAGTTGTTCCATGGCCTGATTTGTCCGTTCTGTCTGTCCGTCGGTTTGCGGGTGGTATGACGACGAAAACTGCAGGCGGGTACCGTACTGTGCCCACGTCTCCTGCCAGAACTTCGACGTAAATTTCGGATCTCGATCGCTGATGATCGCCGAAGGTCTCCCTCCCATCTGCATCCTCCCTCCCATCTGCATCCTCCCTCCCATCTGCATCCTCCCTCCCATCTGCATCCTCCCTCCCATCTGCATCCTCCCTCCCATCTGCATCCTCCCTCCCATCTGCATCCTCCCTCCCATCTGCATCCTCCCTCCCATCTGCATCCTCCCTCCCATCTGCATCCTCCCTCCCATCTGCATCCTCCCTCCCATCTGCATCCTCCCTCCCATCTGCATCCTCCCTCCCATCTGCATCCTCCTCCCATCTGCATCCTCCCTCCCATCTGCATCCTCCCTCCCATCTGCATCCTCCCTCCCATCTGCATCCTCCCTCCCATCTGCATCCTCCCTCCCATCTGCATCCTCCCTCCCATCTCCATCCTCCCTCCCATCTCCATCCTCCCTCCCATCTGCATCCTCCCTCCCATCTGCATCCTCCCTCCCATCTGCATCCTCCCTCCCATCTGCATCCTCCCCCTCCCATCTGCATCCTCCCTCCCATCTGCATCCTCCCTCCCATCTGCATCCTCCCTCCCATCTGCATCCTCCCTCCCATCTGCATCCTCCCTCCCATCTGCATCCTCCTCCCATCTGCATCCTCCCTCCCATCTGCATCCTCCCTCCCATCTGCATCCTCCCTCCCATCTGCATCCTCCCTCCCATCTGCATCCTCCCTCCCATCTGCATCCTCCCTCCCATCTGCATCCTCCCTCCCATCTGCATCCTCCCTCCCATCTGCATCCTCCCTCCCATCTGCATCCTCCCTCCCATCTGCATCCTCCCTCCCATCTGCATCCTCCCTCCCATCTGCATCCTCCCTCACATCTGCGTCCTCCCTCCCATCTGCATCCTCCCTCCCATCTGCGTCCTCCCTCCCATCTGCATCTTCCCTCCCATCTGCATCCTCCCTCCCATCTGCATCCTCCCTCCCATCTGCATCCTCCCTCCCATCTGCATCCTCCCTCCCATCTGCATCCTCCCTCCCATCTGCATCCTCCCTCCCATCTGCATCCTCCCTCCCATCTGCATCCTCCCTCCCATCTGCATCCTCCCTCCCATCTGCATCCTCCGTCCCATCTGCATCCTCCCTCCCATCTGCATCCTCCGTCCCATCTGCATCCTCCCTCCCATCTGCATCCTCCGTCCCATCTGCATCCTCCCTCCCATCTGCATCCTCCCTCCCATCTGCATCCTCCCTCCCATCTGCATCCTCCCTCCCATCTGCATCCTCCCTCCCATCTGCATCCTCCCTCCCATCTGCATCCTCCCTCCCATCTGCATCCTCCCTCCCATCTGCATCCTCCCTCCCATCTGCATCCTCCCTCCCATCTGCATCCTCCCTCCCATCTGCATCCTCCGTCCCATCTGCATCCTCCCTCCCATCTGCATCCTCCCTCCCATCTGCATCCTCCCTCCCATCTGCATCCTCCCTCCCATCTGCATCCTCCCTCCCATCTGCATCCTCCTCCCATCTGCATCCTCCCTCCCATCTGCATCCTCCCTCCCATCTGCATCCTCCCTCCCATCTGCATCCTCCCTCCCATCTGCATCCTCCCTCCCATCTGCATCCTCCCTCCCATCTGCATCCTCCCTCCCATCTGCATCCTCCCTCCCATCTGCATCCTCCCTCCCATCTGCATCCTCCCTCCCATCTGCGTCCTCCCTCCCATCTGCGTCCTCCCTCCCATCTGCGTCCTCCCTCCCATCTGCATCTTCCCTCCCATCTGCATCTTCCCTCCCATCTGCATCCTCCCTCCCATCTGCATCCTCCCTCCCATCTGCATCCTCCCTCCCATCTGCATCCTCCCTCCCATCTGCATCCTCCCTCCCATCTGCATCCTCCCTCCCATCTGCATCCTCCCTCCCATCTGCATCCTCCCTCCCATCTGCATCCTCCCTCCCATCTGCATCCTCCCTCCCATCTGCATCCTCCCTCCCATCTGCATCCTCCCTCCCATCTGCATCCTCCCTCCCATCTGCATCCTCCCTCCCATCTGCATCCTCCCTCCCATCTGCATCCTCCCTCCCATCTGCATCCTCCCTCCCATCTGCATCCTCCCTCCCATCTGCATCCTCCCTCCCATCTGCATCCTCCCTCCCATCTGCATCCTCCCTCCCATCTGCATCCTCCCTCCCATCTGCATCCTCCCTCCCATCTGCATCCTCCCTCCCATCTGCATCCTCCCTCCCATCTGCATCCTCCCTCCCATCTGCATCCTCCCTCCCATCTGCATCCTCCCTCCCATCTGCATCCTCCCTCCCATCTGCATCCTCCCTCCCATCTGCATCCTCCCTCCCATCTGCATCCTCCCTCCCATCTGCATCCTCCCTCCCATCTGCATCCTCCCTCCCATCTGCATCCTCCCTCCCATCTGCATCCTCCCTCCCATCTGCATCCTCCCTCCCATCTGCATCCTCCCTCCCATCTGCATCCTCCCTCCCATCTGCATCCTCCCTCCCATCTGCATCCTCCCTCCCATCTGCATCCTCCCTCCCATCTGCATCCTCCCTCCCATCTGCATCCTCCCTCCCATCTGCATCCTCCCTCCCATCTGCATCCTCCCTCCCATCTGCATCCTCCCTCCCATCTGCATCCTCCCTCCCATCTGCATCCTCCCTCCCATCTGCATCCTCCCTCCCATCTGCATCCTCCCTCCCATCTGCATCCTCCCTCCCATCTGCATCCTCCCTCCCATCTGCATCCTCCCTCCCATCTGCATCCTCCCTCCCATCTGCATCCTCCCTCCCATCTGCATCCTCCCTCCCATCTGCATCCTCCCTCCCATCTGCATCCTCCCTCCCATCTGCATCCTCCCTCCCATCTGCATCCTCCCTCCCATCTGCATCCTCCCTCCCATCTGCATCCTCCCCTCCCATCTGCATCCTCCCTCCCATCTGCATCCTCCCTCCCATCTGCATCCTCCCTCCCATCTGCATCCTCCCTCCCATCTGCCATCCTCCCTCCCATCTGCATCCTCCCTCCCATCTCATCCTCCCTCCCATCTGCATCCTCCCTCCCATCTGCATCCTCCCTCCCATCTGCATCCTCCCTCCCATCTGCATCCTCCCTCCCATCTGCATCCTCCCTCCCATCTGCATCCTCCCTCCCATCTGCATCCTCCCTCCCATCTGCATCCTCCCTCCCATCTGCATCCTCCCTCCCATCTGCATCCTCCCTCCCATCTGCATCCTCCCTCCCATCTGCATCCTCCCTCCCATCTGCATCCTCCCTCCCATCTGCATCCTCCCTCCCATCTGCATCCTCCCTCCCATCTGCATCCTCCCTCCCATCTGCATCCTCCCTCCCATCTGCATCCTCCCTCCCATCTGCATCCTCCCTCCCATCTGCATCCTCCCTCCCATCTGCATCCTCCCTCCCATCTGCATCCTCCCTCCCATCTGCATCCTCCCTCCCATCTGCATCCTCCCTCCCATCTGCATCCTCCCTCCCATCTGCATCCTCCCTCCCATCTGCATCCTCCCTCCCATCTGCATCCTCCCTCCCATCTGCATCCTCCCTCCCATCTGCATCCTCCCTCCCATCTGCATCCTCCCTCCCATCTGCATCCTCCCTCCCATCTGCATCCTCCCTCCCATCTGCATCCTCCCTCCCATCTGCATCCTCCCTCCCTCCCATCTGCATCCTCCCTCCCATCTGCATCCTCCCTCCCATCTGCATCCTCCCTCCCATCTGCATCCTCCCTCCCATCTGCATCCTCCCTCCCATCTGCATCCTCCCTCCCATCTCCATCCTCCCTCCATCTCCATCCTCCCTCCCATCTGCATCCTCCCTCCCATCTGCATCCTCCCTCCCATCTGCATCCTCCCTCCCATCTGCATCCTCCCTCCCATCTGCATCCTCCCTCCCATCTGCATCCTCCCTCCCATCTGCATCCTCCCTCCCATCTGCATCCTCCCTCCCATCTGCATCCTCCCTCCCATCTGCATCCTCCCTCCCATCTGCATCCTCCCTCCCATCTGCATCCTCCCTCCCATCTGCATCCTCCCTCCCATCTGCATCCTCCCTCCCATCTGCATCCTCCCTCCCATCTGCATCCTCCCTCCCATCTGCATCCTCCCTCCCATCTGCATCCTCCCTCCCATCTGCATCCTCCCTCCCATCTGCATCCTCCCTCCCATCTGCATCCTCCCTCCCATCTGCATCCTCCCTCCCATCTGCATCCTCCCTCCCATCTGCATCCTCCCTCCCATCTGCATCCTCCCTCCCATCTGCATCCTCCCTCCCATCTGCATCCTCCCTCCCATCTGCATCCTCCCTCCCATCTGCATCCTCCCTCCCATCTCATCCTCCCTCCCATCTCCATCCTCCCTCCCATCTCCATCCTCCCTCCCATCTGCATCCTCCCTCCCATCTGCATCCTCCCTCCCATCTGCATCCTCCCTCCCATCTCCATCCTCCCTCCCATCTCCATCCTCCCTCCCATCTGCATCCTCCCTCCCATCTGCATCCTCCCTCCCATCTGCATCCTCCCTCCCATCTGCATCCTCCCTCCCATCTGCATCCTCCCTCCCATCTGCATCCTCCCTCCCATCTGCATCCTCCCTCCCATCTGCATCCTCCCTCCCATCTGCATCCTCCCTCCCATCTGCATCCTCCCTCCCATCTGCATCCTCCCTCCCATCTGCATCCTCCCTCCCATCTGCATCCTCCCTCCCATCTGCATCCTCCCTCCCATCTGCATCCTCCCTCCCATCTCCATCCTCCCTCCCATCTGCATCCTCCCTCCCATCTGCATCCTCCCTCCCATCTGCATCCTCCCTCCCATCTGCATCCTCCCTCCCATCTGCATCCTCCCTCCCATCTGCATCCTCCCTCCCATCTGCATCCTCCCTCCCATCTGCATCCTCCCTCCCATCTGCATCCTCCCTCCCATCTGCATCCTCCCTCCCATCTGCATCCTCCCTCCCATCTGCATCCTCCCTCCCATCTGCATCCTCCCTCCCATCTGCATCCTCCCTCCCATCTGCATCCTCCCTCCCATCTGCATCCTCCCTCCCATCTGCATCCTCCCTCCCATCTGCATCCTCCCTCCCATCTGCATCCTCCCTCCCATCTGCATCCTCCCTCCCATCTGCATCCTCCCTCCCATCTGCATCCTCCCTCCCATCTGCATCCTCCCTCCCATCTGCATCCTCCCTCCCATCTGCATCCTCCCTCCCATCTGCATCCTCCCTCCCATCTGCATCCTCCCTCCCATCTGCATCCTCCCTCCCATCTCCATCCTCCCTCCCATCTCCATCCTCCCTCCCATCTGCATCCTCCCTCCCATCTCCATCCTCCCTCCCATCTGCATCCTCCCTCCCATCTGCATCCTCCCTCCCATCTCCATCCTCCCTCCCATCTCATCCTCCCTCCCATCTCATCCTCCCTCCCATCTGCATCCTCCCTCCCATCTGCATCCTCCCTCCCATCTGCATCCTCCCTCCCATCTGCATCCTCCCTCCCATCTGCATCCTCCCTCCCATCTGCATCCTCCCTCCCATCTGCATCCTCCCTCCCATCTGCATCCTCCCTCCCATCTGCATCCTCCCTCCCATCTGCATCCTCCCTCCCATCTCCATCCATCTCCCCACCGCCCCGCACTCGCCCAGTCTGCTGCAGTGGTGCCGGCAACGCTGCGCATCACCTTCGGTCTTTTCAACTCTCCCTGCCCTCCCTCCCTCCCACCCGCTGCCCCGTGCTCGCCCAGTCCGGTGCAGTGGTGGCGGCAACGCTGCTCAATGTCTTTGGGCTTCCCAGCTCTCCCTCCCCACCCCCCATCTTCATCCACCCTCCCATCTTGATCCACCCTCGCTCCCACCCACTGCCCCACGCCCTCCCAGTCTGCTGCAGTTGTGGCAGCAACGCTGCTCATCACCTTCGGTCTTCTCAACTCTCCCTCCCCTCCCTCCCCTCCCTCCCCTCCCTCCCCTCCCACCATCTACCCTCCGGCACCCAACCCCCCTGTGCTCGCCCAGTCTGGTGCAGTGGTGGCGGCGACGCTGCTCATCGTCTCTGGGCTGCTCAACTCTCTCTCCCTTCCCTCCCATGTGCATCTGTCCTCCTATCTCGATCCACCCTCCCTCCCACCTCCCCACGCTCACCCAGTCCGGTGCAGTGGTGGCAGCGACGCTGCTGATTGTCTTTGGGCTGCCCAACTCGCTCTTTACTTCCCCTTATCTTCATCCACCCCACCCCCCACTCCCTCCCACCCACTACCCCGTGCTCGCCCAGTCCGGTGCAGTGGTGGCAGCGACGCTGCTCATCGCCTTTGGGCTTCCCGACTCTCTCTTCCCTCCCTCCCCACCCCCCACCTTGATCCATCCCACCCCCCCCCACCCACTGCCCCATGCTCGCCTGCCCATCCACTCCGGTGCAGCGGTGGCAGCAACGCTACTCAACCCCCACCCCCCACCCCCTCCGGTGCAGTGGTGGCGTCTTCGGGCTGCTCAACTCACCCTCCTCTCCCTCCCCACCCCCCATCTTGATCCAACCCCCCACCCACTGGCACATGCTCGCCTGCTCGCCCAGTCCGGTGCGGTGGTGGCAGCGATGCTGCTAATCGTCTTCGGTCTCAACTCTCCCTCCCCTCGCCTCCCACCCATCTTAATCCCAACCCCCCGTGCTCGCCCAGTCCGGAGCGGTGGTGGCAGCAACGCTGCTAATCGTCTTCGGGCTGCTCAACTCGCTTTTTGACGGCAAGCCAGTCGCCAAGCTGCCCTTTGTGCCCTTCGCCTTCATTCAGGTCCGCCCCGGTTATTCTCCCCTCCTTTTTCGTCATGAACATTATTGTAGCAGCTCTCCTAAACCCCTGATGTTTCCACAAATTTCTTTTCCCTTAAACTAATTCATTCACCATGCGAACTGTGATCTTCCTTTTCCCTCTCCTTTCCACACCTATTCGCCTTTTTTTCTCATCATTGATCTGAAACTCGTTTCACTGAAAGGTTTTCGAAAACGATCCTGAAAATCGCTCTATGGTACTCCTCTCCTCTACATGCGCTGCTCCCTCGCCTCTCCTCTACATGC
This sequence comes from Closterium sp. Yama58-4, assembly GCA_947470075.1. NCBI lineage: Eukaryota > Viridiplantae > Streptophyta > Zygnematophyceae > Desmidiales > Closteriaceae > Closterium > Closterium sp. Yama58-4. The sequence goes on from CANIUD010000700.1 coordinate 744,882, forward strand.
GCTGCTCCCTCGCCTCTCCTCTACATGCGCTGCTCCCTCGACTCTCCTCTACATGCGCTGCTCCCTCGCCTCTCCTATACATGCGCTGCTCCCTCGCCTCTCCTATACATGCGCTGCTCCCTCGCCTCTCCTATACATGCGCTGCTCCCTCGCCTCCCTCTGCCTACTTACATACTCCCCCCACCAACCCCTCCCCTCTACGATGCAACATGGCATTATGGCCTGAGGGCATTATGGCCTGAGGGCATTATGGCGTGAGGGGGCACTGCCCCAGTCTTCTTATTTTACCCCCTTCTCCTTGATATTCCTCCACATTCTCTGCTCCCAGTCTTCTCCACATTCTCTGCTCCCTCGCTATCCTTGCTCATCTGCCCTCCTCTACACTGTAACACTCCCCAGTCCTTCCTCTGCTCTTCGGCCCCATCACCACCCGCTTTCCACCCTTTCACGCACATCAGCTTGAGCGTAACATGTCGCATCTCAAACTGTCAGGATGCGTGTTGTTTCACTACATCAGTTTGACGCCCATCAGTTTGAGCGTAACATGTCGCGTCTCGACCTGTCAGCATGCGACCCAACTGACTGCGCCGTGGTGTTTCTCTACATGCCCTGCCCCCTCCCCCTCACCGTGCTTGCTGTTCTTCCCTCCTCTAAGCTTCAACTCTCTCTACTCCTCCCTTCTCCCCATCCCTCAAGCCCCCTTCTCCTCATCCCCCACCCCCCTCCCTACTCCCCACTCACAGCGCAACATGTCGCACCCTAACCTGCCACGGAACAACCCAACAAATCGCTCTATGGTCTTCCTTGACATGCTCTGCTCGCTCACCCTCACCATCCTAGCTCCTCTGCCCTCCTTTACTCTTCAACACTCCCTCCCCCCCCCCCCCCCCCCCCATCTCCCCATCCCCCAACCCCCCATTTCCCGCTCCCCCACCGTAACCTGTCAGGGGACGACCCCACGGACATGCTCTGCTCGCCCCGGCATCCTTGCCTTTCTTCCCTCTCTTAACACTCCCTACCCTGCCCCCCCACTCACAGCACAACATGTCGCACCGTAACCTGCCAGGGGACGACCCCACCGACTGTTCCATGGTGTTCCTCTACATGCTCTGCTCGCTCAGTTCTCCTTCATGCTCCCTTCGCCCATCCCCCACTCCCCACCCCCCCTCCTGCACCCCACCCCCCCTCCTTCTCCCCACTGACAGCACAACGTGGTGCATTGGGGCCTGCCAGGGAACAACCTCACCGACTGCGCCATGGTGTTCCTCTGCATGCTCTGCTCGCTCACCACTCCCTAACCCTCCCGTCGCCCCACCCCTCACCTCCCCACCTTCTCCCCACCTCCTGCTCCCCACTCACAGCGCAACATGTCACACCGCAACCTGCCAGGGGATGACCCAACAGACTGCTCTATGGTGTTCCTTTACATGCTCTGCTCGCTCAGCATCCGCCCCAACCTGCAGAAGCTGCTTGGCTTTGCTCCCCCCCGTGGCGCTGCACCCAACATGTTTGCCGGCCTGGATGCCAAGAACAAGTGACAGCGTAGGAGCATGTAGTACGTGTAGGATAAGACTTCTGAGTCAACTCAAAGGTCTCCCAGCCTTTGCGCCTCCCCGTGGCGCTGCCCCCAAAATGTTGGCCGGCCTTGATGCCAAGAACAAGTGACAGCATGGGAGCATGTAGCAGTAGGATGTGTCTTCTAAGTGAACTCAAAAGTCGCCCGAGCTTTGCACCCAGCATGTTTGCGGGCCTGAATGCCAAGAACAAGTGACAGCGCGGGGCATGCCATGCCACGTGTTACCGTACCTCAGATTGTTGAGTGTTAGCCTCAGGGTGGCACTGGTGGCCCATCCTGGCTTCTCTTGGTGATGCAAATAGCAACGGAGTAACACCGTTGTTACCAGCGTACACTTGATCGATGGCACTCTGAAGCACCGTTCCTCTTTTCTTTCACGCACTCAACAGTGTTTTGGCGTCCGGTAGTTGCTTGCAAATTGCTTTCGTAAAATGCCTCTGGTCTGGATTGTTTTGGATAGGAGGAGACTCAGTGTGTGTTACAAAAAGTGTACAGTAGTGTACTTGCGTGCAGTGTCCTGTATAGGGTTTTTGGCTGCATTGTGAAGCAATCATGATGCGGTGGAACTCCAGGGAAACCCTGGCTTCATACAGAATGTTTGTATAACAGCCTAATGCCTGTTCCACGTCCAACAAAGGCGAACAAAGCATGAAGTTGAGGGCACATCCAACTTTCTACTTCCCTCCCTCCTTGCCCAGCCGTGCCTCCACCTCCTCCACACTCACCCCCTCAAACTCCGCTATCACCTCAGCCGCCACATTCCCCTCCGGCTCCCACGTGTTCTCATCCGAGTCCTGCCACTTAACTAAGTACTCCACCACACCCTCGTCCCCACCCTGAGACTTACCCACCACCCGCTTCTCCAGAATTTTCTCCGCTACACCATACTCCAGCCCCTCTTCAAAGTCCTTAATTAAGTCCTCGCCTATGTTCTCCACCGGCTCCCAGCTGTCCTCTGAGTCGTCCTGCCACTTAACTAAGTACTCAACGGTGCCGTCCTCCGCTATGCGCTTGTCTAGGATCTGGTCCACCTCAGATTCCTCAAACACGGCTTCGTCCAGCATCTTCACCACGTTGTCAAGGGCCAGGCGCCGCGCGAACTGGTGGGGGGAAGGGGTTGATTGGGGGTTGGGTGAGGTTGGGATGATAGAGGTTCGTTTGATCTATTGTCCTCATCGAGCATCTTCACCACGTTGTCAAGAGCCAGACGCCGAGCGAACTGGCAAGGGGAAGGGAAAGAAACGGTTGGGGATTGGTTGGGCATGGGAGGAGAGGGGTGTGCCTCTGACACTGCCTCGTCCAGCATCTTCACCACCTTGTCACGAACCAGACGCCGCGCGAACTGAGACAGAGATGGAGAGGGGTTGGGTGGGTGGGTGGGTGGAGTAGGGAAAAAGGCTTGTTTTGGATGTCTTCATTTGGCATCTTCACCACAGGTTCTCCTGATCCAGCAGCTTCACCACGTTTTCAAGAGCATGTCGCCGGGCGAACTGACCAAGATGAAAACGGGTAGGGGTTTGGTTGGGAGGTGGATGAGGTTGGGAGCTGGTTATAAAATTCTTCATACGGCATCCTCGCAACAGGTTGTCAAGAGCCAGGCGCCGGGCGAACTGACAAGGAGGGGGGAAAAGTTTTGGTTGGGGAGTGGGTGGGGTTGGGGGAAAAGAGGGGTAGGCACTTTCACCACGAGAGAGTGGCACGAGGAGAGAAGTAACAGGAGGAAATACCTTTTTACTGGTTATGATGATGCTAGGACCAGGCTGACTGAAGAAAGGTGTCAAAGTGGTTTAGGGCGGGACAAGGGTGACGGGATCTGCAGCAACAAGGGGGTACCACTCCTCTGCTGCATGGTTGGTGGAAATCGCAAGTTCGATTGTTTGAAGACATCTCACTCGGTGCACCATTTCATCTTGCAGCAAATCCTTCCACGGCTTGCTTGAGAGCATTACAGTACAAGGTGATGAGCACTCACGGCGCCGGGGTTATTAGCGGGAGTGGCCTTGAGCAGCTGCTCCGCGAGAATGAGGGGCGAGCGCTGCTGCTTGTCCTCCTGCTCGGGGTCCGCCCCGTGATCCAGCAAGGCGCGCACTATCGTCGAATGCACGTACCTGATTTGTTGGGGGATGGGAGGGGGGAGAACGGGGGGGAGGGGAATGGGGGGTGTGTATGAGGTTCAAGTAGATGGACGAATGTGGGATGGCCTAGCAGGTATAGATTCGACCTACGCCCAAGAACTGGGGTCAACAGAGGGGCACACGTAGCTGTCAACCTGTTGAGTGGTGGAGGACTACCGAGGAGCACGTAGCGGGGAACACAGGGTTCAGGATGGTGGAAGGGGTGTAAGTATTCGGTGGTGTCGATCTACAGGAGTTGGATAACAGAGGCTGGTTGCTCTTCACTTGGTCCCCGCTGTCCACAGTAGCATAGGTTTCGTTCCCTTTACGCGCCCCCCAGCGACGTGCAGAAGCACGCAGAAGCACTCATATTACATTATTTCCTTCTTACTCCCCCCCAGCAAAACGCAAACTCACTCCTTGCTTCTGCACGCTCTCCCCTCCACAGCGACTCACCCCGCAGCGATGTGCAGCGCGCTGTAGCCCTCCTTGTCCTGCCACGCCACGTCAGCTCCCTCCTCCAGCAGTTTGCGAACCAGCTGACGTGGCCGACGGGATTGGGGGTTGATGGCACGGAGGGAATGAAACACGAACATAAAAATTGAGTAAATAACGAATGAGATAAGCACATAAATGCGTCTTGAAATCTTGTATGCAACATACGAGATTTGGCTCCAAGCTGGCTCCCGTTCAATGTATGCCTTCGAGGCGCCTCAAAAGTCGTCTCATATCTCGCAGCTCATGTACGAGATTTGGCTCCAAGCTGGTTCACGTTCAACGTATACTCACAGCGTCAGCCTTGGCCAACCCCTTCCACAGCAGGCGGAAACGAGCAGAAAGGCAGAGTCACGATTCACCTTTTCATTCCTAAGCCCCGCCGCAAACAGCAGCGCAGAGCGCCCATCCCCATCGATAGCATTCACGTCTCTCCCCTCCTCCAGCAGCAGTCACTCCATTCGCGCACTCCCCTTCTCGTTCCCACACCCGCGTTCACATTCCGGACTCGCCTTCTCATTCCGGCACTCGTTATCTCATTCCACCGCTCAGCATTTCACTCCAACACTCATAATCTCATTCCCTCACTCCCAATCACAATCCCACAATCAACTCCTCATTCCCCAAGTCACCTCCTCATTCCCCCACTCACCTTCTCATTCCCAAGCCCCGCCGCGAACAGCAGCGCAGACCGCCCATTCCCATCAACGGCGTTCACGTCGCGCCCCTCCGCCAGCAGCTCCTCGATCTTCGCGTCGTCACCGCGCCGCACCGCAGTCCACCACGGCTCCTCGAACTGCGCCACGAGGTCCGCCGCGACGTTCTCGCGCGGCTCCCAGCTGTCCGGATGGTCGTCCTTCCACTCGATCAAATACTGCGTCACGCCGTCCTCCGCCACGCGGCTTCCCAGAATCTTCTCGACTTCGCCGACGTCTTCGTCGTCCTCCGGCACGTCCTCGAATGCGGGTTTCTTGGCGTCTGACGTGGATTCTTGTTGTTGCTTCTGCTCGGCTTCTGACGTGGATGTTGAGCCGGACGACGTGGCGAATGCGGTGAACCGTCTCTCACGGGAAATTGTGTCTTTTTGGAAGGCGGAGAGAGAGGTAAACCCGCTGGATCTTCTGAATCCGCAGCTGTTTGACTTAGCCTGCTTCTCTAGTTTGGTCGCATTTCTCTGAAGGGACACGTGGTAAGGCCCTGTTGCTGCAGCTTGCAGGACTCTGACAGCGGCGGTAGCCATGATTTGAAAGGATCAGTCAGCAGCCCAGAGGTACGTTCAGAGCTGGACAAGTGGCTAGGACCGCAGGCCGCGAGAAGATTTTGAAGGAAAAACCGAAGCCGGAGGAAGCCAACAACGAAACACTAGTGATGCAAACAGAAATCGTTGTGAGCAAATTGATGGAAGAAAAACTGAAGCAACCAGACTGGACCGATGAAATTCAGAAAGCGAGGAACACAAGTGCTCTGCCAGCGTGGAAGCAAGCTGGATTCGCGCAGCTCGTGGAGTTCAAAGCGCAATCTTCAAGCCAGTCATGACAAGCCACCTGGTGGAAACCCAGAAATCCTTCTGAATTGTACAAGATTGGAGTGAGGTCCAGAACGTAGCGTGTAAGGATACACTAAACGGTGATATTGCAAATTACAAACAACAGATGTTAAATATTGAAAGCAGTCACAGAAAAGGCTGGATACAGGTATTAAACGAACACCAAGCTACACAGTGGAAAACCCACACTGCACACGAAATTAATGGAAGCAAATCAACCGAAACTTAGCAAGAATGAGCATTACAGCTATGTAGGTTCCAGTCCAAAATGCTGGATAATGTACTCTACCTAAAATGGAATGAACAGGATAAATGCACTCTAACCCCTGCGGTCCTGCTTACGAGGGAGAAGAAAAAGAGTGACACAATTGACTCCTACACCGTCGTCATGGCCAACGAAGGATGAGCGGATGCAACCCTAACGGTAATCTATTGACAGACTCATTTCCCCTCGCCAGCTGCACAATGAAACATGCTGCATCATCTGCTTCTGCCCACTGGCCAGTCTGCATCTCTGTGTCAGCTCGGCGGCGCCACCTCATTTATGCCTTCCGCTTCCATGCACCACCTGCACTACACACATACACAGTCACTGCTCCCACACAAACTTGGCATACAGACGCCATACCACCCTCTCATGACTGCAGCCACACTCTATCCCGGAGCCTCTGCGGACCTGCCCCATAGAACTCGTCCACTTTACTGCCCTCGCGGAAAAAGCGGAAGGTGGGGGTGTAGCGAACGTCCTCGGCCATCTGAGTGCATTTATCCACGTCAGCGTACACAAAAATGGGCCGCGAGTACTCGTTGCTCAGGTTGAAAAAGGTGGGAAGCATCTTGCTGCACGCATGGCACCTGCACGGATGTATGCAGATGGTATTATGGTTTCAGATAGGGAGGTGAAATGCCTTGGTCTGAGAGTTGTTACGATAACAAAATAATGAAAGTTCCTCATACACATGCAGAGCATAAAACTAGTGTGGTTGCGGTTAAGATCAAACAATGCACCATGCTCCTAACCATGGATGCCATGTAATCTGCATGACACCATATAATCGGGGAAACTCACCAGCTGGCGCCATACGTCACAACGACCTGTGATGGAAAGGAATACAGGTGTCCAAACGGAGGGAGGTGTGAAGTTAGCATCTGGGGATATGTTACGGCGTCTTGAATAAACTTTACAGAAATTGGCCACGGAGAGAAACATAGGCAGAATCAGGAAGGAGGCGTCGCAGAAAACAAATACTGATAAAAGCGGACACTGGCGGCGTTAATACTCTGACGACGTCCGAGTGGCAGGTCCAGTCTGTTATGAAAACGGTCAAGCTTGAATGCTACACATACCATCCGTTAGCACAGTTTTCGGAAATCAGAAAGCTAGTGCCTAAAGTCGTGAAGCCAACCGTACGTAACATCTTCACTTTAGCAGACAAATTTGCATTCCGTCGGGTAGACTACTTCACACTTGTCGTTTCGCCGACGATTACTCTCTGGTCGTTTAGTCAAAAGGACTACTCGTTTGGTCAAAGTCTACTCACTGGCCGTTTGGTCTTCTTTGCCTCAACCAGAACCTGCGACAGCTCCGAGTCTGACTTCGCCTCGAGCAGATTATTGTTGCGATTGAACGGCACGGATCGCGGCTTCGCGGCTGCGCCGGCCGCGTCCTTACGGACGCTAAACTCGCCAGCTGGACCCTCGGGATCACCAGTCGACATTATGCGATAAGAGACCTAACTTCGAAGTTGACAATCAAGCTGGACGCGGAGCACAAAGTCTGGAATACCTTGGGAACGAAAATTAAACCTTTACGCACGGGTTCTACGGAGCAGCTGAAAGGTATAAAACTCTAGGACGAGACCTACTGCCGTGGTTTGTGGATGAATGC